>QLOH01000027.1:1200000-1800000 GCA_026901365.1 Sesbania bispinosa | reverse complement strand
TCTTACATAATCTTATACTCCTATTATTCTAAATTGGTAAGTGTAACTCCCTGGATCATTTCTTTAACTGAATTTTTTTTTGTAGGTGATTCTTTTAGTTCAAATCAAATTTAGTTCATTTTTATTCTCAAACTATTTTTCTTCTTATATTGATAATTATTACTAGTTGTTTGATTGTGATGATATGGATAATGAAATGTTTCTTTTTTTTTTTTTTTTTGCCTTCACTTAAAGAGCTTAGCCAAATTCCCTAGGAGAACAAGTGGTTCAATCCGTAGTCAAGCACAACATGAAGATAAATTACAGCATCAACAACAACAAATGGTGGTTCATAACTCAAATGGTGATCAAAACTCAGCACAAGCTTCTGCCATGCAAATTGCTTCTAGAAATGGCATTACAATGGTTGCTTTTGATGGATTAGGAACTAACAACAAGCAGAAGAAGCTAAAGATCAAATTTGGGGGTGTTACTCATACTATTCATGCCAAGTCAAAGACCAAAACAGGCTTCAACTTTGGTTTTGTATATGTGATTTTGATTGTAATACAAAAATCTGCGTCTTTCATTACTATTAGTTATGATTGTTAGGAGTTAGATTTTTGTTAGTTAGTTAACCATCTCTGAGTTAATTCCAAAGTTGATTCTAGAAACATTGTAAATAAGTTCTTCACTCTCTGTAAATCAAATTTATTCATTATGATCGAATACAATCCATACTACTCTCTCATTTCTCTCGTTTCTCTGATCTTTCTCTTTTGTTTTTCTTTCTCAAAGCACTACTTTAATAATGCATATTTTTTTCCCTTACTTTATTGCTTAATGCTAAGCAGCTGGATACATTGATTTTTTTTACACATACAAATAAGCTCGAAATGGATACATAGCTTTTCCCTGCACATACAGACCTTGTCTACTTGTCAGTTCTTTCTAATGTTTCTGACAATTTTTTCGACCAATTAGCATTAAACAAAGATCAAGAAATGTAGATTAATTAATCTGTTAATCTATATAGCTCTTAATTGAAACTCAACATTCTGTATACATCTTATCTTGAAGTTGAAAAGAGGATCAAACTAAAACATGTAGAATTGGGGAAAAACATCATATCTACAATTAAATAACCAAATAACTATAAACTAGAAAAAACAAAAGAGGTGCAAAATATACCAATTACTATTAGAAAACTAATGTATTGAACTATTATCTATACTAAGATTTACACAAATATATATATATATATATATATATATATATATATATATATATAACCAAATAAATAACCAAATAACAACTTGGAGTGCCATTAATGAATGTCTACAAAGATATCCACTATACTCAAATAAACGACATAAGCAAGAAATTTCTGCTTTTGATGATTTCCACTCTACAACAAATTCTTCATCTTTTTAGAAGTCTAGGATTTTAAAAGTGGTAATATGACCACTTTCATCCTTTTTCATAAATGACATCCAGATAATCCTAGAACTTCAACCTGGAATTTCTTGAAGACTTCATGTGTATAAATCACCGACATTTGATTCTCAAAAGGAGATGGAGTCTTAAGAATAGGTTGCTTGTGCCATGTATTGAAATCAGCTTGCATTTCTGCCTCTTCTCTATCTTGTAAAGCAACTTTATATTTTTCAACAAATTCCTTTAATGAAGCTTTTTTACTCACATATTTGTCAAAAAATGAGTTGATGCTCTCTGATCTGAGTTGTTGACATGCCACCAAAAAATGTATCCTTCAGGTAAACAGGAACCCAATGCTCACGTTCTTCAAATAAAGATTGAATCCATTCATCTTCCAATAGTTCAAATTTTTCAAGCATTTCTTGCCATCTATCTTCAAATTGCTTCTTTGACCAAGACTTGTAAATGCATGTGTTAAGAAATGTCATGAAATCTTCATGTTTTCTTAATACATGACCAAGCTTCTCAGGTACCTTTCTCAGTATATGCCAAAGACAAAAGCGATGTCGAGCACTTGGAAGCACCTCTTTAATAGCTGATTTCATTGCTTTATCTTGATCTGTAATTATTGCATTTGGAGGCTTGCCACTCATAGCTATAAGCCATGTTTTCATCAACCATGTGAATGTTTTTGAAGACTCATCTGCTAGTAATGCACAACCAAGTAATCTTGACTGAAAGTGATTATTCACCCCAATGAATGGAGCAAATGGCATTTTATACTTGTTTGTGATGTATGTTGTATCAAATGAAATTACATCTCCAAACTCTTCATAATCATCTCTACCTTTTGCATCCACCCAAAATATATTTTTCACACGATCTTCGTCATCCAAATCAATTGCATAAAAAAATCTTGGATTTTCTTCTTGCATGAGCATAAAACACTCCAACATTGTATTTGCATCTCCTGACTCTAAAGCCAATCGACGACCCTTATCCAAATGATTTCTAATATCTTTCTCCAAGCACCCTATGTTTTCATATCCTCCATGTTGTTTGGCCATTGTGGCATAAATTTTGCTTGTTCTCACTCCAACATGTTGCAAAGTTTCAATGCATTGCTTTTGAGCTAGATTTATGCCTCTATGACAAGGAAAATAGTGTGCATGTGTGGGAAAAAGTTCATGATTGTGATCTTTGATGAAGCTATGAACAACCCATTTTCCATCACAATTTCTTTTAATACGTAAGCTAGCCTCACATTCCACCTTGACACAAGGACGTGGATTAAGTGCAGATGATTCTCGTTTTCTCCCATGTCTTGTGCAAGCATATATCACATCAATAAACTCCCTAGAAAATTTTTGAACGGCAACTAGTTTTAGTTGATACACCAAATCCAACATATTTAGCATAACGAATGTAGAATAAATGAGCATTTTCCCTTGACTCAAATTCCATTCCAATGTAAGGTCCTTGACCACTATTAGCACCTGAATCACCAACATGTGAATCCTTATTACCAGATTCATTAACAAGATGTTGTCCATTGGTATCAACAGAATCCATGATTTCCTAACATTGCAAAATAGATATAATAAGAGATAAAATATATAATAATAACTAAGAGCAATGATAATTGATCATTATAAATAGAATAGTCAACAAAGAAATCACAAAAGTTGGGTATAGAAAACAATTAATTTTTGGGTGGAGGAAACTAAGAATACAACAAAAACTATGATTTACTTGTAAGAACCTTGCTTATAAGTCGTCTCCTGCGTGTGTTGTTTTTCAAAATGATGGCTCACCAAGACTTTTTGGTGCGAAGGCTGAAAGTAAAGGGTGAGAAATTGAGACCTAATGAAGCATTATAAAAATTAATCTTATAAAAATATAAAAGGCTAAAAAGACAAGCACCTGGAGAGATGTTCTAACACCTTGAAGATGGAGTTGGGGTTAAGCCAATGGAACAACTAGTTGAAGAGCATAATTCCATTCTTAGAGGGATGACGTTATTGTAGGTGAGATTATTTACATGGTTGTCGTGATGACTGTTAGATTGGGCAGGGATCACGCTGTGCTCGGTGGCGGTGAGTAGAGGCCTGGTGTGAAGGTTTCTAAGTCAAGAATAATAATTAAAATAAAAACTAAAATTAACTAAAAGTAAGATAAGAACTTGCAAAGCCGGTTAACAAGTAATGGGTCAGAAAAAATAGGTGATGTGGCTTAATGTATGAGAGTGTGTCCATAGCATTCCTCTAATTATATTACTCAATTTGTAACATTTTATATAAACTTGTAATTTCAAATTAATACGATTCTTCCTTTTTTAGAGGGGTTGCCAAATGCCAAGTAAACCCCTCAAATTTGTATACATTTTGACCCACGGAAACTCTTAAGCAAAAACACAACACCATGTTTGGAAGGTAATCACCTTCTCGTTCAAGTACAAAGCCTCAGAAAATTTATGTAATTATACATTATTATTGATATTATCCATCACTTCTGAACCCAAAAGAAGTGGACAACTTGAGGAAAAAAAAACAACTGCAGAATTTCTATCTACAATTCGTGGGTGGATGAACAACAATACATTATTACTAATTGTGTTTCCCATCATAGAACTGAGCATTTTTGGAGGATTTAAAAGTCTCCAAAAATTCTTTAGCCTTCTGCAGCTCTTGCTTCTGCCTTGACTTGTCCCATTTGTGCTCAGCTGCCAATATTTGAATGACACGGGGTAATGCCCGTCCTGCTGCGTCAGTGTCAAGGAAAGCAAGACGAGACCTCCTTGCAATGAAGTCAATGGCAGATTCACAGTATTCATGACGAGCACAGTAGGCCACCTCAGCCTCCAAAAAAGGGTAACCATGGGCAAGCCGCTTACCCAAACTTTCATTCTACATACAAAACATATAATTAATACAAACCTTCCCATGAATGAAACCATGAAACTGCCTAAAACTTGTATAAACTGCATAGGCAAACTGTTGAAACAGAAATTATCACCAGTTAGTAGCCACAACTAAAATGTACAGCTTTATTTTGATTTTTCAACCTATAATGAAAGCATGGGAAAATGAATTACCTTGGAATGGATTATATTATCTTTCACACCACCAATGAGATCAAATACCAAAATAGAAATCACTTTAACCAAGGTCAAATAACAAGTAAAAATGACATCAACCAGAAACCAGTCTATGATTATGAAACCCTGTTGCTTGCTGAAATTATATCATGGTGAGATATTGAGTAATCCCATCTATCATCATTAAAAGCTTAAGTTGTGGTAGAGGCCCACAAATTGATTTTTATATTTCTAACATGTTATCACGTGCAAGCTTTGCAAGACCCCTTTGCTTGAAGCATGAATAATACAAGGCCCACTTTGCCTTATGGTAAAGTTCAATTACTCCAATAGTAACTTATGTCAAAGTTATGCTACTTAATAATTCTTTGTAAAATACTGTTAGAATTAGTCACATGTTTTTAATTAATAACAGCTAAATAATAATTAGTTGTACAATCCCTAATTAGTTGCTAATTAACTAATTAGGAGTAGATTTAGCAATCATAATCATTTGTATTTATTGCATACATACTATAAATACAGCCTTGTGTGGTCTGAGATAGACACAGAATTTCAAATTCAACAAATACAAATTTGACAAATCTAACCGTTGAATAATATGACATTAATATGTTGATCATGCATACCAAATTTTAGATAAACTAGTCGTTTAGAGGTATGTAAATGTAATCTCATAATTAATAACTAATACTCACATTTTAAAAAATATAATATACGTTAAAATAAAGTATCAATTAGTCTTTAAATTGTATTTTATTTGGTAGGTATGATCTACTTATTTAAAACTTTCAATTTAATAGTTGGATTAATGAAATTAACATTAATAAAGAGTTATTAAGTAGAGTAACTTTGACAAGAGTTACTCCTCAAGTAAGTGAATCCCCACCCCCGATATTTCATTTACCTTCATGGTCTACGACGTCGACAAACAATCAAGCCATATCCCACAAAGTGGGTCAGCCATGTGTATCAATTGATGCCACTAGACTATCAAAACCAAATTTCAAGAAAATCAATCAATTAACAAGACATTTTCTAAAGTTCCTGTGCAAATACCGCTATGGAGAATATGAAATATATACAAGCTAACCTGAGCAATGGCAGCCACGCGATCAGCCAATGTTCCATATGCATGAGATAAGTGCTTTGCCGCAGCAGTGTCCATTACCCCAGGAACAACTTTACCCCTATGTGTTAATTTCATGCGCACATACTGTTGAGTAAGAACAGTAAAAGAAGCAGGATCCCACCCTTCGCCACCAATAATCTTAAGATTGTTGGTCACACATCCACTGGAGGGGGTGAGCTTCCCAGACTTTATAGCTGCATTAACAGCATCTTCTGCCATGCTGAAACACATCGCAATCAGAATAATATTTATGTGTAATAGGAATATTGCATGCTGGAACAAATTGATGAGATTATGAGAAGGAAAGGCACCAATGAATGAAGCAAGAGAAGTTGGAAAATAATTGAATATGACTTCTTAAATGGATTAACTGAATGGTCAATGTGATAATAATATGCCTAACTGGAGAAACGGCATCTAGAAAAACTTCAACAACTTTCAGCTTGGCCCATTAAATACTTACCTGCGATAGGTAGTCCACTTGCCACCAGTGATTATGACCAAACCAGGGTGTTCCTCAAAGACAACATGATCCCTGGAGATACTCTCAGTATTTTTAGCTGATGGGTCCATTGCTAATGGGCGAATGCCACTCCAAGCAGAAAGAACATCAGCACGTCGGACCTAAAATTTCCAACCATTATTTAGTCCTCAATAGCAAACTGTGTAAAAAAAGAGAGGGATAAAGTAAAGGGACATCTAGATTGAATGACAGCACACTCAGATTATTTTCCTTGGATTTAATCAAAGATTACTGAGGAGGACAGACTAATTAAAAAAGAAGGGGTGAGGGGGGAGAGTTCACAAAAATGAAAAGATTGAATTTTATAGGAATGGAGCTAACAGATATACGATGCTGTCCTGTTTTTGTGCTGAGATTATCCAAAATGTTTCCAAACAAGTAATAAGCAAGGGATCATTTAATTTCTGCAGCTAACATCAGAAAAAAGGAAAAATAATGAATTAAAAATTTCCTTTATTGGCAGGTATATCATACTTTAACATTAAGGTAATCAGATATGGCATCCAATATAAATTGTATTTCATCTTCATGTGGTTCGGGAAGAAGAAAGTAATGGTAGTGTTGGAATCCGTAGTTCCAGCTACTGTTCGTCCCAGCCAAGGTAGCATAAAAACAACGCGCCCATCCTTCGTTTTAGGAACAATTAAGCCCATACCCTCTGGAGAATAATAATCAGGGAGTATAATATGTACACCACTGCTTGGACAAATCATATCTCGTGCATCTTTATCAGCCATTTTCCTTACAGAGTCACAAAATGGACCAGCCGCATTCACAATTACTTTCGCATATGTATCAAACTCTTTGCCTGCAACATGCAAAATAATAAATAGAAATAATTAACTATTAAACTCCATGCCACAAAGACTCAACAAGGTTTTCTGTGGCCTGTCAACTCTCAACTGCCTAACACGACCCTCCTTTTTTCTCCAGGCTTGGGACTGGTTATGTACTGCACATAACTATTGAAAAGTTAAAAGAAATTAATTTCTAAGCTTAAAAGTGATAAATTAGATGTGCACCCACAACTGTAATATACATATTCGAGAAGAAACTGTATTCATTTTACGTTGCCGCCCCCTCACCAAACAAAGATAAGTTATACGTCACTCAATTCATGTTGAATAGTATATTAATTGCCATATGAAATGAAGTAATTGTTTAGTACCTTATGAAAAGTATTAATATGGGCACAATAATAAAGGATTATACTTCTGAAAAATGATTCTTCTGATTGTGTGTCTTCCTTCATGAGGCCCTTATTTAAACAGATATATTACCCTATACTACGCTCGCCAACTTACCATTTCTGACAAATGAAAAATAGTAAAAATGTGAACATAGAGGTCTATGGTAACAAATACAAATAAATGAAAGTGTTACCAGTTAAATTGTCCCTAATCCGTGCACCAATTATCCGCTCGCCAACATCATCCTTCAGGAGGGATACAACTTCAGCGTGGTTCAGCACCGCTGCACCAGCCAATGCAGCTGTGCAAGCCAATCCAACGTTAAGTCGTGCATCATTCATCTGCCCATCATAATAAACAAACTGTGCCCCTCAGGCTTCTATCTTTTCCCTCCCTTGCCAGAGTGGGAAAGAGCTCAGCAGACTCTTTGCAGAATAATATCTTGATAAATGCAAGAGTCGTGCTCCTGCGACCAAATCGTACATTTTCAAGCCAATCCAGTAGTACACTACTTCAAACCAGTCAAAACATGGTGTCATGCAAGGCAAAGCATTGCATAGGTGCGGTGCATTTTCTATAACCTGTTTACGCTCCTCAAGTGCATGGAATACTAACTTCAGTTGGCCATAGTCAAGTTTGAAGACGGCTTTCTCCAAGTAACGGACACCTAAAGTTTACACAAACACTGAAATATTATATCAAGCATTTACTGGTAACAGAAAAAGGAGACAAAAAAAGACATAAAATGACTATAACATTTCCCTAAAAATTTGAAAGCCTCTAGACAATCAATACCTACATTCAACAGTGTTAGGATGAAGATTGGTTTTTATCAATCTTACTTTATCTTATATAAAAGGAAACGTTGATAGCTCAAACAAGGTCACAGAAACAGCATACCATCTTTGATTTCTGTTTGTAAATTTAAAATCTGACAAGTATGCTACAATTCTAATTTTTAGTTTAGTTAATGTCCTTGCATATCTTTCAAGAGAATGTGAAAATCAATTTCAAAAATATATTTGAACAGAATATCCTTTCAAAGAATCACATCAGTATTAATCATGCAAACAAATTGTTTTGCCCTGCCAGATTTCCAAAAAGTTTGCTGCATCTATTGAACCAGAGCATGTGCTCTTTTCCAAACGAACATTCAAGTAGTTGATGATAATGATGAAAGGGACAACAGCGACAATAGAAGGAAAAAGAATACAGATACAAATTTAAATATTAAAATTGATACATCAATCATTTTGACATCTTTCCTCTTGTTCTTGTTCCCACACTTTGTTTCCTTCTCTCTTTAAAGGAAGAGTTTATCAAAACACCAAAAAAGGCTTAATCTTGATCGTGCTTCAATTGCAAGCTTTATGGAAGTTGTTGAAAGAAAGAGTAGTTTGAAGAGCTTGTGGGTCGCATTCTGATAGACTGGATCAGAATTGAAGTAAAAGGATGGAATCTTTATTAATAGAACCCACAATCCTGGGATTGGTATCAAGCTGATACTGAAAAGAGACCAAAAGCACATAGAACAGAGTACAAACTCTCTCACTCCAGGTATTTGAGAGACCTGGGCCGCCACTCCTAATTTCCACTCCCAAGTCTAAAACTTATCATTCTTATTTCCCTCCTATTATTTATTCCCTGTCATCTCCCCTCCTTTCACTAGCTAAATGTTCCAACGTCCACCAGCTAACTATCAGAGACTGGCCCATTTTCTACTGGTGGGTGTTCTGCCAACAATAATCCCCCTCCCAACTAAAGTTTCACCTTATCCTCAAGGTGAAATTCAAGAAAATTCTCATCCAAACATGATCCTGCAGCAACCCATCACTCTCTCTTTCGTCTGCTGAATATTCCTCCCAGCATTACTTGAAATTGCTTGTTCTTGCATCCATGATCTGAATAATATTTCTCACCACACCTAAAACATAGCTCTTTGTTCACTTTTTCCTGTAGTTTCACATCCAAAGGTCTTATAACCCCCCCCCCCCCCACCCCACGCGCCCTCGGGTTCGAAAATACCAGTCTGCTGGTAGCAGAATCCATCATTGAGCTGCCTCCTTATGGGTTAGTCTGTGCAGGTAGCCAAACCCATAAACTTCAACATCATTAATACGTGCAGTATATGCCAAGTTATTTGATGACAAATACACTCTATCTTCTCCTCTTTTCGCTAGATGCAAGATTCATCTTGTCGTGAACCAACTATCCCCAAAGTTTAAGTTGTTAGATGAAAGACATGAATGATTTTTTGCATTATATTTCTAACATACCCCTCATGCAAGAGCTCTTTGGACTTGAAGCGTGGTAATGCACAGACCGCCTACCATGTATTGAAATTTAACATTTTATTACGAATCTAGACCAATTGGTTCTAAAGTAAAGGCTCTATGGTTACATGTCCCTCTGTTTTCCTGCCATTTGTATGATTAACAGAAGATACTTAAATGGTGTGACTTGTTGGATGGTATGGTCTCCACTTTTCACCTCTAAGCTAGAAATTACATGGCAAGCAAATAGTACTATAAGGTTAGTAATAAAGCTTTGCTTGATTACTTCATTAGTTGAATGATTGATATTCGTATACAGGTGATTACCCAAGCGCCAATATCCCTAATTAGTGCAGTATATCTCTTGCTTGGCAAGTCATTTAATGACGAATACACTACTACCTTCTCCTACTCTTTCTCTAGATATAAGATAAATCCTTCGACTTCAATCACTCCATTATACAAAACCACAGTAATAGGGTAACATTAATACCCCGAGTTCAAAACCAACCTTAGTTAGCTCCTTTACTAATCACATCACACCTATAGTCACAACCATCAATTGCAATATGCAAATTCTCCTAGCCCACCTAAATAATTTCATCGAAATATTAACTTCAGCCAAAACGCGCGTTCAGCGGTGACAAAATTTTCTCTAAACCATTATCAGATCCTACAACGTGAAAGGTCATTTGCATTCTAGTGGCAACACTATCTCTATGAGAGATCATTTGCTTTCTCCAATTCAGTATCATCAACATCATCATAATGTAGGATTTGTTGCATGAGTTAAGTTCAGTGGCAGACAAAACATTGAAATTATAATGCCAAAAAAATTAAGGAAAATTTGATTAAGACGAGCAGCTATTAAAAAGTTATTGTGCATCCATTGGCAAATAATGATGATGATGGTGGTGGTGGCGACGAGGAGAATGATGATGATTATGAAGCATATCTTGATTTGATTTCTGAGAAGAACACTTGTTTGTACCTCCATGTATGAGCTTTGTGGAGCGGGAGGAAGTTCCGGAAGAGAAATCCTCTCTTTCAACGAGGCCAACACGGAGTCCACGGGTGGCGGCATCGAGCGCGACGCCGGAACCGGTGGCGCCGCCGCCGATGACGAGAATGTCGAGAGGATTAGCGGAGCTGGCGCCGATCAGCGACGACTTCTGCACATCTCTCGACGGGAGGACAGCGCGGGGGTCGTGGATCTTCTGCGAACGACGGAGAGGTGGCTTCCGTAGTCACTGGCGGATACTGCAGGAGAAAGGAGGATCGCCCCGCCGCATGCGGTGGCTGCTACGGCTGCACCGACGGCGGTGCCGAGTCGCCTCAGGCGAGTCATGACAGTGAAGAGAGAGAAAGAAAAGAAAGAGCGAGAAATGTGGGCCTTGCTTTTCGCTTAGACGCTTACGAACTACTACGAGCTGAGCTGAGCTGACTCATATGACGACCCACGTCAAATCTCAATCGAGTAATAGCTTCTCTTACAGCGGGGAAATCAAACACAGGGTTAACTAACAAATGTGTCCCTTATTTTCTAACGTAATGCATCTTAGTGTTTTTTTTTTTTAAATCAAAATCAAGTTTTAATTAAAATCTCGTTTCAAACATGGATGGAGTGCCGTGGGCTCAAATACACGTTTGAAACGTGAATCCGATATAAACAAACATGTTATTAGTAGTTGAGAAATAAAAAAAAATTAATATAATCTCACTTATTACTTTTTTTATACAATCTCACTTATTACTTTTTTTTATGCAATCTCATTTATTGTTTTATCTGTCACTATAGTTTAATTATGAGTTTTCTTTTATGATGTGTCACATTTAATGATACCGTGTCACATTGTTTGGCACTATAACATCCACTGTAATACAAAAATGACGTAGTTTTGTCAAATTTATAGTTTGGAAGATATTAACTCTAATAGTCGTGTGTTTCCTTATTTTAGCTTCCTTGTTTTGTCAAAGAAATTAGGGATTATATTGAGTTTATTATTTATTAAGGACTAAATTACATGTAACTAAAAAAAGTAAGGTACAGGTATATTAGTTTACTCAATCTTAATTACAAGCAATTATTAAGAAATTAAAGTAAAAGTATCTAATAAAAGTATTTTTTTAGATAATATTAAAAAAGTCATTAATATATTAAACACTATTAATAACTATTTTCATTTTTTATTACCTAATTACTTCATAGGTTCTATTTTTAAGACTATTTAAGACCAATAAAAAATATTACAATATTTTAAATTTTTTTATTTAAAATTCAACATAATGTCTCATATTAGACTTCTTTTATTTTTTAAGGAGAAATTGGGCCAGATACTTTTTTGCTAAAAGCTCTTTACCAATAAAAACAACTTATTTTTTATAAAAAAAAATGAGCTCATTAAAAATCTAATTTCAACGGCTTTTTTTTAAGAGTGGCGAAGCTTTTTTACGGATCACCTCTCTTCCATCCTTTAAAATTGTATTTTATTAAAAAATTTATTTATTTTCAAACTTCATTAAACTCTTAATTAAATTTTATTATCAAATTTTTGATTTAAAATTTTTAAACTTGAGTATAATGTTAAGACAAACTCACTCCTAAAGGTTTTTAATATGCCAAACCACTAAAGTTTAAAAATGTGCTTAAATGAATGAGATGCATCTTGTTACTACTAACTATGTGCTCAAGCATGTGGCAGAGTTTTCTAGATTTTGTTTTGCATATTTTAACCAAGTATTTAATGCTCAAAGAAGATCCTTGAGATACAAAACATAAAAGTCAGAAATATGAAGTGCCAAGGAGCAAGGCTTGAAGCTTTAACAATAAGTAAGGAAGAGATTCAAGAACAGCTTGAGACGCTGTCTCAAGATCAGATGCAAGCTCAAGCACAAAGGGTCATCTCATATAAAGAAAAGATGTTTCAGAAAATAGTTTGATCATCATGTACCCAGAAGACAAAACGGATGAGACTCAGATCCTAATTATATAAGAGATCAGATCTAGTGACTGTCATCTCAAGAAGAGACTCCAGATCTGCTTGAGACGCAAGCTCATGAACAGACGCAAGAGATGAGATCCAAGCTCAGATAAAAGAAATGAGAGCCAAACGCAAAGATAAAGTTGAGACTCAAGTACAGCTTGAGTAAACAAGGCATAAAGACAACACAAGGACAAGACAAAGTACATTGTGCGCTGACACAATGACATCAGACCTGAAAAGTAAGCTGACCTCTTGTCCAGCAGATTCCTCTCCCCTACAGCTAGTTCCAACGGCTCTAAACTGTCAAAGACAACGGCTAGTAACGGCTAGTTTCTTTTGGAATAAAAGGCTGAAAGCTACAGTGAAGCAAGGGAGAGACTACACTGATCAGTGAACATCATTGCATCTCATCTCACATCTCAAGTCCACATCTCAAGTCTATCACTTAAAGATCTGATCTCAACTTGAGAACACCTGTAGTCTCAATTCTTTTTCTCTTCTCAGTTTGTAATCTTTCTACCTGTATAGAAGAGATAAACTCTAGCCAAAATCACTGTCCATCCATACGTTGTATGATTGTAAGCTAGACCCATCTTAACCTACCAATCATTGTAATCTGTCTCATCTGAGATAGGAGGAAGCCTAGTCTCAGAGTGAGTGTGAGCGTCCTGAAGAGGCTATAAGAATACTTGTGGCTCAGCCAAGATAGGAGTGCCTAGGCTTGGTGTGAGAAACGTCCTGAAGAGGCTGTAAGAATACTTGTAATTGACGGGTTTGTCAATAGTGAAAATCTCACGTGTTGTGAGGACTGGACGTAGCCCAAGGAGTGGGTGAACCAGGATAAGATCATTGTGCATCTCTTTTCCCTATCTTTTTACTTTACATTGCACTTTGGTCATCTCAAATCTGTGATTACTTGATTAATTGAATTACACTAAAATTAGATTTGAATAATTGAAATAATTTATACTTTATCAATTAATTGAAATTGAAACTGCTTCTCATTTATATTAATTGACACTCCAAGTCATCAGACTTGAGATCACGTCTCAACGTGCAGTTTAAATGTGCAAATTTCAGGAACAAAATTTTAAGGTCTCTATTCAACCCCCCTTCTAGAGACGTTCAGCCAACTTCATATAATACCATTGAAAACTTCACAAAAAATGGACTTTAAATCTTTAATTAGAGGCATGTAGAAGAATACATTAATATTTCACATTAATTAAAATTTGAGAATTGAAAATATTAAAAGTCATCAACACAAACATAAAAATTAATAATAAATACTTATAAAAAATTTTTTAAAAAATTGTCTTAGTATTAAGGAACACCACTTTTTTTATAAAAAAAAAAGTCTAACAAATAAGAGTGAAAATAGTAGCTAGTAAATATCATAAATAAATAAACTTAAATAAAATATAATCATGCCAGTTAGTGTTTTAAAGAGAGTAATTGCTATATTTCAAATGTTACATATTTTCAATTATACCTAAAATAGTCGTTAATATTTAATAAAAAACTATATAAAAATTCAATAAAATAAAACTTAATTATAATATTTTAAAAGTAAATTTGAATGTGTTATTTCTTAAAAGTTTAAAGTTGATATTACTTTTTTCATATATATATATATAAAAATAAAGTCTTTTAATTCATTAATTAGTTTTTTTTTTGTGAATATACGGGGCTAAGCCCCACGAAGACAAAAAAGAAACAATTAGTAACCTCTAGGAAACCAAGTTCCCCTAGCATTTGCATCTAAACATAAAGACATAAAGGGAGGGATCTCATAATAGATTAATAGGAGGGGAATGACTAAGATAGTGCTTTACAAGAGCATCGGCAAATTAATTAGCTTTCCGGAGAACATCTTGGAATCTAATAGGCCAATCTTTCCTTATGAATGTTTGAATTTCATGAACAATGGAGAACAAAGAGTGAGTCTCTTGACACCCAAGGAAAATAAATCTGAGAGCAGAGGAAGAGTCCACTTCAACCATGAGGTTTTTATAATTTCTTGATCAAGCTATTTGGAGAGCATTAAGGATTTCCAAGAGCTCATCTTTAAGGACAAAAATCGCGCCCAATCGATACGCGAAAGCGAGAAGGAACTCAGAATCATGATTCCTGAAGACTCCTCCACATGTTGCATGAGAAGATCAAAAATTTACTGCCCCATCATTGTTTAGCTTGATCCAGCCACTGTCAGGAGGAGTCCAATGAATCCAGTTGGAGGTAACGACGTTAACACCATTTGCTAGAGAAGGATCATTGGAATGAAGAAAAGCTGCTGAAGCCTCCGAGATTTGGCGACGAATCTGCAAGCTAGTAACAGGTATGCTAATAGGAGAACCCTAAAAACTTGAGAAATTCCTTTATGCAAAACACCTGTAGCAATAATGCATAAGTCAGTGGGCAATCGCCATGTGAGGACAGTAAATTTAATGCAATCCAATCTAGAAGATTAGAGTTAAAGAACTCCCTATAGCAGTTACGGGGAATGAATTGGAGCCACACTTGCTTCGCCCAAAGACAATCACGGATAACATGGATAATAGTCTCAGGATTTTGAGAGCAGCAGAGGCAAACAACCAAATTAGTCATATGGCACCTAACGCGGCAGGAGTTGGTGAGTAACACATTATTTGCAATAAGCCAAATAAAAGCATGAATCCGTTCAGGACAAGGGCAAGACCAAATCCTTTTAAACATAAGGGAATGATATCTAAGCATCCAATTATTAATAGCTTGGACAACGGTTTTAACAGTAAACATTCCTTCCAAAGAAGCAGACTAAAAAGCAGAATCATGACCAACCTCCAAATTAATGAGTATGAGATATGGTTTGAATTATATGAGACGGGAGAAGATTTTCAATGAGGGCCATATTCCAGCCACTTGATGGAAGAATAAAATCAGCCACCTTTTCCTGAATATCAACTCTTGTGTTTTGGGTAACATACTGAAATAGAGCACAAAAATTATCAAGCCAAGGATCACATCAAAAATTAATAGTTCTTCCTTCACCAATCTTGAGAGTAAGATTATTTTGAAAGACAGACCACCCCTTGCATATTCCTTTCCAAAGGTTAGAGTCATTGGGACGCCTTTTGATATTAGGAAGAAGATCACTCCCACACGAATACTTTCTTCTAATAACTTTAACCCATAGATCTTCAGTATTATGAATAACCTTCCATCCAAGCTTCATCATAAAAGTCAAATTAGTATCAATTGACTTTCAAAGGTTAAGCCCACCAGCATCTTTAGGCATACACAATTGATCCCAATTAACTAAATGGACTTGAAGATGCTCATTAGAACCACCCCAAATGAATTTTCGACTTCTTTTGTCAATATCCTCACACACAATCTTAAGCAAGAGGGAAGTCTGCATGTTGTAAGAAGGAAGAGAAGCCAAAACAGATTTTGTGAGAGTTATACGCCCAGCAAAAGAATGAGTATTTACCTTCCAAGAGTTCATTCATTGATGCATTCGATCAATGACATGTCCAAAAGTACCCGAAGTTACTCTATTATGATGAATCGACACGCCCAAATATTTCCAAGGTTATCTGTAGTACAAAAACTGAATCCATCACTAATTTGGTTTTTCACATTATGATTGACACCCTTTGAGAAGAAAATCCTAGTTTTATCATTATTCACTTTTTTACCAAAGCTAGAGCAGAATAAATCAAGACATGTTTTAATAACTTGCACCTGATCAAGGGAAACTTCTGCAAAAAGAATGATATCATCTGCAAAAAAAAGGTGTGAAAGTTTGGGCCCTCCACGACAGATTGAAAAAGGTTTCCAAATGTCAGAATTAACAGTTGCATCAATGAGATGAGATAATCTTTCCACACACATAAAAAATAAATAAGGTGAAATGGGATCGCCTTGACGGACACCCCTAGAAGGGATGAAAGGGTCTAAGGCTTCTCAATTCCACAAAATACTCATAGAAGTGGTGGAAATACAATAACATATAATATTAATGAGAGAATCAAGCATACCAATGTCCAAAAGAGTATCCTTGACAAACTCCCAATTAAGGCGGTCATACGCCTTCTCAAGGTCAATCTTGATAGCCATCACGCCTTTCTTAACTTTCTTTCTTCTCATTGAATGAATAACCTCTTGAACAATAATAATATTGTCTGAATTATAACGCCCAGGCACAAAGCTAGATTGAGTTGGGCCTATAATTTTAGGCATCAGAGCTTTAAGCCCATTGGCGATGATCTTAGTAATGACTTTATAAGATACATTACACAAGCTAATACATCTTCAAAGAAGTAGCTGGTTGGATTTTTGGAATAAGAGCAATTAAGGTATGGTTTAAAGCTTGTACCTTAATTGGTTGGCTATGAATCTGCTTAACAAGAGTACACAGGGAATTTCCAATCGTATCCCATTGATGTTGATAGAAAACTACTTGGAAACCATTACTTACCCATACTAAAGAGAGAAGAACGAACCTCACTATCTTCAAAAGGCTTATTTAACATATCAACTTCTTGGGGGGATAAAGAAGGGGAAAAACCTCGAATACAAAAAGGATTAGAATCATCATCAACAATATAAAGAGACTTTGAAAAAATTCGTAGCCATAGACTCAAGATAACTTTGATCAGTAATCCAATCTCCTTGGTTATTCTGAAGAGCTTCAATTTTTTTTGTGTTTC
This sequence comes from Sesbania bispinosa, assembly GCA_026901365.1. Taxonomy (NCBI): domain Eukaryota; kingdom Viridiplantae; phylum Streptophyta; class Magnoliopsida; order Fabales; family Fabaceae; genus Sesbania; species Sesbania bispinosa. Next base: position 1,782,691 of record QLOH01000027.1, on the reverse strand, counting down.
TGGACCATAGTCGTACCATGGAAATATTTTGAATTTCTATCTCCATATTTAAGCCATCTAGATTTGGATTTTTGAAACCAAATTAACTCCTCATGAAGAAGAGTTTCATCCAGTTCCTTCCAAATACGAATTTGGAGATCCTTAAGAAAAAGATTAGGCTCCATCTGAAGACATCTATTAATACCATTTAGTCTATTAATGAGCTTCGTTTTCCTGTGGAAGACATTACCAAAAACTTGTTTATTCCAATCTTGTAAAGAATCTTTCAAAGAGATAATGTTTCTGCTCCACTCCTCATCCGTGTTCCAAGTAGATCTGAAAATTTTCATGAGTTAGCCAAGATGCAAGAAAACGAAAAAAGACACCTACCTTGATTAGGAGCCGAGCTTTTGTATTTATCCCCTAAATCAATTCATTAAACAATTCGTTTATGTATTTTTTTATTACATTATATATGTATTTTAATATTTGGTGAAGTTGTATATTATCTTATGGACAAAAAACTACGAGCCAGTTTGGATACACTTCTCCATAAGAACTTTTGGGAGAGGAAAATGCAATGAGTGAATAAGGTAAAATGAATCAATCTTTTTCCATAAATTAAAATTAGTCTATACACTAAACTTCTCTAGAAGTTCTCTCATTTAACTTATCCATAAATAATTAATTTCAACTTAAAGAAATTTATTTTACATTCTAATTATTCTATTTTTCTCCTATTAAGTACTTCTACATGTGCACCGTTGTCAATGGTTATGGTATGGATCCAAACAAAAACATGGAATACTTTCCCTTAGACTTCACTTACATGTCAATCCACATACACAAAATAATGAGTCAACAAGGTCTGACATCGATTAGTTGCTAAATCAATTTAATAGAAAGGCAAAAACGGTTTGGTGGAAGAGAAAAAGAAAATCCAAAATCTACCTCCAAAAAGTGAGCTAGGAAAGGGAGACAAAGATTGAGTCTCGATGAAATGATGAAGACAAAGATGAATCATGAAGTCACTGATCAAAGGGAAATACTTTGGAGGGAGAAAAATAGTGAGTCAGATGTACATTCAAGCTACCAATGCGGGTGGTATAATCTTATTTTATTTGATCTTTTGAAAAGAAATGTTAACATTGCTCTCCGTAGAACCAATCACGGAGGGAGAGGGAGAGCAAGAACTAGTACTTTCTCAAGAGGGACTTTATGTTTTTGTTGCAAAAAAACAAGAAGGATTAAATATCTTTTTCATCCCTCCAATTTGACCAAGTTTTGGTTTTCATCCCTCCAAATTTTTTTTCCAAAAATCCCAACGAATTAAGAAATTCCTGAAAGACATCACTGTCGTTCACTTCCATTTAACACTACTAACGGAGATACCACATGTCAGTGTGATGTGTCACTACCCATTTTTCATTTTTTTCTTAATTGAAAATCCTGAATTACCAAAATTTTAAATAATTAAAATTAGGAAATTAATTTTGCTTAGAAAAATTTTCACCTATGTGACCTAACTAAATTTCACTTTCACTCCCTTGAAATTACCCTAGCAGAGGAAGACGTGAGTGCGTGGAGCGTGGAGCGAACTACTCTCTGTTACTTGAGGAAGACAATGGCAACACAATGGGAAACACGTGTTCGTGGAGATTTGGCAAGTGAAGCGGAGCGCCGTAGACACGTGAGGGTTGCTTCGAACGCGTCCAAGGTGAGTTGTTTTTTACTATTTGCTTAAATGTCATGGAGCATGTGGGGACAATGGGTGGGGGGTTCTTTACATTTATTTACTATTCTCAAATCTATGTGAATGGAAAATGGTTTATGAATCATATACTATATTAAGTCAGAAGGAAACAATATGAAATAGGGTTAGTTAATGCCAAAGTTTAATTTAAACCATAATCTAAATGTTTCCATGTTTGTATGATAGGGGTTTGTCTGAATAGAAATACATTAATAACACAATATTTGGATTTGATTTATTATGTCATTTTCTGTTGTGTTCCATCACAGAGGCATTTTTGTAATTCACCCGGGTCATGATTACTTAGGAGAGCAAGTTCATGTCATGCATAACTTAGACTTAAATAAGTGGTCCTTTCCCGAAGTAAATGGAAATCTAAAAGAGGATTTTGGGCATTCGGGGAAGTGTAGGATTTGGTGGAAACCTAAGGAGACTAGTTTGGAAGGAGGTTTAAGACCAATTAGAGATTATGTTACTGCTCTAGAAATGGCCAATTTTGCCATTAGTAACAAATGTGAAGTGGATGTGTATGTGGAAGATGAGGTGGGTGTTTATAATGCAGTGTCTAATATTGGGAGTGAGAATGTGATAATTACTGCTGTTGGTGGGACAATAGGTGTGAATAGTGAAGTTTGTGTTCATAATACTGGGGATGATAGTCTGAGTGACATCCACTTTAGTGACAGTGAGGAGGAAAGGGATCTGGGCCTGAATGATGGATTTGATAATATAGTTGAGGGGCCCCCATAGAGGAACCAATTAAAATAAGTGAGGAACCAATTACAGTTGTTGGACTTAGTGATAGGAAGAAGTCAGTTCCTCCTAAAAGGCCCATTGGGCCTAAGAAACAACTGCCAATAGGTTCTAGGGAATGCATTGAATTTAGAACACATGGATGCCGGGAATGCATTCAACTTAGAACACATTCCTGGTGGGAGTGGACAAAAGGATATAGGTAATGTTAATGCAATTATTGTAAGTGATGATGTGCCTAATGTATATTCATATTTTCTGACTGAAAATGTTGAGTTGACACATGATATGGATGGTGAATATGTTTCTAATGACCTTGAAAGCTTGTTTGGGTCTGATGGTGAAGGTGATGTGGTCAGTAAAGGCAAATTTCCAAGATTTAGGAAGGAGGACTTGTGCAAGGAATTCAAATTCAAATTAGGAATGGAATTTGCATCTCTGAAGGAGTTCGAAGATGTTATCCTAGAACACTCTGTGTTAAATGGAAAAGAATTCAGATTTGAGAAGAATGATACGGTGAGGGTAAAGGTAAGGTGCTAGCAAAATTGTATCTTCTTATGCTAGTTAGCAAGGTTGGGGAAGCCAAACTTTCAGATGCAAGACTCTGATCCCTACACATACATGTGGTAGGGTTTTCAACAATAAAAATATGAAGTCAAAATGGGTTGCAAGATTGTTATCTGACAAGTTTAGAAGCAACATTAACATGAGATTGCAAGATGTAATTGTTGAGATAAGGACCACATATGCTATTGGAATTACAGTAGCCACTGCTTGGAAGACAATTTCAATTGCAAGACCTGTCATTGAGGGTGATGCACAGAAACAATATTCACTGTTGTGGTCATATGTTGCTGAGCTCCTTCGTGCTACTGTTGGGAATACTTGTAAAATTGGTGTAGAGAGGACATCCCCAACCATCCCACCAAAACTTGAAACTTCTATATATGTTTAGATAGTTGTAAAAAAAGGTTTTGTTAGTACATGTAGACCTTTCATTGGAGTAAATGGGTGTCGTTTAAAGACAAAATATGGTGGTTAGCTATTAATTGCAGTAGGAAGAGATTCAAACGATCAATAATTTCCATTAGCTTTTGAGGTTGTTGAAAATGAAACTAAAGAAAGTTGGAGATGGTTCCTAACACTCTTGTTGGAAGATATTGGAGATATCACCACCAACAGGTGGGTTTTCATCTCAAATCAACAAAAGGTACGATGTTTCATCCTTATTAAAGATTCATCTTGTTTAATTACAATGATAGTTTCTGACTTGCTTTGTTATTTTCGTGAAAGGGGTTGATCCCAACATTTGAAGAGATGTTGTAGGGGGTTGAATACGGATTTTTCTTAAGGCATCTATATGCAAATTTTAAGAAGAAATTTGGATGGGGGGACCTTACTCAAAGACCTTATAAGGGGTGCTGCAAAAGCTACTTATGCAGAAGCTTGGGGAGACAAGATGGCACAGATAAGGCAACTCGACAAGAAGGCCTATGACTGGTTGACAGCAGTTCCTACAAGACATTGGTGTAAGAATGCTTTCTCATACTACCCTCGTTGTGATGTTTTAATGAACAACCTAACAGAAGGTACATTCAGTCAGCAAAGGATATGCAGAAAATCATGGTAAGCTACCTATTAAGCTCTTTTTTCTGTTTTGTTTGTTGCACAACACCAAACCTTTCATGGAATCTGCAATTATAATTGATGCAGGGTCTAGCAAGGCAAGTGCTTTCTAGTGAGCAACCTGATTGGAATGTTGTCACCAAAGATATCCCCAAATCTCCAAAACTTCTTCATACATACAACACAATGCAACAACTTTCAGATTTAGAAAAGACAATGACCACTGGTGAAGGAGGAAATAGTAGCAACCCCCAGTGTTTGCAATCCCTATCAATTGGGGTTTGCAACTTCTAACTCATATCGTCTTTGACCCTCCTCATTTATAGGTTTTTGCACGTCTTCTTCCTCGCACCAACGAAAAAAGTTGCAACCTTGACCACTCTGCTACAACATGCCAAGTTGAAGGTGAAGGTTAACAGAAAAAATAAATGATGAAGAAGAAGAAGAATAACACCAAATGAAGGTGAATCTTAACAAAAAAGAATAATCACTTACATTCCAATTGGGGCACCTCCAAAATGTCTTCCCTTGGTTTGTCAAGGTGCTTGATATCAACAGTAACACCTATTCCCCACACTTGCATAATGCATACCATGTGTCGGGGGTGAGAAGAAGAAAAAGATGATTTCATAGTTGAATGCTTCTTCTCTTGCCCAGATCTATGACCTTCCAACATTGTTGCTTATGGCCACACTCAAAATCTACCAAGCTTTGGAGAACCAAAACTTTGGAGAGGAAAACAAAACATTTGGGAATTAGGGATTGCAAACACTAAGGGTTAATAGGGATAGGAACGAGGGAATTTCAATTAAGAAAAAATGAAAAATGGGTAGTGGCACATCACACTGACATGTGGTATCTCCGTTAGCATTGTTAAACGCAAATGAACAACATGGATGTCTTTCGGGCATTTCTTAATTTGTGGGGATGATTTGGAAAAGAAATTTTGGAGGGATGAAAACCAAAACTCGGTCAAACTGGAGGGATGGAAAAGATTTTTAAGCCTAACAAGAACTAGCATTGATTTCTATTATGTCAAGTGTCTACTTGTTGGTATATTTTGAATTGCATTCCTTTTTCCTTTACAATGTCAAATATGATTTCATAGACCCCGATTTGTTTTTCCTTCTGGATGGTTTGATCTTGATAACTTGTTATTCATGTTTTTTAAGTTTCAATTAACTTCATCCTATTTTCCTAATTTTTTTATCTAGAATTGTATAAGGGTTTATTTATTATTAACTTTGTGATCTTATTTAATATGAATTATTGATTAAGAATTGTAATAATTTTTTATTTATTGATTGATCCATCTATACTTTTGACAAAGAATGTAGAGATTAGATTTTAGATCAAAGTTCTTTGATCACATGAAAATGTAGAGATTACTTTTATGTGTTTCTCCTAAAGTTTTCCTTTTGGTTCTATTTTGAGTGAATATAAAACCATTAAATCAATATTTAATCAATATTTATGGCAATAATTTGGGCAATTCTAATATATTTTTATAGTTCAATACGAATTTTCACCTATATTTCATTACTTTTTGCAGGATAAACGGTTGGGGCCCAAAAAGGTGAAAATTACAACAAAAAGACAAAAAAAAAATTGACACAAAATAAGTTATAAAAAGTCCAGGTGACCCAAGTACAGGCAACCTGAGGGCACGTCTGTGAAACTCAAGGCATGAAACCATATTTTCTTTTAAACATGTGTATAGATTGTGGTACTACAACAAAACATTGGTCAACCTTGTCGTTTTTATTCTTTTTATACTTTTTTATGCACACAACCCTCGTGGTATCAAGGATTCATCAGCATCACCAACCTTGAAGTAACTTAGAGGATGTGGAGAATCCTAATGGTGATGGGATGTCATGATAGTCAGAATTCGTGACAAAGGACATGTTAGCAATAAGAGACCATCTTCAAGAGGAATCTGAATTTTCTTATTAATATCTTTATTACTTCTTTTGTATCATGACACTTATTATGAGATTAATACCTTGTTTTCGAACTTTTATATTTATGAGTACCTAAATCTCTTGACTTATTAAGGCCAATGGTAAATCTTATGTTTAATATGAATACCTTTTAGTTTGATATGTTATCATTACTTTCAATAAGGTCACTTTATTGCTTTAAATCTAATTAGGAATTGGTATTCTTAAAAGGCAATCTTAATTAATTAGTTGTAGGCAAATGTGCCATAATCAATTAATGAAACTATAAAGTAACCAATAAAAGAAACTATAGACAGAACAACTTATAGTTTCTCTTCTTCCAATCCAATTAGTTTAAGTGGGATAAATAAAGCCCCTTTTATGATTAATGCAGATTACCATTGACCGTTCTATGGACCAAGTAAAGAGTACATTAAGATAATCTAGATTGTGGTTGTAGATTTGACTATGAGAACAATCATAAAATTAGAGGAAGTGATTGGACTCTGAGGATCAAAACCTTTTTTCATTTCAACTTGAGAAGTATTATAAAGAGTACAGGTGAAGTCTAAAAAGCTTTATGCTGTGTTTGGTGGAGGTGAAGTGGGGGAGGGAGGAGGGAAGTAGGAAGAAATGGAGAAAGTTCTCCTGTTTGGTGGAGAAGGGAGGAGGGAAGTGGGGAGAAATGGAGAAAGTGCCCCTTTTATGATTAATGCAGATTACCATTGGCCGTTCTATGGACCAAGTAAAGAGTACATTAAGATAATCTAGATTGTGGTTGTAGATTTGACCGTGAGAACAATCATAAAATTAGAGGAAGTGATTGGACTTTGAGGATTAAAACCTTTTTTCATTTCAACTTGAGAAGTATTATAAAGAGTACAAGTGAAGTCTAAAAGCTTTATGCTGTGTTTGGTGGAGGTGAAGTGGGGGAGGGAGGAGGGAAGTGGGAAGAAATGGAGAAAGTTCTCCTGTTTGGTGGAGAAGGGAGGAGGGAAGTGGGGAGAAATTGTGTGTTTGGTGAGGAGGGAAATGGGTGGAAATGAGGGGAGATGATTACACTGTTTATTTCTCTTCAATGTTGTAGTGAAATGGAGAGAAATGAGAAGTGGGCAGGTGATAATCGATTTTTATGTATACATAATCGATTATCATGTTACCCAATGTCATAAATAATCGATTTTCATATACACATAATCGATTTTTATATTACTCACTGTCATAAAAAATCGATTTTTAATGTCCATAATCGATTGTTGAGCAAAAAGAATCGATTTTTTAATAATCAATTTTTCATATTTTTTTCTTTTATTTCACACACATTTCTCTCATACCAAACAACATATTTCTCTTTATTTCATACCTATTTCTTTCACACCCAACAACCTATTTCTCTTCATTTCTCTTTTTCCTATTTCTCTCCTTCCCACTTCTCTTCTCATCACTTCTCTTCTCTCCATTCCCCTAACTTTTCCTATTTCTCTCCTTCCCACTTCTCTTCTCTTTATTTCTCTCTATTTCCCTATTTTCACCAAACATAAGGGTATATTTGTGAGTTGGAAATGAAGAGGGAAGGAGGGAAGGGACAGGTTTCAAGGAAGCCCTTCCTCTCGTGTGTTTGTGAGTACTACTCTCCTTTAATAATTTATAAAGCCTTCCCCTCTTTTCTACCCCTCCATTTCTCCCCTAAACATTCTATTTCCCTTCCCTTCAAACTCACAAACATATCCTTAATGTCACCATCTTAGTCTTTGTTGACTCATGTGCTTTCTTCTTTATTTGCTTTCTCTACCTTGTAGATTTAATTTCCCTAATCGATTACTACCTAACATAAAAATTCTAAAAACAAGTACTTTTTTTATCCTTGTGATTTCAACACTAGGTGTCTTAAATACCACTCTTTCTACTCATTTGATAGGTGCATTTACCTCTAGATTTTTTGGTGAATTTATTACTAAAGAGACTATTAAAGAAATTATTTTTATAAATTAATTTATATTAGAATTGTTATTTTTGTTATGAAAATTAGTTTTGATATTATTTTATAATTGGCTTTAGTTAGAATTGGTTGAGTATTCTATTATAATTAATTTAATTTTAGTTAAAATAGTTCTATAAATAATTGTACCCTTTTCATTTTGCATCCTTTAAACAACATCAAATGAGTTTTTTTAATATTCTCGAGTCACTATTGAGATGATACATGTAAAAATCCGTAATACTCATCTCAATCTCCTGCTGCATCTTAGTATTCACAAGGCCAAAAAAAAAAAAAAAAAGCTAATTTTCATAAAAAAGAAAGTAACAATAATAATTTACCAGCGCAATTAGCCGAAAATAAGGTTTGTGAATTGTGACTATGTAACTCATCAATAAAACACAAGTTACATGACATCAAACAATTGTTTTTTTAAAACAATTGTTTCTATGAGACAATAAGCAAATACATCCCTAATTTCCAAAGAGAGAGAAAAAAATGTGTTAAATTGTATGATTCAAATGCCACAGTCATCTGCACCGCATACCACAGTCAGTCATCTTCGATTTCCTGAGTCTGAGGTTTGTTCAGTTTGAGTTTCATCTTTAAATTCTGTCCTCACATGTCCCTCATTTTCGATGTTAAGAAATCATGGTAGGGTTAACATCCCCCTTCTTGTTGAGACCCTCACTCCCAATTGCTTCTCACCCTCCACACCTATTATTCTCTTTCCCTTCTTCCCTCACCCTCAAACCTCAACCCTTCATCTATTCAAAACCACAACCCCTTTTAGTGTTTGCAGTAAACAACAACAACAACAATGATGAGCTGAAGGAACAGGGAAAAACACAAGAACAACCACCCTCTTCTGCTTCCAATGGACAAGAAGATGTTAATAATTCAACCAAACAAAGACGACCCCTTTTCGGTTTCAATTGGAATACCCTTTTGGACCCTGACCCTGATAATGTTCTTGCACTTGGATTAACGGGTCTTCTCACATGGGCAAGTGTTCAAGTCCTCTGGCAGCTCTTGTTTATCTCATTGGCTATTCTTGTTGCTGCCCTCAAGTACTCTTTCATTGCTGCTCTTCTTATTTTCATTCTCATCGCCCTTCTCTGAATTGCCATCATCATTGGATACTGCAATTTTGATTTCTTTATTTATATATACAATAGTGTTTTCTTTGCCTTTTGGTTGGAATTTTTATGTTATTGATATAATGATGTTCATATGTAATGGAGAATTGGTTAGTTGTGCATAGCTGCTATGATTCTTGTGGGTATTTTCATTATAATTTATCATCATTCATCTCTGAATTGATTCTGGCCTTCATATAATGCAATTTTTTTTTCTTTGATATTTGTGGTTTAAAATTTTATTTGATCTTTGTTTACCAGTTGTGTGGTTTTTTAGAATGATGTTCATAAGTAATGGAGAATTGATTAATTTTGCATACCTGTCATTGTTCTTGTTGTTACTTTTCATTTTCATCACCCTTCTTTAATTTATTCTCGCCTTAATTTCACTGAGCAATGCAATTTTTTCTCTTATTTATTTGGTTTTGTTTGCCAGTAATGTCATTTGATAGAATGAAGGTCATATGAAATGGGATTCTGCGTTGCTGCCATTACTCTTGTGGTTCTGTTATTCTTTGCCTTTTCTTTGTTTTCCTTTTTGTCATAGTTTATCCATATAATGAAAAGCTAGGATTTTAGGTGTTTTAGATGAATGGCTTTCAAATATTGGATAGGTTGTCTTCAAAACATCTTTGAAATGGCATTGAGAACCCTCCAGAATTCAGATAGATAATTTCATGGTTTCATCAATCGAAATTGCTCTTCCTTTTCTTCTCTTTTTCCTTGATCATAACTCATAAGAACCAGGAAATTTATGTAAAAATGGAATGGAAATTCAACAAAAGCAATTGTTTTTCTTACTGCATTACTAATACCAACACTGGTAAATTGAATGCATCAACTGGTAGGATAATAGTTTAAATTTAAATGTGATGGTATTCTACTGTAAAAATTTTGTTGTTGCTCTCAGGTACTCTTTCACTGCTGCTCTTCTTACTTCCATTCGGGATACACTTTTCTAATAGAACTTTTTTTTTTGTTCCCTAATATTTTCTTTGTGATTGATATATGGTTTTGTTTCCCAATCATATCATTTGATACAATGGAGTTTATATGTTGTGGATAATTGTTTGTGCATGGGTTCCATTAGTCTTGTTGATTTTTTTTTCCTTGTCCTTTTTTCTATAAAAAATTATAAAACTAGGATTTAGGTGTTTTGTGTGAATGCCTTTTAAATATGTTAGATGGTTGTTGTTCCTGTCCAAATTAACCAAGGTCCTGCAAGACAATTCTGGGGGCTAAGCTATTTATAGGCCGGAGGAAATATGGTTCTTAGTTTTATTTGGATAGATAGAATTTGTCTTTGATAGGAGTTACCTTCTAATAAAGATTGATATGTGAAGCAAACATTCTAGATGTTGTGCTGTGCTAATGGACTCTCATTGACCTCTAACATCTTATAGTACATTTGTCTTCAATCTTTCAAATGAAATTAAACACTTTCCAGAATACAGATTGCTTCATGGTTACATCAATCGTAATTGCACTTCCATTTCTTTTTGTGGATTATTACATTTTTGGGAAAGTAAGGTAATTTCTTATGGAATTGAAATGGATTATTGTATACGTTAAGTTTTTTTTTTGGGGGTGGGGTGTGGGGAGGGACTGGCTTTTTTTTCCCTTAATCCAAAAGTTTTCATTATTAAATTTCAAGTCAATTTTTATTTTTAGGGTAATCCGACAATCATAATTTTTAATGAATTTAGGGTCTGTTTTTTTAATTTTTCACTATTTAGTAATTAAATCAATAATTTAGGAATTATTGTAATTTAGTTATTTAGGTTTTTTATGTCAGAATGAACTTTGATCCCAAAATCAAGTAGCCCCTCCTATTATGTATCTTTATCTTTTAATCAAAAATAGGTTTGTAGAATGTGATGCACCAAGGAGAATGGTCCAGTTGAATGGTAACCTGAATCCATAAACTAAAGGTATGGATTGAAGAATGAAATCTAATTTGTCTAATCACTAGTAATTTACTTTTATAATATTTCATAGCTCTTAATGTATTTTAGAAAAAGCTAACGCGCATCCCCCACTTTTTATCTAAACTACATCCAAATAAAGTAAGAAAAAAAAAACTTAAGTAACATTTACCACCCATACAAATAAAATTAAATAGAAGAATAAAATTTCTTTAGTTACATCATTTTAATAGGGTTGGGATGAAGTTACATCATTTTTTAATAAAATCAAAATATGTTACCTTGTTAACTTATGTCTTGTTCTGCATTATTTTTTAAAAGATATACATAGAATAGAATGCAGTTTATGTTTAATTTAGTGTTGAAAAGCAATTAGACTCAAGTTAAGATTTCTTAAAATAATATTTGTTTGTAACATTGAACATATAAATTTATTACGGCCCAACACTAAATCAAATAAAAGCAATCAGACTTAAATTAAGATTTCTCAAAATATTTGTTTGTAACATTAAAGATATAAATTTATTACGTCCCACCACTAAATCAAATATACTCCTAGTATTACTAGTAGTAATTTTTATAAATAATTAAAACTTATCAGTTTAACCATTATATTGAAAATTTTTATAAAGTAAAAATATCTATAATGTGTATGATTAAAAACTAATTGATAATGATAAATCACAGCAGCACTTTACTTTAATGCATAATATACTATTATAATATAAATAATATCATTTATTAAATCACAGGTATGAGTATTTAAATTATCTAAACTTTAATATACATTATTAATATAATATGATTTAATGATTAAATTAAAATTTTATATTCTGAAAAATTATTAGATTATATAAATGCTCAATATCTTGACTGATATATAACACTGCAAGATTTTTTTGTACAAGACCACACATCTTCTACAGGAGGCAATCTTGTCGAGCCAGATAGGACCTTTATGGACAGTAAAACTCTCTCTCTAAGTATTTAACACTGCTAAAATTTGAAGATTATATAAAACGATAAAGGAAGTTTTATTAAATGCCTTTTAGGTTTGTACCTATTTTAATACTTATTACTTGTGTCAGTTCGCGTCGGTACATCATTTCACCAATCAATATTCTTAAACGGTTGCTAGCGAGACATACACCACCATGATGTGCGTGCAAAATCAATAAACATAAACTACAATTACATTACTAGTCAAGCAAAGACATGGCTGAGAAATGGTAAAGGGATGTTCAAAGTTAGGAGAGCTAAGAATTGACGATCAATAGTTACATGTTACTGTGCATTTATCTACATAGTTATCCTTCCATTGTAATGACAAAGATGAGAAAAAAATAGCACTTAAAAAAAACAAAAAGAATTACAAGTATAAATCAGAATCCCAAAGTGAAATAAGGTCATTTAATATACAGCCAAAGCAAATAGTAATACAGAAGATAACAATGTGAGTAATGATATATTTAGTTGCTTTATCAAACAGCAGCATAATTTAGTCCTTCAGCAAGGTCCTGTCAACCAATCATGCAGACAATCAGCAATTTGATTTGCCATAGAGCTTGATCTGGAATATTGATTTAAGGTATACATTTTAGCATAAACCTGATGCAAAGTGGGTGTTTTATATTTTTTTTTAGTAGAATTTTAGTATATTAAGGCTTTTCAATGTTAATTGGGGTATTTAATTTGGGAGTTTTCGCTTTTAACATTAGGACTTTTGTCTATTGCTTTGTTTAGGAATATCTCTATCCTATTTTTATTTCTAGTTTCTTCATTACTTTATTTTTGAGGATTTTCCTATGATCATAAATACCTCTCTTAGGAGTGAGGACCTTTGGAATCACCAATGCTAAATTGATAAAATAGCAACAACGATAACCAAAGCCTTTTTCGGTGAGGAGGGGTCAGTTCCATGAATCAAACGTCATAATATCCTGTCATGAATCATGTTTAATAATAGACCATTTAAATCCATACCTCTCTTAATGGTTTGACATATAGTTTTTTTTAGTCTCCCTCTACCACACCATTGGACTATCCTCCATCTAATCTACCCTCCCTTTTGATACTTTGAGTCTTCTTCGCACATGCCTAAACCATCTAAAGACCAAACTCTACCATCTTTTCCACTAAGGGAATTACTCTGACTTTCTGTCTAATGATTTCATTCCTAATCCTATCTTGCTTTGTATAACCACCCATCCATTGCAATATTTCATCTTTGCAATGCTAAGCTTATTTTCTTGCTGGCTTTTTACTGCCAACAATGCCATCCCATACAATATTGCAGGTCTTATAACCGCGTGGTAAAACTTCCCATCTAGTTTGAGTGGTATTTTTCTATCATAAATTACACTTGAAACATTCCTTCATTTCATCCACCTTGCTTAGATCCTATAATTGACATCTCTTTCTATCTCCTCATCATTTTGTTGATGGACTTAAGGTACTTACTGTGACACGTGATATGGTACGTTCTCCAATTTTCACCTCTAATCCAGAATTTGTGTGCTTCCCACTAAATTTGTATTCCAATATTTTATATTATTTCTACTTAAGCAAAAGTAAGTTACAACTTCCAAGGTTTGTCTCTATATCTTTAACTTTTCCACTTATTTCTTCTCTTGACTCTCTAAGTCTATATCATCTGCAAAAAGCATGTGCCATGGTATTGTTGGGTAAAGAGTGAGTAGTGAATGAAAATAAACTGACTTTCTATCACTAAACACACTTGCACAAGACAACTCTTTTTAATACAATGCTACACTTGCTTGGACAACTCACACTTGTTACATTTCTAGTAATGGTGGTAGGAAGGCCTATTTATAGACTACATAAAGATTGGATTTATCTAGAGAACTTGAGAACTTGTTGTAATTAATGATTCCAGATTATACTGTCTACCGTCCACCAAATGTATTACCATCCACCTTTGGGAAATGTAATACTTTTCCTCAGTGCTTGGTGCTGACTTTTCAATGCTAACATTCTTAAGCTTGTCTAAGTAAAATATACTGCACCCAAACTCGAGCTTAACTCAAGTTTAACTAAATGAGCTACTTGGATGCTGAGTCGAGCAGTTAATTTTTCTATTCAATTAGCTAAAAGAGCTTATCAAGCTAAACTGCAACTCAAGCTTGTTCATTTAATACAACAAGAACGAATCCTTGTCCAGAACCATGTAGAGAAAGGTCCTTTTCAGAGGTTTTCCTATTGCTTTCTTAGGTATTTTTCTAATTATTTAATCAAGAGTATCTTCCATTTGTTTATCAGAACAAAGATACAATTCCTCATTAATCAAGACTAGCAACCACTTAAATTTGACTACTGGCGATTTAGTCAATGATGGTTAACCACTTAAATTTGACTTGATTAACCACTTTCTTCTTGGTCAAAGATCTCCAGAGCTCATCCATCCCTGTCATTTTCCCTTGAGTGAATTTCTTAAATGTCTAATCAAGCTAATAAGCTTGACCCGAAAGGAACTAGTGCTGGGCAATTAGTTAAAAAGGTCAAACAACTAGCTGTCGTTACTTATCCCCTCTAGATCCAACATGTTAGCCTGGCTTTCTGGCTCAGTCATGCTCTATTTCCCCTTTAATAAATAAGCCAAGTTCAGGCAAGCATTTAAAGATTTAAGCCCAAATGGTTCAATTCATTGCACGTCTAGTGCATATTATGCTCATAAATGATTTTTGTTAGAGTCCCACATTGCCTAAAGATAAGGCCAAATAAAAGTATATAAGCCTTGGGTAGTCCTCACCCTATAAGCTAGCTTTTGGGGTTGAGTTAGGCCCAAGTCCAAAATCTAATATGGTATCAAAGCCTAACCTAGATGATTCGTTGTTATTGGGCCGCCACCCATATAGATGTCCACGCTCCAGAATCCAGATGTTCAGCCCTGGGCGTGAGGGGGTGTGTTAGAGTCCCACATTGCCTAGAGATAAGGCCAAATAAAAGTATATAAGCCTTGGGTAGTCCTCACCCTATAAGCTAGCTTTTGGGGTTGAGTTAGGCCCAAGTCCAAAATCTAATAATTTTAAATTTGAGATTGCATGAGTATTACACTGAACAAAACATAAATAAAAAAATGCTGAACTTAAATAAATTCAAATTAAGACGCACCTGAATAAACTCTAGTCCATTTATTTTCTTGTTCAATATTGTCATTTCTTGTCTGTATACAGTTTGAGGATTATCTGTATGAACTTGTTCACCCTTTAGCATCGGCAATTATTTGCTGCAAACATTTCATAACATAGGAGAAAGAAGGCCGTCTCCAGGGTTCACTACAGCACCATGCTATAATTTCAGATTCAACAATATGATAAGGTATAACAAAAAGTACCAGAATCTATTGAACCAAGAATATTAGTTGGCCAATGGTTGGCGTAATGGGTAGAGCAAACTGCATTAACAAAGTTGGTGGGGTTCGAATCCCCCAGGGCTATTGTTGATGGGTTATCTGTAACTGTAAGTGTCCCTGTAAGCTCTCATTGAGCCCAGGGAGTTACCCTGATTGTAGGATGAGACAATCACCCCTAACCTTAAATTTTAATCTACCAAAAAATAGAATTAAAATTATTTCTTTAATCTACTTACGTAGACCAGCAGAGCTCAATCAAGGCAGCCACTTGAGGATTCACATGTCCTGGAATCTCTAGCCTTTTGCCCATAAAACCAACAGCTGCAACAACCTACACAATGGTATTCTGATTGTCAAATCAAAAAGGTACTTGATGCATAATAAAAATCTTGATGTATACAGACAGACTAGTGAAGAAGATGCTCATTTAGAGGAGATAACATACAGCCTTGGCCATCTAATTTTAATTTGGGCGAATAACAATTTAGGGATTGGGAAAAATATTCAGTTTAGGATTAACATTTTTTATAAAAGAAGAAATTCATTAAGACAAAGGGAAAAATTACAAACAGAAGGCAGGCTCAGAAAACGACAAAACAAAACAACAAAGAAAAAGAGAAATTCACTAGAAGAAAACTGCTTAATCCATCAATATTTACTATCACCCATCCAGACATTTCGTTTGTTGTTTCAGTGGTGAGTCAATTTCTTCAGTCTCCTTGTGATTGTCATTGGATGCAGCCATCCGCATTTTGAGGTATGTCGAGGGGTCTCCTGGTCAAAGTTTACTGTACGACGATAAAGGCCATACTCAGGTGATTGGTTATTCAGATGCTGATTAGGCTGGGTCCCCCTCTAATAGATGTTCCACTTCAGGATATTGTGTTCTTGTTGGAGGTAATCTTGTCTCATGGAAAAGCAAAAAGCAAGAGGTTGTAGCTAGATCAAGGGCCAAGGCTGAATACCATGCTATAGCCTTAGTCACATGTGAGCTCATATGGATTAAGCAACTAATTCAAGAACTAAGATTTACGGAAGTCTCTCAAATGAAGTTATTTTGTGATAATCAAGCTGCTCTCCATATTGTGTCCAACCCGGTCTTTTATGAGAGGACCAAACACATTGAAGTAAATTATCATTTTATTAGAGAAAAAGTCCTCTATGGTTTTATAGTCACTAGTTTACATCACTTGCAATGAACTAGTTGGGATTTTCATTAAGTCTCGGGCTCCTTGAATTGAGTTTATTTGTAACAAGTTGGGTGCATATAATATATTATATATTTGCACCAGCTTGAGGGGGAGTGTTAGTCAACATAGATGGTTTGTTGTTGAGTTTGGAATTATGTGTGTTTCTGTGTGTCTTACACAGACCACACATGTTGTATTTATAATATGTATGCAATAAATACATAAGAACATGATTGCTAAATCTAATCCTAATTAGCAACTAATTAGGGATTCACAGCTAATTATTATTTAGTTGTTACTAATTAAAAATAACATGTGATTAATTCTAATACTCCCCCTCAAGCTAAAGCTTACTAAGCTTTAAGCTTGTTACAAATATACCCATATTAACAAAAGTGGAGATAATAAATCAAGGGCCCAGATTGAGTACACTAGAAAGCCGTGGGGATAGGTAAACTGCATTGGGAAGCCGTGGGGCCAGGTAGATTGCACTGGGAAGCCGTGGGGCCAGGTAGATTGCACTGGGAAAGCCACGGGGCCAGGAAGATTGCTCTAGGAAAGCCACGGGGCTAGGAAGATTGCTCTAGGAAAGCCACGGGGCCAGGAAGATTGCTCTGGGTAGCCTCGAGATACATTTCTAGGTTTTGAAAAATCATGGGTAATAGCAAATAGGAGAGAAAAATGCATCCAAAATAGAAAGGACCCAAGTACCGGACATGAACCAGACAAACGATGCCCAAATCGGGATAGAGGACGGAAGGGCGAGTTCGGCAGCGGTGAGATCGGCCAGAAAGGTGGCCGGACACGCCACCAAGCGCGGCATACGGCGGATGGCAACAGAAAAACGCGCCGGCGAAGTTAGGGCACGTGTGAGTGCGTTAGAACGCCGTTTGAGGTGGTTCTGGCAGCGTTGGACTCGTCTCAGAGGGGCGACTCTAACGGTGTGGTCTCTGGCCGGAATCGTTGCCGTCTCCGGTGGCGGCAGACGGCGGAAGCGGCTGAAGATAGCAAAGAAATGTCTGGAAAATGTCGAAAAACGCGCCAGAAAAGACTTCACAGCGGAGGAGAGCGACTGACGGCACTGGCAGCAACTGGACAATGGTGTCAACGGCTGAAAATGGTTTAAACCTGAACAAAGTTCCATACTTGGAACTAGGCAACGGAAAAGCGATGGCACATGTCACGGTGGATGGTACCGCTCTGATACCATGTTGAATTTGAATTTGTGTGTGTTTTTGTGTGTCTTACTCAGACCACACATGCTGTGTTTATAATATGTATGCAATAAATACATAAGAACATGATTGCTAAATCTAATCCTAATTAGCAACTAATTAGGGATTCACAGCTAATTATTATTTAGCTGTTACTAATTAAAAATAACATGTGACTAATTCTAACAGGCCCAAAAGCCCATTTGTGTGTACGTACATTTATATAGGTAACCTTAGTCTTGTAAAAAGTAATTTTTCAGCATGAATGAAACACAACTATTTCTCTCTACTTTTTCACAGGGATAATACTATTTTCTCTTAGTTGATAGAGTATAAAGTTAGCATTGGTTAAGTGAAAAAACAACAAATATATACAACTAAGGGAAGTACAAAAGAGAAAAAATAGGGACAAAACTAGAACCTAATTCAGATCGGAATTGGTTAATTCGGAACTCATCCTAATTCAAACTACTCTCCTTAACTTCCCCAACAAACTTTGACAAATAGAATCTGTCCTAATAATCACACAACCTACAATAATTATACAATTATTCTTTTTTATCCCACTTGGGACCTCATGGGTTCTTACAATACTTTATATACAGTCTCCTTGTGTAGTTGAAACACACAGCTCATCATATTTCTCACTTTTTACCTATTTACTCTCAATATAGTTTTTCATAGCTATTTTATTGTCAATATGTTTGTGAAAGATGAATGAACAGATGTACTACAAAGAATGTTCATTGAATTCTTTTAAATATATAGACATAAATAGATATACAGATAAGAGAGTTTATCCGTAATTGAAGTTCAAAGAGAAGAACAATTTCTTTTCTTCAGTGTAGTATCCTAGAGCTTGGTTAACAATCCAAAGCGTCATGGCAAAGAAAATAACCTGTGAAGGGTTTAAATTTCTCCATGGTTGCTGCAGGGTCACTAGTTCCCACAAGATTACACCAAAGCTGAATACATCACATTTTTCATTTGATAGTTCACCTCGGATGACTTCTGGTGCCATCCATTCAGGCTGATCATGTTCAGAAAGGGGAAAATGATTAATTTAGAATGTGAAACCATCAAAGAATTGTGTTACATAAGAAAAAATTAACAGAATCAAACACAAGAATGCTTTTTAGTCAATAAATAGAACTTACAGTCCCGGCTGCTGTTTTAGATGAAAGAAATGTGTTTGCCTTTGTACGTGAAAGGCCAAAGTCACATACCTGAGTAAATATTATAAACCAAATGAACTTCAACACCCCATAATCTGCAGATTCATTTATGTGAGAAGTTTGCGAGTGTAGCTACCATCTTTTGTCTTTTCTGTTAAATTTTGCATTCTCAGGCATTGAATATCATTTCAAAGGGACTAAGTAAAAAAACGACGATCGTCTCCAGGAAAACTTTGATGAAAAATAAACACCATTTCAAAGGGACTATGTACAAGGAATAGCTAGCCTAAGCAAAAGAATTCATTTTTTGGACCAGTTCGGGTTTTATCTTCCTTGGTACACTAATTTTGGTGTGCTTGCCTTGGCTTTAGCAAGTTTAGGTGTTGATTTGGGTCCACTTTGGTGTTGGCCCTCCTTGCAAACCATAGACTAACATAGGTGATGGTGTCAAAACAGGTAACAACATAACTATAATGTTTTCCCTAGCTATGAGAAGACAGATTTATCAAATAAAACATTCATTGTCCTGCATGAGTCATCGTCATGGCCCATGAACAAGAGTACTTTTGCCAGCTGTTCGAAGCCACCAAGTAGAACAAGAAGGAATGGATCAAGGGGATTGGGGTGACACCTTTGAGTGCAGAAGGCAAAATAAGGCTCAAAAGGGTCATAAAATTCTTTATTTCCTAAGCTCCCCTCCCCCCCCCCCCCCCCCCCCAAAAAAAAAAGGTGTTTTGGACAGTAAGGAGGCAACATCCAATTTCACTGATTCTAAACCTAAACACGACAATCCCATACAACCTCACCAAATCATATTTTGGGCATCATCGAGATCATTGGGTGTGGCAAAACTCATAGAATCGAGCAATCAAATATGTATAATTGCAATTTTAACTATTGCTAGATGTAGACCCTGTTAGAGAATATCTCCTATTTAGGGAAATTAGAATAGAATAAATGTATTTAAGGAAACTACATTAAGCGTTGATTTGTATAGCTGTATTTCCTTACTTTTTTGTATAGGTCTATGTTTCCTTATTTTGTACAGATTATATTTCCTACGTTTTCTTTATTAGTGAGTGTAAATCATGTATATAAATATGCAGCTGCTGAGGTATTTCTCCTCAAGCAATTCAGTAATCCTATTCTCTACTTTTACATGGTATCAAGAGCTCACTTCCTGTGGGCCTGATAAAAGTCAGAATCCTAGTCCGCTGTCCGTCATCAGAATCCTAGTCCGCTGTCCGTTGTCCCTGTCCCTCTCTAACAGTCCACTGTCCAGCACTGTCCAGAAACATCCGGCCACCTGCAGTCACCGTCCGGCCACCTGCCGTCACCGTCCGGCCACCGTGAAGTCACCGCCCGGCCACCGAAACGTCAGAAACAGACACAGAAGGAGTCGATCTATTGATCCCCGAAAACAGCGCCGCCGTCTGCCTCGCACGCGCCCTCACGCGCCGCCACCGTCGGCTGTCCTTGTCGGCGCGTGTAAGCCACGCGCCGCCTTCCAGGCCTCCGTTTGCTCCGCCGCCGGCCCCGTCAGCTTCGTCCAGGCCTCCTCTGTCCGTTTTGGGGGTCAAATACCCCAAAATCCAGATCTCAGTTCGTCGGTCTTCTTCGCAGTCCTCATCATGGCGTCATCCACGTCCGATTCTGAGCATGACGATCCTGTTCAGCATGTTGATCCATGTCAGGTTCAGCCAACACCTCAAAATTCTTCCATCTCCTATAGCTTCTCAGGTACTCCTACAATCACCTCTGAAAAGCTAAATGGAAAGAATTATCTAGCTTGGTCAGCTTCTGTTGAACTTTGGTTTCTAGGTCAGGGTCTTGTTGATCACCTAGAGATGTCAGTGTCTGAAATTCCTTTGGAAAATCAGCGTCAATGGAAAAAGTTAGATTATCAACTGTGTGCCCTGTTATGGCAATCTGTGGAATCCACTACTTTGATAAATCTCAGGGCCTTTAAAACATGTTTCACCTTTTGGAGCAAGGCTCGGAATCTGTTTGCCAATGATATTCAGCGTCTGTATGACTCTGCTCAAAAATTGGCATCCCTCAAGCAAACGGATCATGATATGTCAACATTTGTTCCACAATTACAGGCAGCTGTAGAAGAATTGAAGATGTTCTTGCAAGCCGACACTCTTCAGGGCCTCCAAAACAAATTAGAAAATTTGTATGTGGTAATGGCCTTACGAACCATGCATCCCGACTTTGACCTTCTTCGTGATCAAATTTTGACCGCACAAGACGTTCCTACCATGGAAAATCTTATCACTCGCCTGTTGAGAGTCCCTCCACCCAAAACCTCTGATTCTCATCTTAACACAACTGATGGATCTGCAATGATGACCACTTCAGGTTTTCGTGGAGGACGTGCAAACCGTGGAGGAAGAGGTAGTCGAGGAGGTCGTGGAGGCCGAGGGGGCAATCGTCCCTATTGCACTTATTGCAAGAGACCAGGTCACACTCAGGAGACATGCTATTCTATTCATGGTTTTCCTGAGAAAACGGTCAACCTTACTCAGTCTATGCCTATACAAGAGGATAGTAGGAGGCATGAAGTTATGACAGGAAAGCAACCTATGTCTTTTTCTGAAGATGAAATCCAAGAGTATATGCAGTGGAAGGCAGCCAAACAGGATCAGTCAGCCACAACTACAATTGCTCATACTGGTAATCCTACAGTTTGTCTATCTCATACCTGTCATAATCCGACATCATGGATTATTGATTCTGGTGCTTCTGACCATGTGTCTGGTAATCGATCGTTGTTTTCTTCTCCTTTACTTGAGATTTCTCGCTCTAATACTCTAGCTAATGGTAGTAAAGTACCTGTCCAAGGCATTGGTCATGTTTCTCCCACTCAATCTCTCTCATTAAAATCTGTATTATTTATGCCTGGGTGTCCCTTTAATTTGATTTCCTTGAGTCAGCTCACTCATTCACTTAATTGCTCAGTCACCTTTGATTCTGACTCTTTCATTATTCAGGATCGCGGTACGGGGAAGACGATTGGCATAGGACATGAATCACAAGGACTCTACTATTTGAAGACCATGTCTCCAACAGTATGTGCTGCTACTGAGTCTCCCCATCTTCTTCATCAACGTCTTGGTCATCCCAGTCTACAGAAACTTCAACTTATGGTTCCATGTCTTGTAAAATTGAAGTCCCTAGATTGTGAGTCATGTCAACTTGGGAAGCATGTTCGTTCTTCCTTTCCTACTCAGGTTCAAAATCAAATAGAACCTTTTACTGTTATTCATTCTGATATACGGGGTCCTAGTCGCGTCTCTAATTCATTAGGATTTAGGTATTTTGTCACCTTTATAGATGACTTTTCTAGGTTTACTTGGTTGTTTCTAATGAAAGAACGGTCCGAGTTATTTTCTATATTCAAGTCATTTTATATTGAGATACAAAATCAATTAAGATTTTAAGGAGTGACAATGCCAAAGAATATTTCTCTCACGAGTTTTCATCGTTTATGTCATCTCATGGCATTCCACATCAGTCTACATGTCCCCACACCCCTCAACAAAATGGTGTGGCTGAAAGAAAAAATCGCCATCTTATTGAGACTGCCAGAACTTTGTTATTACATACAAATATGTCTCTACACTTTTGGGGGGATGCTGTTTTAACAGCTTGTTATCTCATCAATCGTATGCCTTCTTCTGTTATTAACAACCAGGTACCTCACAAATTATTATTTCCCACAAAGTCTCTATATGTTGTCCCTCCTCGTGTGTTTGGTTGTATTTGTTTTGTTCATAACCTCTCTCCAGGTACAGACAAATTGTCTCCTCGTGCTATCAAATGTGTCTTTGTCGGCTATTCTAGGCTACAAAAAGGGTATCGGTGTTATTGTCCTTCCTCACATCGTTGGTATATTTCTGCAGATGTCACGTTCTTTGAAGAAACACCATACTTCACCTCTTCCGTTGAGTCTAATACAATCTCTGATGTATTACCAATTCCCTATTTTGGTCCACCTCTGTCTCCTTTGCAGGTTTCGTCCCCTGGTTCTATCCAGCCTGGAGAGACTCAGTCTGGTACTTCGCAGCACCCTATCATCACATATCAACGAAGAACACAACAAGTTCTTCCACCAACAGAAAACATAATAGAAGATTCTAGTGATTCATGTCCAACTCCAACGGCTTCTCCTATCACGACCCTACCAAAGTCCTCCCAATCAAGTCCTCCCATTGCTCTCCGGAAAGGTACTCGATCCACTCGAAATCCTCATCCCATCTACAACTTTCTCAGTTTTCATCGTTTATCACCATCATATTATGCCTTTGTATCTTCTTTGTCCTCTGTTTCTATTCCTACAAGTGACAGTGAGACACTTTCTCATTCGGGATGGAGGCAAGCTATGATTGATGAAATGAATGCTCTTGAGCATAGTGGCACATGGGATCTCGTTCACCTTCCTCCGGGGAAGAAAGTTGTAGGATGCAAATGGGTATATGCTGTGAAAGTTGATTCAAATGGCTGTATTGATCGTCTTAAAGCTCGCTTGGTTGCTAAGGGATACACTCAAACATATGGCCTTGATTATAGCGACACATTCTCTCCCGTCGCTAAGATGGCTTCTGTTCGCCTTCTTCTTGCCATGGCAGCCATTCGCCATTGGCCGTTACTTCAACTTGACATCAAGAATGCATTCCTTCATGGAGACCTTGCAGAAGAAATCTATATGGAGCAACCACCCGGGTTTGTTGCTCAGGGGGAGTCTGGCTTGGTGTGTAAGTTGAAGAGATCTCTTTATGGTCTGAAACAGTCTCCTCGAGCTTGGTTCGGGAAGTTTAGCACAGTGGTACAAAGGTTTGGTATGACTCGCAGTGAAGTTGATCATTCAGTGTTTTATCAACATAATTCAGTTGGTAGGTGTATTTATCTCGTGGTTGGATGATAGTCATTACAGGTGATGATCATGAGGGAATATCTCGGTTAAAGAAACATTTGTTTGATCATTTTCAAACCAAAGATTTGGGTAAACTAAATTACTTTCTTGGTTTGGAGGTTGCTCAATCTAGAAGTGGTATTACAGTTTCACAAAGGAAGTATGCTTTAGATATATTGGAGGAAACAGGAATGATAAATTGTAAGCCTGTTGACACTCCTATGGATCCAAATAGCAAGTTGTTACCAGATTAGGGGGAGCTCTATCCAGATCCTGGAAGGTATAGAAAGGTAATTGGGAAACTAAACTATCTTACTATAACCAGACCAGATATCTCTTTTGCAGTCAGTGTAGTAAGTCAGTTCATGCAATCCCCTTGTGTTGATCATTGGAATGCAGTAACTAGAATTCTGAGATACATTAAAAATGCTCCTGGTCAAGGTTTGGTTTATGAAGACAAAGGAAACACTCATGTTGTCGGATATTCAGATGCAGACTGGGCTGGTTCTCCCATTGATAGACGCTCCACTTCAGGTTATTGTGTCTTTGTAGGTGGAAATCTCATATCTTGGAAGAGTAAGAAACAACAAGTTGTTGCTCGATCAAGTGCTGAGGCTGAATATCGTGCTATGGCATTGGTTACTTGTGAACTCATCTGGGTGAAACAGTTGCTTAGGGAGTTGAAGTTTGGTAACGTTAATGAGATGAAGTTATATTGTGATAACCAAGCTGCACTCCACATTGCGTCCAACCCAGTCTTTCATGAAAGAACAAAGCATATAGAGATTGACTGTCACTTTATCAGGGAAAAGGTTCTTTCCAAGGAAGTTGTCATTGAGTTTGTTAACTCTAATGACCAACTAGCAGACATTTGACAAAGTCCCTTCGAGGTCCTCGAATGCAATTTCTTTGTGGCAAGCTTGGTGCATATGATTTGTATGCTCCAGCTTGAGGGGGAGTGTTAGAGAATATCTCCTATTTAGGGAAATTAGAATAGAATAAATGTATTTAAGGAAACTAGGAAACTACATTAAACGTTGATTTGTATAGTTGTATTTCCTTATTTTTGTATAGGTCTATGTTTCCTTATTTTGTACAGATTATATTTCCTACGTTTCCTTTATTAGTGAGTGTAAATCATGTATATAAATATGCAGCTGCTGAGGTATTTCTCCTCAAGCAATTCAGTAATCCTATTCTCTACTTTTACAGACCCGAACAACGCACAAGTAAATAATTAAATCAAGACTGGGCCCTCAAGTTGATTCCCTATACTTGGAAACCACTTTGCTTATTCTTCCCCACTGGTTTTTTAGCTAGATGCAAGTAAAAGAACGGGATCTAAGCCAAAGTAAGGATTATGCAGCAATTCTTATTCTATATGGGAAAATCAAGAAGAGTCAAGGTAACTTCAAATGTCTGCAAAGGTATCTGAAAGAGAAAATAATTGAAAGATTTCCTATTAGCCAAAATTTAGATCATGTATTGATGTCAATGGAATATTTAAACTTTGAAACTTTCAAATGACAAGGATTAAACCGCTAATGATCATTCAATTACTTAATCAGAGCTATAATAGTGTAGTAGAACAGTTACTAAAAAATGGTCTTTATTCTAGGCAAGTAGTTATTAGCACAAGTCTAAATAATGTAAACCACCTCTGTACAATCTGAATTCAATTAATTATATTCAGAAAGTTATCATATAAGATACTCTAGCATATTTTATGATAGAATAACGAGATGATGATATATTTTTCTGATTTTCTAACAGTTACCTTAACAGTGTATGAATCATCAACCAAAAGATTTGGAGACTTCAAATCTCTATGAACAATGGGAGGTCTCATTTGATGAAGATAATTCATTCCACTTGCCTAGAAAAACATATGACATCTCACAAAGTCTTAGCGAAAGTAGTATTTTCTGTTGATGCCAAAAACGGCATAGAAAATGGAAGAGTAGCAGTTTCAATCATTTAAGACATACCACGTCATATGCCATGCGTAAACGATGCCTCTCACTGAGTGATGACCCAACACTGGGCGTATGCAAAAGTTCGTACAAGCTGCCTCTGCAATTCAAGGAGGCTATTTGCTTAAGAATATCACATTCAGCCTAAAATCACTTCCAACTTAGCACAAAAGTGAGGAACAACACAAGAATCATTGTTTCAGGAAATTATTGCACCTTGATAAATATTCTGTTACTATTGTAACTTTGGGGGTTGAATAACTGCACCCATTAAAAGTACAATGTTTGGATGACGTAGGCGCTTCATGAGTGAGACCTATGAAATAAGCTGGGATACTGAAGTGCAATCAACGAGGATAAAAAATTTATATGTGCAAATAAAATATAAAACCATTCCCCAACCGCATCCAAAAATAAAAATATGAACATGATTATAATTTATTCATAAAAGTAATAATACATACCTCCTTTAGAAATTCTTCAAACGTTCAGAATCAAACCTTGCACCTTTAGAATCTTCACAGCAACATCCTAAATGGGTACAAAGTTAGGATTTAGTAATCAGATGACACCATAACCCTGCCCAATGAAGAAAGAACATGAAAATATAAAAGAAAAGGAAGGAAAATGCTTAATATTATAAAAAAAGTTTTAGATGTGAAGACACATAATCCAGTTTGTCACCATGTTACTTATGTTTTTTCCGGCATGATTTCCGATAATGTCGTGTGTTTCTCCTGTTCATTGGATATTCACAGTTTTGTTACTGTTTCATGTAAATATACTTAGCGACAAATAGCACCGTCAAAAAAGGAATAATAACAATTGTCATAGCGGTAAGTAGTTCTATCTTCATTTTTGGAGTCAGCAGTTCAAGAGCCATAGTCCATTGTTTGCTTCACTTTTGTTTTTCTGTTTCAACTACATTGTCAACTTGGGATATCCTCCTTTGAAGAATTTGAAGAAGTTGGATCCGATTTAGAGTCCTCTTTTGTGTAAAATTGTGAGTCTTGTTAGTTTGCTAAGCACCATCAAGGAACCTATCCTCCTAGTCATAAACGGGTTGCATCTCATTTTTACTTGTCCACTCGGATATTTTAGGCCTTGTGCCATTGAGTCTAAGTCTAGTTTCTGATACTTGTTACTTCTGTTGATGATTACTCTCATGTTACATGGCTTTATTTTATGAAAGGCTGTTTATAATTATTTACTATTGTCATGCCTTTTGTGCTGAAATTCAAACTAATATTAGATGGTCAAACTCCTTCCGTTCTCCTCTTTCGATCGGCAACCCTTATTTACTCTTCCTCCTTGATTTTTTTTGCACTTGCTTTATACAGGATGTTCAGTCTCAAGTCTCTTAGTTGGATCCTCATTCTCTCAAGTGTATTTCTTAGGCTACTCTCGCAATCAAAAGAGCTACTGATGTTATTCACTTTGTTTGTATTGTTATCTGTGGGTACAGATTATTAAGGGCTACTTTGATGCTGATTGCGTGAACTTAAATCCCTCCCCTGTTGATAGGCAATCCACTTCTAGCCATTGTGTTCTTATTGAAAGCAACCCTCATTATTGGAGAAGTAAGAAACCAAAGTGTTTGTTGCTTGATCCAGTCTAAAAATATTAGGCAATGACACATGCTGCATGGAATTGGTGTGGATTCGTCATCTTCTTGATGAGATTGGTTTTAAGAGTGTATGCCATGTTCTGGTGTGATAATCAAGTCTGATTCATATTGCCTCTAACATTGTGTTTCATGAAAGAACAAAGCATATTGAGGCTGATTGTCATTTTTTTATGAAAGATTCAACAGAGGCTTATTATTACTGGACATGAGCAAACTAGAGAACAGCTTGCAGACATCTTCACCAAAGCATTCAACGAGAATAAAATAGACTTTATTAGTAGCGACCTGGGTATGATTAAAATAAATGACTCTAGCTTGAGGGGGAGTGCTAGATAATAGTATTGGTTTATTATATGTTACTGAGCTTGGCCTACCTTTCCTATATTGTGCTTTAACTTTCAGTATAATAGAGATTTGAAGACTAACAAGTTAACAACAGTGAGTTATAGTGTGTTTGGGTTGTTCTGCTGAAAGGCACCCAAACACACGTTCAATTTACAGCAACAAATTGTTGCTTTGAAGGTGAACGTGCTTTTGGGTGCCTTTTGATGTCAACCCAAACACACCATTAGTCCATCCCATTTTTAAATTTGTCTAACAATAATGAATGACATAAAATCAGCAACAGCATGAATATTATGTCATTAAAATGTGGACAGATGGATAAGTAAAGACTTGAATAAATGCTTACGGAACCACGCCAGTCCGCACGAAGTACAGTTCCGAATGACCCTGAAAAACAGTAATCATTCTCTTAACTTCTTGTTTCATATTACATTTTCTCTAAGATACATAGATTGTTTGGGTAGAATTGGGAATTTTTTACTACATACATCAGCACAAAGTTTTAAATATAGTACCTGTCCCAATGTTCTCCTTCAAAATAAGTTCACTCCATGGAATGTCCAGATCCTCCTCGTCAAGGTTAACTTCATGACTTGGATAATCCATTACGGACTGGTTTGCTTCATTGAAAGAAACATATTCCTCTGTACCAGGACCTGCATAAGATGGTATATGAAATGAGGAGAATCCCATGCCGCTATAACAGAAAGAGAGCATTTTGAGCTTATTTATTAAAACAGATTAGGAAAATTAGACATCAGCCGGTTCCAATTAAGTATGATCTGCTCTATGATAAAGAGGAGGCTCATTCTTTCTCTTTATTCTTTTATTTAGGATAGGAAAGATGGTTCATTCTTACTCAATGCAGTTAGATGGCTGTTCCCACCAGCATAGTTTGCACCAAACATTTCAGTTCTCTGTAGATTCATTCTGTCACTACAATCAACTGTACCTCCTGTCATGATGGAATCAGCAATTTTAGAGGTATATCACCATTGGGACAGAAACCGTGTTAGTTTTTCAATATTTCTCATACAACCTTTATATCCTCAAAATTACATTATTTCCTCCCTCACTACAAAATAATGAAATATTAAGGATTAGACTGCATGAACAAATATCATGCAAGGTTTAGAAGTTGTGGTGATGCTGCAGTATAGGATAGAACAGAGAATTTCAAGCAACACAATATCACCATCAAACATACCAAAATTACACATGCGCACATAGGTAGATATTGGGAAAAGGAAAAAAGAAAAAGAAAAAGAAAAAGAAAAAGAAAAAGAAAAAAGAAAAACAAGAGGAGATAGGTATCCCCCTCCCCCACAAGAAATAAAGAAGTTGAAGGAAAACAAAAAAAATTAATGCCCTGTAGAAAGCACAAGACAAACACAACCAAGGAAGAAACAGAAAAGGAAGCCACCACAACAGCCCTAAAACTCTCCTAGGAAATTTCCGCAACAAAACACCCACCAACGAAAGGGATAGTCTAATACTAAAACACAAAACCACACTCCCTCTGCAACTTTTTCATTCTAGAACTGAGTCTACGGCCTCCTAACAAGAATATATTTAATTAATAAGACTCTAATAATTGATATATTGACAAATAAAAAATAACTGAAGTACAAGTAGTACAAGCTTAATTCAACAACACTTCTAACATTATAAGAAACAACACAATAATAATCCAACTAATGTAACACATGATTTGCCTTTGTGTATGGTAATTTTTTAACATTTTATGTAAAACCAAACGTAAAATGCAGTTGAGATTTGAAAACTCAGAGACAGTTATAAAAGTGGCAGGGCCATGAAAACCAAGAGAAAAAGAAAAAAAGAGACAGTAATTTCAGTATAAAGGCAAATTCAAGGTTACCTCGCTTTTTCTCAAGACTCTAATTGCACTTGACAATTATTTTATTTAAAAAGGCTTCCAGGAGAGACAAAGAAAACAACCTGACATATTATCAAATACAAGATGCAGTGCTTGACTGTCCAAGAAATACAATTGGGCTAATGTCTTTGTATATTCAGCTGTTTCAACTGCCTTGAACTTTGGATGACATAATGGTGAAGGATCAACACTTGAAGATGCAGAATTCAGGGAAGAATCAGGTTGGTATCTCGCTCCAGGCCTTCCTATTAAATCAATCATACACTCCCTGGAAAGATGTACACAGTGTTCTTATTTTAATTGAACTTGTTTTGTTTCTGATAATAAAACCATGTCATACACATTTTACATGTAAGAAGAAGAAGAAGTAAAACAACAATTGAACACGTTGATGTAAAAGTTCCCTCCAATTCCCCTAAATATTTGAAACAAACCAGTAACAAAACACCGCTGTGAACTGATACATACCATGAATGTTAGCTTCCCATCCCTGACAAATATTCATAAACACAACCATCTGTCACATAGCATGTAGACAAGCACTGTCCCCGTTTTAAAAATGCTAATATACAATACAGGCTTTAGCGGAAAATAATACAGGATTAAGGATAAATTTTCTGCATCTTTCTCCATTTTTGTTAAAGACACATTTCTTCTTCCAAGAAACACTGTGAGGCATATTTCTCTCAAAGGCTATTGAAGCTATAACCAAAATAGACCAACAGCTTCGACTAATCAAAAATCTGGTAAGCTTAGTATTACAAAACCTATATTCTTTTATAAATGAATAAATTTATTCAGATAAAGAGAGAGAATTACAAGAGTGAGGAGAATAGGGAATCCTTCTAAAAACAGAACAAAACATAGAACAAACATCAAAAAGAGGAAATCAAAGAGCAAAAACAAAAGGAAATTATCAGAGGGTCAACTGAAGTTTGTCAAATTTATTTTCAATTTTAAGAGTGATTAAAAAATTATTTTATTTAATTAAAAATTACAGAATACAGATATGTCTCGGGGATTTCATTTTTAGTGAAATATATCAAAAGTAAATATGCATTAGTAATATGCATTATTATACATCAAAATCTTTATTTATCTTAATCATTTTTAGTTTATTTCTATATTTTTTTATAAAATAATAAACATATATTTAAAAGTATTAAAGGGGCGTTTGATACACATGATTGGATTGGGGTTGATAGTATAAGGTCTAATTGTAAGACCTGATATTAAAATGTTAATACTATATAATGTTTGGTGTGACATCATACAAAATACTACATACTATATTCTATGAGATAATATTATCCTATATGAACCCTAAACCCTAAACTCATGACCACTACTTATATTCAATTAAAAAAGAGAGAGAGAAGATGAGGTTTGTATACCAACATTGACAAAATTCTAATAAAAATCTAGATCCAATAATTAGTGATAGATTTAAGGGGTCTTGTGAGAGCCTTGAATTCCACAATGGTTTTTTTTTTGTTAAATGCATGAACCAATTTTTCTATTATCTATGCAATCCTATATAATTAAGTATTAAAATTTAGGTTTATTTTCATGTTTGTATATAATTGATTAATGATTAATTTTCAAAAAAAAAATTATTAAAAAGTTGACACTAATTTAATTTATCGATTTTATAATATGAAAAAGTGTCATGCTCAACAAAATTTTAACACATTTAATCATTAAAATAAAATTATTTAAATATATTAATTTATAATATCAGATACCATGACATTATTATCTTTTCAAAGCAAACTCAATATTTTATCCACATCTACCACTACCAAAGTATTGACTCACAATTATTTTATATTTATTTAATTAACTTGTATTAAAAATTAAATTAATGTGCGTTTAAAAACTTAAATTAATTGTTCTTGAAGATAGATGAATGCTTTGGGATTGTAATTGGGAAAGCCTAATCCCACCTCCAAGGCTTGATAAGTTATCTATCATTTTAATGTATAAGAGGGGTTTGATAGAGAAGCTTATACAATATGATGCTTGCACCAACAACTGATAAGGTCATAATGTATTGTATAAGCTTATCATATCATGCCTAATACAGTGTGCCAAACGAGCCCTTGTATATTTAACATTTTTAATATATTAATTTTATAAACATCAACTACATACATTATTATTTAAAAATCTATAAACTTTTATATTTTACTAGTTCAGTGTGTTTGTGTGTGAGGGAGAGAGAGAGAAAGTTAAAGATAGAAATGGTTCTACTAGAAGCAAAAGGATGTGGGATCTTAACACACCCCTCACACCCAAGACTGGATAATGGGAGCGTGAATTTTGCAAACTAACATTTGCAAGTGGCCAAGTAATAGATTCAGGATATGCTCTAATACCATTTTAGAATTTGAGCTAGCCTCATGGGGTAAGGATTTCTCCAAGCCATTACTTTGGCCATATCTCTAATCAATATGGATCTCAACTCAACACACTGCCTTCATGCCCGGGACTGGACATTTGAAGCTTGACGTTTACAAGACTAAGCATCTGCTGGTGACCCAATAACAAATCTAGGATATTCTCTGATATCATCTTAGAATTTGGGCTAGACCTAACTCAACCAAAAGCTAGTTCAAGGGGTGAGGATTGTCCAAGCCATATCTCTAGTTGATATGGGGTCTCAACAGCGAGGTTTGAACTTTAAACCATCTTTCTTCCAAAACATAATAGGCTTACCAATGACAGGGGGAAATGTCTCCCTTATTTTGCTGTTCTTGTGCCTCATTCCATAACATTAATTTCTTATCAAACAAGAACAAAAAAAAATTAGTTTACTATATACCCATACTGGCATATACTTTTTTAATTTAAAAGCATCCAATTTTTAACAGAAATATCCTGAAACACCCATCTTCATACAATTTAACCACTTTTACCCCACAATGTTACAAATAAATCAAAACTATTCAAATTCATATTTTCCAAGTAATTTTAAGTAATTAATGCAACAAACCTCTCAGGAGCAAATTGCACTATACAAGAAGCACCCATGTCCTTCCTACAATACTTGCAGCCCCTAGCGATTCGGCATGGTAGGTTGATTAAGTCAGCTAACACCTGCAATTTAAAATTGTTATAGGATATCACAAGCAACATGTAACCAAACTTCAGCAGTACACTAAATAAAGAATATTCTCAGTCAGGAACTCCGAGTTGCCTCCATCATTAAGAATCGAAGAGAATAAAATAAAGAACTAGAAGATAAGTATTAATTATCTCAGTGATATTTAAGTAAAAAGAATGCCCTAACCAGAAAATCAGTCAAAGTATAAATAATGCATTAAATAATGAATAATACTTTAAACAGCAATGCTCGATGGACACAAAGGCCAATAGGTAAGCTTCCAATTGGAATAATGACAGAATGCAGGCAGCTTTTAAGAATTTGGGTGCATTCCTTCCAGCGTGTACCTAAATTGTCCTCGGTCGAAGATCCTCCCCTTTTGAAAATAATAAAAGCTTGTTAGGAAGATGTCAATGTAATTGTAACTTTCCAAAACAGCTATTCTCTTTTTCAAAATTGAAGACAGGTGAGCTTACCCCATCCTACTATATACAAGATTTGCAAGCTGATCAGTTGCATCTTCTGTAGCAATCCAGTTACTTGAAAGACTTAATACCCTACTTTGCAGTTCTCTCAAACCAGGATCTTTAGATTTATCAATAGCTACCACTACAATTGACGAGTCATCAGAAGGTTTAACTGACATTAGTGATTCAAACGATGGAATCATACCAACATTCTGCAGATCAGTACTTATAGTCCATGTATATGCATCCATCCCATGGATTATGTAAAAGCCATCTAGAACTTTGTCAGAGTATTGCAAACAACCATTTACCTGGACAATGTAAAAGCAGAAAAACAACTAATATAATTCCAGTTAAAGGAAAGGTTAATAAACAAATTTGTCATATGGAAATTGTAGCTCTATGGATTAAGCATTCAATTAAAAGGTACATGGATTCCAAAGTTATTTTACACTATCGAGTGTCAAGCTAATGCCCAAATTACTTATCAACAGTGAACTGTGTCACACTCAACTAGTGAAGTACAGCACCATAGATAAAAAGTCAGCTGAATCAGTACATGATATATATATCCGCTAAACCTCCTATATACATACAGAGAGCTGGGTACATGATAGACGGATGGGTGTTTTAAATACCTGCTATTTTATTTTAGAAATATTTTCATCTATGACGGCTAAGTGCAGGCCATTATTACATTTATAGACCAAACAAAATTGCCACATTTTCATAGTCAAAAAATGAGCTGTTTTAATCAGATAAACAGACCAAAAAAGAAATCAGCAAAAGTATGAAACTTGCAAAATATTTTGAGTTATTATATCTTGAAAATTAACTTAAATTCTAACGTCGTTTAGATTCATATACATTTCATTTAAAAATATAATTTAAAGGGCCTGCCATGTACCACCACCATATATTTTTCAAACAATTACTTAGCTGTATTTGTATCAGTTCAAACTTGTACATGACTGATGAAATAATTATTTTAAGTTTCCTAAGCCAATCTGTGAATATCCTTGATGAACCCATTTATCTAATTAGCTATTTTTCAAACAATTGAAAAATATACTTCATAAATAAGAGAATACTATACAGTCAAGAGTCAAGCACACATTCAGTCCAATGCCTGGAAACAGAATTGAAACTAGAAAACATGTCATTAACAAATAAATAAATAAATCAAGGAGAAGCCAACAACATGTGATGATGATGTCAAAGGTTTTACTTAATTTTATTGCCACACCAGACAAAGAATAGGTCGTTTGGGGTGGTCACGAGTTTTTTGTTTTTTGTTTTCAAAAACTTTCAACCAAGTTTTTACAATTGAAAACTAAAAACCACTTTTTGTGAAAACCACAATTTTTTTTTTTATTTTCTTGTGTTATAAAAACTTGATTGAAATTTTTGGAAAATAACACCCAATCCGGACCTTAGTTTAGTGGGTAAGAAAAATGATGGCATACCAAACAAACCCTGAATTAAAACAAATCAACTCAACCCAATGTTGAAGCTGAACCATCTACTCCTATCTCCTCCTATTTTTAAACTTAAAAACGAGACTCTAGTGTGATGCTAATGTTCGATCCTCCACAAAGCCACCTATATGGCTATTTCCTTCCCCTCCTACTACTTGCATCTCCTATAAGCCCAATAATAATAATAGATTTAACTCCTAAGATTCACTTTGAAGAAAAAATAAAAAATAATTGAAAAATTAAGTATTATAATCATATACCCAAAAACGGTGAGAGAGTGCCTGTGAGGAATCGGAAGAGGAAGGGGTGGGTTCCAAGTCCAAGAAATTGGCGTCACCGGCAGAGGCAGAGTGAGAGGAAAGGCAAAGCGCCAGTGCCAGCTGTAACTGATAGCTCTCTTCTGTTTGCTTCGCCCAGCTCTTGAACGAACCTTGTTCCTTCTCCTTATCAATAATATCATCATCATCATGTTTATGCCTCCTCATGTTCTCAGATTCAGATTCAGCACCGCCGTACATTTCCGTTTCGGAATCTGAGCCTTCAAACTATTGAGCATACCCAACTGCCACTGTTTGGTTTGTTCGTTGGGGGTTGCGTAACTGGGTCTTGCTCTTCTGTTCCTTAGTTGCTCTTTACTAGTTACAAATACAATGCACGGATTGGTTATCTTGTCAAGAAAGACACACACATACAAAAAAAAAGTACTATATAATTTTAATTCAATATATCTTTATCTCTTTTCTTTTGTAATACATGTTTTTTTTTTAAAGTTGTAATACTTGTTTTTATTCTTATATAAACATATTTTTCTAATCTCTTGTATTAATATGATAATGATAATATTTGTGGTTCAGAAATGTTTTGAAAACTAAATATTATAAATGTATTTAATGTGATAATATCAGTATTGAAAAGAAACATTTTTATATGCGTCACAATATCCTTTTATCTGTTATCATAAAACAAGTTGCTGAATAGTGTAAAAATATATATTAATATATTAGAAGAGTGAATAATGCCAGGAGAAGGAAATTTTTGGCAAGAAAAACATTATATGAATTGCAAAGAGAGTTATATAAGTAAATTTCTCATGACATTCTATGTTTTTAAAAAAAAATTAATAATCATACTTTTCTAAAAGAGTAAACTAGCACATTCATCCTCAACTTTTTTAGTATCATACAATTTAATCCTTAAAAAATAGAAAACTCAATATAATTCTTGACTTTTTGTTTTTTCTGTCATTATAGTCCAACTATATGTTTTGTTAGTTTTGTAATGACATATCACATTTAGTGACACTATGTCGTACTATTTGCCATTAGTGCACAAAATAACGTCATTGCGATTGAGATCACCGATGAAAGAAGGGGAAGAAGAGGGGGGGTAGAATAGTGAAGCACACAAGCGTTGGAGTTCAAGTCTTTCAAGCTATAAATTTGACAAAATCATGTCATTTTTGTGTCATCGTGGATACTATAGTGACAAACAGTGTGACACAGTCTTAGTAAACATGACATGTAATAAAAAAATTAACGGGAAACACACAACTAGAATATAGTGACAGGCAAAATAAGAAGTCAGGGATTATATTGCATTTTTCTATTTCTTAGAGACTAAACTGCATGACCCTAAAAAAGTCAGGGACAAATTTGCCAGTTTACTCTTCTAAAAAGATTAAATATTATAGTATAAAACCGATTGTTATGTGTCAATTTGTGGTTAACTTATATTCCTCTAAATTGTGTGTGTGTAATTTCTTTGTAATTATAGATGATTTTGGATGAATGGACTTTTTTCATGTAAAGCATCATAATTTTGTCTTGGAA
The DNA here is from genome assembly GCA_026901365.1 of Sesbania bispinosa. Lineage (NCBI taxonomy): Eukaryota > Viridiplantae > Streptophyta > Magnoliopsida > Fabales > Fabaceae > Sesbania > Sesbania bispinosa. The sequence continues at coordinate 1,746,004 of QLOH01000027.1, read as the reverse complement.
ATCCAAAACATATGGCAATATTAGATTCATTTTTCCCATTAAAAACATTATTTTTTTTAATATCTTTTTCAATCGATATGAATTGTTGCATATAAATAACTATTAGATACTAACATGTTATATCAAAATTTATAATATTAAACGATGAAATTTTTACATCTCGTTCCTTGACCCGCCTCCTCCTCCTAAGCCTTCAAATGATGGTGAAGAGACTGATAAATCTGATATCTCCTTTCGTGATGAGTTAATGGGCAGCCAAGTCCCCCATCAATGCAAGAAAAAGGGAGTTTGATTTGTCAAAAGTTTCAAGATAGAATTTGAAGATGATAATAGGCTACTATCTAAGTGCTACATTGATAATTCAGGTGCTCAATGAATTGTGGTACCCTAGCAAGACGTGTAAGGATCCTCTCCACCTCTCTCTCCCCTGCCTCTCCAGCCAACATTAGCTACGAAATAACTATGGAATAACTACGAAATTTGATTTCCTAGTTATTCCGTAGCTAACATTGGCTGGAGAGGCAGGATAGGCTGGAGAGAATCCGGATCCTAGCAAGACGCATTGTTTATCAAGTTGTGTGGTAAAACACATGGGTTTCTAACAATGAAAGGAAAATTCAAGACACGTAGAGAACTTTCGGGTGACTTTGATATCATGGAACGTTGGACATGGATTTTTCACAGTGAAGTTTGACCTCATAGGCGACAGAGAAAAAGTTATCAGTGGTGGTATGTGGATGATCTTTGACCATTACATGACTGTTCATCCATAGACACGCGAATTTGAGGCTTCTAAGACCATCTTCAAGGGTGGAGTGCTTAAGAGTTGCTTAAATTATTAATTAATATTATTTTTGTGGGTCTATTTGTACACATCATCCTTTTTTATTTTTAAATCAACTATTACATTTAAGCAACTCTACACGTACAAACAGAACAACTCAACAAGAACTCCAAAATGGACCCCACAAACTACCTTATATTATTATTTTTAATATTTTAATTAAACTTAAAATATTATTAATTTTCTAAATAAAAAATTAATTTTATAAATAGAATTTAAATATAATAAAATAGAATTAACTTTCTAAATAAAATTGAAACATATTTATATATAGATTATTTTTCTAAAAAATTTAAAACGTAATTAAATTTTAACTCACAATTACATCTTTTAGAAAAAATCCCCACCCATCCCATCTATCAAGAGTACTCTAGACCCTTCCATCAGGAAAAAAAAAACCTTCCGACTCCATCCCAATTCCCACATTCCCACCCCACCTCACCAAGTCTCAAACTTCTCCCACCCGCATCCCCTCCCTTCTCCCTTTCTTCTCTCAACAGCAACATCTCCCCCGTACCACCCCCTTTCTTCTCCCACCCACCCCACCAAACCCCTTCTCTTCTCACCCGCATCACCCCCTTCCTCTCATCACCACCCCCCCCTCCTCTCTTCTCCACTCGCAGCACCCCCCCCCCCCCCCCCCCCCCCGCCCTTTTCTCCCTCTCTTCACCCCTAAACATTCTCTCTTCTCCCCACCCCCAAAGTATCAACCTTTCTTCCTTCTCCCACTCAGCTTTCTCCCTCTCCTCTTCCATCCCACCAACTCCCCTTATTCTCCCACCCACGCACTCCCAAAGCTTCAACCTTTCTCTCTTTTTTCATTTTTGTTTACTGTTTTTGGTTGTATGTTTTTCTGATCATGACGGACGGTTCATTAGTGGTGTTGGTTGCGCTAGTGGCCGTGCGTGGACACTCATGGCCGCGATCTGCCTCTTGACTCTCATGATCACGGTGAGTCCTCTATTTCTTCCCCTTTTTTCTGTTGATTTTCCCTCTCTTGATTTTTCTTTGATCTGAAAATTTCTCTCCTTTTCTTCTCAAATTTCAGTCTGCCCTCATGATGTTTCTGATCTGTTCATCTTCAATTCCTCTTCTCTGTTATTTTTTTCCTCATTTTTCTGTTATTTTTAATTTTTTTAATTTATTTCTGTATTTATTTATTAATGTTTTATTTGTTTGTTTTTTTACTTCTGTAATTTATTTGTATTTAATTGTTTTTTGTAATTTTTATACTGATTGGTTGGTTGTTTCTTTAATTTTCTTTATAACTGTGTAATTATTTTAATTTGTTGTTGCAACTGACTTGAATTCCACCAACCGAATTCAGTTAATTTGTATTTTTATTATTTTTTATTGCTAAGACCCGAAAATCCGGCTGCTTCCACAAGCATCTGGGTTCTTCAATTTTTTTAAGCACCTTCGTGTCATCAATCTCCAACGGAGTGAGGTGCTTGTGGGGTTTTTTAAATTAAGAACTGTGTGAAGCACTCCCCGTGGGAGTTGCTCTAAAGGCCAACCATTGAAAGTAACTTGGTGTGGATATGTTTCCTAAGCCTCGGGATGGAATACTATGACGAGAGCATCCTGAGGGATTAGTTGCCATAGTGGGGAAATCGTTAAAAAGCCAACATGATGATGAGTGCTAGCAAAGGCAAGTTCTCACGCGTTTGTGTTGAGATTGCTTTAGGACAACTGTTGTGGGTAAAGTTTGGTTGCGGGGACACTGGTAAAATATGGAATATGAATGACTTCATATTTCGTGCTCTAATTGTGGGTGCTATGGACATATGGCGAGATCATCCATGAAGAAACTCAACTTGTTCAAGTTGCGGAGAATAGTGCTCAGTAAAACGGTGGCAAATGTCAACCTTTGAGAGAAGGAGGCGAGCATCCAAACCCTAACTTGGACAAGAGTGCAATCTCAGTGCCGCAAATTCTGCATGGGGATTTGTTAGTAGTTTTCTAAAATAAAATATCGTAAAAGATGCGCTCCAAGAATACTGGAATGGGGGATGGTGCTAATAAGGAAACTATGAAAGAGACACCCAAGCAAAACCAATTTAATGCTTTGAATTAGGATAGCAAATTAGAAATCAACATTCAATTCAGATTGATAATGGAAAGATTCCCTTGCAAGCAAAAATCGGGTGGAGTATATTTGACCACACCAAAGATATGGCTTAGAAAAAAAGGAAACGTAATGATCCTCGATTAGTCCAAAAATAGTCAACGATACTAATTATGAGGAAATAATGGAGAAGATCAACATAACCCTTAGTCAAATTCAAAACACGTGAGCATTAGTAGAGATAAGGAGAACCGGTCATGTCACAACTTAAAACGGCCCATGAGGGCCTATATTACTTTCTTATGGCATGGCTACTACAATGGATGTCGAGGTTATGTGACAAAATAGATTGTGATTGTAGATAGACCAAAACCACCATAACCCATGAATAAACAAGTGACAACAATGCATGAAGATGTTAACGTCACACACCGAGCCATGCATGACCCCAACATTGTTCCAACGCACGACGAGGAAGAAAATATGGACAAGATAGTTGTCGAAACTCCATTACCATAGTGATTGCAATCCTCAACTATTTCTTTAAATCTCCAAAATTGTGATCATGATTTAATTTAAGATTTTTCAATACTAGCTTGGGAACTAGAGCTGGGTATATGGGTCCGGGACAGTGGAACTACCCGTTAAACCCGCGATTCACGCAGGTTAGGGCCCGGAGGAAAAATAGACCTGTTAAACACACAGGCTTTTCGTGGGTTAAACGGGTTTTAGTTCGCGAGTTTGCTGGTCAGCCTGCAGACTAGAATTTTTCAAACCACAATTTTTAATTTTTCTTATTCTTTACTTTATGTAAGCTTGGAGTTTCATTTTTTTCCCTTCACACTTATTTGCGCATTCTAGCCTCTTATGCGATGTGCCCTTGCCTATTTTCAGCTAGTTTACCAAACACATTCAATCAAATCAGCTAACTTTTCAGTTTTCAGCTAGTTTTACCAAACACACTCTATATTGTTATAGATGTTATAGATGAATGAATGAGCTCATCTTAACCAAAGATTTTTTAGTGTATGCACTAGAGTCCTATATGTTTTGAACATCCATCACTTGTATCATATTATTATTTTATAAAGGCATTTCATTTTATTAATTCTTTTATAATATATTATTGTCCTTAGAATAGTAATCTTAAGCTTCATAAGAAATCAGTAGATGACTTGATCGTGAGACCTTATAAAGAACTATTCTTAAAAATAGTCCCTAGTCAAGTATCATCTTAGGACAAAGATGCATTTAGACCAGTATGTGAGTTCATTGATGATCAAATCTCACGATCATGGATATGAGATATCATGTGCTCACATAGGTACACATTAAGAATAATGGTGTACTGGACAGACCCATCTTAAGAACGTTGCATGGATTGTTACATAAGTGTCATGAACATTTCTTAAATTGATAAGTGTTATATATGAAGTCCTTCGACCTGAAATCACTACGATTCCTACATAAGGAATTATATGTTTAATTATCATCAAACGTTACCCTGTAACAGGGTAATCATAAAATTGGTTTTTGGACATATATAATTATGTGGTGGAATGTGAGTGACCTAGATGGGATTTGTCCTTCCTATGTAACAGGAGTTATATCTGTAGGCCTCTTAATAAGTGAGACTGCAAATGCATGGCCATGCTCAGGAGGATAAACATGAGATGTTTATTTTCTGTACAGTCTACTTGGGGATCAAGAAAACATAAATTGAACTATACAAGGTTTGACACAATCCATGCCCTTGTGTTCAATTAGATATTTGGACAAAGGGACAGATCATATAAATTATTATCATGAAATAGGATTTATCAAAATTATTGATATCTCAATATTTGGATAGTGATGAATTGCTAGATACCGCTCACTATTTATGATATTAAATATAAAAGGATTTTATTTAATATCATAACCAAATATTAAAAGCCTATTGGGTCACACGCATACAACATGCCACTAGGAAAGGATAATAATTCTAATTTAGTTTAATTAGAATTGTAACATGATGGGCCAGGCCCATAAGTGTGAGGGTTAAGTGAGTGAGGGGGGTAAAAACCCTAGCCACCACTTTATAAATAGAGCATGAGATGCACTACCCTATGCATATAAGCAATCGTCTTTTACTCTCTAAGGCTACTAGCAAGTTGATGAGGGTTTCCTAGTTCGGCTGTTGGCGTGGACACCACTAGAGACGTGACTGTTATTGCCTCGTTCATAATCCTAATAAGGTACGACCTTTCGTTTAATACCTTTTATGCCTTGATTCGTGTTTTCGCAAAACGATTATGACAAGGATGCTTTAAGAAGCATCTGGATGATGCTCTCGATGTAGGTTGCCTTATGCTTGCTACCATGAATGCTGAACTCCAAAAACAGCATGAGAACATGGATGTGTACGATATGATCGTACATTTAAAGAGACTTTATCAAGGTCAAGCTAGGCATGAACGATTTGAAGTCTCAAAGGCACTTTATCAATGTAGACTGGCAGAGGGAAGTCCTGTTGGTGCTCATGTACTCAAAATGATTGGGTACATTGAAAACCTAGAAAGGCTTGGATTCCCATTAGGCCAAGAGTTGGCCACTGATCTTGTCCTACAATTGTTACCCGGACAGCTATAGTCAATTCGTCATGAACTACAACATGAATGAATTTGACAAACCACTGCCAGAATTGTTGAGTATGTTTGAGAACGGCTGAGCAAAACATTAATAAAGGTAAAGGGAAGGCCATATTGATGGTCCAACCTGAAAAGGCAAGGGCAAGAAGAAGTTCAAGAAGCCTATTTCAAATCAAAGGACAAGGGCAAAGACAAGCCTAGTACCTCTGCTTTGAAGCCTACTGGCGGGATAGCTAAGGAAGGAAAATGTTTCCATTGTGGCCAATCAGGACATTGGAAGAGAAACTGTGCAAAGTACCTGGAGGAGATCAAGAAGAAGGGAAGTGAGACTTCCACCTCAGGTATTTATGTATAGAAGTCAATTTATCTGCTTCTGCATCATGGGTATTAGATACTGGATGTGGATCTCACATTTGCATGAATGTGCAGGATCTAAAAAGGAGTAGACGACTGGCTAAAGGCGAAATCGACCTGCGAGTCGAAAATGAGCAAAAGTTACTACTGCTTTAGCCGTAGGAACTTATTATTTAACTTTGCCAATTGGGCTAGTTATTGAGTTAGATATTGTTATTTTGTTCCAGCCATTAGTAAGAATATTATTTCTGTTCTTGTTTACACAAGAATGGTTTTCATTTATAATAAAGACAACAGTTGTTCAATTTATTTAAATGATTTGTTTTATGGTTGTGCAAAATTAAACAATGGACTATATGTTCTTGACTTCGAAGTACCTATCTATAACGTAAATGCTAAGAGGTTCAAAACAAATGATTTGAACCCAACTTATCTTTGGCATTGTCTGTAACATCCTAAATTTTATTAGGATAAATATGGAATATTAATTAAATAGATTAATTAAATAAATAATTAATTATTTAAGAAATAAATAATAGGAGCATTATTATTGTTAGTTTTATTTAGTAAAGATAGTTTTAAATTAAAAAAAGAATAAGGGAGTGAGAGTGGGCCCAAGCCCAATTAGTTATTTCAGTAAGGAGGGGTTAACAGAGCACCCTAATCCTTATTCGTATCATTCGTCAGTAAGCGAAACGCTAAGGAGGGGAGAAACAGAGTCTCAAGAGAGAGCTGCTGCGGAGTGAAAGCCAAGAATCCAAGAAAGGACTTCCTTGCTGTGATCAAAGCTTCGCTTAAGGTACGGTGGGGGGAGAGGGTATTGCCTGTATATGCACGTAGGGGGGACTTGGGTAGTAATCTAAGATGTATAATTCGAATTTATGAATAAATAACTGAGAATGATGATATAATCTGGTGATTGATGATTTATTGTATGTGTATTGATTAATTATTGAATGAGAGTAAAGATGATATTGAAGATACTTGAAAAAGGGGTGGTTAGGGATTGAGAAATTGGGGTTTTGATGAATTGATGGTATAACCTGTAATAGATTGATGATTTATTGAGTATTTGATGTTATTAATGAGTATGAATGATGTTTAGACGATAAAGACTGATTAGGGATTGATTGGATGGGTTTAGAGGGGTGAGAAAATCGTGAAATCTGCGATTTGCGTCGCGGGTAATCGATTACCATAATCGATTACCAGAGTGTTCTGGGCAACCCAGAAGCACTGTTTGCTTGCGGGTAATCGATTACAAAGGGTGTTGTAATCGATTACCAAAGAGTTTGTCTGTGGGTAATCGATTACAGGGGTGCTATAATCGATTACCAGAGAGTTTGCTTGCGGGTAATCGATTACAAGGGGGTTGTAATCGATTACCAGAGACCTTGTTTGCGGGTAATCGATTACTAGAGGTTGGTAATCGATTACCAGAGTGGATTTTGAGATCCTAACTGTTTGATGATGATTGATGTTGTTTGAGAGTACTTTATAATGAGTATTGTGTTGATGATTATGATGTTTGATGAGGATTGCGATGCTTATGATGATGAATAATGATGATATTTGATGATGAGTGTGATGATGTATTATGATGATATTTGATGATGAGTGTGATGATGTATTATGATGATAATTGATGATGAGTGTGATGATGATAATAATGTCGGTGTATATCACCTTATTATAATGATGTTTAAATGATGAGCATATTGATGTATGATGATGATGATGATAAGTGTATATCACTTTATAATGATGATGTTGATGATGAGCATGTTAATGCATGATAATGATGATTTATGATGATGGTGTATATCACCTTTTGATGATGATGTTATCTAAGTTGTACGGGCCCATAGAGGGGGTACAACTTAGGAGAGATGCCTTGAGCATATGTGATGAGACCTGAATTGTGGCGGGCCCATAGAGGGGGTATAATTCGGGAGGTGAACTGAGTTGTGCGGGCCCATAGAGGGGGTACAACTTAGGGGATCAAGATGGGGCGTTCGATGCACGGGCCCATAGAGGGGGTGCAACCTAGGAGTGATTGTACGGGCCCATAGAGGGGGTACAACCTAGGGTTGAATGTCATTGTGCGGGCCCATAGAGGGGGTACAACCTATCGGATAGTGTGTGGTAACACCGGTAGACTATCTTGGTACTAACTAGAGTGATTGACGAGGTGCACCCATTGTGTGGAGTTCCAAGTCTTGATCTTTGGGTAGATGATGAGAGGAGTATTGGTGTGTGATATATGAGGATGAAATGGTGTTATTAAATGATGTTATGAATATTGATGATGATAAGTATTATTGTGTGAGAATAGAATATATGATTACTTGGGTGACTGATGGTATGAGCCCTATCTGATGCATATTGACTGAGGTTATGATATGGTGCGCTTGCTGCATGTATCCCGGCTATCTTTCTGTGTTCTGCCTCTGCCTGCTGGTCTGGCCTGTATCTGTTGCTCTCGCTGCTTCCCTCTCTGTTGCGTTTCGCTGACTGTCATTATCTTGGTGATTTAATGTATTGATGGTCTGATGTAATGATGTTGTGGGTGAGGATGGGGTATTCTCTATGTGTATGTATAGGTAGTACTCTCCTTTTCCTCACCGTATTCTGTGGATATATTTTGTAGGTGTTGAGGAGGACACGACTGGTGTCGACTATGATTAAAAGGGTATGCTCTGATAGATGTGACATCAGGGTGTATTCGGGATGTTTAATATGTTTCTAGATTAGGAGTATTTTGTGAACTTTTGGATGCCTTGTATGGCAGTAGACTAATAGTAGTTCTTTTTATGAATTGGAGACTCCGCTGCTTATTATTTAATTATATTTAAAAGTTTAATTTCTTTTAATAAAGTCGTTTTCGAACTATGAGATATTATAAAAGTAATTGTGAACCTTTTTACCTAACGTGGGACTTTCCCTTTTCTAAACTACAATTTCTTAAATATATAAGAGTATGGGGTAGAAGGGTGTCACATTGTCGCTTAGGCCACATAAACGAGAAACGCATATCTAAACTCCATTTAGATGGTTATTTAGACTCTTTTGATTTGAATCAATTGAGACATGTGAATCTTGTCTATTAGGGAAGATGACCAAAACCCCATTCACTGGAAAAGGTGAAAGGGCCGGTGATCTTCTTGGTCTCATACATAGTGATGTATGTGGGCCCATGGGCACAATGGCTAGAGGAGGTTTTCAATACTTCATCACTTTTACTGATGATTTCAGTAGATATGGATTTGTGTATCTAGTGAAACACAAATCTGAATCCTTTGAAAAGTTCAAGGAATTTAAGAATGAAGTACAAAACCAACTTGGCAAGACTATTAAAACACTTCGATCAAATCGAGGTGGAGAATACTTGAGCCAACAATTTGATGACTATCTAAAAGAGTGTGGGATAGTATCCCAACTCACTCCTCCTGGAACACCTCAATGGAATGAAGTTTCAGAAAGGAGAATCGAACCCTATTGGATATGGTTCGATCCATGATGAGTCATTCTGATCTCCCTTTTGGGGCCATGCTTTGTTAACACCAGCCTTCACACTAAACCGTGTTCCATCTAAGGCTGTCATAAAGACACCATATGAGATATGGACTGGGAGACGACCTAGTATGTCTTTTATGAAGATTTGGGGTTGTGAAGCTTATGTGAAATGCCAAGTTTCAGATAAGCTAGGACCCAAATCAGATAAATGCTTATTTGTAGGATACCCAAAAGAAACTAAGGGTTACTACTTCTATAATCCTAGCGAAGGCAAAGTGTTTGTCGCTAGGACTGTTGTATTCTTAGAGAAGGAATTTATCTCTAAGAAAAATAAGTGGGAGGAAAGTAGAAATTGAAGAAATTCAAGTACCACAAAGTGGCAATGAGCCAATAATGGAACAAAAGCATATACCACAAAGTGTTGTGGAGCCACCTGCTCAAGTAGCACAAGACTTGCTAAGGTCGGATAGGGTACGTCACCAACCTGAGAGATATGGTTTCCTTGTGTCTCAGGAAGGGGATGTATTGGCTAATGGATCAAGATGAACCAGTGCCTTACCAAGAAGCTCTTTTGAGTCCAGAATATGAGAAATGGCTTGATGCCATGAGATCTGAAATGGATTCCATGTACACTAACAAGGTATGGACCTTGATTGAGCCACCCGAAGGAATAAAACCCATAGGGTGCAAATGGGTTTTCAAAAGGAAAACTGACATGGATGGTAATGTAAGTACCTTTAAAGCACGGTTGGTGGCTAAGGGTTTCAAGCAAATTCATGCTGTAGACTATGATGAAACCTTTTCCCCAGTTGCTATGCTTAAATCTGTTCAGATCTTGCTTGCTATTGCAGCTTACCATGATTATGAAATCTGACAAATGGATGTCAAGACAGCCTTCCTAAATGGAAGTCTTCTTGAAGATGTGTATATGACACAACCTGAAGGTTTTGTTATACCTGAAAATGCTGGAAAAGTATGTAAGTTGCAACGATCCATTTATGGATTAAAGCAAGCTTCTAGAAGCTGGAATCTTCGTTTTGATGAAGCTGTTAAGCAGTTTGGTTTCATTAAAAATGAAGATGAACCTTGTGTCTACAAAATGGTTAGTGACAGCATAGTGGTTTTTCTGGTTTTGTATGTAGATGACATACTCCTCATAGGAAATGACATTCCTACACTTCAGTCTGTAAAAACTTGGTTAGGAAATTGTTTTTCTATGAAAGATTTGGGCGAAGCAACCTATGTGTTAGGTATTAGGATCTATAGAGATAGATCTCGAAGATTACTTGGCTTAAGTCAAAGTACATACATAGACAAAGTGTTAAAACGATTTAACATGCAAGATTCTAAGAAGGGATTCTTGCCTATGTCACATGGTATAAGCCTATCTAAGACTCAATCTCCTTCCAGTAAAGAAGAGAGAGATCGCATGAGTAAGATTCCTTATGCATCTGCTATAGGGTCTATCATGTATGCCATGTTATGTACTCGACCAGACATATCATATGCTTTGAGCATGACTAGCAGATACCAGTCTGATCCTGGTGAAGGTCACTGGACAGCTGTCAAGAACATCCTTAAGTACTTAAGAAGAACTAAGGATTCATTCTTGATATATGGAGGTGAGGAAGAACTAGTTGTAAAGGGTTACACTGATGCTAGCTTCCAAACCGACAAAGATGATTCAAGATCACAGTCAGGTTATGTGTTTTGTTTGAATGGTGGCGCTGTGAGCTGGAAGAGTTCAAAGCAGGAAACAGTCGCTAATTTTACCATAGAAGCTGAGTATATTGCAGCCTCAAATGTTGCGAAAGAGGCCGTTTGGATCAGGAAGTTCATTATTGAACTTGGAGTAGTTCCTAACATTATGGATCCTATAAGTCTTTATTGTGATAACAATGGGGCTATTGAACAAGCCAAGGAACCCAGGTCTCATCAACGATCCAAACATATACTTAGACGTTTCCATCTAATCCGAGAAACCATTGATAGGGGAGATGTGAAGATATGCAAAGTGCACACAGATGACAATGTTGCAGACCCATTAACAAAACCCCTTGTGCAGCAGAAGCATGAAGGGCACACTAGATCATTAGGCATTAGAGTTATGTCTGAATGGCTCTAGTGCAAGTGGGAGATTGTTAGTGTATGCACTAGAGAACTATATGTTTTTGAACATCCATCACTTGTATCATATTACTATTTTATAAAAGCATTTCATTTTATTAATTCTTTTAGAATATAATTATTGTCCTTAGAATAGTAATCTTAAGTTTCATAAGAAATCAAGTAGATGACTTGATCGTGAGACCTTATGAATAACTATTCTTAAAATAGTCCCTAGTCAAGTAGCATCTCAGGACAAAGATACATTTAGACTAGTATGTGAGTTCATTGATGATCAAATCTCACGGATTATGGATATGAGATATCATGTGCTCACATAGGTACACATTAAGACTAATGGTGTACTGAACAGACCCACCTTAAAAACGTTGCATGGATTGTTACATAAGTGTCATGAACGTTTCTTAAATTGATAAGTGTTATATATGAAGTCCTTCGACCTGAAATCACTACGATTCCTACATAAGGAATTAAATGTTTGAATTATAATCAAACGTTACCTGTAACAGGGTAATCATAAAGTTGGTTTTTGGACATATAATAAATTATGCGGTGGGATGTGAGTAACCTAGATGGGATTTGTCCTTCCCATGTAACAGGAGTTATATCTGTAGGCCTCTTGATAAAGTGAGACTGCAAAATGCATGGCCATGCTCGGGAGGATAAACATGAGATGTTTATTTTCTGTACAGTCTACTTGGGGATCAAGAAAACATAAATTGAACCATATAAGGTTGACACAATCCATGCCCTTGTGTTCAATTAGATATTTGGACAAAGGGACAGATCATATAAATTATTATCATAAAATAGGATTTATCAAAGTTATTGATAATCTCAATATTGGATAGTGATGTATTGCTAGATACCACTCACTATTTATGATATTAAATATAAAATGATTTTATTTAATATCATAACCAAATATTAAAAGCCTATTGGGTCACAGGCATACAACATGCCACTAGGAAAGGATAATAATTCTAATTTAATTTAATTAGAATTGTAACATGATGGGCCAGGCCCATAAGTGTGAGGGTTAAGTGAGTGAGGGGGTAAAACCCTAGCCACCACTTTATAAATAGAGCATGAGATGCACTACCCTATGCATATAAGCAATCATCTTTTACTCTCTAAGGCTACTAGCAGAGTTGAGGAGGGTTTCCTAGTTCGGCTGTTGGCGTGGACACCACTAGAGACGTGGCTGCTATTGCCTCGTTCATAATCCTAATAAGGTACGACCTTTCATTTTAATACCTTTTATGCCTTGATTCGTGTTTTCGTAAAACGATTATAACAAGGGAGGAAATCCATTTATTTCCGCTGCACCCTAACCACATGCTTGATTCCCTTTCAAGATTCATAACCCATGGTCATGGATGGTTTAACTATTCATTGCTCATAAACCCATACTTTATTTCATTCATGGACCACACCCTACCATTTCTCTGTTCCTGTTTGTATGATTTAATTTGCTTGATTTTCATTGTCTCTTATTTTAGCACGCGTTCACAACTCACAGAGGAGGTGAACAATAGCATAAACATAACCACTTACATTCATCAAAAAATGAATATTACTAACGTTTATTTAAGGAGGCAAAAAAGAAGTCACTTCTATAGGCTATAACAACTTAACAAGTTATATATTGCTCTTTATGATCTCTCTAATTTTACATAACACAAGATAGAATGGTTTGGAAGTAAAGTATCATTGTACCATCATTTTTCTCTTTTTTTCTTTGCCACTATTACTTCAACTTTCATTTTCCCATTTCACTTGACGCTTTCTTCTGAGTGTAAACAAAACTATAAAAAACCGAGTCAATTTTTTCTACAGAAGTCTTGGGAAGACACACAACGTTTAGAGAAATCATTTTGAAACAAATTTCTAACATTGTGATATGATTAACTATATTTTAGCTATTAATTAACTTCTATACATGAAATCTACTTCTCACTTTTCAAAGTTGTTTGAGCACGTCATTAAAAAAATACGTATTTTCATATTATTAGAAAAGTATATTATGATAATGTACAACTACTTGAAAAGGATGAATTATTAATCTATTGGATTTGTTAGAGTCCCACATTGCCTAATGATAGGCCAAATAAAATTATATAAGCATTGGGCAGTCCTCAACCTATAAGCTAGCTTTTGGGGTTGAGTTAGGCCTAGGTCCAAAATCTAATATGGTATCAGAGCTTGATGTCAGAGGCCCGGGTGTCATAGTTACTTCCATCTAACTTGTCAATAGAGAGTGGGACATTTACATAGTTAGTTAAGATGGGAGTATCAAACTTAGTAGTAGCAGGAGTAGCCATGGGTCAACTATAAGAGAGAGAAACGACCACATGAGAGAGTAAAAAGGTCAAAAGAGGAAGAACCCACGAGTACCAGACCTGAAACTCACAAGCAAAGACCAGATCGGGATAGAGGACACCGAGGCAAGTCCGGCGGCGACGAGGGCGGCTGGACGCACCTCCACACGCGCCTGATAGCGGCTGGCGGAGGAGAAACGCGCCGGTGAAGAAACGATGCGTGAGAGCACGTACCTTCTCCGATGGACGCAATTCCGGCGGCGTTGGACCTCGAATGGACGACGTAAGTCCGATGGTGGTGGCATCGGTGGGAATTTGCGATGGGAGGCGGCTGCGAAAAAGGGGGAAAAGTGCCGAAAAAATAACACGGCAACACCGGCATACCGGAAACCGGAATGAGACACAGTTTCCGAAAAAAAATGACACCAATGGACAGTGGGTCCACTGGGAAGGCACAAAATAGGGTTATCCCTCGTTAGGCTCTAAATACCATATTAGATTTTGGACCCGGGCCTAACTCAACCCCAAAAGCTAGCTTATAGGGTGAGGACTGCCCAATGCTTATATAATTTTAATTGGCCTTATCTCTAGTCAATGTGGGACTCTCCAACACACCCCTCACGCCCAAGACTTGACATTTGGAGTATGGACATCTACGGGTGGGGGTCCAATAACAGATCTAGAATATGCTCAGATACCATCTTAGATTTTGGACCTGGGCCTAAGTCAACCCCAAAATCTAATATGGTATCAGAGCCTTTCTTAGATGATTCGTTGTTATTGGGCCGCCACCCGTATAGATGTCCACGCTCCAAAAGTCCAACCCTGGGCGTGAGGGCCGGGTGTGTTAAAGTCCCATATTGTCTAGAGATAAGGCTACATAAAAGTATATAAGCATTGGGAAAACTTATTGGGTAGTCCTCACCCTACAAACTAGCTTTTGGGGTTGAGTTACGTTGAGTCTCAGAATAATTTAAGTATTCAAATTAAATCAAAGACTCATTACCCTTTGTTTTAATGATTATCAAATTTGTGGATCACGTTATCTGAATAAGAAACAGATTCTGCTCAAGGTATTTGCTCTATGTGTTGCAGGAAAATACTATCATGAATATACTAAAACTGCTTGTGCCAAACGCTCTGAAGATAGCTTACTCTGAACTGGCTGAAACAAGCTTGAAGCAACCTTCTGAAAGAAGCATATTTTGTACCTGTTGATCTAGAGCAACTTGTTGGAAATACAAGGAAACACTAGAAGGGGGTTGAATAGTATTTCAATGGAAACTTTTTCTATTTCAACAGATCTTCTTAAATTGTCTTTTGAAAAGCTTCAGATGATGGAATCAGTCTGAAGTTTGATCACCTTTTGAACTAAGTTCAGATTAAAAGATTTGTTTGAAAGCAAGTTTGATTCAGAAGAACAGTCTTTACTTAAATACTTTTCAATCCCCTTTCTTAGATATAAAACTGAATTGAAATAGCTTAAGGGATAGAGAAAACTTAGCCAAGAATTTATCCTGATTCACTCACAACCACCGTGAGCTACGTCCAGTCCCAGGGCAAAAACCAGCACCTGGATTTCCACTAATCTTGCAAGATTACAAGTATTCTTTTCTGTCAAGCCTCTTCAGGCTCTACACCAAGTATTGTTTCTTCACCAAGCCTCTTTAGGCTCTTAGACACTTATCCAAGTGTAACCCAAGTATTCTTTTAGACAAAAAGCCTCTCCAGGATTATAAACCCAAACTGTTTTAAGTTTGAACAGATAAAGTTCAATACACTATCTTCAGATGATAGCTATGAACACAGATGTACAAATAACTGAGACTTACTCAGGATCTAAAAATTGATCAGGTGTACAAAGAATATCAGAGTATGATTTTTGCAGCGTTTTTGCAGAGTATTCTTTCTTTTTTATGGCTTTTCTCTATTATATGTATATTTCTTCAAGAATGCTTTGGACATATATATAGTCTTCCAGAAATAATGACCATTGCCAAATAGCATTAAATGCTCCAGGAGACGTTTGAAACATGCTCTGTTCAAAGCGTTATGGGCAGGTTCAGGTGCAGCAGGTCTGCGCACACAATGCTTTTGAGCAGGAACAGCAGCGTTGCAGACTTTCCTTAAACATGCTAAACATTTGAACGAGGAGAAAAAGCAGCTCTGATTCTTATGCTGAAATAGGTTAAACTATTGGAATGAGTGCACAACGTTCTCAACAAAGCACTATGTCAAAGAGACCTTCTGATTACTTCCAGTCTTTAGACGGAACAAAAATTTCAGATGGACTCTAAATGCTTCAGATGATATAGTTCCTTCAGGCAAAGTGAACTCTTCAGACGGACTCAAGTCTTTAAGATGATCTTTCTCAATATTCAAGTGATTTGAAATATAACAGAACATTGTGAAAGTATATTGTCATATAAATACTTCTGTATTTATATTGTTGTTCATTAAAACTCTTAAGGGATAATCCATGCCTTGGTTGATGAAGATATATTCAGCTAGATTATTCCAATCGTCTTCAGATAGCTCTCTTGGAGGTCCAGCACCTTCCGAAATTATCTCCTTTCCTTTAAGCTTGGATGAGAGCACGTCAGCATGAGGGTACCTTGGAACAATTCTATCAGGATATACCTTGATGTCAGTAGAGAGTTTAGTATGAATCCTGGATGGAGGTATGAAGCCTCGGAGTCCAAAGGAACGCTTGCAGCATTGATCTACAAGTTCAGACTCTAGGCATAAAGTTCTTACAGCGGCCCAATCTCCATAGGATAAGAATTCCCTATCTTATGAGAACGGGTCATACAGTCTCCACTTGTGCTGAGGTAAATCACTCCATACTTGATCTTTTCCAAAGAATTGGAGACATAGCCTCCCCCTGCAGTACGCCTTCTCCTAGCTTCAGAAGAGGTTTTCCAGCTGAAGCCTTGAAAGAGAGTGAGAGTAGAGAGGTGCAGCTTCTCTGAAGAAAATAAGTTCTTCAAACAGATTTGGAAAACATGGAACTCTAGGTCTCTCCTTGAGAGGCACATTGTAGAACTTATGTGGCACTTCAGCTGCCCACATCATCTGCTCATTATTTCTGAAATTTAAGGCAAGATCATAGGTAGGTTGCCTTGAGAAATCTCTTGCTTTCTCCTTTAGCAGCACTGCTCTAGACATATTTCCACCAAACCAGACACTTCCTGATTCATCATCTGAGTTGAGTTCTGAATAACCTGATGGAGATGAGGAAGAAGGTGATGGTGGGGGTACTTCTTTTGTAGTGCTCAGAACTTTAGGTGAAGGAGGGGCTTCATCTTCTGAAATGGAGACATTATCAAAGAAAACCCTAGGCCTCTTAACTGAACCTTAGAGCCCTCAGAAGCTTGCTTTTTCTGCTTCAGTTCCTCCAGCCTCTTTTTCCTTTGAGTTTCAGCAACTTTCTGAAACTCAATAGCATCTTCTTGTTGAATGCTTTTACTTCTAGTCACCCTCTGAGGGACTTTAGCAGCAGGAGACAACAATCTTCTCCTTTGATTCCTCCTACACTTAGTACTGGCTCTTCTTCTTTTCAGTCTGTTAGCTTGCTCTATTCTTTCATCTTCAATAACAGCTTGCTGAGCTGCAACAGCAAGAGCATAATCTTGCTTTTCTTGTTCTTCTATCTTCTTTCTTTCTTCTTCTTCAATCTCTTTGCACAACCTTTCTGATATCAGCTTCAAGCATACTTGCAGCAAGAGGAATAACTTGGATTGGTTCAGATTCTAACCTGTTACTGTCCTCTTCCTGTCCTCCCAAGATGAGAGTAG
Organism: Sesbania bispinosa; assembly: GCA_026901365.1. Taxonomy (NCBI): domain Eukaryota; kingdom Viridiplantae; phylum Streptophyta; class Magnoliopsida; order Fabales; family Fabaceae; genus Sesbania; species Sesbania bispinosa. Next base: position 1,728,347 of record QLOH01000027.1, on the reverse strand, counting down.
GCCGAGTAACAACATCAGGATTCTCAGTAACCTGTCCCACAATCTCAGAAGTATGTGTAGGCATATTCTGAGCAGGTTCATATTGTTTGAGCTGAACTTCTTTTTCAAACGAAGATTTCTTCTGAACCAACTTAGTTCTTTTCTTCTTCAAAACCTTTGTGGATGTTTGAGCAGACACAAACTTGTCTTTGTGAGCATCACCCCTCAGCTCATCCTCCAGAATCTCCAATACCTCCAAGGTATTCTTTTTAGTTCTGCCAGCTTTGGTTCTGACAGCTTCCTCCATCAAAGTCCTCTCTGGTGAGGGCTTCTTTACAGAAATGCCCATTCTCTTGATATTTCCCAAAGAGAAGAGAGCAGGACCTTTGTGATCATACAAACTTTCAATAGAAACTCTAAACTTCAGCAAAATCTTCGTTATGAGAGTGGTGTGGGTGTAGCTAGCAGCAGAATCATTCATGCGTTTCAACATGTTGTAGAGAATGATTCTGGGAAGGTTCAGAGGCTTCTTCTCCAGTAGATTGATTATACATAACCTTTCCAATTCTGAAACATGATTCTTGCTTCCAGACTTGGGCAAAATGCAACAGCCCAAGATAGCATGGAGAATCCTTGCCTTAGGATGCATGTAAGAACTTCTCAAATCACTGAGATCTTCAATCCCGTACAGCTTCTTGGTAAATACTTTGGTGCCACCGTTTTTCACTTCCCATTCTGGAACAAACATTTCTCCAGCATTGGGTACACCAATCACATCAGCAATGGTGTCAGCATCTATGAGAATCTTAACTCCCATCACGGTTGTCTCGAACCCTTGATACCTGTCGTCTTGAGAAGAGGCATCTTTAGCATTCTTCCAGAAATCCACCGCACTTTGCTCATGTCATGCACAGTCAATGACAGAGAAGAAGTTAGTCCATCCACAAGCTTCAAAAATCTTTGTGAGATGAATGCCACTAGCTTGGAGTTCATCTAGATCTACAGTTCTGGAAGGAACAATCTGACCGCCAATAGATTTCTTGGATGCCATTGCTTTGAACTAGAGTGAGAACGAAGAACACAGAGAAGCACAAGAAACTTAGGGCACAAGGAACGGTAATAGCTTGCAGTAGAGGGAGAGAGAAAGTAATGGCCTAAAACTGTAGCCAACACATCTTTTAAATAGTCGTCAAGCGACTTAAATGATGGCAGTTGCAGTCTTGGAGAACGTGCAAACGTGCTTAGATCAGTTAATCAGAGAAGGAGACAAAATGTTTCAGCTTGCCACGTCATCAGACTGAGTTACTTTAGACACACATACTATACAGATAAGGATGCATGTTCAGATGCAACTACTTCAGATGAAAGTTCAGATGCAAGCAAATTTTTATTTTTCAGATAAAGCCAAAATGTTTAGATGATCTCTAATGAACTTAAACCTATCTTCAGTTAGGGGTTTTGTGAATATATCTGCCCATTGATGTTCAGTATCAATGAACTTTATATCAAAAATACCTTTCTGAACATAGTCTCTAATGAAATGATGCTTGATCTCTATATGCTTAGCTCTAGAATGTTGAATAGGATTTTTAGACAGATTGATAGAACTTGTATTATCACACATCACAAGAATAGAAGATACATCAATGTTAAAATCCTCTAACTGATATTTTACACATAGCAGTTGTGAACAACTGGCTGCAGCAATATATTCTGCTTCTGCCGTTGAAAGGGCAATGGTGCTTTGCCTTTTGCTGGACCAGCTGATCATGTTGTCACCAATGAAATGACAACCTCCACTGGTTGACTTTCTTTCAATCCTATCTCCAGCAAAATCAGCATCACAGTATCCTACCAACCTGCAATCCTTACTTTTCTTATAGCAAAGACCAAGACTAATAATACCATTTAAGTATCTGAAGATTCTCTTTACAGCTTTGTAATGAGTAATTCTTGGATCAGATTGAAATCTAGCACAAAGACAAACACTGAACATAATGTCAGGTCTGCTTGCTGTTAGATACAATAATGAACCAATCATTCCTCTATACAAGGTTTGATTTACTGGTTCTTCCCCTTTATCTTTGTTCAGAACAATAGAAGGATGCATAGGAGTTGACATGGACATGCAATCACTCATATTGAACTTCTTAAGCATTTCTTTTGTATATTTTCTTGATGGATCCATATACAGTCAGATTGTTGCTTAATCTGAAGTCCTAGGAAGAACTTAAGTTCCCCCATCATGCTCATCTCAAACTCAGATTGCATAAGCTCAGAAAATTCCTTGCATAATGAAGAATCAGTAGAACCAAATATAATGTCATCCACATATATCTGAACTAGAATGAAATCTTTGTTAGACATTTTTCTAAAAAGAGTTGTATCTACTTTTCCTCTTTGAAAATCATTTTTGATCAAAAAATTGCTCAACCTGTCATACCAAGCTCTTGAGCTTGTTTCAGACCATAAAGAGCCTTTTTCAGTTTGAAAACATGTTCTGGAAAAGTAGTGTCTACAAAACCAGGTGGTTGTCTAACATAGACCTTTTCCTCAATAAACCCATTGAGAAAGGCACTCTTAACATCCATCTGATATAAAGTGATGCCATTATTTACTGCATAAGAGAGTAGAATCCTAATTGCTTCAAGCCTAGCTACAGGAGCAAAAGTTTCAGTGAAGTCAATACCTTCTTGCTAATTGTAGCCCTGAGCAACAAGTCTGGCCTTGTTTCTGATTACTTTACCTTCTTCTGACAACTTGTTTCTGAACATCCATTTGGTTCCCTATTATAGTTTTCCCATGGGGTTTAGGTACAAGTGTCCATACATCACTCCTAGCAAATTGATTTAGCTCCTTTTGCATGGCTAGGATCCACCCCTCATCATGCAGAGCCTCTTCAATGTTCTTAGGTTCAACTTCAGAGAGAAGTGCAAGATTATTCAAGCTTCTGAATTTTGATCTTGTTCTTACTCCTTCTGAGGTGTCACCTATTATTTGCTCTCTTGGATGATGAGTTCTATATCTCCTGGATGATGAGTTCTATATCTCCAATCACGACTGTGAGGGAGTACGTACTCTGTCTGAGACTCAACAATGTTGGTCTGAGAAGGTCCAGCTTCAAATGCAGGTTCAGACTTTTGCTCAGAAGGTCCTTCAGACTTTAGTTCAGGATTCAGCTTCATTCCTGTAAAATCCTCTTCAAGATCTGATAGTTCCCTATCAGTCTCTTTATAGTCATTGAATCTTACATGGATAGATTCTTCAACTGTTAAGGTTCTTGAGTTATATACTCTGTATGCCTTAGAAGTTTCAGAGTATCCAATAAAGAATCCTTTGTCAGACTTAGCATCAAATTTTCCTAAATCATCCTTAGTGTTAAGTATGAAACACTCACACCCAAAGATATGGAAGTAGGATATGTAACAAGTTGTGTGAACAACTTCTGCCCAAAAGGATCTTGGTAGATTACTTGAAATGAGCATGGTTCTACCCATCTCCTGCAAGCTTCTGTTCTTTCTCTCAACAACCACATTTTGCTGAGGTGTCCTAGCCACAGAGAAATTGTGTGAGATCCCATTCTCATCACAGAACACTCTGAAGCTTGAGTTTTCAAACTCTCCACCATGATCACTTCTGATTGCGGATATGCAGATTCCTTTTTCATTCTGCACCTTCTTATAGAATTTGTGAAACTCTCAAAAGTTTCCTCCTTGCTTCTCACGAATATAACCCAAGTGAATCTAGTATAGTCATCAACAATGACCAATCCATACTTCTTTTTGCTAAGACTCTCTGTTCTAGTAGGCCCAAACAGGTCCATGTGAAGCAACTCTAAAGGTCTGCTGGTTGAAACAACATTTTTGCTTTTAAAGGAGCTTTTGTTTGTTTCCCTTTTATACAATTTTCGCATAAAATGTCATATTTGAAGGAAAGCTTGCGTAGCCCTTTAACTAGGTTGTGTTTAGTTAGCTTTGAGATCAATCTCAAGCTGGCATGCCCAAGTTTCTGATGCCAAATCTGTTTTTCATCTTCAACAGAAACAAAACACTTCACATTTTGACTTGCTAGTTCCTCTAGATCAATCTTGTACACATTGTTGTGTCTCTTAGCAGAAAAGAGGGTATGATTTGTGTGACACCCTTCTACCACAAACTCTTATATAATCGATAAATCGAAATATAGAAAAGTAGTATCCCATAACGGGAAAAAAGGTTCACATTTCTCATCGTTTAAAACGTCATTTAGTTCAAAAGTCAACTCGTTTAAAATAGAAATAGAAGTCAAACGGTTTTCAAAATACTTAAAGCAGCGGAATATCAAGTATCAACATCAAAATATCTTACTAGCCATGTAAGGCACTTAAAATGTTTACATAAAAGAAGTCATAAATAAAACCCCAATAATATGCCCCTGATGTCACAAGTATCAGAGCGACACTCTCCCTTCAATCAATACTCGACACCAGTCGTGTCATCATCATCACTTGTAAATTAACCACAATGTAACAGTGAGGAAAAAAATACCAACTCATACATACACATAGGAGGCTACCCTATCCTCACCCACATATAATCATCATTCTCATCAAGTAATAGTATACTCAAAGCATATTACACCTTTATTATCAAATATATTACCTCATCACAATTATATAAATCACACTTAATAAAACATCAGACACATTCTCCACACTCAACACATCATACTCATATCATCAATAGTTCTCATAACATCATAATATAATTCAATATCATCATTAAATGCAATGCATGTTCATCTATCATCATGCACGCCAAACCTTATCAACCCCCATCCCAAGGATCACGACTTGGAACTCCGCACAATGGGCGCACCTCATCAATCTCCCTAGTTGTTACCAATGATGACCCTACCGTTAAATGCCCCCTCTTGGCCGATAGGTTGCACAACACCCCTCTCTTGGGCTCGTGCAGAGACATCCGCCCCGCAATGATGGCCCTACCGTTAAATGCCCTCTCTTGGCCGATAGGTTGCACAACACCCCCTCTCTTGAGCTCGTGCATAGAATGTCCCCATCATGGTCACTGCACCCCCTCGTTGGGCCCGTGCAGTTCACCTCCCTGAGTTGCACTTCACCCCACTCTAGGCTTATGCATCTCAGGTACCACACATATGCTCAAGGCATCATCAACATCGTAAGGTTATATACATCATCATCATCACACATCATCAATCATCGTTATCATCATTACAAAATCAGCATCAATCATCATCATCATAAACCATCATAAGCATCATCAAGCATCATCATCATAAACATCATCAGGCATCATCAATCATCATCATCATCATAATCATCATAAAGCATCACAAAGCATCATCATACACTCAATGCATCAATACCTCATCATTATCATCATACATCGCAATGGTATAAACATCTATCATCAAGGATATGTCATACCATCATACTCATACCTCAATCAATACACCTTAAACTTTCCATTTAATATCATCAATTCCACAACATATCACTTATATAAAATACATATCAATCTCAATTTCATGTGTTAAGGAAGACCATCCTCAACCTGAAAAGAACTCATCAAAATTACATCAAACAGAAATCTGCAATCTGCGCTTCACCTTGCGCTGCAGCGCAGATTCCAGAGGGCCACGCTTCACTTTGCGCTACAGCGCAAGTTGCAGCCTAAGTGTCGCAGAACGCGACTGTACTGCGTTTTTGCCCCTTTTTAAACCCTTTTCTTTAACCCTTAATCAATCCTCTTTGTTAATACATCAATCATACACGTTTATATCAAACAACTCAACAAAAACACCAATCTTTACACAGATTTTCACAGTTATTCCATCAAAATCCCAAATCATCAAACCCTTATTTGCCCCTTTTCGCTATTCTCGCTACCCCTCTTCAATTCAATCAAGATTCATCAAGAACAATACATTTAATTATCAAACGATAGATTCTCATCATACAATACTCAATACACATATATCAATTTTGAATTTAAAGTCTTAGAGGGTCTTATGGTTGCCCTTACTACCCAAGCACCCCCACATGCACATACAAGTAGCACCCTCTCCCCCACCGTACCTTAAGAGGTAAAGATCAAACAGCAAATGACATGCTTGCTCTTGATGATTACTCTGCAGCACCTTCCCCTTGCGAAGTCGCTTCTCCCCTCCTTAAGGTTTCGCTCTCAGACGTTTTGAAGAATAAGGATTAGGGTGAACTGAGAACCCCTCCTTAAATAAATACTTAATTGGGCTGGGCCCACTCTCAACCCACTTATTCTTCTTTAATTAAAACATTACTAATAAAATACTAATATTACTAATTCTATTATTTATTCCTCTTATTTTAGTTAATTAATATTATTAAAAATAATAATACTATTATTTCTTCCTTTTTTTAATTTTATTTTATTTATAAAATTTGGGATGTTACAATCTGAAGCATCTTTGACTATACAACCTTCTTTATTGAAAGACGCAATATATCCACTGTCACATAATTGGCTTATGCTCCGAAGATTGTGTTGTAATCCTTCAACTAGAAGCACATTCTTAATAAGGGATAGAGGAGTCATACCTACAGTCCCAATACTAGTGATCTTCCCTTGCTGGTTTCCACCAAAGGTTACCACTCCACCTGCTTTGGGTCTAAGGTTTTGGAACAAACACCTTTCGCCTGTCATGTGTCGCGAGCACCCATTGTCCAGGTACCATTTGTGGTGTTTCTTTTGTCATGTTAAACACATTTGCAACAGGAACAATCAAAGTCTTAGGTACCCATACCTTCTTGGGTCCTTTTTTGTTAGTTTTGGGTCTTGCTTTCCTTCTGTGTCTGCACTGGAACTCATCATGTCCAGGTTTGCCACAATTGGAACACCCATTTCCTTTCTTGGGTCCTTTATCGGGCACATTAAAAATAATAGGTTCAGAGGATATATGTTCTGAATAACCCAAACCACTTTCGTCTAAGGAATGCCTCTGAGAGCTTAATAATCTATTCAGGTTATCAGTTCATTTGACAAATCTGGCTAAATCCAACGTCAGCTCTTTAACCTTGTTTTGGAGCTTTTTATTCTCCTTCTCAAGATTGTCAGACCTGCTTGGATCTTGTTGGAGCAGCCTTTCCTTGAGTACAAGATTTTCTTTTTGCAAATTTTCATTTTCTATAGCAGCTTCTGAAAAAGCTCTAGAGAGCTCCTTGTACTCATTGAAAAGTTCTTTGCTACTTTCAACAAGGTCATCATACATATCTTGTAAGGTTTGAGGAATTACCTCAGAATCTGAGCTATCTGAGGAAGGTAAACTTGCCATCAGACAAAGGTTTGCTTCCTCTGAAGTATCCTCTTCTTCTTCTGAGGTGGAATCATCTAGATCTTCCCAGGTTGCCATCAGCCCTTTCTTCTTTTTGAAGAATTTCTTCTTCTGAAAGGTTGGTTTCTTCAGCTTGGGACACTCAGCTTTCATATGTCCTGGTTGTTTGCACTCAAAACAAGTAATTTTGTCAGTATTAAAAGAATCTTTACCTGACTCACCTTACTTGAAATTTGAAGGTTGAGATCTTCTGAATCTCCCTTTTCTTTGCTGCATCTTCTTTATTTCTTGTAGAGGAGTGCAAGATCTTCATCTTCTGAACAGCCTTCAGATCCGGGTATCATCATCTGAAGTTTCCTCTGCTTGCATAGCTTTCATGCTGCCATGCCTAGGCTGTCTGGCCTTGGAGTTCAATGCCAGTGATTTCTTCTAGGTTTCGTCCTCGCCAAGCTCTAACTCATGAACTTTGAGAGAACCCAGTAGTTCTTCCATTCTAAGAGAGTTAAGATCCTTAGCTTCTTGAATGGCAGTGACTTTGGGTCTCCAGGACTTTGGTAAGCTTCTTAGAATCTTTCGATTATTGTCTCCAGATTCAAAGGTTCTTCCCAATGACCCGAGTCCATTAGTTATAGTCTGAAACCTTCCAAACATTTGGTCTATAGTTTCAGATTCTTCCATCTTGAACATCTCATATTGATGTACAAGCATACTGATCTTAGACTGCTTTACAGTTTCAGTCCCTTCATGAGCTACTGCAAGCGTGTCCCAGATCTCCTTGGCAGATGAACAACCATGAACCTTCTCATATTCTGACTTGTTCAAAGAACATATCGGATAGAGTTTGGCCTTGACATTTAATTGAACTCGAGCCTTCTACTCCAAGGTCCATTCATCTTTTGGTATGGGCACTCCAGCATGCATGGGAACGTAGTCTCCATCAGTAACCACATCCCAGACGTCAATGTTGTTGCTTTCAATAAAAAAACTTCATACGATCCCTCCAATAGTGATAATCCACTCCATTGAATGCTGGGGGGTCTCGTGATGGAGGCTCCTTCAGTGATGTACTGTCTGTTGCTGGTAAAAGTTTCCATTGGATCTTTGTCCTCTGCACTGATTAGGTGCTAACCCCGAGGATAAGCTCTGGTACCAACTGTTGGAAATAGAGGGAAACACTAGAAGAGGGGTTGAATAGTGTTTCAATGGAAACTTTTTCTGTTTCAACAGATCTTCTTAAATTGGCTTTTGAAAAGCTTCAGATGATGGGAATCGGTCTGAAGTTTTGATCACCTTCTGAACTAAGTTCAGATTAAAGATTTGTTTGAAAGCAAGTTTGATTCAGAAGAATAGTCTTTACTTAAATACTTTTTCAATCCCCTTTGTTAGATATAAAACTAAATTGAAATAGCTTAAGGGATAGAGAAAATTAGCCAAGAATTTATCCTGGTTCACTCACAACCACCGTGAGCTACGTCCAGTCCCAGGGCAAAAACCAGCACCTGGATTTCCACTAATCTTGCAAGATTACAAGTATTCTTTTCTGTCAAGCCTCTTCAGGCTCTACACCAAGTATTGTTTCTTCCACCAAGCCTCTTCAGGCTCTCAAACACTTATCCAAGTGTAACCCAAGTATTCTTTTAGACAAAAGCCTCTCCAGGCTTATAAACCCAAACTGTTTTAAGTTTGAACAGATAAAGTTCAATACACTATCTTCAGATGATAGCTATGAACACAGATGTACAAATAACTGAGACTTACTCAGGATCTAAAAATTGATCAGGTGTACAAAGAATATCAGAGTATGAGTTTTGCAGCGTTTTTGCAGAGTATTCTTTCTTTTTGATGGCTTTTCTCTATTATATGTATATTTCTTCAAGAATGCTTTGGACATATATATAGTCTTCCAGAAATAATGACAGTTGCCAAATAGCATTAAATGCTCCAGGAGACGTTTGAAACATGCTCTGTTCAAAGCTTTCTGGGCAGGTTCAGGTGCAGCAGGTCTGCGCACACAATGCTTTTGAGCAGGAACAGCAGCGTTGCAGACTTTCCTTAAACATGCTAAACATTTGAACGAGGAGAGAAAGCAGCTCTGATTCTTATACTGAAATAGGTTAAACTATTAGAATGAGTGTACAACGTCCTCAGCAAAGCACTAAGTCAAAGAGACCTTCTTATTACTTCCAGTCTTCAGACGGAACGAAAATTTCAGATGGACTCTCAATGCTTCAGATGATGTAGTTCCTTCAGACAAAGTGAACTCTTCAGATGGACTCAAGTCCTTAAGATGATCTTTCTCAATATTCAAGTGATCTGAAATATAACAGAACATTGTGAAAGTATATTGTCATATAAATACTTTTGTATTTTATATTTGTTGTTCATTAAAACTCTTAAGGGAATGAGACTTAAAATATTATTTTTGAGACTCAAGGTAAAACCCAAAGTTTTCAAAAGCGGAATGTTAATATAAAGTATATTTATTATGTTATCTAAAAGAGTTTATAGTAATATTTATTAATATTTTAACACTATTATATAATATTTTTTCAGCATTCTAGCAATAAAAGAAAACATAATAAATAATTATATGACAAAATATTATTGTATGTCAATGTATTTTTTAATAATGGAAATGTATATTAATTAAATTATTATAATACAAAAGTTTTTATTACATAGTATAATAATTTATTCACAATAATAAATTTTTAGTAATTTATGGTGAGCTTTTAAAGACATAGTATGTATACATACGCACATATGGATAAGTACATTGAAATCAAAATTGCTACATTTGTTTCTTGGTGTGTGTTCTTATGGTTTCGAATCTCTCAGACTTGCGTGTACCGCTTTCTTTGCTATGGATGATGTGAATAACATTCCTCTGAAGCCAGAGAATGTGAAATATTTTCCGCCTCCTTATATTTTTAATGAATAGTTCTCTGGAAACCCTTCACCAAAAGAAAATAACAACGGATTAGAGTGAGACAATGACAATGTCATCAATAACTTAAGGGATGGAAACATTGTTCAAGCTGATAATTTTGCTATGAGCCACCAACTGACAATGTCATTCCTAATCATGAAGTTTTTATTTCTTTCTAAATCCATTTTTTGCTTTTAGCTACTTTGCATTTAAAGTTAAAAATGAAATTATTTTAGGGAGAATTTCCTTCTACCTTTTTTTTTTAACAAAAATGATAATGTACGTATAACTTTTTTAAACAAAAAATGATGAATATATTACCAACCATTGATGTTAGATTTGGTTTTAATTTTCTATTTGTTTTAAAATCATAAAACAATGGCCCATCCTAATCCTTTATCGATTTTGCAGTTAATTTTCATTCACAATAGCAAAGGTCATTTTTTTACTAGTAATTGGAAAAATATTAATTGGAATTTGTGTCATTTATAAGAATGGAAATATTTTTTTCTACTTCTAATTATTCTCCCGGATATTTTATTAATTTTCACCCTATTGGATGTTGAGTCAGAGTCATGAGAAATTTTATGTTTTTTTAACTATGATAAAAAAATTTGGGGCTAAATTATATTCAAAGTTTTTGTAAAATAAATTAAATTTAAAGTGCTTTCCTAAAATTTATTGTTTGAATTGGGCTTATGAGATTTTTAATTTTGCAAAACTAATAAAAATTACAAAAGAAAAAAAATTGTAAATGGATCTGAATTTGATGGTAGTTAAGTATCATTCTGGCAAAATATATGGTCATATTAGATATGGTGTCAAAGTTAGTCGTTCCGAATAATTTTTTTTTGTTTTGTTTTTTACAACAAACATTTGCTTCCATCCCAAAATGAAGCATGCAGTAGATGTGAAAAGATGAAGATAGAAAGAAAGAGAACGGAAAAAAGTAAAAAAACAAATGAGAGATTAGATAAGTGATGTAATTAAAAGAAAAAAAAAAGAGATGACAATTATGAGGAAATGAAAAAAAAATATTATAAGAAAAAAGAGATGAGAAAACATATAAATTTAAGAAGAGATGGACAATCTTTCAAGGATTACTAAGAATTACAAGGTTAATTCAGAGGTAAACATTCACCCAGAAGAGGAGACTATTGTTACATAGACACATCCTTTACCTCCTCAACAAGAGGAATTGTTTGAAACAACTAGGGGTCTTGCACTTAAAAGAAACCTTATTTCCTATAGAGGTATTTCTGGGAATTAATGGTGGGGAAACGGAGGATGAGGACTATGAATCTAGTGAAAAATCGGAAGATGACAAGGACTTTGATGAAGTTTTGGAAGATAAAGAAATGGGGGTGTGTTTGGATCGGCGTTTTTTCGGCTTGAACGCGCGTATTCTTAACTGAAACGCAAGTTGATCATTATTTGTATTGTTTGGTTTAGCATTCATTACGTAAGTGTGGAAAGAAACGTGAGTTCAACCGATGCAACATTTCTCAGCTTTTGCGTTTATGCATACGTGAGTCTGAGGATACTGGTAGGCTTACGAATTCCAATTCCATTTTTACCCTTCTTGCACGAGCACCTAATCTCGGACGTTGAGCACCTGAAGCAGAATGGTGGTGCGGTGGCGTTTCAGAGCAGCGAGACTGTCGGGAGTAAAACAATGGCGTGCAGTGGTGTTTTGCTGCACAGTGATAGGCAAGGGCTGGGTGGAGAAGCTATGTGCAGTGACGCGGGTAAGACGACCCATCTTGAGTGATTAGCACCTGACGTTGTTGCGTTATCAAGAACACCATGGCTGAATTATTGCTCGCTTTAGGATTGTTGTGTTACCTGAAACAGAGCTCGTTTTATTCTATTGGTATCCTTGTTGGTATCCTGTTTCAGCTTGTTTTATTATCCTTGTTGGTATCCTTGGGTCTTGTATTGAATATTTGCCTATATAAAAAAAAGGGTCTTTGAATAATTTTTTTGTTAAACGTTTGAAATTTATTAGCAATTAATCTAACAATAATTGGAACTAATAGAATGATGATAATGATTTGCCTTCAATCGCGTGAATATTTTTTTTTGTTAATATTAATATCAAATACACTTAATATCAATAAAATGAAAATTTATATAATAAAGAAATTAAACATGTCCTTTTTAGTAATTACATCTTCAAACGTGATTTAAAAAAATACCATCCAAACAACATTCATTTTTAAAACTCAAGTTTACAATAAATTATCCAAACATAAATCACGTTTATACAAACTCAACTTCACTCAAAATCACATTCAATAAATCACGTTCATCTAAACTCAAGTATGGAAATGCCAATCCAAACACACACGGAGTCTAGAACTACAGACTCTCGCAAACTTTGTATATATAGAGTTGTATGGAAGACAAACTATGACTCTCGCAAACTTCAATCTAGATTTTCTTGCCAAAGGAGGATCAATTAAAAAAGGTTATTGTATGGGTGTATATCCCTGGTCTTCCAATCGAGTTTTATGAGAGATTCATTTTATGGAAAATTGGGGACACCTTAGGAAGGACTATAAAGATGGATTCAAATACTCTAAAGTCTAGAGAGGGAGTTTTGGATGCCTCTACTACAAAACGTGCCAAGTTTGCGAGAGTCTATATTGAAGTCAATTTGAGGAAGACTTTGATTCCAAAGTTTCAAATTCACGGTAGGGTGTATCGAGTAGAGTACGAGGGTTTGTATAAGGTTTTCTTCTTATGTGGACGGTATGGACATAAGAAAGAGAAATGTCCTTCACGGGTTTCTAGATTGTTTGCTAGATTCTTGGTTTGTAGTACGATATTGATAATGGCGCGAAATAATTTCAGAAACTCAAAGAAGTGTCTCCAACGGGCATTATTTCTAGGTTCATGAAATTAGGACGTTACATTGGCTCAACTAGCCGTTGGAATGCCTTGGAGAAAGGATTAAGCTCCCAGGTGGCCTTGAAGGAGCTGTCACTTTCATGTGGCAACTTTTCTCTTTCATCATGTTTGACTGGTCATATCTTCTGGAGAGCATATCTTCTGGAGCCAGGAATTTCTTTCTGTTTGAGCTTCCTTCTTTTGGAGCAATTCTTGAGACATGCAAGAATATTGGGTATATTTGTATTTTTAGTATATGATATTTGTATTTCCAGTAAATTAAATTTGAAGTGTGTTCCTTCAATTTCTTTCTTCTGGAGATTGTTGTCAGAATTCCTTTCTTCTGAGGCAATCTGAAGTATTGATGACAGTTTTTTCTCAACACCTTTTTTGCTTTCTATAATCTACTGTACAACTTTCTTGCTTATTGGATAATGTATTTCTCCCTTTTTGGTAATGACTTTGAAGTATAAGCTAGTGCATATCATTCATTTAAGATTTTAAGTATAAGTTGTTTCTTCTGAGCATATATATTGGTTGCAGTAGTGTTTCTTCTGAGCATATATATTGGTTGCAGTTGCTTTATCTCATTGCTTCTTCTTGACAGATTCCTTTTGATGAATTATAGGATTTTTCTGTTATTTCTCAAGATAAACCTAATTGAAAAATTATTATGCATTCATTCAGAATTATATTAAGTGTATTTTGAGAGTTTGTCATTATGAAAACATCTAAAGAGAATTCTTCAACCTTACAAGAATGTGCCAAGTTTGCGAGAGTCTATATTGAAGTCAATTTGAGGAAGACTTTGATTCCAAAGTTTTAAGTTCAAGGTAGGGTGTATCAAGTATAGTACAAGGGTTTGTATAATGTTTGCTTCTCATGTGGACGGTATGGACATAAGAAAGAGGAGTGTCCTTCACGGGTTTCTAGATTGTTTGCTAGATAAAAACACAATGATTAATAAAAGGATATTTTGATAAAAGAAATTATGTAAAATGAGTGTATACATAGTCTTAAAATTTTTTAAAAATTGAACTAAATTATATGATATAGATATTGATATCTCTTAAAAGAGGAGAATGTAATTTAACTGAAATATTATTTAGAATGAATTATTTAATAAATTTTCTCAATATATAAATATTTAATTGTTTTTTTTCACAATTTAAAATCAATAAATCTTATTTTAAATTTATTTTATACATTTAAATTATAATCACTTTTTTTATAAGTAAATAATTAAATTAAACAGAGTACATGGGATACTCTAACCCATTTATAATGCAACAAAAATATAATAGATTACCAAGCCCATACATAGACTCACCCAAAAACATACTACTACCCACCCAAAGACATAAAGTTGAACTCGCCCATGATATAAAACCCAGCATATACAAAGTAATCCAACACACAGACCAAGAACAATCAAGAACCAAAACTGAAATAATTAGCCAAATACAAGCTTAAGAAGAAGACGTGATGATGTTATGCTCCCAAGCTGACAGAGATAGAGCTACAACCCAAAATCATATAGAAATTATCCAAAAAATTCAGACCAGCATGCGAACAAAACCATCAGCCGAATGGACACAGCAAGAAACAGAACCAGTGCCTTCCAACGGCAAGAGATACACGGACCAAACAAAATCAGGCAGAATGAAAATTAAGACAGGAGCTAATGTCAACATTCCACATCAAGAAAGGATATGAGAAAGAAGGATCTTTAACTCTCAAGCAATTCCAAGATCTAACTTTAATTAACTCCAACACATCTACCGACTCTAAAATTTTATTAAACCAACGAGTTGACTAAAATTCTCCATGCAGCCACTAGATAGCACAGAACAAAAACCTCTCCACTTTATGCATTCCATCCAAACAGAGTAAGCAAAATAGCAGTTAAAGAATAAGTGAGAAGTGGACTCCAACATCTGACCACTCCACACACAATCACCATCCTCTACATTAACTACATTCCTACGAATTAGATTCTGCTTAGTAGGAATCCTATTTAACATAGTTCTCCATACAAAACAGAAAATCTTAATAGGAACAAGATTTAACCAAATGAAATTATGCAATGGAAATTATGCAAAAATACCCTCATTCATGATGACCTTATAAGCAGACTTTACCGTATACTTTCCTTCAGCATCCACCTTCCAACTCCAAGAGTTTGTATGATCCTCTGATAGCTGCATCGCTTGTAACTCAAGTGAAAGTTGTTGTAGCTGGTCCTATTCCCACTGAAATAAAGGTCGCCGCCAATTCCAGTTCCAACCCAAACCACTCTCCACCCTAGGAACCATATTAGCTAAAGACACATCCTTATTATTAGCTACTAGAAATAACCTATGAAACCGGTCACACAGAGGCACATTATCACACCACCCATCTTTCCAAAAGGATGTATCCCTCCCATTCCCCACCTTCTTAATACAACATTTTGAAAACCAATCCATAGTGATATCACTATGAAAATCAATTGACCATAAGTCACACCACCAGCTTGACCCCCTCAACCGACTCCCCCCTCTCTCCCAAAATTCCCACCATATATGGAAGGAATTCTATGCCAAAATCTCTCTTTTTCTACCAACCACTTCCACATCCACTTTCCCAAAAACGCAAAATTGAATGCTTTCAAGTCACGAAGCCCCAACCCCCGTGTCTTTTTTCCCTACATACATCCTCCCAGACAACCCAAGAAATTTTATTCTCTTCTAAAGACCCCCCCCCCCACAAAAAGGAAATAAAGAGGGAATTAAGTTTAGAAATTATACCTTTGGGAGCCTTGAAAAAGGAAAGGTAATAGATCGGCAACGATTGAAGGACAGACATCAAGAGGACAAGACGACCACCAAAAGACAACACCTTACATTTCCAGTTAGACAACCTCTTCTCCACTTTCTACACAACAGAGAACCAAGTTTTCTTCCTTCTTGGATTGGCACCAATAGGAATTCCCAAATAAGAGAAAGGCACGCTCTCCACTCTACAGTTGAGAAATTGTGAAGCCGCAAGTAACAAACCCCCCTCAACATTGACTCTAATTAGCTTGCTTTTATGAAAATTAACTTTCAAGCCTGCCACAAGTTCAAAAATTTGAAGGCTAGCTTTAATACCCCACAGGTTTGAGACAGAAACCTCACCCAATAAAATAGTGTCATCTGCATACTGAAAATGGGACACCGTGATATTTTCTGAACCAGCCAAATAACTAGAGAATAGCTGAGAGTGAACTGCTTTACACATCAAAGCATTTAGACCTTCAGCAACAATAAGAAATAGAAAAGGAGCAAGTGGGTCTCCTTGACGAACACCTCGACTAGCTCCAAACTCAGCTGTTGGGCTACCATTGAGTAACACAAAGATTCTAGAAGTGCGAAGACATTCAGCAATCCACGTTTTCCATTGTGCCGAAAAACTCATTCTACCCATCACATAGTATAAAAAAGCCTAATTCACCGAATCATAGGCCTTTTCAGAATCAATCTTGAATAGAAGGCAACTTCTTCGTTTCCTCTTCATTTCATCAATGACTTCATTCACAGCGACGACATTATCAAAAATAGATCTACCTTTCACAAAAGCAGACTGGCATTCCAATACAACCTTCCCAATTACCTTCCGCAATCTATTTGCAAGTACTTTGGCTACCATCTTATACATAACACCAATTAGGGAGATAGGACGAAATTCCTCTACTTTTTGGGGGCTTTCTATTTTGGGGACCAACACAATAAAAGAACTATTCGACCCACCACACAACTTACCAGAAGAGTGAAATTCATTCATGAAGCGCAACACATCATCTTTCATATCCAGCCAGAAGTCCTTAACAAAGTTGAAGTTAAAACCATCCGATCCCGGGCTCTTTGATCCACCACAATCCCACACAACTTCTTTCACCTCCAACTCAGAGAATGGCAAAACCAAACTTTTGGCATCAATATCAGATAAACTATTAAACTCAACACCGTCAAGACAGGGTCGCCTCCAAGATTTCTCCTGGAAGTGAGTTTCAAAGTGCCCTTTCACAGCTTCTTTTAAAGCAATTGGATCAGAATATCTGACATCATTAATTATCAGGCTTCTGATTTCATTCCGGATTCTCCTCTTATTAACACAGCCATGGAAGAAACTGGTATTTGCATCACCCACCTCCAACCACTGCAATCTCGATTTTTGGAACAATAGACTATCTTTCATAGACTTATTTAAATTATAATCACTTACATATATTTTTTTTTTAAAAAAATTGTCTGTATGAAATATTCTAAGAGAAATTACAATATTAAAAAAATATTAAAATATAACATTTAATTAATATTACATCTAAAATAAATATTATCATTTTCAATATTTTTTATTATTTTTCTATTTCTTAACTAATATAGTTAAGCCATTTGTAATTATACCCATGTTTTTATAAATAGTACAAAAAAATTCAACTTTTTTTTTTTAAAAAAAAATTTTAATAATGGGAATCGCATGGTTATTAATGGATGAAACCAGAAGGAGAAAAGAGAAAGAAACTCCACTCCACTCCACACAGAGATAAAAGAACGAACCTCGCAGTTGAAAACAAGAACAACAGTGCTCAGAAACACAACACACAACGCACTGCAGTGTGCTGCCATCTTCGAAGTCCCAAGGGTTTTTGTTGTTGGTGGTAGCTTTCGTATATAGATAGGGAATTTCCATGGCCAAGTTATCGTCATCGTCCAACTCTGAAAATTCTCGCGAGCTTCTCTGCGTGGGAACATTGGAAATCGCCACTCCCAAACCCGTTGGGTTCCTCTGCGGCTCAATCCCTGTTCCCACCGATAAATCCTTCCATGCTTTCCATTCCCCTCTTCTCCCTACCCCACAAACGTAACCCTCTCTCTCAATAACCCCTTTTTTTCGCTTGTTATTGTTGCTGTTTTTTATTTGAATTCCAAAATGCGTTTTCTATTATCCTTTATTGTCTCATTTGAAATTATGGTTTTGAGAATTAAGTTGTGTCTTTTTTTTGGGTGATGGATTTGGTTGATTTTTTTTTTTTCAGAGTGAATGCTCCGCGTTATCGGTACCGGATGCTGCCAACTGAGACTGATCTGAATACGCCACCGCTTCTTGCGAATTTCCCCGAAAAAGTTCTTCCTGTTGGTGCTGTGCAGTCCAAGACAACCGGAGGAGGTAAATATTCTTCAGCATTGGACTTAATTATGTATTATAAGTGGAAGTTCAATGCTTCAAGATATTCTCCTTTCGTGTGTGTGTGTGTGTGTTTAAATGTTCTTCAAAGCAACAATACATATGTAATTTAGTCTCTCATTTTTTAGTTTGTTGTATGGAATGCTCAGCTTTTATTTGGTGTGTTGTTGGATGAATTGTGAAGTGTGACTTCCCCCCAAATTGGACTTTAAATCTGGATACCACCAAATTATAATAAGAGAAAAAAGACATTTCAAAAACTGCATTTGTTTTCATGTTTTGCTTATGCCTTTTGTCTTAACTAATGCTCTATCAACATTTCTCATGAATGAAATGTTAAGGCTGCTTTTATGGACGTTCATGTTCTTTTTCTTTGATGATATAATGATATTTAGCTACGATAGAGACGTTTGGGACATTTTAAAACTATCCTTCAAGATCATAGCTGAAGTTGGAATGTCTACGCCATGACATATCTGCTAAGGGGATGACTTTAGCCTATAGATCCAAAATAAAAAAAGTGGAAACTATGTGGCTATGGCCTTCTCCTATAGATGTAAAGTGGTTGCAGGGATTTCTTGGGTTTATGTGTGGTAGTTTCCATGGTGCAATTTTAATGATTTTATTCATTTAAATAAAAATATTGAACTATTTGATCTTATTCATCCTAATATGTGTGGACTTGCGTTCATTTCTAATATCAGTGGCACCAAATGGTTTTTCTATTTTATTGATTATTGTACTCATGTTACATGGTTGTTTCTCATAAAATGTACAACAATGGCAACAAGAATCAAAGCTTTTTTCCCACTAGGTGGGGTTGGCTATTT
Organism: Sesbania bispinosa; assembly: GCA_026901365.1. Taxonomy (NCBI): domain Eukaryota; kingdom Viridiplantae; phylum Streptophyta; class Magnoliopsida; order Fabales; family Fabaceae; genus Sesbania; species Sesbania bispinosa. The sequence continues at coordinate 1,709,180 of QLOH01000027.1, read as the reverse complement.
AGATCAAACGACTCCATAATGTCTTGTCATGAATCAAGTCCAATGATTGACCATTTAAATCTAAATTTATCTTATGGTTTGACCTATAGTTTTCCTCAGTCTCCTACCTCTAATAGTTAGAATATCCTCTATCTGGTATACCTTTCTTATCGGTTCTTTTATAGGTTTGCTCCACACATGCCTGAATCAAAGACGAGACTCTACTACTTTTCTATAATGGGAGCTACCCCAACTTTCTTTCTAATAATTACATTCCCAATCCTAACCTGTCTTACGAAACCACTCATCCATCGCAACATTTTATCTCTACAACACTGATTTTACTTTTTGGTTTGCTCTTTACTGCCCAACATTCAGCCTCATACAACAATGCAGATCTTATAGCCGTGTGATAAAATTTTCTTTTAAGCTTAGTGATATTTTTCTATCAAAAATCATATCTGTAGCATTCCTCCGTTTTATCCACCCTGCTTGGATCCTATGGTTTACATCTCCCTCTGTCTCCCCATCATTTTGTATGATGGACCTAAGGTACTAAAACCGTGAAACTTGTGGTATGTTATGTATGCCAATTTTCACCTCTAAGCTATAATTTCTATGCCTTTTGCTAAACTTGCATTCCATATGCTATGTTTTATTTTTTTAAGCGGAAACCATGTGCTTTCAAGGCTTGTCTCAATGTCTCTCATGTACCATTTATTTCTTCTCTCGACTCTCCTACTACAACTATATCATTCACAAAAAGTATGCACCATAGGACTGTCTTTTAGATATGTTCAGTTAGCACGTCTAGAAGCAAGATAACAAGATTAAGACTCAAAGTTGACCATTGATACAAACATATAGTTATAGGGAAATCTTCTAGATCTTAACCTTGTGTTCTCACTGTAGTTGTGACACCCTTGTTCATATTTTTGATTGCTTGAATATAAGCAATTCAAACTCCTTTCATTGCTTGAGTTTTCCATAGAACCTTTCTAGAAACCCTATCATATGTCTTTTCTAAATCAATGAAAACCATACGCTTTATGATAGGTAATGAGATCTATAGTGCTATGAATCATAGAACGAATCTTTCTAGGGTTGGATACGCACAAAACAATGATTGACTTTAGATTACCAATGCCCTAATTACTAGATTACATGGTACTGTACAGCTATAATAACCATATTTACATTAGTTCTAACATATACCTACTCTGGTTTCCATTTTTCTCAATCATTGCTTCATACATTTTGTACTTGCTGTTGCTTTTTATTGTTTTGACATCTCAACTTGTTTGTGTGACAGATTTTCCTTGGGAAGGCACTGCTGTTGCATCAAATTTTACTAGAAAATGTGAGGCCCTTGCAGTGTCTGGCTTGGTTGATTATGGAGATGAGATAGACGTAATTGCTCCGGCAGACATTTTGAAGCAGATATTTAAAATGCCTTATTCAAAGGCTCGACTATCAGTTGCTGTTCATCGCATTGGTCATACTCTTGTTTTAAACACTGGGTGTGTATTTGTCCTACTGTTGACTCCATTTTGTTGCATGCCTAGCTTCCACTAATTAAAGCTTTGGCCTGTAATTGCTGTTGACAATTGTCTTTTAGGTCCATGATAAATTTCTTACTTTGGAAACTTGAATTCTCCTAGCTATTGTTTTTTCAAAGCAATAAGGAATTGAATTCTGCTTTTTGATCAGAAGAGAAGATTAATAGTTGAAGATAATGGGCTTATATGCTTCAACAAGAAAGAAAATGTATGAACAACTGAATAGAAGCATATTCTGGTTTTAAATGATCATGTATGATCATGCATTCTAGTAAGTGATATGATACTTCAAAGATGGTTTTTTCTTAGAAGTCATTCAGAAATTAAATAGGGCTTTATCTTTTTATTAATGTTTTTTGTTAAGATTGTTGCATTCGGTTATCAGCATTTGCTAGATTCAATACTCTTTCTGTTAGAATTAATCACATGCTATTAGTTATAGTCACATGCCATTTGTTGTACAAATCCCAGATTAGGTGCTAATTAACTTTAGATTTAGAAATTACATTCATTTGTATTTAATGTGTATTTGTTGTTTGGTTTATTTATAAGTGACAAAATATTTATGAAATGCAGGCCTGATATTGAAGAGGGAGAAAAGTTGATTAGGAGGCATAACAATCAATCAAAATGCGCAGATCAATCTTTATTTTTGAATTTTGCTATGCATTCAGTTAGAATGGAGGCCTGTGATTGTCCACCAACTCACCGTGTTCCATCAGAAGAGCAATCAAATTCTTCCGTTCTTCCTGGAGGAAAGACACCCCATATTGTGGTACAGAATGATGATGTTGTTCAAGCTGAAGGATACAATTGCCATTCTGATTACTCACAGGTTGAGCAGGACAGCTTCTTTTGGGGAAGCAAGAAGAATAGGAGAAATAAGAACCATAGTCCAGTCAATAAGGTGTCACAAGTTGGGGAAAAACCCAGATCATCAATGCAAGAGTCTGAAAAACAGAGAAAAGTTGGTAATGACAGCTTTCTGAGGGTTTTGTTCTGGCAGTTTCATAATTTCCGCATGCTCCTGGGAAGTGACCTACTTTTATTCAGTAATGAAAAGTATGTTGCTGTGAGCTTGCATTTATGGGATGTCACCCGACAGGTGAGGAGCTTTCTTCTAAAATCTGTCGCCTATTTTATGTTTGACAAATTGTTAATATTTTGTTAATATTTTAGGTCACGCCTTTGACTTGGCTTGAAGCTTGGCTTGACAATGTCATGGCAAGTGTGCCGGAGTTGGCCATATGTTATCATCACAATGGTGTTGTTCAGGGATATGAACTTTTAAAAACCGATGATATTTTTCTCCTCAAAGGGATATCGGATGATGGGACACCCGCATTTCATCCATATGTTGTCCAACAAAATGGTCTGTCTGTTTTGAGGTTCCTTCAGGATAATTGCAAACAGGATCCTGGAGCTTATTGGGTACTATTATTTTTTTTAATACACTTAAAATATTTATTGCTGTTAGGTTTATTATGTTAATTTCCTTTTAACAAATTTATCATCCTTAGTAGTGCTACCAAGTCTGACTTTGTGTTTTGCAGCTTTATAAAGGTGCTGGTGAAGATGATATACAACTTTTTGATCTTTCTGTTATTCCGAAAAACTGTTCATCTAACAGCAGTGATGATGCTTCAAGCTCCTTGCCATCATTAATCAGTAGAGGTAGAAGTGATGCAGTATATTCCCTGGGAACTCTCCTCTATCGAATTGCTCACAGGCTTTCACTGTCAATGGTGGGGAAGAATTAAACCTGTCTGGGGCTAATCTTGCTTTGAGTGGTTTCTAATGACTAGTTACTAACTATTGTTTATTTTGCTGCAGGCTGCTAAAAATAGGGCTAGGTGTGTGAGGTTCTTTAGAAAGTGTTTGGAGTTTCTTGATGAATCTGACCATCTGGTATGCTTTAGGAATCATTTGTGTTGGCTCTCCAATTATCTTCTGTTGAGATGACTGCTTTTCTGATAAATATTTTGCTAAACAGGCAGTACGAGCAATTGCTCATGAACAATTTGCGAGGCTGATTTTAAATTATGATGATGAGTTGAATTTAACTTCTGAATCTCTAGCTGTAGAATGTGAACTAGCTGTTACTGAAGCCAAAGAGTCATCCTGGGATGCTGAAAACAGTAATTCTGAATCAGTTTCCCGTGAAATATTTTATCTGCATGCTGATGACAAATCAGGTGAACATGAAAAAATAATTGAGCACTTAGAATCCGAAGGTCCTGCAAAGATGGTTTCTGAAGCACACAAGCCTGCATCTGGGGAACTTGTAGCAGTCAGCAACACAGAATTGAGCAACCAAGGAGGGGATGTTCCGTGCTTGTCTTCTGATGCTAGCTCTTTGGTGCGTGAAGTATGTCCAGTTTCCACAGCTGTGGTTCAGACAGTTGCTGATCCAATCTCATCCAAGTTAGCTGCTGTACATCATGTTTCACAGGCCATTAAGTCTCTGAGATGGATGCGACAGCTTCAGAGCACTGAACCAGAGGTGATGGATCAACTCAATAAAAATCATGATAGCCCATCTTCATCTTTTAATGTTTCTGTTTGTGCTTGTGGGGATGCTGACTGTATTGAAGTATGTGACATTCGAGAATGGCTTCCAACATCCAAGTTGGATCATAAGTTGTGGAAGCTTGTTCTTTTGCTTGGAGAATCTTATTTGGCGCTAGCAGAAGCTTATAAAGAGGATGGCCAACTGCATCAAGCTTTAAAGGTTATACAGTTATCATGTTCTGTTTATGGATCAATGCCTCCACATCTTGAAGACACAAAATTTATTTCTTCAATGGCTAGTTCTTCATCCTTACAGAGAAAACACGTTGATATGAATGAAAATACTACATGGCTGGATGATGTAAAAGAAGAGACTGTAAATGGCTATATTGAGAGGAAGTCTTCTACTTACCTTTTCTGGGCCAAGGCATGGGCATTAGTTGGAGATGTTTATATTGAGTTCCATAGGATAAAGGGTAAAGAAATCTCAATACAGGATATAAGAAAACCTGCAGCCAGAGAATTGAGAATATCATCTGAGGTTGTGAAGGAAGTAAAAAGGCTGAAGAAGAAGCTGGTGCAGTTGAATCAGAACTGCAGTTCATGTTCCTTGGTAAATTGCAGTTGCCAGAGCGACAGAGCTAGCAGTGGGAACAGTGCAAGCAGCAGTGGTGCAGATTTGAGCTTCATGACTTATGGTAGAAAGCATAGTAAACGATTGTCTGCTAAAACTGCCAATCACATGCCTCCAAAAGACCCAGGAGACGAATTTATTCATAACAAGGATAATAGAAAAGATTCTGACTGTGAATATCCTGAGCACTGTAATTATGATGGAGACCTGGCAGATACTCTAGAAAACGGTAGAACCCAAGTTGAATCATTGGCTGGCATGAACTCTTCAGAGATGGACAATTTGTGTTCTAGTGTTGTCTCTCAAACTGAATTTAATTCACGGGAAACAGGTAAAGTAAAAAATGGTGGGATATTTGAGTACCTAGACGAACCTCCAGTTGGAGATGTAGAGCACAATCTATTAGCTGCTTTAAAATGCTATGAAGAAGCTAGAAAAGCATTGCTTAAACTTCCATCTGGTTTGTCTGAGTTACAATCTGTGATTAAAAAGAAAGGGTGGGTTTGCAATGAATTGGGCCGAATCAGAATTGAAAATAAAGAGTTGAATAAAGCTGAACTGACTTTTACAGATGCTATAGATGCATTCAGAGAAGTTTCAGATCACACCAACATAATATTGATAAACTGTAATTTGGGCCATGGCAGACGGGCTTTGGCTGAGGAGATGGTATCTAAACTTGATAATCTTAAATTACATAATATCTTCCACATTGCGTACAATCATGCATTGGAAACTGCAAAACTGGAATATAAAGAATCCCTTAGATATTATGGGGCGGCAAGATTAGAACTAAATGCCATCAAAGAGGATGATGATTCTGTCACAAGCAGCTTGAGGAATGAGGTGCATACACAGTTTGCTCATACTTATCTGCGGCTTGGCATGCTTTTGGCAAGAGAAAATAGTACAGCAGAAGTTTATGAAAATAGATCACTGGAAAATACACGTGTAAGTCACATCAATCCCCATGACAGAAAAGCCAGGAAAGATTTGAGAAAGCATGAAATTTCAGCTAATGAGGCCATTCGGGAAGCATTATCTGTGTATGAGTCTCTGGGTGAGCTACGCACACAGGAGGCTGCATATGCTTACTTCCAGTTGGCTTGCTATCAGAGAGACTGTTGTTTGAAATTTATGAATTCTAGCAATAAGAAAAGCATTTTGTCGAAAGGTGAAAATAGCATGGCACAACGAGTCAAGCAGTATGCATCTCTGGCAGAGAGGAACTGGCAAAAAGCCATGGAATTCTATGGGCCTAAAACACATCCTAACATGTATTTGACTATTCTCATGGAGAGATCAGCTCTTTCATTAAGCCTTTCAAACCATTTACACTCCAATGTGGTATTTTCCTGCACTTATTTTACACAGTAATTTGATTTTGATTGTTACTCGATATTTTGTTGAAATTTTTATTGAAATTACTTAATTAACCATTACTCTTTTCTTGTGGTTCTATGCTATCTACTGTCTAGTCTATGTATTAATAAGGATTCCTTGAAAAGTAACATATTTTGGCAGGATTCATTGATCTGCTTGTCAACACAATTATAAAATAAACTTAGCCCCTCCCCCAGCAATAAAAAGATTGTAGAATTCTAGAAATTGGCTTCTGTATTTCCAGCTTAGATTTACAACCTAATTGAAACTTGGTTAAATTGCGTCCAAGGTGTTGGGTTAAGGTGATATAATAGATGTGCTATATTGTGATATGTCAGCTGCATATATTTTCTGAAGTACTGTATTCAATAGACTTCACCTTTTGTATATCCAGAGCCAGAGAATAGATAAAATGGTGGACATTCTTTGAATTTATTGACTTGTATTTTTCAGAACCAATTAATTACAATAAAATATCTTCTCTACGCTATCCCAAAGAATTTAGTAGAAAGTTATAATTTATAAACTATTAATGAAGACCTTACGCTAAATAGTTTTATTGAAAATTTTGGATTTTGATAGACCCATCAGTTGATTCTAGACTTCCAGTGTATATTTCTGTCATTTGCTGATGCTTCCAAAATTGTTTCAGATGCTGGAGTCAGCTTTGGCTCATATGCTTGAAGGACGCCATGTTTCAGATACAAATGCTGACACTTTCAGTACTAACTATCCTGAATTACATGCAAAATATTGGAGTCAGTTACAGATGCTTTTGAAGAAAATGTTGGCCACGATGATTTCATCAAGTACAAACAAATCGCTCTGTCAACCATCTTCAACATCTAGCAGATTTGGAGATGGTGGAAAGATCAGGGAACTCTACAAGATGTCCCTGAAGAGTATGGACATGGTCCAACTGCATAGCATGTACAGCTTGTGGATATCATGACGGGTTCATTCAACTGCTTGCCATGTACAGCTTGTGGATTTCATGATAGGAAATTCATTATGAAACTCATCTCTTGTTTACATCAGGTCAAAGTAAATTTTTTGCCACCTCTTTCTGATTATCTTGTCTTGATATTTATTGTTGGGCTAACTCTATTAAAAAGTACTACAAAAAATGGCTGGTCACTTGTAATAAACTTTTTATTCTCATCCTAAGGCTTTGTAATCGTTTTTTCTCTCTTGAAAATTCTTTTATCTAATAAATAAGCAAATAAATCGAAGTTATTTTGTTATAAAAAGTGATTAGGAACTAGTAGACAAAAAATTATGTTAATTGGAAATTTATTATTAATATATTATGAAAATTTTTATTAACACAGTATCAGAGTATCATGTTAAGATGAAGATATAAAGAGAATGTGTCTCTTAGTTTTCACTTCATTTTAACACAGTATCAGAGTCTCTGTGATCAAGTAGTTTAGAGTTGGATTTTTCCTATTTCCATTTGTCTAATAAAAAGTTGGATTTCAGCCCAAGAAAAGCAGTACTGTGTACTGTCCATGCTGTTCAAAGGGACTTTTGCCTGGGGACTTCTAGATCATTTATAATTTCCCTCTATTGCCTAAGTCATCTTGTTAGTTGTTACCCCTATGTTTCTATCCATCGAACATTTTTTTTTTTTTAATTGTATGTCTTGTCTTTTCTCTGTTGTGGTCATCTGGATTTTTAAGTCTTGAAATGGTAGTTGTTCTCTCATTTATTTGTATATGGCTGTCAGCTATACAATTGTGGCATATTGTAAACACACTATTACAAGTTGTACACAATATTCTCTCTATATTACAAGTTGTACACAATATTCTTTTTGAATGTAAGAAAGACTCATGTAAGGTATATCGTTTAAGATTAAGTTTTATCTTATAATACTACTCTGGTCTTAAATATAAGTAAAAAATAACTAATTCACGCTAATTAAGAATATTAGTTGAGTTTATTAAATTTTCTCGAATCCACATAAAAAGTGAGCTGCATTTACTAACCTATCATTCCTATTATTTATTGCAAAGTGGACTATTGGGAAGGAAATATAAATTAAATAAGGGTATTGTGGGAATAGTAGCATTTAATAGGATGAAGGTAGTTAGATTTTGCTTATATTTGAGACCAACCAAATTGGATTCCGAGTTGCTTATATTTGAGACTGGAGTGATATCTCCTAAGATTAGTTTCTATATTTCTAGATAATTATTATGATTTGTTTCCTAATTACTAGTCTATATTGGTCTGTATAAATAAGTGTTAGTGTATAGTCTTTTGTAATCAAGTATCCATTATCAATCAATCTATCCATCATCAATTAATCTATTATCAGTTATCTATTATGAATTATTCTTCTCATATCTTCTTCCTTTCTATATCCAAAACCCTATAACTTCAACATGATATTAGAGCGGTACCATCCACCATGACCTATCCTGGCCCTATTCCGTTGCCGGGTTCCAAAGTTTAGAACTTTTATTTGTCCGTCTCTCACTCTATATTCATACCCTTCTTTTATTTCCAACCTCCCCGCAGTGTATCTTTCCGTCATGCTTTTAAATCATCCACCGTGCATTTACCGGTGTGCTTTGTCTTCATCTCCTCCTTGTTGTGATCTATCCAGATCTGATCTTGTTTCAACGTTTCTGGTATTCGTACTTGATGGTCCTCCTTGTTTGGCTTGTTTCTCTCTCCTTTGATGGTTGTTTTGCCTGCTGTGGTTTGAGACCCATGATTTTTCAGAACTTATAGATGTATCTTGCAGCTACCTAAAGCTATCTACCTGGCCTAGTGGCTTTCCCAGAGCAATCTACCTGGCCCAGTGGCTTTCCCTATGCAATCTACCTGGCCCCGTGGCTTTCCCAGTGCAATCTACCTGGCCCCACGACTTTCCCAGTGTACTCCAACTGGCCCCACGACTTTCCCAATGCAATCTATCTAGGTCCTCGATTTATTATTATTTTTAATATGGGTATATTTGTAACAAGCTTAAAGCTTAGTAAGCTTTAGCTTGAGGGGGAGTGTTAGAATATTAGAATAATATATTTAATATTTTATAATATCCGTTAAGATTAAGTTTTATCTTATAATATCCCCTAAGATTAGTTTCCATATTTCTAGATAATTATTATGATTTCTTTCCTAATTACTAGTCTATATTGGTCAGTATAAATAAGTGTTAGTGCATAGTCTTTTGTAATCAAGTATCCATCATCAATTAATCAATTATCAATTATTCTTCTCCTATCTTCTTCCTTTCTTTATCCAAAACCTTATAACTTCAACAAGACAACCTTGTCCGTAAGTTATTTTTTCGTAAAATTGAAAAGAAGAAATGGGGAGGGGAAAGGGGGAGGGGAAAGGGGGAGGGGGTATTTTGGGTAGAAAAATATTATGGGGGGTGGGAATAGCAAAACTGTGGTAGAAAAAGTAAATGCCTTCTAATTAAATTCAGTTTTTTTTAGACAGACCCATTTTAGCCCGCAGTATGCATCTGACCCTATCGGGCCGGATAACCAATTTTATCAGCTAAATCTTCTCCGGATTAATTTGACATTTTAGTCAATTATCTTCCGTACATGACACTCGTGCCTATGAAATAACTTGTTTGCACGATAACCTTTATACGAAATTCATAAACCCCAAAAACTTAAAACATTTTTACAGATTGATACCCAAAATTCATATATAGAAGATGGCTTGTAAGTGTATTATAGACCTCTCAATATACTCTGTTAGTCCTCCTCTATATCAGTTTCTTGCTTCTCATTCATCTTGGAAAGGATTATTCACCTACAGCCCACAGAAGCCTTCTTTAAAGGTCAACGCAAGATTGCTTTCTCAAGAACTTGAACAGACCATATAATTTTACAATATTGCTTTCTCACTTGAAATCCCCTGTATGCTGCCTTCATTGAAAATCTATGCAATTAAGCTTTTCCAGGATGTAAATTATAATAACAACCCAAAAAGATGCAATTTTTAGTGAATAAAATTTGTTGGTCTCCAACAAACAATTAAAAAAAAGTTTCATGTGTCTCCAATGTCATTTATACAGCACCATCTCACTGCCAAGGCGAAGAGAGACGTGAGGTACGTGCTTCCTCATGGTCAGACTCAACGATCTCTTTCCCAAAAGATGACATTGTTTCACACACACACACTTACAATCGTAGTTCATTTGTTCTCCTCGCTCGAGTATAACGCCAACTGTTGCTCTGTCTTGCCGATGTCCTTGTGGATCTATGGTGCCAAAGATACATGCACAATTACCTTTATTCCTTTTAAGACTACTGGTGTAGCGGCGGTGGAAGGTGAGACACGGGGAGAGAATGAAGAGGGTAAGGACAATTATGAAGCCAACAAGAATTTCGACAACGTCACATAGATGGAGGTAGAAAATTGGGACTCTGTGTTCATCTTCTTCATTGCCCCTATTTTCTTAGTTGCGATTATCACCATGATTAATTTAGGGTTTTTGAATGCTTGAGTTAGGAATGAAATATTTAGAGGGATTTGAGCCTTTTTAGATTTATGTAGTTTGGGTTTGTGGGTGATTTTGTAAATAATAAATTATATGAATATATTTAAAAACAAAAATCAAACAATTGATGTGGATTAATATAAGATATACGTGTAAATTTTTAATTGCTCCACTTAAAAGGGGTACCAAAACCCTTCCAAGTTCAAGGGTAGCATAGCAATGCCCTTTGGAATATTGGCGTGTTTTCATATGCATCTTTTTATATTAGAAATTAATATTATTTTATAGTTTACTATACAAAACTTTACATTTATATTTTTTAAATAGTAATTAAAAAAATTCATATTTATAGAAAATAATTAATGAATACAAATTTCTCACCGTCTTATCTTTTGAAAATTCAATTTAAGGAGATTCGTTTTCTTGTATAAAAACCAAATACGAAATCAAGCATGGGCATAATGGGCATCAGCAACCTCAAACCCTCTCAATCTCAAACCTTGTTCTTTGTTTGCTTCGCACTTGTTCCTTTGATTTGCATCGCCATGTCGGATTCCGCTGCCACCAAACCCCTCGATTCTTCTTCTTCTTCTGCTACTCCTGCGGTTCACATCATTTACACAGAGAAGCCCGAAAGCGAGGAGCCTGAGGCTTACCACATCCGAACCCTCACCGCGGTCCTTGGCAGGTGCGTGATTCTCCTCGCTTCCTCTTTGTTTCCCCATAAAATTACCTGAAAATTATTTCTGGGTATTACTCCTGTATTTGAAAATGTTTAATTTGTTTTTCTCTCTCTTTTTTTGGGTAATTGTGTGATTGGTTGGTGATTTTGCAGTGAGGAGGCTGCGAAGGAGGCTTTGTTATATAGTTACAAGTCTGCAGCTAGTGGCTTCTCTGCTAAGCTTACTCCTGAGCAAGTTGATCAAATTTCAAGTAAGTTTTTTTTTTCTTTAAATTTTTTTATTTTCATCCTTTGGAATGTTTTTATTTGTCATTTTTTTCTAAAATTTCCCTGAGGTGATATGGTTCGTGGGTGTTGTTTTTATTTTTTACACCCTTCTGGTAAATGATTTTCTGTCTTTTTGTAATTTCCTGATCTAATATGATTCTTTTGTGTTGTTTATGTTTGCACCTAGCCAATATCTTATTTTGGATGATTGTCCCATATTTTGATTTTGGGTTTTGATTTGCAGCAGTTTGTAGTATGATTATTGTGATGAGATTTCTGTTGATGTTAGAGATTTTCCCCCCTTTTAATCCTTTTGACTTGGGTGTTGGACTTGTTAGAGCATTTCTGAGTTGTGACTTAATTTGTGAAATTGCTTATACAGGTATCACCTAGTTTACTTCCATTAACAACACTGATTTAACCCAACCCCATTAACAAGATAAAAGAACAATTGTTATGGCCTTATGGATCTATGGTTTTGCTTAATTTTTATGCAAAATCAGTTTTTTTTTTTTCATCAAATGCTCTCTATACAGCTTTTTTATTATAAATTACCTGCATGTTGCCTTACTTCTCTGTTTTTTCATTTTTCTTTCTGGACAACCTTGGTCAAACAAGCTTTTAATATCAATGACATAGCAATTCCGGTACCTTTGTATTCATATGATATATTTACTCATCCGAATTAGCATTGTCCTCGGATTTTGGGGATACACTCAGGATGTTCTTTTGTGATCTGATATCTTGTGAAAAGGTTTCCAAACTATGAGCTGATAGAAATTCCTGAACCACATTGCTAACCTCAATCAAGTTCATGAGGTTTCCATGATGCTCTTGCTTCTTATGAGTTTACTAACTCATGAGACACCTTCTCACTTGCTGTGTTGCGTATCTGTTTGCACCAAAATGTACTTCCCAGATTCCTCCCACTCATACTCTGGAAGTTGTTGCATTGCAATCATAGCAATCTGAGGATTATGATGACTCCTGCAAGAACTTACAATGTGTTTCATTTCATCGTTCTGGATTCTGGCTGTATTGGCATTATTGTTATATCTAGGGGCAGATCAAGCCAAGTAGAATAAGAAACCATTGATTGAGTTCTCTTATTTAAATTAAGGACATTAGTAAATGGATGGGGAAGTGAATGTGGTGGGAACAAGTGTTCTAATTATGTACTAGTAATATGTATGTAGAGTGTGTATCATTAGTCAGTTGTTGATCTTCCAGTTGTCTTGGCCTCTGTTTTAGATCTATAGTCACCATATATTGGCCTCTCAATATTTCTTTGCTGTGATCTAAGGGTTCAAAATTGCTGGCCACTTTGTCAGTTCTCACACGGGTTGTTCTTTACTGTTTAACTGTATTGTTGTAAATATAAATACTTGTTTTTTGCTCTATCATAAGATTGGTAGTTGATGTGCATGATTTGCTGTGCATGATTGGCTATATTTGCTGATTGATGCTCCCCATATTGGTAGTTGATGGTGCTTGATGTTGTAATTTGCAGAGCAACCAGGTGTTCTTCAAGTTGTTCCAAGCAGGACCCTTCAGCTCCATTCAGGACCAAATAACCTGCAGTAGTAGGGAATGTACATTTGAAAATGTATGGGTTCCAAACCGTTATTTACACCATGTATAAACTAGTTTGGCTCAGCCAATGCTTATGTCAATAATAACATGGATTTATAATATATTGTAGTGTAATATATTGCTAATATTTCTGGTGCATGTTTATTATTATCTAACGTATTTGAAATGGCACCAATAATAGGCCCTTGGTTGAGCTTATTATCCGTTAACGCATTGAGAGAGTCATTAGATGTTTTGAGATGTAAATCCTGGTCTCCATTTGTCACTGAATTGACTTATCAGGTGGCATTTGAGTAAATCCTTACCGTCCTTGACTTTATTAGCGTTGTGCATTTTAGTCTATGAGATTTCAAAACGTATCCGTTAATCTTTTGACATTTATCTTTGTCATTTATTTTGTCCAAAATGGTTGACAATGTTAACTGGGTGATTCAAATTAGTCCATGTAATATTGAGAATCAATCATTCACTTTAGTTCCTAAGATGGTTTTATGTATGAAAAGACAAATTGTTAGTAACATTATGGAGAATAGAAAGTCATGACTCGTGTTGATTGTATCCAAATTATATTTCTGTTAGATCTAATTAGTTCATGACCATTTTTTCCTTAATAAATAGTCATTTTTAAATAATATTTCATATTGAACAAATTGAATTTTCACTAGTTATATTATCTTCTTTATAATTAAATATAAATATAGAAATGTTTAGTTTTAAATTGGTTATTTACCGGCATTTCTTAAGAACTACTCCCTTCGCCCCTTATTATAAGACCCTCTCAACTGTTTCACACAGTTTAAGAAAAGTTGGTTAATGTACTGGTCTTTTAAAAAAACATAATAGCATTCTAAATATACTCCTATTTAAAAGTCACTATATTTTAGAAACATTAATGGTGACATGGTGGAAGACTCAAAAGTTCACTTTCCAATAGGGTAGTTGAGCATAGTGACAGATCCAGAAATTTTAAATTGTGGGGGCAACACACACACATATATATACAAATTTACAGTGTTAAAAATATAATATAAATTATTCAAAATATTAATATATATCATAATTTTTATTATTAACAATGCCCATTGACTTCAAATGAATTTTTAATTATTTCTCTAATCATTCTAATATTTGATCATTTTCACATTTAATTTCATAAATTGAGATGAAAGAAACTTAGATTGAGTGATATTCTTTCCCCCCTCTAATTTTCATGGGATAAAAAATTAAATGATAACAAAAATATTACTATGAAATAATAGAGCTATATATATGTGTGAGAAATAAAACAAAAATCTTTGTGGGGGCAATTGCCCCCACACTCTACCAAGTAGATCCATCCCTGGTTGAGCATATGGGTAAAACTTCATTAATTATTCACACTCATCAATATATGAGGAATAAAAAGAATTGAATATTAATGAAGGACAAATATGAAAAAAATATTTAATTTACCTAAAAATCTGCAAATGGTCTTATATCAAGGGACATCCAATTCTTCTAGAAGGGGTCTTATAAATAGGGACAGAGGGAGTAGTTGATATCTATCTTACCAAAACCAATGCTTTAAGTGCTCATCTAGAAAAACAAGGTTATATAATTTCTAGATCTCAATATAAGCAACACATTCAAAACTTAAATAACTTAAAAAAGGTAAAACTTGCTCTAATTCTTTTTCTTAGTGTAATTTCTCAAATTTGATTGTCATCCAAATTTTCTAGATTAAATATTGATTGTCATATTTGAGAATTACATTTGACAAATTACATTAGGAGAAAAGAAACTAGAGTTAAATTTTAATATTTTTAAGTTCCTTCCGTGTTAAATTTACTACTTATTGAAAGATGTAGAAATTATTTAATCTCATTTTTTAGATGAGCATATATATTACTTAAAGCATTGGATTTAAGTAAGGATGATTTCAACTAATTCTTAAGGAATATTAGTAAATAACTAACTTAGAATTAAACTTTTCTATGTTGGTTACAGTTTACAGCTCCATTATGTTATTAAGAACTTGACTTCCCATACATAATACTCCCTCCGGCCTCAAATATAAGAAAAAAAATTCACTTATGGTAGACTGAAATATAAGTAAAATTTAACTAATCTCATCATATTTCACACTATGTATTGCTATAGTGTCCAATGTGCCATGTGGCACAAAAATGACGTGTTTTTGTCAAATTTATAACTTGAAATATTTTAACTCCAACAGTCGTGTATTTTCCTATTCTTTTTTTTTTCTCTTCTTTCCCTTCTTTCATTGGAAGGTTTCAACGCCGATGACGTTATTTTTGTGTCCCGATGACGCAAATAGTTTGACATAGTGTCACTAAGCGTGATACGTCATAAAAAAATTAACAGAAATATATAGTTGGATTACAGTGATAGAAAAAACAAGAAATTTTTTTAGAGACTAAATTACATGAAAAAAAAAAAAGTGAGGGACAGATTTTTTTAGTTTACTCGATATTTTGATTATAGATCTTTTGTGTGTTTTCATGATTAGCTCATTTTCTCTCACATTTATTATGGTGGTTGATGCTACAACGACCGATGACTTCAAGATTGTTCAACATATATGGCGAAGTAACAGACAGCAGCACCGTGCCATATCTTCACTTCACACTCTAGTCTACCTCCCAAAAAATGGCGCATTCTTCCCTTTCAACGTTAATCTTCCTCTGCAATCTTCTCTTCTTCTTCTCGCCATCAACTTCTGTCCCAGTCGATGATCTTCGCTTAACTCACCACGCGAAGAAACTCATCAGAGACCTCAATTTGTTCCCCGAGGTCGATCTCAACATCGTTGGCGCTGCCAATTCTTCTTCCGTCCAGCCTCGCAAGATCGTTGAGAAGCGCCTCAGGTTCCCCAACTTAGTAGACTCTGATTCTGAAGTTTCGGTTGAGGATTTGGGTCATTATGCTGGCTATTACCCTATTGAGCATTCCCATGCCGCAAGGTGATGTTCTTATTCTCTATTTTTTATCTCAGAGTGGATTACTTTTATTTTTTTGTTCATCTATGTCTCTGTGTATCATTTCTTTTATATATATATATAGGTAACGTATCCAGTAAGAACACTTTTTTTATTATGAGAAAGAAAAACATTTAATTACAGTCGTTAGATTAAAATCAACGGTTTATGTATATTTTCTTCCATGAAATTTTTTCGATTGCTCTGCTATAAAATTATACTGTAGAAGTTTTCAATTATTGGACAGTTATGATTATATCAATTTGGTAAATTATAAATATTTGTCAATTTAATAACTCTGAAAATTTAAAACTTCATTGCATAAGATATTATGATTGTTATAGTTTCGTACACTTCAATTTTATAATGTATTGTAGAATTGGATGGTTAGTATATTTTTGTTATTTGTTTCTAATGTTTGGATGATGCGGCAGGATGTTCTACTTTTTCTTTGAATCACGCTACAGCAAGGAGGATCCTGTTGTGATTTGGTTGACTGGAGGACCTGGGTGTAGCAGTGAATTGGCTTTGTTTTATGAAAATGGCCCTTTCAAAATTACTGATAACTTATCTCTTGTGTGGAATGAGTATGGTTGGGACAAGGTATCGTAATTTCATATTTTGTTTCTGTTTTTGTTTTTATGTGCTACAAATTACAGTGGCTGGAATGCCCTTATTTGTGATGTGTGTATGCATGTAATGTAAGCAATATCATATCTACTTTTCCTGAGTGCATATTGCTTTCTGAGTGCGCAACATACCATTTTGCTCCATATCTTACAATCAAGTTTAGGAATCTAAACTGAATTCACGATACATAGCATCAGCACATTTGTTACTTTAATTTAATATATTCCTTGACTATTTATGCTAACTGTATGAATCATTTTTGTAGAAAAAGAAACACCCTTGAAATGGTAATGTACATCCTTGCACATCAGAAATGGCAACACCCTTGAAAAAAACATGAGCAGAATACAACAAAGAAACCATACAAATTTACCATTCCAAAACATTTTAAAAGCAAAGCGATGTGCTTTAAAATGTGTGTCTTCTACACCAAGCAAGTGGACAAAAAAATTGCATAAACTGCACACTAGTAACAAATTTTGGCTTCCTTGTTTTCACTAAGACCCCAAAAAGATTGTTCCATACATGACACATCAAATCATCACAACCTACTCCAAGAATAGGGCCAAACCTATGCTCACCAAAACCATAAAATGATTGTTCCATACAAAAACTTCTGCAATATAAATATAATTCAAAGTTAAGTGGTCTACTGTTTCTGAACTTAGATTGCGCACAACACATATTAGGACAACGAATGGTGTGAAGCCTACAAATTTGCACTATTGTGCAAACAAAAGACTCGACATTAGGGGGAACTTTGAAATATTTGATGAATTAGGAGTAGGAAAGTGAAAGACTGTTTAGTTAAAAACATATCAGAAGAATCTCATGTCCCAACTCTCATATTTGGATTGCTAGATAAATGAGCAGGTTTGAGTAAAAGCAAAAGGAATTATAATTTTAAAGCTTCAATATAGCTCAACCATAAAGGTTTGATAAAAATCATAGTTTACGTGAGGACTCCAAATGCAATAAAACTTTTAAAGGAGGAATTATGGAGACTAGAGAGACTATGGAGGCAGGCACAACCCTCTAAGGAACATTTCCACCTAAACATACTCCCAAAACCTGATAACAGTATCTCACCCAGTCCAATTTCTTTTGGACATTCCAAAGAAACCAGTGGCTGAAACGAGACATCCCTGAGAAATAAACTCATGAGTTGCTGTCCAGGCAGTGATTGGCATCTAAATTACTTTTTGCCATGTTGAAGTAGTCTCTGAAAGTAACTTAGCCTTGCCCATGATGAAAATGGGGCAGAAAGTGATAACTGAATAGGGAGTGGGGCTGTTCAGGTAATTAGCAGGTTCATACTATTAACTTTTTGGCTTATAGGATGTCAAGTTATGAAGAACATATAGACAGACACAACCCCCCCTTTCCCTGGAGATAATTGTTTTAAAATATTAAAACTAATCTACCCGTTACTTGTCATAATAGTGAATCTTTATAAAGTAATTATGTTAATAAGAAATGATGTAGCCGCTCATTCAAACTTAATCAAGTTTCTTGTTGAAGTCACTTATGTGTATGTTGTTACTTGCTGTCATGTCAATGCTCATAGTGGGATCTCTGTCTTTAATGACTAGTTGTTTTGAAGGTTTTTCATCTGTCTAGTACTAACATGTAAATTTAGCTACAAACTAATCTGAGTAGAAGCAAGCAACCACTTGCTGTTTATCTTGCTTCACATCTTCCTCAAATTTGTGAGTGTCTTTATGAGGATAGAAATAAACTTGATATCCTAGTTGTTATAACTTATAACCTTGACAACTGCTTTGTATATTGCACTTTTTCTTTTGAGAATTATCTATGTGAATTAAAATTTGTTCGTAATCTTGTAGGTATCAAACCTTTTGTATGTTGACCAACCAACTGGAACTGGCTTTAGCTACAGTACTGATTTGCGTGACATTCGTCATAATGAAGAGGGTGTTAGAAATGACCTGTACGACTTTTTGCAGGTACTTATGTTTCCTCTGAAATCTAAATATAAATTATAGAATTTTAGTGCAATGTTCATTTATTACCTAACATTTATTATTTCTGTAATAGAATTTGTAGTTCTGAATTTCTTTATGTTAAAATTTCTTTTTTAAATTTGGTTAGAATTTCTTTGAACTTCATGTTAGCAAAAGGGTGCTTGGAAAGCCATGGAGTTTGTTTTCAACCAAAGAAGGTCATTGTCGCCTTTTGGGTCTTAGGAAAATAAAAACTAAAGGTCTTGGCTTGAAAGTAGCCCAACTCCATCATTATTCTTCCCTCTTTGACAGCACCCAACACACTTCACATCAAGTTCACTCACACTTTACTCCCTCATTCCCAAAACCACGAGCATCAAACACCCAAGGCACACACAAAATCAAACTTTCAAACACTCACTTCCAAGTTGACACCTGCACAAGCACCCTTAAGTTTTTGCTCTGTTTCCTTTATATTCAGATGATACCACACACTCTTCTCCCCCTTCCCAAATTCTATTTATGTAACCAAAGAGTGGCTTTGGAGGGAAAGGAAAGCTACACTGCCTTCAGACTGTTTTATTGCCCTCACTCTCTATCTCTCCTCCCAGAGATAGAGAGCTCAGGCAATGGTTCTAATGAGATCCATATTGCCATGGATCCAAAAACGGATCTTTCTAGGGTTGAAGACACACAAAACAATGATCAACTTTAGATTTGGAATCAAGAACAAAACTCAAATAAAAGAATAAAAAAGATGGAATAAAGAAGATGAAGAAAAGCGCCACAATCTCCAAGAGAATGATAAGCCCAATGAAGATCGCCCCAAGAGTATGGAAGCCCTTGACAAGATCAAAGCCAATGACCCAAGAACCCTTAAGAGGCACAAAAAGCTCTCTCAAAGAGGAAATCCCCAATTCTATTCAAAATCAAAACTAAAAACTTTTTAGTAGGTCACACATAATAAAAACTCACTAAAAGACCTAATGGGCTCATAGCTAGTTTAGCTCAATACATAAGACAATTAAATAACACTAGCCAATAAGGTCAAAAATACCCCTAAACTTTTTTTGGTCTTTGACCGGGAATCCCCACAGGCATAGCTGTGAGCTTAACCCTCGGGCCCGGGATGATGGTTAGGTAAAGCCCTCCCAAGAGTGGCGACTCCAGGATTTGAACCCCTGACATTGCAGGTAAAGTCCGCCTGGGGTTACAGTCCACTTCCACTGCGATCAAATCTCTCCCATACTAACACAATCCTAACCATCATAACTCTCCCCCCTTTGGCATTAGAATCCTAATCATCAATGGCGAGCCCTTTGATCTCACAGCCTTTGAGACTCCAGCGAAGATAGGCTATCTCACGATCCGCATTGTCCATCTGGTGCTCAAAATGGTGAAAACATAGCCCATCCATACACTCTGTGATATAGTCTGCAAACCTTGAACTCTGGAAGAATCTGAGCAATGTAATCCAGATGAGAGCTGCTCAAATGCGGAAAACTGACCTTATGTCATCCTGGCTAACACAAAAGAAACAAATTTTAGAAAGAAAGAGTAAATAGAAATTGAAGAAAAGGGTCTGGATACGAAGTTAAAGAAAGAATTTTTGAAGGTCATGGTTGTGGCCAAATGTGGGTTCAGGTTTGTATATTTATATCACAGTACATGGTAGTAAGAGTGATACATGTGTAGAGGCATAGTTAAAATAATTTAAAAAGACTAAAATACCATCTTAACATTTATTTTTTCCCCCTCAGGCCTTCTTTGCAGAGCATCCCCAATATGCAATGAATGACTTCTTTATTACAGGTGAATCATATGCTGGGCACTATATTCCTGCTTTGGGAGCTCGTATCCGCCAGGGGAACCAAGCTAATGAAGGAATTCATATAAACCTGAAGGTTTGTTTCATTACATAGTGAACTGTTCTAACTAAGTGACAGAATTGTATTGAAGGGTAAGAATACTTGCGTATCTTATTTTAATTGTTTGAACAGGGATTGGCCATTGGTAATGGACTTACTAATCCTGAAATTCAGTATAAAGCTTACCCAGATTATGCACTGGACATGGGCATAATTACAAAGGCTACACGTAACCGCCTTAACATAGTGTTGGTTCCAGCCTGTGAATTGGCAATAAAGCTATGTGGTAATATACATTTGGCATTTTTTCCTCTCAGAGAATACTGTATTTCTTGTCATGTTTGTATGTTTGGAATGGGGGCTATAATGGATTGAACAGAGTCAAACATTCCGATATTTGATTTTGTTTAATTGATTGTTGAAGCTTGAGTTCAACCCTCCGGCTCATTTCCAATATTACATTTGAGGTTAAACTTGAGTTTAAATAATGGACACAATATTCATTTTATTTCTAGAAAGTCCCAATTGAATTTGGCTGGCCAATCAACCTTCCACTCATATGTCTACTTGCCCTTAATTTGTATTTGATGATACTTGTTAGTAGGCAATCTAAACTTTTAAAATTGTTGAAATTTTAGAGATTTAGTTAGGGAAGGAGGAAAAGATATGATGACAGCATTAAATAATATTTTTTGTGTTATGATGTGATATAAAGACAAAGAACTAATCCCTATTTTACTAGTACTAGTCACTGGACTTCTAATCCCAACAGGAAGCACACAAATTCTAGCTTAGAGATGAAACTTGGAGAACAAACCATGCCACAAGTCTCAAGGTTTAAATGTATTGGCTCTTGGGTCGATAATGCAAAGTGATGGAGATATAGAGGAAGATGTAAACCATAAGATTCAAGCAAGGTGGATGAAATGGAGAAATGTTATTTGTATAATTTGTGATAGAAATGTACAACTCAATCATAAAGGAAAATTTCATTGTACAACTATAAAACTTTCAATGTTGTATATGATTGAATGTTGGAAGGTAAAGAGCTAATAAGAAAATAAGCTTAGTGTTACAGAGATGAAAATGTTACTATGGATGAATGGCCACATAAGGCACAAGATTGGATTAGGAATGAAAGCATTAGAGAGAAAACCTATTGTAGAAAAGATGGTAGAGTTTCATCTTAGGTGGTATGGGTATGTGTAGAGGGTAGACCATGCACTTGTTTGTTGATTTCCAGTGATCCTGCAACCTTTTATGTGATTTTTTTGTCGTCCTGATCATTTATACAGGAAATAAATGGTCAAGAATCACTGCTTGATTTTCACTAAGAACTAGTGCTCTCTCTTGTTTGGAACTTTCTTCTGGTTGGCTTCTGTTACCTTTCTCCTTAATATTTGTTTCTCCTTTCAGGCACTGACGGAAAGATTGCCTGTTTGACTGCATATGTAGTTTGTAATGTCATATTCAGTGACATCATGTTGCATGCTGGAAATGCAAATGTGGGTAAACAAATTCTTCCTATTCTGTGTGGTTGACATCTCTGTAGTACTTTATGTTGCAACATATGGCTTATCTGAAAGCTTATTGAGTATGAGACATGGTCAAAATACCGCTTTCTTGCTACCTTGTGCTGTAATTGAATGAGGATGGTGGAGATTGTTAGAGTCCCACATTGCCTAGAGATAAGGCCAAATAAAAGTATATGAGCCTTGGGCAGTCCTCACCTTACAAGCTAGCTTAGCTTTTGGGGTTGAGTTAGGCCCAGGTCTAAAAATCTAATATGGTATCAAAGCCTATCCTAGATGATCCATTGTCATTGGGCCGCCACCTGTATAGATGTCCACGCTCTAGATGTCCAACCCTGGGCGTGAGGAGGTGTGTTAGAGTCCCACATTGCCTAGAGATAAGGTCAAATATAAGTATATGGGCCTTGGGCAGTCTTCACTTTACAAGCTAGCTTTTGGGATTGAGTTAGGCCTAAGTCTAAAATTTTAATAGGGATCAACATCATCTATCCCACTTGTTCATATAAGTTTTTATACCTTGCGAAAGAATCATTCAATCTATAAAGTTTAGTTGTTCAGTGAGGAGCTGAGAAAGGATTTTCATTTAGTTCTTGCTTTTCAGAATTATTTAGCCAAAATTTATTAGGCACCATAGGAAGTATTTGAAATATAGGAAAGAAATACCACTTAGGATTTTTTTTTTCATTTTGAAAAAGAGATACTGAAATACCGTATACCTTGTTGAGAGGTCTCAGGAATCAGTTTATCAAGTTTTGAAACAGTTAAATTGGTTAAGAACTCCCCACACAAGTACGCTTGCAGACAATCGACCATTTTCCAAACCCAATCACCTCCTTAAACTCTTTCTTAGCTGAGGATATTTTAATTGAGAAGTTTTATAACATATGTTAAGAAATCCTTTTGTGCTGCTAATATAGGTCAGAAGAAACTCATATCTTAATATTTATGAAGATTTCAATCTTGAAGTTATATATGGGTGTATTCATAATTTTTACCACCAGTTAAATACTTCTGCTGCAGTACTATGATATCAGAAAGAAGTGTGAGGGGAGCCTTTGTTATGATTTTTCAAACATGGAGAAGTTCCTGAACCAAAAATCTGTTCGGGATTCACTAGGGGTTGGGAAAATTCATTTTGTTTCTTGTAGCACTGAAGTTTATATGGCTATGCTGGTTGATTGGATGAGGAATCTTGAAGTTGGTATTCCTGTCCTTCTGGAGGATGGAATCAATTTGCTTGTTTATGCTGGGGAATATGATCTCATCTGCAACTGGCTTGGTATGTATTTGCTCTTAATATATTTAAATTTGTTTGTTGAGAAATTTAATATTTTCAAAGAATGAATTGATGGTGGTATGATTTCAATGAGTAGGTAATTCAAGATGGGTTCATGCCATGGAATGGTCTGGTCAGAAAGCATTTGTAGCTTCACCTGATGTTCCTTTTGTTGTTGATGGATCAGAAGCTGGATTATTGAAGAGCTATGGACCTCTAAGTTTCCTTAAGGTCTCTATTTCTCTCTCTCCACACACACAAACATGTGTTTACGCAGTGAAGACTATCAATACCATCTTGAATAAGTCATACTCTACATAGCAAACAGGGTGAATTATAGAATTACCTCTAACATATTACTCTTCCTGCAAAATAACTCAACTTTTAAAATGTACAGTATAGCCTCACAGTATTGAGCAGTGTTATTTATCCCAATTTCAACATTATACCCAAATCATTAAGGGTGACAAAGGCATACTAGTGCTTTTTATGCAAATGACTTGGACAGAATGTTAACGCTACTGAATGTTTATATTGTGTGGGGCTAAATTGCATACTTTTTTTGCCATGGTCAAATACAAACTTAGCTTGTGCTGCACTGCATTAACAGTCAAATTCAATATTGTCCACAAATAGACACTCCATTTATCTACCAAATTCCTTTCTGGCTTTGCTCATGGTCAATGCAAAATGTTTATTCAGTTAAATATCATGTGTAACAAAAATAGGTCCATGATGCGGGTCATATGGTTCCAATGGACCAGCCCAAGGCTGCATTAGAGATGCTGAAGAAGTGGACTCAGGGAACCCTTGCTGAATCCAGAGCTGTTGAGGAAAAATTGGTTGCTGAGATGTGATCCCTTTTGTTGCTTAATTAGTCTTGTAAAAGGGAACAAAAGTGAAAAGGAATTGTAGCAGAAGTGTGACTAATAGGTAGCGTAGAATGTGTGGTATGTGATATCAGCCCAACCTCATAATCTCTAAAATGACAGTTTACCAAGAACTCCTATCATGGATTAAAGGAACTATTCTTAAGAACTTTAGATGCTTATTTTCGTTTCCTACAAAGATCAGATTTCTGTATGTACTTCTGAACTTGATTTCTCATTTCTCATATTATTGTTGCCTTGAAGCTTGGAATAAATGTATTCCACTTATGAGATAGTCTTCAGTTGACTCAAGACAATTGTAGCAGCCTAATCTTTGATGAATACTGTTTTTTTCCCCCTTTTTTTTAGTAAAATTCAGAAACTAACTCCATATTTAGACAAGCAGCTAAAAGTTGGAGCAGTATTCATTCCAGGATTGGTCTTTAAAACCTAGTAGTTGTATCTTCAGATTTACTTTTTCTTATTTAAATAATTAATCTGTTAAATGATCTAACCACTTCTACTATGTTTTATCAGTGGTGAAATCGAGTACAAGTATTGGTTCAATTTCTGCACAGGGAAGGTTACTGAAAATAATTTGCTTAATTACGGAGTGTGATATTTAGATGTTCTTATTCCTGCTTGCTCCCTTCTATTCGACATTGATTTTTAGGAGTAAAAACGTTTTCAATACTTATTTTCCTTATTAGCTTTGTTAGCTTTTTACAGCCACAGGGTCATATCTCCCTCCAAAGGAAGGCAGTCTAGCTGTCATGAACTATATATTAGTCCATAGTATTAGGGGGTTTTCTTTCTATTAGGACTCCATTTACATGGTACCTATTTTGTCCAATCAGGTCCAAATTTCTAGTCCCTTCTTTTTTAAAAAAAAAAAAATGCTGCAAAATTCTGGTAGTAATAGCAGCATGCTCTCTAATTGCCTCGCCATTGAAGGGTTGTCAGCATTATATGCATAACTTCCCGTAAGTTCTGGTCTTAACTTTCAAGTGCCCTTGGTCCCAGTTCATTTTCAACAAATATGCCCCACCTTTCGAACCTAATTCAATCCAATAGATTCACGAAAGTTGTAGAGTTCTATCTCAGTTTTCCTAGAAAGTAAAGTTTGTAATTTTAAGATGTTTATAACTCATGATATAGCCAAAATACAGTGATAATGCAAAATTCCAATTATGCTAAGAAAATGCAAATAAGTCCAATTTGAACCCGATTATCTAAAATATAGTTAGGACCAATTAATTATGTACAAACAAGGTTTAATGTGTAAAGCTTGGGGTTATCAAATAACAATTTGATAAATACAATTTTTGCTTGCTTGATTACACTAAAAGTTTAATATCATTAAGAACAAAGATGTCAGCAAATTAAATCTAGCATGTGAAGCTCATGTTGGAAGGTGTGGAGAAGTAAAATTAATTTTGGTTACAGACACTAATCATATAACACTAGTTTGGAGTTTTTTTTGGTGTGTTATACTTCTTGCATTATAAAAGCTTGGCTTGTCGTGATTGTATGTGTGGAGCAAAATTTGAGATTACAATACATTGAATAAAACCTCTCTTCCTCTCTTTATTTAAGCTATCATTGTGTATAAAATTTATTCTTATGTCCTACTGATATCAAATTGGTATAAGAGCTTGAGAGCCTAGTAGTGTGAGTGTTAAAAAAATTAAGAGTGTGTGAGAAACAAGAATGTTCTCACTTTCATATTCTTTTGAGTTAGTGTGTGAGAGAGATATGACAAACTACAATATTGTCTGATCCGGTCCCAAATTAGATGGGAAACTAGATTATAATTATTGGGCATTATTAATTACTACCCACTTGAAAGCTCATAATATTTGTAGCTATATTGAACCGGGTGTGCAAGAAGGAGCTGATGCTACTCAACGGAAGGACCGGCTGGCTCTAACGCAAATCCATCAACGACTAGATTACTCAGTTTTTGGTAAAACTGCAAATGCCAAAATTGCTAAAGAAGCGTGGGACATCTTGAAGCTGTCTTATAAAGGAGTGGAAAAAGCCCATAAATCCAAGTTACAATCCATGCGTAGAGAATGTGAGAGGTATGAAATGTCCAGTTCAGAAATAATTGAACAATATTTTTCACGTGTTACTGACCTTGTAAATAAGATGAGGGTGTATGGAGAAGATATTCCTGCCAGTAAAGTGATGGAGAAAATATTACGTACCATGCCAATGAAGTTTGACATAATTGAGTCCCACGACACAGATAACATGACAGTAGCAGAGTTGCAAGGAAGCATTGAAAGCCACGTGAGCATAATCCTGGAGAAGACGGAAAAAGTACATGAGGAAGCCTTGAAAAGTCAGGTGAATCTCAACAATGTTGCTGAATCCAATCAAACCATAGAAGGTAGAAGCCGTGACAATTTCAATAATGGAGGAAGAGGAAATTATAGAGGCAGAGGTTGCAGATATTTCAAGGGAAGAGGACGTGGCAACTTCAACAAAGGAAGAGGAGGAAACAACTTTGGATATGCCAACCGTGGAAGAGGAAGAAGTAACAATTACCAAGAAAGAGCAAATTATAATTGTTATCATTGTGGGAAGTTCGGACACAAAGTTGCAGATTGCAGATACAAACAACAGGCTAACATAACAAAAAACCAGTATCAAAATGTTGGTGAGAATTCTAACCCACAAAGTTTATTTTTTGCAAGCGGTAATTTTTCAGAAGGTGAAAACATCTGGTATTTAGATACTGGGTGTAGTAATCATATGTGTGGGAAAAATTAGCTATTTTCTTCCCTAGATGAAATAGTGAGTTCAACTGTAAAATTTGGCAACAACACCAATATTCCAATTCTGGGAAAAGGTCAAGTTGCTATCAGATTGAAGGATGGATCCCAAAACTTCATCTCTGATGTTTTCTATGCTCCTGGACTTCATCATAATCTATTGAGTATGAGACAACTATTAGAGAAAGGCTACAACATGCAGATACAACATGGGTATTGCACGTTGATTGACAAGAACGAGAGATTTATTGCCAAGGTAAAAATGACTTTTAACCGCCTATTCCCTTTGAAGTTTCAACATGAAAGATTTCCTTGTTTGGTTTCTATAATACCAAATGATGATTGGTTGTGGCATATGCGCTTTGGTCATTTTCATTTCTCTGGATTAAATTATCTGTCAAAGAAAGAATATGTTTCTGGTTTGCCTGTTGTAAATATCCCCAATAGTGTGTGTGAGACTTGCCAATTGGGAAAGAAGCACAAAGAATCATTTCTTACAGGAAAGTCATGGAGAGCAAGGAAGCCACTGGAGATTGTTCACTTAGACTTGTGCACAGTTGAAATCCCAACATATGGTGGTAGTAAGTATTTTATTATCTTTATTGATGATTTCAGCAGAAAGACGTGGGTGTATTTTTTTTAAGCATAAATCAGAAGCTTGTGATGCCTTTAAGTCATTTAAGGCATTCGTGGAGAAACAAAGTGGCTGCAAGATCAGAGCATTGAGAACAGATAGAGGTCAAGAATACTTCGCCTGTGCAGATTTCTTTGAGCAACATGGAATTCATTATCAACTGACAACCAAATACAGTCCCCAACAGAATGGAGTTGCTGAAAGGAAGAACAGGACAATCATGGATATGGTGAGGTGCATGTTGAAGGCAAAACAAATGCCTAGAGAATTCTGAGCATAAGCTGTTACCACTACTGTGTATATCTTGAACAGGTGTCCAACAAAAGAGTGTTTATGACAAAACACCAGAAGAAACCTGGAGTGGAAGGAGACCCTCTATTCGAAACCTCAGAGTTTTTGGGTGTATAGCATATGCCCATGTACCAGATCAGCTAAGGAAGAAGCTTGATGATAAAGGAGAAAAATGTGTGTTCACTGGCTACTGCACAAATTCAAAGGCATACGAATTTTACTATCCAGAGACAA
Organism: Sesbania bispinosa; assembly: GCA_026901365.1. Lineage (NCBI taxonomy): Eukaryota > Viridiplantae > Streptophyta > Magnoliopsida > Fabales > Fabaceae > Sesbania > Sesbania bispinosa. The sequence continues at coordinate 1,681,042 of QLOH01000027.1, read as the reverse complement.
AAAAAGGTGATTATTAGCCGAGATGTGACATTTGATGAAGAAGGAATGTGGGACTGGTCTCCAAAAGTCCAAAAGCAGTCGATGGTAATTCCAAATGGTTGTGAAGAAGAGAATGGACATCAAGATCCAGCACCTGATGTGCTAGAAACATCAAGCGGACCACAGAGGCAACGAAGACTACTAGCAAGATTGGAGGATTAAGTTATGGGTAATGATAATGACCCATCTAATGAAGAAATTATCAACTTTGCTTTATTTGCAGATTGTGAGCCGGTGACTTTTGAAGAAGTCGCAAATGATCAAAATTGGAGAAAAACCATGGATGCTGAGATCCATGCAATTGAAAAGAATGAAACATGGGAGCTGACATATTTGCAGGTAGATAAGAAGGCAATTGGAGTGAAATGGGTGTACAAAACAAAGTACAAACACAATGGAGAAATTGATCGTTTTAAAGCAAGGTTGGTGGCAAAAGGATACAAGCAGAAGCCAGGTATTGATTATTTTGAGGTATTTGCTCCTGTTGCGAGATTAGATACGATTCGTATGAAGATATCTATCTCAGCTCAAAATAATTGGAAAATTCGTCAAATGGATGTTAAGTCTGCCTTACTAAATGGTACCTTGGAAGAAGAAGTGTATGTTGAGTAGCCTGCAAGATATGTGATTGAAGGAAAATAAGATAAGGTCTACAAATTGAAGAAAGCATTGTATGGCTTGAAGCAGGCAGCCAGAGCGTGGTAAAAAAGATTGATTCTTATTTTGTGCAACATGGGGATTTCAAAGATGCCCATTTGAGCACACTCTGTATATTAAAGTTGTTGATCCAGATGATATTCTTATTGTGTGCCTTTATGTTGATGATCTAATCTTTACTGTCAATAATCCAAAGATGATTGCAGAATTCAGGGAGGCTGTGATTAAATGCATTGAAATGACAGATTTAGGCCTAATGTCGTATTTCCTTGGCATTTAGGTCGATCAACAAGATGATGGAATATTCATATCTCAGAAGAAATATGTTGGTGATATTTTGAAGAAATTCAAGATGGATAATTCAAAGCCTATTTCCACTCCTATTAAAGAAAAGTTGAAGTTAACAAGAGAAACAGGTGGCAAGAAAATAGATCCAACCTATTACAAGAGTTTGATAGGAAGTCTGAGATATTTGACTGCAACTAGGCCATACATTGTTTTTGGAGTTGGGTTGCTCAGCAGATTTATGGAAGAGCCACATGTTTGTCATTTGCAAGGAGCCAAAAGAATTCTGAGATACATCAAAGGTACTCTAACCGATGGAATTTTTTATGCCAATAATACTACTGTGAATCTTGTTGGATATACAGATAGTGATTGGGCATGAGATATAGAAACAAGAAAAAACACTTCAGGGTACACATTTCATCTAGGTATTGGCGCAATATCGTGGTCCTCAAAGAAACAACCAGTTGTTGCACTCTCAACAGCCGAGGTGGAGTATATAGTTGTAGCCAGTTATGCTACACAAGCAGTATGGCTGAGAAGACTTCTAGAAGTGATGCATCAGAAGCAGGATACTCCTACAGGGATATTTTGTGATAACAAGTCTGCCATTGCTCTTTGCAAAAATCCAGTTTTTCATGGACGGTCCAAGCACATAGATATTCGGTTTCACAAGATCCGAGAGCTGGTAGCTGAGAAAGAAGTGGTGATCGGGTATTGTCCAACTGAAGAACAAGTTGCATATATTTTTACAAAGCCATTGAAAGCTGAGTTATTTTACAAGTTGAAGAAAATGTTTGGAATAATACATGATTGATTTAAGGGAGGCAATGTCGGCAAATTAAATCTAGCATGTGAAGCTCATGTTAGACGGTGTGGAGAAGCAAAATTAATTTTGGTTACAAACACTAATCATATAGCACTAGTTTGGAGTTTTGTTTTTGGTGTGTTATACTTCTTACATTATAAAAGCTTGGCTTGTCGTGATTGTATGTGTGGAGCAAAATTTGAGATTACAATACATTGAATAAAATCTCTCTTCCTCTCTTTTTTTAAGCTTCCGTTGTGTATAAAATTTATTCTTCTTATGTCCCACTGATGTCAAAAGAGAAGGGAAATGAGTTGTGCTATTACCACTTATGTAGGTTGCTTTTTGACTAAAATGTTATTTTGGTCTCTAAAAGAAAGGAATTTATAAATTAATCCTTGAAATATAGTAACGTTGGTTAAATTAATCCATACGTTAGGTTATGTTAATTAAGGACTAATTAAAATAATCTTTCAAGAATCAAGTAAAAAATAAATTAAAGCATGCTTAAATTAAACTTGTTGTTCTTTCTGTCAAAAAAAAAAAATTAAAAACCTTCATGTGCTTTTCATTTATATGGTATAACTATAGAATAAGGATAGGGGTTTTGAAGTTAAATGTTACTTTTGGGAAAATAAAATTAAAAAAGAGAGAGAGAGAAAGATGAGAATAGTTAGGATAAGGAACATATCAAGTGAGATGAGTGGTTTATTGTGAGAGGTGAGAGGAATAATTAATAGTCATTAGATTTAAATTAATGGTTCAGATTAAAAGACATTAGATAGCCATTAAACTTAAATTAATGAGAGGAATAATTAATATCCATTAAATTTCAATTCCTTCCTTTCTCCCTCTCGTGCTCAACCCAAATTTGCCTAAGGTTACTTGTTGATCTTCTCCTTTGCGTGCCACCGTCAAAATTCAGAATTAACATCAGAATTGTGTGGAGTGCCTAATAAACTGCTTAATTGTGTGGAGTGCTAGCTTTTGAATTGTTCAGTTGTGCAAGTTTAGAATCAGTCAATCCGCTAATCCTTTTTTTAATCGAAACAATTTGTAGATGAGGATTGAATTAGTGAAGTAAGTCGATTCTCGATAACCTAATATTTTTCAAAGCTTCACATTCTGCTTTAAAATTATGAGAAGAGAAACTTTGTTTTGTTAATTATAAATTCCGATGTTAATTCTGAATTCCGATATTGGCACGCAGAAGAGAAGATCAACAAGTAACCTTAGGCAAATTTGGGTCGATAAAGGAAGGAATTGAAATTTAATGGCTATTAATTATTCCTTTCATTAATTTAAATTTAATGACTATCTAATGACTTTTAATCTGAACCATTAATTTAAATTTAATGGCTATTAATTATTCCTCTCACTTCTCACAATAAACCCCTCCTCTCACTTGATATGTTCCCAGTTAGGATATTCTTAAGATGGTGATGATTAGATGAATTTTTTCTAAAAATCACTTTAGAATTTAAATCCCTAATATTACAAATGAAGTGCCTCTATCATCATAATTCACTTTCATTATAGCCAATCATGGATGCTATATTATTTCTCATTTGAATTCATTTAATTTATTTTTTTCTAAAAAAAATGAATATTTAAAAAATATGAAAGCAACTTATCGGTTAACATATAATCTTGCTTTTAAGAGGAAAAAAGCAAAGATTAAGATAGAAATACATGACATGAGACCCACGTGCAAAAATTGTCTTATATAATATTTTAAATATTAAATCAGATTAGAAAGAATAATTTTTTTTTAAATAACCAAGGTACTATCTCCACGTTTTCTTTTTCATTAATAATGATTTATGTTTGAAAAGCAATGAATGGCCCACTCCAACGCCCAATTTTCAATTCAAGGCTAAATGGGAGGCTCTCGCCGCCGATGAAGCTCTGATGAGAAAGGTCAGACTCAGAGGACAAAATCACAAAACACAATACAATACATGGCTTCATGATCCGATCTTGTGCTCAACGCAGGTATCTTCTTCTTCTTCTTCTTCTTCTTTTGCAGTTATTTCAATATCAAATGACCAAAAATCCCTCTTTTTACGCATATCGGGTCGATATTAGGTTGGTCAATGTTCACAACTACGTAGTTTTTGCCAAATTAAAATGCTGCTAAACCGATTTCACCATAACAAAATTACGGTGCTGCCACACCGATTCCCTTCCAACAAATATGGAACAGTAGAAATAAATTTGTGCGTTTATTGTGTTGAATTGGTAGCTGAAATGCCATTAGTTCTTTTAGTTATACAAGTTATTTTATCTATTGAAACAGTAGCTGCTGTATTTAATTTGTGTCTAAACAACTTTAGTTATAGATGCCAGCTTGATCATTGCCTGTGATAACGATGTCATTCACATAAACAACCAAATAAATGTATCGACCAGATGAAAAGTGTTGGAAGAATATATAATGATCAGCCTCACATTGAGTCATGTCAAATTGCTGAATAACAGAACTGAACTGAACCTTTCAGACCAAACATTGGGATGATTGTTTTATGTGTTAAGATAAGCTTGACTGCTGTCATGGTTCCATGTGGGTGTGTTGGGCTGTATTTACTTCTTGGGTAAGTGAGTGTCTTGGGTGGTTGTGTTTGTCATAGTGAAGGAGATGAATATTAATGACCAGTATTAGGTGTTCTACCTCCAACCCCATGCCATGCACCATTCTGGATGGATCATCAAAGAACAGCACATGAACCTAACCATCAAAACAAGCAGTCAAAAACAGAGAAGGGGAATCAAAAGGAAAAAAACTGGAAGAGGGTTCGAGAGGAAACATCAGAGAGACAATCTTTGCACAATCAGTTTACCATCTTGTCATCTAGAGCTTCTTCTGGCACTAGTCTTCACCACAGATCTATTTCATCAGCTCCTGCATATGATTTCTCTGTCATCATCCAGCACAAACTTAATCGTTTCTCAAACAAAATGAGCTCCTATGCAGCCCATTGTTTCCTACAAGGTGGGTAAGCTTAGTTAGGCAATTAGTCAATTACCCTTGCTCTTGGAGAATCCATGACTAATCAACTATTGAATCTAGGGTTGTATCACAGAGGTGTTGGAGATGAAGGAAGAGGAGGAATGGAAATGACCATTTGATTTAATTGAAAATATTAGCTTTCAACGCTAACCAAACATGAAGGGGGATTTAATGTTAACAAAAAATACTTTAGGGGGTTGATTGTCATTATGTCATAGGTTTATATTGCAAGATTAAAGTGTACTTTTCACTTTTTAATTTGACTTTTGCTTGTCAATTTCATCTTGGGAGTATAATGCTCTTCCAATGGTTTCATTTTTCTGTAGGAATAAATAGGATCAACTTTAATGGTCTTATACATATGAGAATACATCATAAAGCTCTTATCCCAGACATTTGCAAGGTATGTTAATAGGTTAGAGATTTCAGACTTGTAATTATCTGTTATTTGTTTCCTGTCACTTGGAACTCATAATATAGTTTGATGAGATGGGAAACTGGGTGTGACCTCCAACTCTGCAAGATTTCTGATTTTATATCAAAAAGTTTTAACAAGAAAAACAAGAGTATATTTTCGTGGGGATATGTTTGTTTGCCATAGTTTGGTCTTTACAGTAAAAAAACCCAAGTAGTTTTAGAACTCGGAGGTCAATTTTATTTACTTTGGGATAAGATTCTTCATCATTTAATTAAAGCTCATCATTTCATTTTCTTTGCCTTATACATAGATGTCATTTCCATTTTGTTTCATTTCCATCCCATTACTAGGCACAAACTTGGTCTCTCTATCTACGATGCATGGTACTCCTAAATAGTTGCCATACCCATACTGGGTACTTATTCAGTACTGGTACTGATTGGGCAACACGATTACTTACCAAATACCCAATTACCACTCAAGTACAAATCTGTCCATGCACAACACCAAATTTGTTGCTAAGTTGTTTGGTTTGTTACTAAATGAAAGAAACTGCAACTTCACTTTAAAAATTTTGCTTACTTGAGTTAGAACATTATGAAAATTGTATCTATATTATGATTTTAATACTTCATTGTTTATGCTTTTAAATTTCTAAATGGTATATCCTCCCTTTCCTATATCTTAGTTCTACAAATTTTGTTGACCTGTATCTATCCTGGTGCTCATAACTGTATCCATGCAACACAGATCTCCATCATTTTCTTAGTTATAACTAATAAATGACACTGCAATTCTTGGAATGTTTCAATTGGTGGATAAGTTTAAAGAATTTCAATTTGAAACTTTTCAGCAATATATCACTAGAGGGGAGCTAGAGTTTTTATGAACTTCATATTTGGTTAAGTTTGGAAATAAAAATTTTTTAAGTCAATTTTAAATGAAGCTTAGCTTACTACTGTCTTAGACAGGGTTTTAAATTGAGGTTGTGAATCACAATTGCTGCTGCAATATTGCAGTTTAGGAACCACAACTAAGCTGCAACCTTTTTTTGCAATTGTTCACAATTTCTATAATAGCAATACAACCTCACCCACAATTTATAACCGTTATTTTGAATCCTATTATTGCATTATTTTACCAAAATGCGGTGTCCTTTCAGTTTGAAATTCCATTCCTACCATAGATGTAAGTCAAAGTGCAAAGATTAATCTTAACATGCTTTAAAAAATATATTACACATGTATTGTCTGATGCAGCATATCACAAGTAGAGATATGCAGGCAAGTACAGTGAGTGATCCATTTTAGTGAAGCTAATAATATGCTGCAGTACTCTAGGATTTAGGACAGACTATGAATGAAATGCATCAATCTAGTGATTGTGTAAATTTGACTATTGCATCAGCTTTTGCTGATTGGACATTTTACTCCTACTTTGTTTTCCCCTGGTCTAATTTATCTGATTTTGTTTCTTTCCTGAACAATGTCAGTGATGAACAATATTTGTCTTTGGGAAGATGCATGGATTCTCCACTGTTGATGGTTTTGTGGAGATAAGTGACTGCTTGGCAGATATGATTAAATACGTGGCTAATGAACCATCTGTTGGTCTTTTCTATATCCAACAGCACACTCAAAATGCAGTGCCGAATGTAATCAAACTTAAGAAAAATATTATTGAGAAGTCTCATGAAACAACTTTGCACACAGAAGATTTGGAGGACTCTGTCACATTGGTGAGATCAATGAAAGAGTGTGGATTCCCCATAGCTGATGAGATGATTGGAGACATTAAAAAATCTCTGGTGACTATGACAACAAAGCAACCAAAAAGAAGGTTAATCCATCAATCAACATCAAATTTTCAGACAGAGAGAACTAGTGTTTGGGGTAATTCTGAAGTTTATGCGCAGGAGGGCAGTGAAAAAAGGGGTAACTACTTTTCAAGTGTTTTTAAGTTTTCAAAACAGAAGGGTAGCAGTCTCAAGTTGCCACAACTTGATTCTGAGGGATCAATAGATTCCACGATTGAGAAGCCACAGCTGTACCCTAATGTGCCTTTGTCAGTCACATCTGCAAGCACTACTACATCTTCACCAGGAATGGAATCTGACAAGCTGCCCCAGTCAAGCCAGGTTGAAGATGAATCTCAACCTGAGCAGAGTGACACTAGTAATATTGGGAATAAGTTATTGTCAGTATCAGAAAAATATGATGACTTCAAAGCTAGTAAAGAAGCTAAGCTGGAGGAGTGGCTTGAAGGAACTAGCAACCATGATGATAATTTCCGAACAGATGATAAGAATAGGCTTTAGCTTGGCTAACACTTGATACAAAGCTTCAGCCTGTATATAATGTTGTGTAGTATCTACTTGTCTCTGATCAGTGATTATAAAATAAAATAATCTGTAATGTTGTCAAGTGTACTTGAACAATCATGATACCGCGTGGCATCAATCACATAGGATCCAGTATTCCAGGAATTATGAGATGGGGATTATTTCATTGTAAGATGTTACTGTGCAATCCAAAGAAACACATGATTAATCCCAAGAGGTTGGTCGAGTGGATCAAGACAGGGTCTTATATCTGACAGGTCGCAGGTTTGAACCTTCATTCGTCCCCTTAGGGTGAGGTAAATGTAAGTACCTCTGTAAGTGCTATTTGAGTTTGGAGGCCTTCTCTGCCTTGGATTGAGGCGTCATCCCCTCACCCTAAAATTATATATACCAAAAAAAACATAATTAATTTATTATTTAATGTCGTGCCTACCTACCCAAAATTTCCCTAGTTATTGTTGTCTTTCTAGCAATAGAAGTCTTTTTCATTATGTGGGGTATTATTCTAAGTTGATTATTGAACAAACGAAGGTATTGGATTGCGATTTACTACCTTCGTTCCTATTTAACTGTCCACTTTGACTAAAACACACATATTAAGGAATGCAATTATTACTCTTGTTTTTATGGAAATAAATTTTAAACTTTCTATTTTACCCTTTTATCTCTCTTGCTACTATTGGCTCTTATTAGTTTTCAATAGTGGGTCATTTATTAACATAAGGGTAAAATGGAGAAAAGTGTAATTATTAGTGCATTGGGTTTGTAAGTGGACAGTTAAATAGAAACAAATTTTTTCTTTAAAAGTGGACAGTTAAATAGGAACGGAGGTAGTATTATACTATAATTGAACTATAGTTAAGAGTGGTGCTATTTGGTGTGAAATATGTTGTACAAAAATATAATGAAAAGCATGTAATGTAACTAAACAGTTAATTGCTCTTTGATGGAATACAGGGATCAATAAATCTAAAAAGTAACCAATCATATTACAGCTATCTTGTTTGTGAAACTATTTTTCATATGATTAATAATTGCTATTATTGTAGTTAAATTGGTGATAATTAAATATATATTTTTAATATTCTAGAATATATTAAGAGAAAACAAAAATAAAATAATAAGAAATAAAGTGAGGTAAAATTTATTTTAGGTAAAATTTATATATCCTGCAAGAATTTTTTTCCCCTAATCTTATCTCATCATATTGGCATCAAAGATAACTTCAGCTAATGCCTAATATCTTTCTTTACCATAAAACAACATGTGCTGAACAAAGCCACTAGTTGATAGGGATGGCAAAGTGGATGATGCTACCCTTTTGATATGGAAAATCAAAACATGTGGAAAACCAAACATGCATAAAATCAAAACCGATCTCATGAAACCCAAGTGGAACCCACCCTACATTCGAGCATCTTCACTAGGAAAAATAAAAATGCGCTCGAGTACAGCACTTGAGAAATTTTTTTAAGGAACATGGTTTCCAGATCTTATAGTATATTTTGACCAAAAAAGAAAAGATTTTATAATATATGTTACAGCTTGCTGTTTCATGTCCTCATAAATCATACAATAAGCACAAATGAGAGTACAACATCCTGTACAAACTGTATTTTCTTTTCCCCTTTTGCTGCCAGAAAAGGTTGCACTGAAACAAAAGGGACAATGGCCAGTCTCAATTTGCAGGAGTCATGAGCCAAATGAACAAATGCACTGAGGATGGTCCAGCACTCCAGCTATACCAGGCATATCAGGAAAGTGGCATTCTCAACATTCTGTTCGGTGTTGAGTTCTAAGAGAATACATGCCAGTTTGCCGCATCAAAGTACCAGCAGCACCCAAGGTGTTTGCAAAGTAAAGACCATCTTCAATCTATTGAACAAATACACTGAGGATGGTCCAGCCAGAGCCAAATGTCACAAATAGATACCAAAACCAAAGACAGCTACCTCAAGGTTGATGTATAAAACTTTGGTAAACAGATGGTGCTTTTATTGTCAAAGGATGTCAAGGAGATACCTGTGCATCATTTGGCCAACATCCCCTGACATTGTCATCAAGATCTTGGATGTAGATGTAAGATAATGATCTATTCATTTACAAGATATTATTTACAACAACCTTCAAATGTATTCTTATAAATTACCATTCTTTAAACAAAAAATAAAAGACATTATAGATATCCTACTGAGGATACAAAGAATAACACCTTATGATCTGACAGCAGTCAGGGAGAACAAGTTGAATGGCATCTCAGATTTATTAGGTGTCTTACCTCCTAGGTGAAGAAAGGCCTTCCATTTATGGATTCGACAAGTCATTTTGATTGCTCCCTAGAAATATTTTGAAAGTTAGTATTTCATACGGACAAACTGCATAACTACAAAAAGCAAAGTACAATAAAATAATAGGAGAAGTAATTCAATAACAGATATGGTAAAAGATTAGTATGGAGCAGCTGGCTGGTGGGATGTGGACAGGTTGGGTCAGCTTTAACTACAAATAATCTGCTAATTCTTCCATATATTGCCCTTTAAGTTAAGACTTCAGAAAAATAGACCATGTTATCCACTACCCATGTTTCTAGAAAGCTTTCACTAACTCCTAACTTTTTTTCAAATTTGTAGAGAGAGCAGGTGAGAGGCACAAGGGTGCTGTGTTCATCCAACCTTCTCATTTCTTGACTAATCTTTTAATGATATAGCAAACCAGCAGAGTAAATAGGAAAAGGGAGATGGCATGTATTCTGATTGATGACATAAGGCCTTTACCCTGCAAATGGGAAAGTCTCATAGTATTTTATGAGAACATAGGTTAAGAAAAGCAATTCAAAGACAACAGTAAAATAACAACAATTCTGGATTCACTTAACATTCAGATAAGTGTTCTGACCATACATATACCCACCAATTTTTCTATATGATGACATTTAAAATTTGGATCTTTAGTTTGACATGTTTAAGATGAAAGATGGATGCTGTCAGATCATAAGATGGATGCTGTTCTGACCATACATATACCCACCAATTGTAAAAAATAAAGTATCTACAAACTCTTTCCCAAAACATCATCCATCTTTCATCTTAAACATGTCAAACTAAAGATCCAAATTTTAAATGTCAACATTAAATAGCCTTTCACAACAAAAGCTGACTAGGGAACTTAGGTACCTATAGAAAAATACAAAGACTTAAAATAAATTATAATACAATTACAACAGGAGAGTATGCATTATGAAAGGGGATACTCAGTATGAAAAAAAAAATCCCTTACAGAACTATTACCTGAGACAAGCACATCAGGAAGCACTTGATCTATTATCCGAATCTCTTCTGATACTTTAGTGGCACTTCCCACATTTGTGCTGGCATGAGCAATGGACCCATTGCTTTTCTTCACTACTTTTGCCTTTCTGAGTTAATCAATATAATTAAGTTACAATTTCATATCAAATAGAATAATGATATTTGAAATGACCAGATAATATAACTTAAGAATATCAAGAAATTCAGCTCAAACCTGATTAACTTTCGCTTCAAAATGTGCCCTTTTAGCTTTGACACCCCTTTTAAAGACCATGTCAAATATTATTTAAATTGCTCTAGCAACTATGCATAAACAGAGTAGAAAGAACAGAAAAAAGAGAAGCAAAGAAACAAGAAAAGTTCATGTATATCCCCACCTGGTTTAAGAGCCACAGATGTTGAAACGGGTTTGCGATTTTCCCTCTCAGCTTTAATGGAAGCAATGACAGAATCAGCATTCAACCCCAATCCTTTTCTTCCCACCAGCTTCACTCCTAGCTTTTCACAAAGGTAATTCAATCTCATTTCATCGCCGCCTCTTACTTCTCTTAGGTCAAGAACCTGTTGTCTGGACAGTAAAGTGTAAACATGAAGCTGCTGCTGCTGATTAAAATGTGACTGAAGCTGCTGAAAAAGTAATTTGTTCGAGTGTTGTTGTTGGTCTTGTTTCGAAACTTCGTGACACCTCTTTCTAGGCTCACTAAATGTTACCCTCAAGATTGCTGGTGACTTGGGGTCTGCATTCTTCCGAGCAAAAATGACAGAAAAGCTACCAAATTCTATATCAGGTTCTCTGAACAAATCTGCAAGAAGGGACGCACAAGAATGAGCATTTGAAGGGGTCTTATCAACCTTCATCTTCAGTGATCGAATGTTGGCATAGTGGGCCATATTTGCAGCTTCTCTTAGACCACTTAAAAAAGCCCCGTGCATAGTAGCAGGATAGCGCCTAGTGGTTGCCTCCCCAGCAAAGAAAAGCCTACCATCTCCCACACTTTCGGCCAAAATATCATAATCATCACCTGAAGCTCCAACTGCAACATTAGAGTACGAACCAAAACAAAAGGGATCACTACCCCATCTAGTACAGACAGTTTGGATAGGTTCAGGAACATTGATTCCTTTTGGTTCATAGATACCTGCACACAGATAAAGCATTTTGTTTCATACATGTTTCCTAAATAAAATAGTAAACAATACTAAAAAATTTATGACTAGTTTGATTAGACTGAAACTCATTAGTAAAAACTTGTTCAGAATCTTTTTAATGACAATTCAGAAATATTGCTGCTGAAAAGATAACACTAAGAAATATCTGATGAAATATTAAAAAACATGCACTATCTCAGTAGTATTAAAGAACCAGTGCTGAATATTAGTTGTTTCATATTAACTTAAGTACTACAGTATTGCAACTTAACATAAAACCCTCATATGCCAGTGATGGATGAGATTCTGAAACTGATTGTGATTTGTTTGTAAGTTCATGTAGAATAATAAGCAGATTACTGAGTAAGCTTGTCCCTCTCCAATAAAAGCAGCATCCACAGATATTTCATGCAAGAAAAAAAATACAATTTAATTTACATATACTCCTAACAAAACTTATAGCCCAAGACATGTATGAGAGAACTGGGGAAAACATGCAGACTACTTGATATAGACTTACAATAACCTTGTAATTTTATTTATTTATTTTATGGGTACATTCTTATCTTGTAATTTATTAGCTGATTTTATGATGGGAAAGAAGTATCAAGGTTGTAGCTTTCACATAAACATTACCCTTGAGAATTTGAAGAACCCGTGTGACTGCATCTGTAGGGGGCATGCTCTCAAATTTATGTGCAGCTTCCCCTGCTACCAAAGCAATCAACAGGGGACCACCAGCAACTGTTGCATAACTGTAAAACAAGAAAAATTCCCCACGACGACTTGGATCATCAGAAAGATGCCCAAATGTGTCAAGATCCATCTCCCAGAACACATGAGGAAAAAGCATAGCAACCTTATTCAGTAGACCAAAACCCAATCTTTTTATTCCATCAAGCTTTCTTTGAGGCAACTCTGGTATAAATTTGATAGACCCTTTCTTTAACACACCTAGCGGAACAGTGCACAATGCCATATCACCCTCAAATACCTGACTTCCTGCAATAACCTGCACTCCATCGCTACTGTACCTAATCGTATGTACAGTTTTCTCATATAAAATAGGCACATTCTCAGCCAATGCTTGAACCAGCTTTCCATTTCCTCCGGGCAAAAAGCAATGATCTCCTCCCATATCATACGGATCATCTTGGTCCCAAAAGGCAAGTGAAAGATTTGATAGTAAACCCGCATTAGCATATTCCAAATTTGCAAGATGCCAATTAAACAAGTTCATCTCCTCATCATTCACTGCATCCTTATGCACTTGCCTGAATGTCTCCAGCGCTGCACCAAGGGACACATCAACAGAGACCTCTCCCATTAACTGCCTAAGCCTGCTTGCCTTGTCTAATAAACGATTAAAAGCAGATTCCACCTTTACATCCATATCAGGGTCAACCGGCTTTCCATCCACACTATAAAGAGGGCACTTATCTCTCACCTTATGAAGCAGATCTCCTAACTGCCTAGCCACAATCCCAAGAGGATTCCCCAAGGTACCTGTCAAAACACTCCCACCTAACTCAGCAGCTGCACATACTCTATTCCCTCCCTCCATTTTCTTGGTATAAACCCGTCCTCCGGCGCGCTTTCTTCCTTCTAACACTGTCACTTTAAACCCGAACCGCATCAGCTGCCGCGCAGCAGCCAATCCAGCAAGGCCGGCGCCTATAACAATAACACCGGGCTTACTAGGTTCAGTGGGGGTTTTCTCCTTAATAGGGGGAGCAACACCAAAATTGATATAACCACGTGAGACCAGATAATTATAAGCAGAGTCTAAAAGGGTGTGGTAATGTTGAGGTATATAATCAGTGAACATTTTCTTGGTGACCCAATTGGACACATTTTCACGCCATTTAGCAATAATGTGGTTCCTAATGAGAGTGTAATTCACCTGTTCAATCCCTCCGATAACAGGGAGAACCCCGGCTTCGATCTCCTCCTCTGTCAGTGAATCCGCCGGAAAACCGGCGCTGAGTGCGATCAATGCCTCCGATTTGGCTTCTTTATTTATCACAATGATCTCATCGGAAGTGTCAGTTGCAGAAGATTGCGTAGAGTTTCTGACTGAAGAAGAAGAAGAAGAAGAAGTGGCGTAAGAGGCAAGATCGTTGTTGTTGAGAGGACCATTGAGGATGAGAGGAACACGAAACGACGCCGGGTTGCGCTGTGACCTGCCGCGCCTTCTCTTCTTGGGGACGGAGAAAGAATCTAGGTAGTGGCTCAAGGTAGGGTTAGGGTTAGGGTTTTGGATACAATTTGGGATTGAATCTAATAAAAGATTAGGGTTAGGGTTTTGTTGAGGAGGCAACTGGGAAGGAGGAAAGCAAGAAAATTGGGGTGGGGGATCCATCACACTGTCATTTGATTTTCGAACACTGCCATGAAGCCGGTTGGAGGTTAATGGTTTCTCTTTGTGTGTCGCCGGAATCCAGAATCTAACTCGCTCATCCACGCGCCATCGCGACCACCTCCACCACCGTTCGGTTTCACTAACACAGTGGAAGCTCTCGGCTATGGAACTTGATGGAATATTTTCTATGATTCTTTTTTTTATTTGATTTTTTAAAATCGATTTTTTTAATATGTGTAATAAATCATAATTGGAAATTTTTTATTTGAAATTACAATTATTACAGTATTTAAATACATGGTGCATTTTAATTTATTAAATGTTACATTTTTTTAATAAAAATTTTTTACTTTTAATTTATTATCCTTCTAAATTCTAATGTTAAACGGATTAAAAAAATTGTTTTAAAATATCTTTATTAAAATAAATGGTTTGTAGTTTAAGGTTTAGGCAATGCACTATGGTATTTTAAAGTGGAAATGCACTATTGTATTGTCAAGTTCATAGTTTAGTGGAATTGATTTTAATATATTTATAAAATTAATGGCGGGAAATAAATAATGCTCAATTTATAAAGCATGTTAAACGGAAATAAATTAAAATAAATTCCACATAATTGATTCCGACGATTCCCAACTGGGAATCAAACGAGTACTTCTTTAAGATGTATTTGGTAAAATTAACTGAAAAATTATTCGAAAACTAAAAAGTTAACTGATTTGATCGAAAGTGCTTGGTAAAACAAGTTAAAAATAAAAAAAATGACATATAAGAACATCATTAATTATTAAATAATGATGAGTGGAAGTTGTCGAAAAAAAATATTATAATAAACTTTCAGCTAATAACAAAAAATGAGGTTTTTTTTTTCAAAAAAGAATATGTTACCTTAAATAGCTTCTCAAAAAAAGCTAGTAAAAAACTAGTAGCTACCTAAAGAAAGCAATCTTATCAAACAATGATGAAATAATTTCAGCCAATGTTATAAAAACCGGACCGGTCATTGACTCGGTTGGGGTATCGGGTTAATGGGTTAATGGTCGAACCAGTGAGTCATTGGTCGAACCGATTAAACCGGTATATATTAAAATATATGAAATTTATATTCAAAATTTATGATATTTATTAAAAATAATAGTATAAAAATATTAAAATAATAAATAAACATAATAATAAAGTTAAATATATTTATAATAATTGGGTAATATGATAATATTATAATATAATAATAAATATAAAATTTATAAGTTTACAAATATATCATGTTAATATAATATTAATTGTAAAAAAAACATTGTTTTATAACATAAACATATATATGTCACCAAAAATATTCACATATATATAAAACTTGGCATATATCTATTGAAAGTCATAAGTGGTCTAGTGGCAAAGTGCATGTCAATCATGGCTGGGGCTCAAAGTTCGATTCCTGGTTTTCTTTCTTGCCATTTATTTTTTTTAGTAAAGAGGCATTTGATCTAGCATTCTGGCGTGGCGCGCACATTTGACCCGTCCAACCAGTTCAAGGTCGGTTCCAACCGAGTTGACCAGTTTAGGGCCGATTTTGACCGAGTTGGCCGGTTCAGCGCCGGTTCAGTAGCATATCCGATCTAAAGTTCATAAGTGGTCTAGTGGCAAAGTGCATGTCAATCATGGTTGGGGCTCAAAGTTCGATTCCTGCAGGTTGCCTTTCTTGCCATTTATTTTTTTTAGTAAAGAGGCATCTGATCTGGCATTCTGGTGTGGCGCGCACATTTGACCCGTCCAACCAGTTCAAGGCTGGTTCCAACCGAGTTGACCGGTTTAGGGCCGGTTTTGACCGAGTTGACCGGTTCAGCGCCGGTTCAGTAGCATATCCGATCTAAAATCGTGATCGAACCGGTCATGGGCCCGGTTTTCGGTCAGACCGGTTGAACCGGCCGGTCCGGTCCGATTTTAATAACAGTGATTTCAGGAGTAAACCCCCACATCAGTCCCTAACTTTTTTAGCATCGTGCAAATTGGCCCCTAAGTTATTGAAATAACTCGATTAATCCCTCTCATTTTTCATTGTCATACAGTTTGGTCCAAACACAATAACTTCGTTAAGTGGGAGCAGACATGACACGTTAATTGAAATGTTGGACTGCTAGGTAAAAAAACGACCATGTTTCATG
The DNA here is from genome assembly GCA_026901365.1 of Sesbania bispinosa. Taxonomy (NCBI): domain Eukaryota; kingdom Viridiplantae; phylum Streptophyta; class Magnoliopsida; order Fabales; family Fabaceae; genus Sesbania; species Sesbania bispinosa. The sequence continues at coordinate 1,664,506 of QLOH01000027.1, read as the reverse complement.
CTGAGTATGTTTAGTTTCTCTTATTAGCTTTCTGGTTGTGGATTGGTTTTGTGGAGAAGATGGTGGAGATTTTTTATTTGGTAGAGATGGAGAAACAACAATGGAGGAGATAGATGAACAGTGATAAACAACAATGGAGAATCTTTATTTCTAGAATGCTTAAGTGCATAAACGATGTCATTTTCATCCCACATGTCACTAAACGTGATATGTTAGCTCCCAGTTAATGGAGTTACTGCGTTTGGACCAAATTGCATGACAATGAACAATGTGAGGGATTAACGTATTGGATTCTAAGGATAAAATTAGTCAGTTATTAGTTGAGTCAGATTCTGTTAGTTAGTTATTTTGTTTTCTGTTATTTCTGTTAAGTCTTTTCTAGCTTTTCCCTCTTGTATGTATTTGTCCTAGACTGGCACTTATTGTACACAACAAGATTACAATTTTCTAATCACAAAGTAGTATGCATATTCAGTAATTTCTCTTCCTTTCTTCTCCTTCCTTTTCTATTGTCCATTTCTTGCAAATCATTTTATGGTATCAGAGCTCTCATCTAAGAGCTCTACTGCGCTGCTCACATTATGGCCCAAGGAGAAGAAGAACACCCAACAAACAGCAGCAGTGATGAACTTCAGAATCCCAACAGTGTGTATTACCTTCACCCAGGAGAGAATGTCGGAAGCCTCCCTGTATCACCAATCTTGGAAGGTCTCAACTACTATATATGGAGCAAAATGATTATGAGAGCCTTACTATCCAAGAACAAGTTTCCCTTTGTCGATGGAAGCATTAAAGAACCACCTCCTAATGATCCCCTCCGAGTTGCATGGGTTAGATGTAACACCATGGTCATCCCTTGGATTACACGCTCAATTTCCTCACAAATTGCTCAAAGCATTGTCTACATTGACAATGCTTATGACCTATGGAGTGACCTAAAAGAAAGATTCTCCAAAGGAGATTATTTCAGGATGTCTGATATTCTTCAAGACTTGCATTCAATGAAACAATGAGAAAAGACAGTTTCTACATACTCCACAGTTTGAAGATCTTATGGGAGGAATCGGAGACATTTCAGCCTATTCCAACATGCTCTTATTACACAAAATGTTCATGTGATCTTTCAACCACAATCAAGAATTGCAAACAAATTGAATATGTGATTTGTTTCTTGAAGGGTCTTAATGATCAATACACCAATGTGAGAAGTCAGATTCTCATGATGGATCCCCTTCCCACCATGAGCAAAGTCTTTTCTCTTGTTTTGCAACGAGAAAGACAAGTCCCAGGTCCCCACATTCAAGAACCCAGCATCGTTTCCAATATCACCAATGCAAGAAGCTTTGGAGGAAGAAGTGAACCCTTTTTTGGAAGAGGTAGAGGTAGATCTGGTCAGAGGAATTTCAGCAATAATCAACAACAAAAGATATGTACTTTCTGTGGAAAGGACAAGCACACAGTGGAAACATGTTATTTCAAGCATGGTTTTTCACCAAACTTCAAATTCAAGAACAAAGCTCAATCTTCCACAACAAATTCAGCATTAGTGACTTAATCATCAGAAGGATCAAGCAATAAGACACTAGAAAGGCAACAATCAGAGGGCAAGAACAACCTCACCACTAAATAATACAACTAATTGATCGAATTGCTTCAAAGATCTAATTCTGATGGTCAAACACATGTTGTTGGCCAACTTCAACAACATTCGGGTAATATCTTTTCCATTCAAAACACCTCTAAAGAATTCAGGTCACTTGGATCATGGACAGTGGTGCCACTGACCATGTTACCAATTCTTTGTCAAATTTAGATACATACAAAACCATCAACCTTATCAAAGTTAAGTTACCAAATGGCACATCACAGAAACTACCATTTCAAGAACAATTAATTTTTCTAATGACTTTATCTTGTAAGATGTGCTATTTATTCCTAACTTCCATTATAATTTGATTTCTGTTAGCAAGATAACTAAATCCTATAATTGCAAACTTATCTTTGACAATTTCTCTTGTGTGATTCAGGATCACAACACCAAGAAGATGATTGGTCTTATTGATATTAGTAACAATCTATATGTGTTGAAGAAGCTGACATTTCCTGCACATGGGACTATTAATACTTCCGCTGTTTCTATTGTAAATTAAAATGACAATGTGAATTTTGAACTTTGGCACTTTAGATTAGGGCATCATTCTCTTGATGTTTTACATCAAATAAAAGGACCATTTCCTTACATCAAATACAATTATTCTCACATTTGTGACTATTGTCATTTGGCTAAGCAAACTAAATTGCCATTTTCTGTTAGTAATAGTATTACTAATTCTTGCTTTGATTTGGTCCATATGGATATTTGGGGCCCTCTTTAAGTTACCTCTGTGCATGGTCAAAAATATTTTCTAACTATTGTGGATAATCATAGTAGAAACACTTTGATCTATCTTATGAAAAACAAGTCTGAAACCAGAAATATAATTCACAACTTTATCTCTCTTGTTTCTACTCAATTTAATAAGAAAATTAAGATAATAAGATCTGACAATGGGGTTGAATTCTGTATGGAAGAAATTTATAATACACATGGCATTATACATCAAACTAGTTGTGTTGAAACACCACAGCAAAATGTCGTGGTTGAAAGAAAACATAGATGAATACTTAATGTTGCTAGGCCCCTTATATTTCAATCTAAAATGCCTAAAGTATATTGGTCTTCATGCTATACATTTGATTAACAGGTTTCCTACTCATGTTCTCAAAGGTAAGTCTGCCTTTGAAATTCTCCATGAAAAACCACCTACATACTTGGACCTTAAGGTTTTTGGTAGCTTGTGATTTGCTACCACCTTAAATAATGATAGAACCAAACTAGATTCTAGGTCTAGGAAGTGTGTCTTTCTTGGTTTCAAACAAGGAACAAAGGGATATATTTTAATTGATATCTCTACTAGAGAAAATTTCATTTCCAGGAATACTATATTTTATGAATTTGTTTTTCTCACTTTGTTTAGAATACATCCTTACAATATGATGTGCCGCATTCACATGATGATGATTCCTTTAATTTTTTAATTCTTGGATCCTGATATTCCTTCTACTGTTACACACAAATTTACTGCACAACCCTATAATGTTAGTATGCATAAGGATCATGAAAGTGTTGATAATCAATCCAACCATGATCTCACTTTACTTCGAAGGTCTACCAGACATAAACAGACCCCCACATATCTGGCTGACTATATTTCAATCTTCTTCGTAAAGTATCTACCATTGATGATAAACATCTCAGGTATCCTCTATATTCTATCTTATCTTATCAAGTTTTAAATTCTCATTATTTGCATTTTACTCCATCCATAAGCACCGAATATGAGCCCAAAACTTACAATCAAGCTATCAAGTTCCCCCACTGACACAAGCAATGCAAGCTGAGTTAACAACTCTTAACAAGAATGGAACTTGGTCTTTAACTCAATTACCCCCAACAAAACCACCGTTGGTTCCAAATGGGTCTATAAGATCAAATACAACTTTGATGGCATCTTACAAAGATACAAAGCTCGTCTGGTTGCCAAGGGTTATGCTCAAACATAAGGCTTGGATTTCTTTGACAACTTTGCTTTGGTTGCAAAGCTCACCACTGTCAGACTTCTTCTTGTTGTTGTTTCATCACAAAATTGGTGTCTTCACCAACTTGACATTGACAATGCCTTCCTCCATGGTGACTTAATGGAGGAAGTGTATATGGATGTTCCATAAGGATTGCATTGTTTTGATCCTTCGCTTGTTTGTAAGCTCCACAAGTCTCTTTATGATCTTAAGCAAGTAAGCAGGCAATGGTTTTCCAAACTTTCTTTTATCCTTTTAAATCTTTACTATCATCAATCACCTCATGATCACTCTATTTTTATTAAGCATTCTTCTCAAGGATTAACCATTCTTTTGATTTATGTAGATGATGTTATTCTCTTTGGTACTGATCACCAAGAAATAGCTTTTGTTAAACAACACCTTGACAATGCCTTCCATATCAAAGACTTTGGCCACCTTAAATACTTCCTAGGCTTGGAAGTGGCCAGATCTCACACAAGTTTGGTTTTGTCTCAAAGGAAATATGTTCTTGACTTACTTTCTGATCTTGGTCTCCTTGCAGCCAAGCTAACACCCACTCCAATGACAAAGAGCACCAAACTCAGTCAACAAGACAACTCTCCATATCGTGATCCTGCTGAATATTGGAAGCTTGTTGGCAAGCTTTTTTATCTCACCATTATCAGACCAGACATTAGTTATTCTATCCAGCAATTGAGTCAGTTCATGTCTTCCCCCACCGATCTTCACTTCAAGGCCTGCATTCATGTTCTTAGGTACTTGAAGGGTTCTCCTTGTCAATGACTATTTTATCCTACCAACTATTCTCTTCAACTCAAGTCATTTAGTGATTCAGACTGGAGCTAGCTCTTGCACTGACACCCGCAGATCAATCATTGGATATTGCATATATCTTAGGAATTTCTTAGTTTCATGGAAATCCAAGAAGCAAACAACCATCCCAAGATCATCCTCTGAAGTTGAATATTAAGCCTTAGGAACTACAGTTTGTAAAATCAACTGGCTCACCTATCTTCTAGATGATCTTTTTTTACCTTACATCAAACCTGCCCTTTTGTACTGTGACAGTAATTCACCTGCCCTTTTGTACTGTGATAGTAATTCAGCTAGACACATTGTTGGTAATGTTGTTTTCATGAACGTACAAAGCATCTAGAAATTTATTGCCATTTTGTCCGAGAAAAGTTGCAAGCCAAATTGTTCCACCTCCTACCCATTTTCAACAAAGAACAACATGTTGACATACTTACTAAGCCTTTAGATCCTCAACCTTTCTATTAGCTTATCTCCAAGTTGGGAGTGTTAAACATCTACTTTCCAGCTCCGGGAGGGGGGGGTATTGGATTCTAATGATAAAATTAGTCAGTTATTAGATGAGTCAAATTCTGTTAGTTAGTTTTTCTGTTTTCTGTTATTTCTGTTAAGTCTTTGCTAGCTTTTCGCTCTTGTATATATTTGGCCTGGATTGGCACTTATTGTACACAACCGGATTACAATTCTTAATCAAAAGTAGTATGCACATTTTTTTGTTGTTAATAACAGGTATCCCCTATTACCAGGGGCAATCCTGTTCGGGGCTTAGTCACAGTTAAGGCTCCTTACCCCTCCCAAAGAAGCAGTATGTATATTTAGTAATTTATTTTCCTTTCTTCTCCTTCCTTTTCTATTTTCCATTTCTTACAAATCATTTTATACCAGAGCTATTTCAATAACTCAGGGACCCATTTGCATGACGCAAAAAAAGTTAGGGATCGATGTGGCAGTTTACACTAATTTCAAACAGTAATTTCAACTTTTATTTAGCTAAAATGTTTTACCAAACACAATCATGATTGAAATGGAGTTATATAAGGAATGAAGATACAAATAAAAAATAGAAAATAATGAAGAAAAAATTAGAGGTGATTAAAAACAAATATTTCGTCGGGCCAACTTTTTTTCTACTTATAAAAAATAAGATATTTCAAAATAAAGTAAACATTGTTTAAGGATTTCAATTTTTTTTAAACTTAAAATTGTGTTTGGTGAAACTACTTGAAAGTTGAAAAATTAGATGAAAGTTGGAAAAACTAGTTGATGTAATTAAAAGTGTTCAATAAAACTAGCTCAAAATGATAAAATGACATTTAAAAACATCATTAATTATTACTAAATGATGATGAGTAATAGTTGCTAAGTGGTAAAATTGTAGTAAACTAGTATTTAACCCATGTCATTTTTTTTTTTGGTAATGGTAAAATTTAGGGTGAGGGGATGATGCCCCAGTCCAAGGCAGGGAAAGTTTCTGGGCTCAAAGAGCACTTACAGAGGTACTTACATTTTACCTCGCCCCAAGGGGACAAGTGGGGGTTCGAATCTGCTACCTGTCAGATACGATACTCTGTCTTGCTCCACTTAACCAACCGCTTGAGGTTATTTAACCCATGTCATAAATGGTCTTAATTTTTTTCAATTTTTTTACATACTAATAAAAAGCATGAGGATAAAAATAATTCTGTAAGGTAATTAATTTGTGAAAATTGTATAAATAACATTATTTGAAAATTAAATTGGTAATGGGAATATTTATTCTAATCATTAAAATCTTAATATATTTTCATTTAACTCTTCATCTTCATATAATATATATTTACTTCCTATAATTTTGATATTAACGATTTTTATATAGTTTTTTCTATGAATAATATAAACATTTACCCATATAATTATTCAAATATAAATACACTTTTGTGTAAAGTTTTTATTTATATAATATAGATATTTACCGTGTTTTAGCACACTTTAAGGCTATGTTTGGTAGTAGTGTAGAAATAGTGAAGAGAGAAATAGAGAAGAGAGAAGTAGGGAAGAGAAAAATAATGTTGAGATAGGGGTGATTGTGAGTTGTTTGGTATGAGAGAAATAAGTAAGAAATAGAAGAGAAATGTAAATTTAAGTTGTTTGGTTTGATTTGAGAGATGGAAAAGAAATGATATATTATTAATTTAATTTGTAGTCTCCACCACCAACAAGCCCATATTTAAAAAAATGATTTTTAAATAAAAAACGATTTTTAAATAAAAAAATGATTTTTTAAATAAAAAATCGATTATTTGTTTTTTTACCAACTATGTGTAATCAATTTTTAACATTGTCAATCGATTGTTTTTACGTTCAGCAACTCTAAACACAAATTACGGGACATAAGAATCGATTTATAGACATTGAAAATCGATTATTTTCAACTCAGACCATGAAATCGCACAATACAGAATGCTCGTCGTGTCGTATAATGACTATCAATAATGAATGTGGAAAAGACAATAAAACTATGAATGACAAAAACAACAACTCTCATATCTGCAAGGAGAGTTGATGAAGACCATTGAAACTAATAGTAGAGACTATTTCTTAAGTCCTACTGTTGATGCGTTCCTTAATGCCACCATTAGCCACAAGTGAAGCCTTCGTAGTTCAGCACCGTGATGCCTTCGTCTTTGTTGCTAGCAAGATAGGGGCCTTTGGAGTTTGCATTCATCATCATCATCGTTTAACTGTAATATTTTATGGCTGAGGAGAGACCGATTTCTCTCCTATCTCTCGGCAAAATGAGAGAGAAATGAGTTGGGCGTGGGTCCCACTGCTTTGGCATTTCTGCACTATTTCTTTGATCAACCAAACGAGAGAAGTTTAATATTTCTCTCTTACTTCTCTCCTCTCTTTTGTATTTCTCTGCTAACTCCTCTTAACCAAATGAAGTGTAAGTTAAGTCTCATCCTATTATCTTGTATATATTTACTCTTATAATTTAAATTTTGAGTTCAATTAGTATATATTGTTGTCAGTATAAATTTTTTTTACACTGTGGTCATGGTCCAATGATGTGCCACATCATTTAATAAATATGACACATCATATATTATTAAACTTAATATATATTGAATAAAATTGTTAGCTTTTTTACACTGGCAATGTATATTCATTAAATACTTAAATTTTTACTTTTCTATATTTTCAAATTTCATATAATATATTTTCCTACATATTTTGGATATTAATAAGTTTTTATGTTGTTTTGATCCACTTAGATATATTATATCAGTTTTAATTAGCAATAGGTCACAAAATTCCACTACTTGGCCTCTATATAAGATGTCGATATAAAGTTGATATATATTGATATTGTTGTTATTGACGACTTTTAATGACCAGTCTGTTTTGCATGTACCCCATATTATCCACCATTTCAATTGTTTTTTAACATTTTGATGAATAACTTACAAAAGATCAATTACACAATTGGCATATGAAATTATTTCAAGGAGAATATTATGAAATTTTTCTAAGTTAAATTCAAATAAAAATAAAAAACTCTATAAGCAAGGAGAGAAAGGTGGCTATTTATTTTTTTTCATTTTTTCTCATAAATGTTGATGTAAATAGTCTACTTGAATTCTAGAAAAACATATCAAATTTAAAACAAAAAAGTAAAGTATTTTAAAACCTTTCACTTCCTATAAAAAAATGATATCCCTTTCCCTTACATACTTTTCATGATCTTAATAACACTGAGATATTCCTTATATTTAATTAAAAAATTGAGTATCTTTTATATATATTTTCATTAACAAAAACCAATTAGTCCAAGTAGAAGGAAAATAAAGACACTAGATTGGAAGGTTATTAAAATGACCTTTTCATGTGGTAAATGGAAGCTAATCAAGGTCGGGATGCACCGAGGATGGTTTAGAATAACAACCCAGGGTAGATGACACTAATGATGGAGGATTTCTCACTGGAATAGTAGTTATGATGGAGAAATGAGGGTGACCTATAAAGACACTCCAACGCCCAAGTCGGGAAGTAATTTTAGTAGAGTGTAAGTATGGAGAAGTAAGTGTACCTTGTAAAGCCTTCACGGTGAAGGGTTTGGTCATTGTATACGGAGGTGTGATGGTCTCCATGTGATGTCCTTCCCAACCATTCTTTGTAATCTTGTTTGACACGTTGTAATCTGCCTAAGGCCTAACCTATATAGTAATTCAGCTCAACTTACATCTAATCGCTTGTGTCAACGACTAAGTTACTCATCGTAGGTGATGGGAAATGCATTTAATGTTATGGATCCTTGTAGGCATGGGGAAGTGGTGGCGTGAGAGGTTCGATAACAGACTAGGGTTGTATGACTGATATATATTAATTCGTCTAGGGTGTGTCCCTGACTAGTATGGTACCATCCTTGTCTCTTAGCCATCATCATGGGGTAGTGTATCAGAATAAAGGCATCCTAGCCAAGATGGACGGCTTCCCCGTCAGGATGAGTCATCCCTTTGCCTAGTAAAGAACAGAAACATATTTTTCAAAGCAATGTTTTAAAGATATGTGTAAGTTATTGAAATAATAATTAACGTTGATCATATGATAAAATGAAACAAGCTTATTGTATTTTGTTTAAGCTAATAATGAGAGAAAAATTATAAAAAAAAAAGTATCAACAATTTTTATTTTTCTAAAAAAAATAAAAATAATGGTAAAGAGAAAATAAAATATATATAAATAAAAAAAGGAAATTAAAAATCTGGAAATTTCACTATGATGCAAAAGGAAACAAAGAAAAATGTACAAAAGATAACCTTTTTACAAAAGTTTGGCCCAAATCACCCTGGATCCAATTACTTTGTGGGACTTGCTTTTTGCACCCCTTTTGCTTTTGCTTGATCGAGACTTATGAGTAGTGACCAGTTACCGTTTTCTCTTCTTCCATCCACGGGTATTCTTACCGAACGTAGATAAATGGCTCCGTTTTTTTTTTTTTTTTTTTTTAATTCTATTGGGTGAATATTGGAATTTGTTCAATGGCCAAATTTGGTTCAGGTATGTCCCTCTTGCTGTAAGTGGATGTTGTCATATATTTTCTCTCTTATATGAGAATTTGTTTCTGGCTCACTATTGCTATTTAAAGTGATTGTGCTACGTTTTGGGTCTCTGCATGATTGTTTCTCTTCTAAATCCCTGTTTTGTTCTTGTATTCATGATTTGGTTTGATGGGTTTGATCTGAAATCTGAATAAAGGGTTTTTTTTCTTGCTTGCTTGGCATCTTTTTGTTCCTCATAGACTATGGACTTTCTTTTTATCCGAAAGTGCAAATTCAGTTTGAAAAAACACATATTCACCATCCCATATATGATTAAAAATGAGATGAGCATAGTGCTTGATATTCTCGTTACTGAATTTATTTGCTTGGTGCTCTGTTTTATACTGAGCTCCCATAGCTATGTATATTCTCTTATTTGATAAACTTCGATGTGGGATTATTCATAGGGGTGTAAATGTATTCATGCTTCTGTATTTAGATTGGTGGTTGATTCTGTTTGGTGATTCATGCTTGTGCTTGTTTAGGGACAACTATGTGATGATGTGAATGTTAAGGGTCGGTAACTGATTCTACTATCCTGGAATGTCATGGTGCTAACAATCTATTTAGTTCAAAGGTGTCAGCTATGCAGCATGTTCTAAGTTTGGTTTGAGAAATTTAATCTTGTTGATGATCTGTTGGATTAAGTGTCTGAATTACTTGATGTGAGCTTGTAAAGGTCATTTTTAACAGGGTGTGGAAATTCGATTGATGTGCTAACAAGCTGTTTGATGAAATGACAAGTTTATTCTTTGTTAATTCTTTCTTAGAGTTGATAAGCAGTAGTGTGTTTAGTCCTCTGCATGTTTGTGATTTTACTTCTATGATAATTCACTATTTCATTGTATAGACTTAGAGTAAGTGGCAGTATGCTTGGTATTTGCTCCAATTCCAATCAATTACAACTTCTCCCAATGTCTCCAACCACAAGATACCCAAGATAAGATCAAACACCTGCCATATAAAAAACGTAAGCATCTGCTGCTCATACACTTGAATCAATATAGCATCTTTGGGATGAAACATGTGGCCATCACCCAAACATACACCCAAGGTGTTACTTTCTTAAACTGTTAATCCCAAAGCCTTGACCAACCTTCCTGAAATAAAATTGTGACTAGCTCCACTATCTACTTGCAGCAAGATGGGAACTCCCAAAAGCCATCCTTTAACCTCATAGCTTTAGCTGTCAAGAGCCCCTGAAAAGTGAAACATGAATTGAATATTGTCACAAGAAGCATCTGTGGAAGTGTCCATTGGGTTGTCAGGAATAGATATAATTTCACCTTGTAGTTATGACTTCATCATCTAACTATCCTCCCCGTAATAATTCCTCTCATTCCACTACGCCTTCTGCATGCTACACAGTAACTAAGCCCTATTAGGGTCTAGGACATGCCACCTCAACCACTTTCTCGGGCCGTCTTGTGTATACGTTACAAACCTTTGGCTCATGATACCATTGGTTTACCACCTGTCCTCTAGGATCATCTTTTGTATTCTGGTTACTAACAGTTTCTCCCTTCTTATTTTCCTGCAATTTCTGTTTGGTTGTTAATGTGTCAATCACTGCAATATTTCGCATTTCTTTTTTTTTTCTGGGATGATTTTGTTTTCCTATTTTGCCAGTTAACCTACAAGCATAACCATATTTGCTTGATGCTCAGTTGCTTTCTATTATGTACTTAATTCTACATGCTCTTAAGTTCTTTTGTCCCCCACCTCATTTGTTTTTTCTGGGTATTTGCTCATATTTATAGGTGTGATGGTTTTGCTGACTTGAAGATATCATAAAGGAGAAAGTTTAGGTATAGTAATGTAAGAGTAACAATTTTAAAGAAATGGGTTTTCTGTAGGGATGGAAAATGACATATTCAAGAACAAAATAGAGTAAAAAGCAATTGCCTTGGATGAGTTTATAGTGATGGCCCTTGATGCAGCAACCTTTGAAAGTTTAATCCCTTCTCGCTTTATCTCCTTCACTATACCCAATCCAACTTATTCAGGTTCACTGCTCCGAGTTGCGGTACTTGACTCACCAGTCCAACCCACTGACTCACCCCAAGTTGGTGCTATGTTAGTTCCTGAAGGCCGTGAAGCTGATTGGATCTTCTCTACCGAATCGGGTCATCTCCAACTTCTTTTCAGTTCTCCAGGAATATCCCGTTTAATTTTGATAGGAAACCAATTCAAGGAAGACAATTCTTCACCAGATATTTATAATCGTCCATTAAAATGTTCATTGCATCTGCAAGGATTCGATGTGTGGTCAAAACCTCTTCTCCTAGCTTTATCTCCCAGATCTTTGTTCAAAAATGGCATCCCTGAGATACCCATTTTGAGTTATGAAGATAACTTAGTTTCTAGTGTAGTGATACATGAATGTGTTGGTTGTCATGTTGGTGAAATGTTGGTTGAAGATGTCAAAATTGAAAGTGAGAGTCATATGCATCAGGGTTGTCTTAGAACAGAATTTCGAAGGCGATTGAGATTCAAGAGGATGCCTAATTTGATTCAAACAGAGGTTTGCATTGTTCCAGAGACAAATGGTAGTTCAAATAGTGCATGTATTGGAGATGCTAAGTTTATGCCTGATCTTCGGGTTTTGGTTCACCCTTACTTGGCGCCTATGGTGGCTAGTCTTTCATTGATCAGTGAATATATAGAGGGACAAATTAAAAATGGGTTTAGACCAAAAGCTTTATGCCTTGGGGTTGGAGGTGGGGCTTTGCTAACTTTTCTGACAATTCAATTGGGTTTTGAGGTCATGGGTGTGGATAGTGATCGGGAGGTTTTGAGGGTGGCAAAGAACTATTTTGGATTGGAAGACAGTGAATTTATCCATGTTATTGTTGGAGACGCCATTAAATCTATGAAGAAACTTGCATACCATGGAAAACCGTACAATGAGAGTTCTTTTGCTGATTGTGAGCTTAATGGTTTTAGCCACTCAGTGGATGGTGAGGTTAACCATAAATTTGATGTTGTTATGGTTGATTTAGATTCAAGTGATATAAGAAATGGTATAAGTTCTCCACCCTTGGAATTTGTTAGAAAGAATGTTCTTCTTGCTGCTAAATCAGTTCTTTCTGAATTTGGAATTCTTGCTATTAATGTTATTCCTCCAAGTAAGTCTTTCTATGACAATTTGGTACATCTTTTTCTGGATGTTTTCCATGAGGTGTTCAAGATAGATGTGGGAAATGGTGAAAATTTTGTTCTTATTGCCACAGTATCACCTCAGGTGTTTTCAGTTGGGGATTGCAGTAATTCTTTTCTTATGCGTCTGAAATCAGTTATTCCAGAAGCATACATAAATTCCATAAGGAAGATATAATATCTCACTTGTTGAGGCAAGTGCTTTTTAAAGATCATTCACCTCAACTTTCTGCACTGGAAAACACTAAAACTAAATTGAAGATGTGGCAGTAGTTTTGATATCATGATCCATAATAAAGAATGTTACTCTCATGCATTGTTGCTCCTCTGTAGAGAATCAGCTTTAAGACCATTGAGCAAACACTGTAATTATTGTCATATCCAATAAAAGCAGTAGGTTTGCATCTTGATCTAGATCCAATTGCTTTAGTATGGTAAATATACTGCTTCTTAATTATTGCTCTCAACTCAACTTTGGTTTATTTGAAAGTTGTACTCAAATTTTTATCATTGAGGAAGGTTAATGGCAGATCGTGTTCATATCTTTCTGGATATTGAGGGATTACCTCAGCTTTCAATTGCTACCAAGTACGAACAAAGATTTGCATGCTTTGGAAGCCAATTGTTGTACTTACTGCCTTGTATCTAAACGCTTTTTATCTACAATCTACAATACATTACATTTTCTAATCATAGTTTAGTTGTGAATTGTGTGTCTATTTGGTTTACAGTTGAGCAGTATTTGGTTTACAGTTGAGCAGAATTATTCTGGAATCAATGATTGAATTTTGGAATCCATGGTTGAAATTAACTGTGGAATTGGTTTTGAACTGTTACCGTCCGGTAGGCGGTAGCCAAACGGGCTATAAAAGGAAGTAAATGCTTTAACTGCATCATATTTATTGGTTACGTTATTTACTTCTTTTTTTTTCAAAAGAATACACCATTTCATAGCTGTCTGCCTGCCTGCTGATTTGAAATATCACTGCATAGACAAATGGCTTATCTAAGGTGCACTATGGCATAAACTGGACTCTCGGTTATGCATCAGAATTATGAATAAAATAGAATAGCTCAACCATTCACATCAATCATGAGCAAGGTTGAAGGAGACTCAAAGTGAGCATAGAACTTGTTCCATGGTATGTCTAATAAATAATAGAGTTAAATATGTTTTTAGTCCCTATAATATAGTCGACATTTGATTTTAGTCCTTGTAATTTAAAACTGGTGATTTTGGACTTTTGGTCTCTCAAAAATTAAAAATACACCAATTTAGTCCCTATTGTCTAATTTTACCATCACGCGAATATTATTAAGTGTGTATTTGGTTTACCCTAAAACCACGTTTTAAACGTGGATCCGGACAAACACTACTAAGTGTGCGTTTGGGTTAGCGTTTGTCAACTTGAGTTCGAATGAACGTGGATTTAGTGAACGTGATTTATGATAAACTTGAGTATGAGTAAACGTGATTTCATGTTTGGATATTTTGCTGCAAACTTGAGTTTTAGAAAGTGAATATTAAGGAAACTCAAGTTTCACACGCAGAAGCTACAAAAACCTGCGTTTTGCAAACTCAAGTTTCAGAACCCAAACGCGCGTTTCATATAGAAAGCCAAACAAAATACATATTTTGCAAACTCACGTTTACGGTCCAAAACGTGAGTTTAACATTGTAAAACGCCAATCCAAACATACTCTAAGAGTAACTTATGCCCGGAACGTGGATCTGGTATAAACCAAACACACCATAGTGTCGTTTGTATCGTTGAACGTGATTTCGACATAAAAAGACACACTATGTACATAGTCTCTCACCACCTCTCTCTATAGTCATAGACCCTTCTCAATTCATGACTATAGTATAAGTATAAAATAAGTATAAATGAATAAATGCAGGAGTTTCAAGTGAGAAATATCAAAAGTTGAATATAATGACAGTGCCTGTCTACTACCCTCTTTTGGATTGACAAAATTAATACAAACAAAGTCAATTCCTATATGGTGTAAGCCACGGGTGTATAAAGCCTCACAAAACAGGGCTACATAACATCATGAATAATTTTAGATGCTCCGTTAAAGGAGAATAAACGGAGCACATGGAACTGTTTTCAATATACATCCCTTATCATGTGATATTTGCCTTTGGGAGAGGATTAAGCAAGCTGTGCCAGCTCAACTTTCATTCATAGATTCGCTTCCTCTTCAGAAGTGTTGGTAATATGGAAACAAAACCAATCAGGAAGAGCACTAATAATGTCTTAAAATCATATAGATCCTTCAATGACTTCAGATCCCCAAGAGCAAGGCCAGCCTGGGTTAAATAACAATGAAGATGTTAGGGGGTATGATGAAACAAATGCCGAAAAGCAGCTACCTTAAGTTTGGACAAAGCAGAATATTTAGCCTTTCCATCCATGAGTGTAGAATTAAAAGATAAAAGAAATCCATGCCGGTTAAAATCAACATGGAAAAGCAAAACCAGCAAGCTGTACGATTAACATCAGCCACAGTTAACATGATCACAGAACCATATACATATGAGACAAATCTCTTCTTGTTATTTATTAGCTAAATAATTGAGTACTGGATAACAAAGTTTAGCAGTTCTCATTGCGTCAATTAAACATTCCAGCTGAATCCCTGAAAACAAGGGTTTAGAATTAAAAGCAGTTTTCTGAAAACAGAGTACTGGGAAAATCTGGAATCCCTGACGGGGAGCTCCTCAACAAATTTGGAAATACTAAGAATGCCTTGCCCTTCTCTAACAAAAGTTGCCTGAAAAGACATTTTTCTATCATTCATCAACAAGGTTACCAGACAATACCATCATGGGCTCCTAAAGTTTAATCAAATCAGTGTTTAATTACTGTTCATATAAACACCCTTTTTCCAAGCTGTGTTACTGAGCAGTAGCTTTAGATGGTTAGTTATGAAGGTTTAGGTGCAAGAAAAGAGGATAAATTCTGCCAGTGTAGTTAATTCAGTTCATTTCACTGTAGCAGAATACTCACATCTTTAAGGCTGCCTCTTTGCACTTCAAATTGTATTTGGACAAGAGCATGTTTATGGCTTCTCCATGGTGTTCTGCTCATAACTCTTTCAAGGGAGTTGCCATTTCTGTTATGCAGAGACAGAGCATCCTTGTTATATTTAGGGCTAGTTTGGTTTATGAAAACATTTCCTGTTTTTAGTTTTAATTACATAAGTCTCACCTTGTTTTTATTGTTTCCTGCTTTCAAAGTTTATAATAGAAAACAAACAGGGCCTTGTTTTTCATCTAAGTTGTTGTATCTTGCTTTTTCTGTTAGGTAATCTTATGATTATGAATCCCTACATGTACTCTAAACCCTAAACCCTAAATCCTAAACCCTAAACCTTAGTAAAAAGTGAAAAACACTATTTCTCATGAAATCAGTAATCAATTCCATGTTCCCATTAGAAGTGATTTGGAAAGTGTCACATCCACAAGCATGAAGGTTCCTTGAAACCTTGAAGCTGAAAGTGAAGATAGTGAGTGAAAATATATGACAAAATAGGTGTACATTGGTTATTGTGTTGTGTCTGTGAATGACACAAAAATCATCCTCAAGTATGCATCCATAGCTTAAAACTTTATTAATACTCTTCTCTGCCATTTAAACCACTACATCCTTGTCAGAGCTCTCACTACAATTTGAGAATAATGCCATTCATATCTTATTGATTGTGGGTCTCGTGATTGGGAGGATCACGAATAGTTGGTAACCCACACGAAAAAGAGCAAGTATGGTCCACTTAAGTTAATGACCAACCAATAAATGTCGTAGCAACATTAACAAGTACTTCCCCTCCCTCTTTCTTCATTCATCTTTAAGTAAGAGGAGGACACTCATGTTAACCGGATAAATGCAATGAAGGATAAATAGTACCAGTGCCAGATAAGCATGTTCATATAGGATAGTCACCAGCAGGGCTTGAAAACCAGACCAGTTGGTTGGACCAGGAACTGCTTACCTCAGGTTTGGTGCAGCTATACAAACTGATGGGCCAAAAAAGAGGTCAAGAACCAAACACTGAACTGGGAGGACAGTACAAATTAATCCAGTTCCATCAATCAAAGACCATTAGTGGAGTATTGTTATTAGACTTGTTGGATATGTTGCCAGTTTGGGAAGGCATACAATTAATTGGATTTGACAAGAGAAGCCATTCTGTGAATGGAAATCTTGGATGCCACTTCTTTGAAATTAGATACTGGTGATTAGTAAGGAGGGTGTGGGGCATTTTCTGGTTATTTGCATAGAAATAGAGCAGATAGGATTGATAGGATTTTATGGCGTCATTTGATCCACGTAAACAATCCCACCTAATGGGAAAAGGTTTTGGTTGTTCTTATGTATGCAAAGAGAACATTGGAAGGCTGGGGGTTCTCCTGCAGATTGCTGTGCCTCCCAAGCGAGTGGGAGACCATTGCTACCATTGTTGTGGAGTAAAAGCAGAGTGACTTCCTCCACCAGCATCAAGGATAGCAGATTCAGTGAGAAGAAAACTAATTTGACAGTCATGGAAGAGGAAATTCCACCCATCCCCATCTCTCATTCTCTGATTCCTTCTCCCTAACTCAAGCCATGGAATTAGGGAGAGTTGTTGGTGGGGTTTAGAGATCCTGCACTAACTCTGTGGAGAAGGGACCCACCACATAATGAATTATTGTTAGTGACTTAGTCAGGAGGTTGTATACAATATGGAACACAATAATACAGTTCATTTCTATTTGTTTAGGTCTTTTTAAAAATGCTTTTTTATTTTGTTAAGATAAGCCCTTCCCTAACTCCCAGTAGCCATCTCTTCATCACTCTCACACATTAAATTAGATAATAAAGAATAATAGTTTTATTTTTTAAGTTGTGTGGCACTGGAGGTGGGATATCATACAGTTCAATCTCTGAAAATTTTCTTATGTAGAGCCAACAAGCAGCTGTAAGAAATTGACCAATATAAGATAAAAACACGAAATGGTAATTAACGCACAAAATATGAATACTTGGACTAGCAAACAATAAAGTTCAAAATTCAGAAAAAAGAGGGAAAGAATGGGCATATTGTATAATAACAGCACCATGGGCACAAAGCTTACTCTGACAATAATATAAGAGGTTGGAATAAGACCAAACAATGTTGCCAAAAAGAAGATATGAAATGGTACATCAACCATCGGTGATGCCAAATTGATGAAAAGATTTGGCAATGTTGGGGTTATCCTCAGAAAAAAGCATGTAATTCAGCAGCTTATCCCTGCGCTTTGCTATCTGATTTAATAAATGGAAATCAGGTTTAAAACATTTTACGCTGTAAGCCAATTGTCAGATAAACTTTTAAGAATAAAAACAAACCTCTGCTTGGAAAAACCTTAACTTTTCAGGCCACAACCAAGAAACTAAAGGGCGTCCAATTAACTTAGACAAAAAGAAGCAAGATGATGCTCCAGCAGTGGCATTGAAAACAACTAATAGAATTCCTTGAGCAACTCCAAAAAGAGCTCCAGCTAACAAAGACATGAAAATTGTTCCTGGAATCATAAAAGTCTGCATGAAGATGTAGGTGGAGCAGTAACCAAGAATGAATTGTGCAGGATGATTTCTTGCATATACAGAAAGACCATCTCTGCAGAAAAAATAAGAGAAGAGACGTGCTATTGAGAAAAGGCACGCCATGCTAATTACAAAAGGAAAAAAAAATCAGATGGTAACTAAATAGAGACTCACATCATCAAGCTATAGCTTACAACTCGAATCTTAACAACCTTTCTTACTTGAGTCAAAATGCATGTTCTTCACTGATTTATTATGACTCTAGAAGCATTAGATGCGAAGACACTCATAAACGTCCACACTCCACACTACTGTGTTTTCACTTTTCACCCCAAGACATCCTTATACACTCAACTACTTTCCATAAAGCATGCATTTTTAGTAAGCTCCATAACACTAGTCAAATGCAGTGACAAGCATTTATAATAAAAATTAAAAAGAACACAAGTAAACTTCATTCATAATCTGCAGATGCCAAGGAAAGAACAGCCCCAAACATGGAAAAATCTTATATACGAGTTACTATAGTATTTCAATGCATCTAAGCAACAAAGAATGTGACATGGGGTGGACGGGTGGTACAGTCAAATATAGACAGTTACATCATCTTCAATCTGTACCTCGGTTTATGCAAAATAAATAGCTCCCCTGTCAAATCCCAACAAAGCAAAAACATAGCAATAGCATGCATTCAACTACTAACTGAGAGTTTGGATTTGATTAATTTTTACTCATACAATAATTTAACCTGAACAATCTCTCCATAACATTTTTATTAGAAGATTTAGGGTGTGTTTGGTTTGTGCAAAATATATTTTCTGTTTCACTAATAATTACAAACTCATCATCTTATTTTTATTTTGTTTCCTAATTTCAAAGAGTTATATATGGGAAAAGATAAAAGAAATAGCTACAAACCTTTAAAAACATTAATAATGGAAAAGAAAAACAAAAGGTGGTAGTTTTGTAATAATAGTGAAATCAAGAAATGTTTTCACATACCAAGCACACACTCTCCTAATTCAAACATACATACATAGAGATTTAAATTTGAGTTTGATCACTTTTACTATACCTATACTAATTGTTACGGCTAATCTTTATTATATCCACCATAATGCATTGCTTATCAACAAATTAAATCCATGTAAGAGTCAATTGAGAAATCTCAATTACGAACAACCAAAACCAACATGAAAGACAAAAACGGTTACTTGAGGAGGCGAAGATCGGAAAGGGAGCGCGGTAGCTTGATCTTGGCATATTGTGCTGCGGGCATGGTCAAGTAAATACAGAACAAGCCAGCAGAGAAGACAAAGAAAACGCCAACGGCGGCGGCGAATTCCCAGCTATTCACCGGCAATCTGTCCGGCTTCCCCTTCTTCGCCGCCGGCGAGTCCTCCTCCACCGCGTTCTCCTCGTCCCTCATCAACCTCCCCGCCGCCGTCTCTACTATGAGGTTCCTCGGTGCCGCCATTGTTGCCAGCGCCAACTTCAAGGCCCGTTGTTGTTCCAATGCGTTGCCATTTTTGTTGGTGCAATAGAGTTAGCAATCCGATCAAGAGTGAGTGCACCGAAACAAATGCAAAAGAGAGAGAGTTTGATGATTTGAAATTGATTTGTTTTTTGGGGTCAACGAAGGGGCAATGGTGGATCCTTCTTCAGCCGAATTGGATTAGGTGCAGTGCAACGCAATTTGCAATGCGTTTTCTTTCAAAGCTGAGAGGCAGAGACAGCAGTGATAGTTTTTCTTTTGAAATACGTGTTGTGAAATTTTTGTTTTGCCGAAACTCTCATTTTCGTTTTTTAATTTGTCATGTTAAACTTTCTTTTACATTTATTTTGCTTATAGTGTGATTGTGACACATCCTCTATATTTTTTAATTTTTGAAAAGACTTTTAACCCTAAATAACTATTATCATGTATTTTTTATTGTATTTTCCCATTTTTTTACATTCTCATTTGCAATACACATGTGTCTCATTTAAAATCTATTTTATGTCTTCGAAATAATTTAGGATGGAGTACACGACTTGTTTCTACATAATTTTGACCTATTCAATAAAAAAAATGACAAGAAAGTACCAAAAACCCTCTCTAACGGGAGGATACCAAATTGTGACCCAATGTTTAAATGATTACTTTATTGCCTAAAAATTCACAAGAAGTGAAGGATTAATTGTAGCGCCGATGAGGAAGTTCATGGTGGATTTTATTAATAATGCTATTGCTACCAATAAGGAGTGTCTTATGACTTTCGACTAGTATGATTATATGAATAGTAAAAAAGAGGTATTTGAAGAAGATGAGGAACTTATAAGAAACATCTACAGGATAAATGGTACAAGCATAGCGATGAGAATATATTTTAGAGAAGGGTGAAGATGACTCTTTCAATCGTTCTCCTCGTATTGATGTCTCTTGAGAGGAATTTGAGGGGCTAGAGCGATATAAGTCTCGGAGGACCATGGAGTTAAAGTAAGTATCTATATAATGGAGTGAGACCCGAACAGTGTTGGACTCATGTAAGAGAGATTAAAGTGATTGATATAGCAATGGGCTATTTTCTATTTTGTTTTTCCTTTAAAAGAAGATTACAAGTTTGCATTGTTTGAAGGACCATGGAGGATTGTTGATCATTGTGTAGTTATTAGGTTTTTGCCCGTCCATTGCACGGAATCATTTAAATAATTTGTTTTACAATAATATTGAAAGATAAAAGATTATATTATCATGTATTCTAATAACTTAAATGGGTACTGTACATACACATTATCACAATATTTATAATATAAAATGAATAAGAGATGATGGTTATATATGTAAATGTTATACAAATATGTCCGATGAACATAAAAGATGATTAGACTAATTAACAGTATGTTTGGTAGTGTGGAGAGAAATGGGGTGAAGAGAAATAAGTGAGAAATAGATAAGAAATTAAGTTGTTTAGTGTTCTTACAAAGCCTAATTTCTACTCATACAGTATAAAAAGGCTAAGTGAAGAAGCTAGTGCGTTCTGATGCTTGCCTACGCCCCTCCTTTTATAGGTGCTGGGGGGTATCATCTATATATGGCATGATTTGCTGATTGGGAGACAACGTGTGTTGATCCCGCTGTTAGGGTGTTTAACATCAGCCCTTTCCTTATTTGTCTCCTTTAGTTAAGCCAAGGGTCCTGCTAGGGTGTGTCAGGTCAACCACTACCGAGCTCATCTTGGCCGACTTGTTCTGAGGAAGACTACGAGCTCAGCTAGTACGTAACATAAGCCTCCCAAACTATGAAGTGTCATACAGTGAAGTAGCTTAAGTGCTTCTTTAACCCGAGCTCATCCTAACCGATCTACTTGAAGGGTAAGAGCTCAACTTGGTACGTAACATAAGCCTCTCAAGCTATGAAGTGTCATACAGTGAAGTAGCTTAAGTGCTTCTTTAACCCCGAGCTCATCCTAACCGATCTGCTTGAAGGGTACGAGCTCAGCTTGGTACGTAACATAAGCCTCCCAAGCTATGAAGTGTCATATAGTGAAGTAGGTTAAGTGCTTCTTACGTGATATTTGGTGTAAACCCGTACTCCTTCTAGCCGAACTCAACCTAGCCGAGTTGTTTTGAGAAAGTCCGAGTTTGGCCCAAGCTATATAGGTTATACTCGGTGTTCATGAAGTCTTTCTTGCGCAGTTTGCGATGTTGTCAGCCGTTGTCATTAAATTGGGACCGTTAGATGATTTTTATCCCCACCCTTCATTTTTCGCAATAAACGTGCCTTTTGGGTTTCGCGTCTCTTCATCTTCGTGTCGTTTCCCCCTCCACCGTTTTATTGTCTTCTTATTTCTACCGGTGGAAGCTTTGATTATTCTTTTCAAAGAGTTAAAAATTCCTGTGTCTTGCTTCTTTCTTCCATTTTCCAGGTACATTCTTCTTCCACCCTTCTTTGTTTCCTTTTATCTTCTCTTTATCCACCATGTCTGTCTCTAGGGAAGATTATGGGTTTTCTAGTTCTGATGGTACTGAGGAACCTGTGAGGGAAGAGTTTGTGAATGTAGTTAGTTCTTCCGATAGTACAGAGAGTGACTCTTTTAGTGAGGATTTAGAAAGTAGGGCTATCGTTGCTTCTTCCTCCCTCTGCATTCCAGTGGGCTCTGTTGATACTAAAATTCCAGGTGGTGAAGGGGAGTGTTCCGGTGTAGTTTCTAAACGAAGAAGAAGAAGGGTTAAAATCAAGAAATGTTTAGGTGAGGGTGAACTGGAAGGTTACATTCTGTAAGTAGATGAAGAGGGGAAGGAGGAATCTGAGTATGACTTTGAAAACTATTCGTGGGTGGAGGCAGAGGTCAGGGACACCTCTTTGGTTTATACTGATGAAGAATCTCTCCAGAAATTCCTTGACCGAGCTGATTTCACCCGACCTAGTACCAAAGGGGTTATAAATTATAGTTGGTGTACTCCTCATGATAAGATTTGCCATAGGCACGTAGGTAACTCGGTTCAGGATGTAGTCTATGTGTTTGATAAATTGTTCAGTCAATATAAAGTTCGGGTACCTTTTACTAATTTTGAGTGTTCTCTTCTTCGGGTTCTGAATGTTGCTCCAACCCAACTTCATCCAAATTCATGGGGTTTTATAAAGGGTTTTCAGATTTTGTGCCAATTTTTTATATAGTCCCGACATGCCCCAAGTTCTTCTACTTTTTTCAAGTGAAATTTGTTCGTCCCTTAGGTCTTATACCTATTAACAGTCGTTCAAAATGGAAAATAATGGGGGCATACACTTCTTCCCTAAAACTATTTAAGGATCATTTCTTCTGCTTGTTCAGTGACATAGGAAATGAGTTCTTTCTTGATGATAACAAGAATTTCACTTTCCCCATCTATTGGTCACCATGTCCTCGTGCTATTCTTTTGTTTGATTCAGATTTTCTCTCCCCTGAGGAGTTTATCGAGGTAACCTTCTTAAAAGATGCTATTGGACTGAAGTGTGCCAATTTGATTAAGTTAGAGGACAAACCTGCTTATCTTAAGAAATACATTGGTATGACATGCATAATTTCTCTTTCTTGGTTCCGTTTATGAGACACTAATGTCTTACTTTGTTTTTACAGAACAAATGACTACTGCTTTGGATAAGAAAACTTTGGCTCATCGGCTTGCAGCACAAAGAGCCGAGAAGGCTAAGGCTGAAGCTGAAAGGGCCGAGAAGGCCAAGGCTGAGGTCGGGGTAGGCTCTGGTCTTCCACCAAATCCGCAGGTAACATCTTCGGAAAAAGCTCCCTCCACGTCATCCTTGAAGGAGGTCTCTCGTAAACATCCTCGAGAATCCAAACCATGTTTAGATGTTGAGAAGAACACTGGGCCGGACTTGCCTACGAAGGGTGGTGTTCAAGTCTTCCAATATTTTACTGGGTCGGGTCCTACCATCATTTCCTTATGGGATAACCGTTTTGACGTTCATCAAGTTATTGATTCTAACCTTCTCTTGAAGAATGATGTGAAGAGGTTGGAGAAATGGGGACCTCGTTCTGCTCATTTAATGCTTCAGCATATAGGAGTTAGAACAACTGCTTTAGCTCAGTACCTGGAGAGGCAAGATTCTTCCCATTCAAATCAACAAACCGAGTTGCTGAAATCTATTGATGACTTGCAAAAACAACTCGTTGGGTATGAGGAGATGAAAACCAAGGTTGTTGGTCTGGAGGGTCGAGTTGTTCTGTTGACTAAGGAAAATGAAAGTTTGAAAGAAGATAAGAAGACCTTGGCTTCTGAGGTGGGCGTAGAGAAGACTGCCAAAGAAAATGTTGAGAAGTTGCTTTCTGATGCTCTTGATGCAAATAAGAAAATTGAGGCGGATCGAGATAGGATTGAAGCTGGTGCATCTCATACTTATGATCAAGGGTTTTCACAAGCATTGGAACAAGTAAAAGCTTTGTACCCCAACCTGGATACTTCAAGCTGTGATGTTTTGAAGGAGGTTGTAAATGACAACTTGGTAGAAATGGTGTTGGACAAGAGAGGAGATGCGTCTAAAAATAATGAGGATCAGATCGGGCAAGAGTGTTCCAATGCTGAGAATGGAGTTGATGCCAAAGGTGGAGCTGACATTGAGGGCAGGCTGATGCTGATGGTGAAGGTGATGCTGATGGTGTAATTGACGGATCCGAGAAGACAATCTCCGAGCAACCCAAATCAACCTGACTTTCCTGTTTACCTTGTTTTATTTTGATTATGTAAAAATTCTAGTATGATGTGTATAAACTTCTATCTTATGACGTGTATGAATACTTATCCGTTATTCCAGAATTCACACGTTTTATTCTCCCTTCACCGTCCTTGACTTTGTCACTTTTAAAGCATAGGAATCAACGTTTTTATCTCTGTTTCTTGTTCCGTATTTATTGCATTTCGTTTCTCCATTGCCCCTGTCCTATAAAAGGGGTTGCATGCCTTTGCACTTATCGTACCGAATTTTATAAGTGTTTATCATGTCTGAGTTTTTGAAGTATTGAAGGATTTTCTGATATCAGTTAATCTGTTTGATCTGATTTTCGACCTAAATCGGATCAACAGATTAACTGATGTTGGAACTTTCTTTTGAATGAAGTTGGATCAAACCGATTAACTGAATGTAGGAGGAAAAATGCCAAATTCTCTTCCTTGGATTTTGGTATTCTTTCCTCTTATGCCAGAGATGGGAGGCCAAGTTTGTGAGGAAACCCAGTATTTGACTTGGGTTTTCTTGCATCTTCCTCTTTAGCTTCTGGGTTTTCCGAAGAGACTCCTGGGAGCAACTCAGAGATCGCAACCTGCTAAGGGTGGTGGAAGACTCTCCAGAAACTGATCTCTGACGTAGTCTTGTGACACCTAGGCCTTGAAGGGGGTGGTATCAAGAGTTGCTGCTTGTTATAGGAAGTAGTCTTCTGGTGTAACCCAAGAGTCATCTTTGGTAGCATCATCTCCTTACTTTTTTCTTTTTGTAGTGATAGGAAACTTGTAATTCTTATTACTTGTGTAATCTTGTGTGTGGTAGGTAGTCTCCTGGTGTAACGTTTGAATAAAATTTATCTCGTATACTTCAGTTCAATTTTTCTTCATAACTCTGGTAGCAACACGATGAAAATATTAACCAAGGTATGAGTTCGGTAACTTGAGGTCATACTTAGCAATTAACCAAGTATTAGAGCTCGGTGATGTAAGGTTATACTCAACAAAATAACTTAATCAAAATTTCAACCAAGTTATGGGCTTGGAATTTTTGAGGTGTGAACTCGACAAGTCAAGGTCGTACTTCTGTGCGATACCTTGATAATAATAAAAAAATTGATAATAATTAATCAAGTACTGGACCTAGATAACTTGGCGTAAATAATAACCAAGAGCTGAATGTAATAGCCAAGTACTGGACCTGGAATTTTTTAGGTGTGAACTCGGTAAGTCAAGGTTGTGCTTCTGTACGATACCTTGATAATAATTAATCAAGTACTAGACCTGGATAACTTGGTGTAAATAATAACCAGGAGCTGAATGTAATAACCAAGTACTGGACCTGGAATTTTTGAGGTGTGAGCTGAGGTCGTACTTTTGTCAAGTAACTTAGGAGAAATTTAACCAAGTTTTAGGCTTGGATCTTTGACGTGTGAGGTCGATAGCATGAGTTCATATTCTTGTCAAGTAACTTAGGAGAAATTTAACCAAGTTTTAGGCTTGGATCTTTGACGTGTAAGGTCGGTAGCATGAGTTCATATTCTTGTCAAGTAACTTAGGAGAAATTTAGCCAAGTTTTAGACTTGGATCTTTGACATGTGAGGTCGGTAGTGTGAGTTCATACTCTTGTCAAGTAACTTAGGAGAAATTTAACCAAGTGAGGTCGGTAGCATGAGTTCATACTCTTGTCAAGTAACTTAGGAGAAATTTAACCAAGTGAGGTCGGCAGCATGCGTTCATACTCTTGTCAAGTAACTTAGGAGAAATTTAGCCAAGTTTTAGACTTGGATCTTTGACATGTGAGCTCGGTAGTGTGAGTTCATACTCTTGTGAAGTAAATTAGGAGAAATTTAACCAAGTGAGGTCGGTAGCATGAGTTCCAACTCTTGTCAAGTAACTTAGGAGAAATTTAGCCAAGTTTTAGACTTAGATCTTTGACATGTGAGCTCGGTAGAATGAGTTCATACTCTTTCTTTGGAGAAATATTTTAACTCGTTACCCCAAGTGTTGGACTTGGTTTTTAGAGTATAAGCTCATTACCCTGAGGTGATCCTCGGTTTTTAGAGCATAACTTTGGCGAAACAACTCTTCCTTTGGAGAAATATTTTAACTCGTTACCCCAAGTGTTGGACTTGGTTTTTAGAGTATGAGCTCGTTACCCTGAGGTGATCCTCAGTTTTTAGAGCATAACTTTGGCGAAACAACTCTTCCTTTGGAGAAATATTTTAACTCGTTACCCCCAAGTGTTGGACTTAGTTTTTAGAGTATGAGCTCGTTACCCTGAGGTGATCCTCATTTTTTAGAGCATAACTTGGCAAAACAACTCTTCCTTTAGAGAAATATTTTAACTCGTTACCCCAAGTGTTGGACTTGGTTTTTAGAGTATGAGCCCGTTACCCTGAGGTGATCCTCAGTTTTTAGAGCATAACTTTGGTGAAACAACTCTTCCTTTGGAGAAATATTTTAACTCGTTACCCCAAGTGTTGGACTTGGTTTTTAGAGTATGAGCTCGTTACCCTGAGGTGATTCTCAGTTTTTAGAGCATAACTTTGACGAAACAGATCTTCCTTTGGAGAAAAATTAACTCGTTACCCCAAGTATTTGGACTTGGTTTTTAGAGTATGAGCTCGTTACTCTGAGGTGATCCTCAGTTTTTAGAGCATAACTTTGGCGAAACAGATCTTCCTTTGGAGAAAAATTAACTCGTGGCGAAATAGATCTTCCTTGGGAGAAAAATTAACTCGTTACCCTAAGTATTTGGACTTGGTTTTTAGAGTATGAGCTCGTTACCCTGAGGTGATTCTCAGTTTTTAGAGCATAACTTTGGCGAAACAGATATTCCTTTGGAGAAAAATTAACTTGTGGCGAAACAGATCTTCCTTGGAGAAAAATTAACTTGTCACTCCAAGTATTGAACTTGGTTTTAGAGTATGAGCTCGTTACCCTGAGGTGATCCTCAGTTTTTAGAGCATAACTTGCAGAGATGAAGATGGAGACAATGTAATATGAAAAATTCTTTTCTGTTTTATAGTCTAGGTTAAGCCTCATTAAAACATGTCTCGGCCAAAACCCTCCTTAGGGACAAAAAACTAAGATAGTAAAAAGAGTACCTAACCTGACTGTCATCATACAATTTGATTAACTGAAATAAAATCTCAAGTGCTTAGCGTTTCATGTTTTGGAATTGTTCCTCTTTAGGTTGGAGACTTGTTCCTATCCGAGTTGTTTGTGTTGGGCTATTGCCTATTTGGATGGTTTTCAGCTCCTCAGTAGGTTGAGGTCTTTTTTCTGAGAAATCGACTCTAGGATTTAGCTCGGTTGAATGGATTCTGAGCTGAGTGTCAAACTTCTTATTGGAAGATCTTCTTGTCTCCATACTTTTCACATAACAGCGCCGAGCTTCATCTTGCTCGGCTCTCATTACTCCTATCTTTTGATCATCAACGGGGAATTTCATTGTTAAGTGTGGGGTGGAGACGACTGCCCCTAATGCATTTAGGGTTGGTCTCCTGATAATAATATTGTAAGAAGTAATGGCATTAACAAGTAAGTATTTAACATTCACAGTTTTGTAAATTCCATCAGACCCAAAAGTCATTCTGAGATTTACAAAACCTTTTACCTCGACTTGCTCCCCAGCAAAACCTACCAAGTTTCCTTCAAAAGGGTGAATGGTGTCTGTTGGAAGTGAGAGGTCCTCATATGTCTTCCAAAACAAGACGTCGGTCGAGCTTCCTTGGTCGATTAAGACTTTTCTGACCGAGCACCCTTCAATGCTTATTCGAACCACCATAGGGTCGTCTTGGTTTACATCTTTTAAACCTGCAAAGTCTCTGTCAGAAAAAGAAATGATAGGGTGAGATCTACCTATTCGAGTATGTTCTGTTTTGTTGATTGAGAAAATCATCTTGAGATGTCTCTTTCTGGATGAGGAGGTAGGCCCCCCTCCCGCAAATCCTCCTGAAATGGTATGTATGGATCCAACTCTTCGTCTTGAAGTGCTAGGTCCAGGATTCTGGTTAGGGGACTCCTCTCGGTTTCTTCTACGATCGTAGTCTACTTGAGTTGTTTCCTTCTTATTTCTGTGCCTTCCGTCATACACATATCTCCCGAGGTGTCCCAACCTGATGAGTTGTTCAATTTGATTTTTCAGAGTCCGGCAGTCATCTGTTTTGTGTCCGTATGCTCGGTGGAAGTCGCATCCTTTTGTACGATCAACCCCTTTAGGGATGTCCTTAGGAGGTGGAGGGAGTTCAATGATTCTTGAGTTGTAGACTTCTCGTAGAATTTGACTCCTTCTTGCGTTTAGAGGGGTGAAGTGATCAAAAACAGGTGTTGGTCGGGGGGGTTTGGCAGGTCTCCCATTTTTCTTTCCCGCATTGAAGCTGAAAGTTCCCTTGTTATTTTGTTGGTTATGTGATGAATTGTCTTTTTCTAGGGGTTTTGTTAACATAGCTCTTAAGCATTTTTTGGCCACCGCGGCCTCCTCCGCATCTTTTTGTCCTAAAGCTTTTCATCTAAAATCGGCTATGTCAGTTGGTTTGGATTTGGCCAACTCATCTGCGAACTGTCCTTCCTTCACTTCGTTGATGATTGCCCTGAGATGAATTTTGGGGTCTAGCTCCTTGACTTGCATGGCTTCCTTATTGAAGCGGTTGATGTAATCTTTGAGTGGTTCGTCATCTCCTTGTAATATGCTGAACAAACTGTCCTCCGTTTTCTTAAAAGGACAGCTTGAAGAGAATTGATTTTTGAATGCCATATTAAACTCATCAAATCCTCTTATAGATCCGTGAGTCAGAGTTGAATACCACTGCAAGGCAGGTCCTGTCAAAGTTCCTGGAAAAATCTTACATAAAATAGGGTCAGTAGCACCTGTAGTAAGCATTACAGTGTGGAATCTGGTGAGATGTGAGTTTGGATCAGTTGTTCCATCATAAATAGGTAAATCAGGAAATTTAAAATATCTAGGTAAAGGAATAAACATAATATAATCAGAAAAAGGATGAAATCGTGTATCTGTTTGATTATTTAAATTGGCTTGTGGTTCAGAGCGTTCTGAAGGAGTTGGAGTTCCTGAAGAGTGGGTGTCCTCCTCCTCCTCTTCCTCACGAGTCTCTTTCAGTTGTTTTCGCATGACCCTATTTTCCTCCAAAACCCTCTGGTTCTCTTGTCTGAGTTGCTCGAGTTGTTGAGCAAGCTCTTGTAATGTTGATCCATCGTCATCGTCGACGTTTGACCTCGTCTTTACCATTTTTGAAAAACTTGTGGTTCTCTGGGAAAGTTTTACCAGAGCCCCACGGTGGACGCCAAATGTTCTTACTAAGCCTAATTTCTACTCATACAGTATAAGAAGGCTAAATGAAGAAGCTAGTGTGTCCTGATGCTTGCCTACGCCCCTCCTTTTATAGGTGCTGGGGGGTATCCTCTATATATGGCATGATTTGCTGATTGGGAGACAACGTGCGTTGATCCCGCTGTTAGTGTGCTTAACATCAGCCCTTTCCTTATTTGTCTCCTTTAGTCAAGCCAAGGATCCTGCTAGGGTGTGTCAGGTCAACCTCTACCGAGCTCATCTTGGCCGACTTGTTCTGAGGAAGAGTATGAGCTCAGCTAGTACGTAACATTTAGTATGAAAGAAAAAGAAATGAAATAGGGTGGAAAGAAATGATATATTTGTTAGGAGAAAAATAGAAAAGAAAGCAAATTGATTATAATATATAAAGACCAAAATGCCCATATTGTCTTTCATGCTTCTGACCAATTGTCTTTCATGTATATTTAAAGAAAAAGGGCACTATTGTCTTTCACGCTTCTAACCCATGGTCTCAGACTGATGTTGACGAAAACTCCCTCTCTCTCTTCGCAATTTCTTCTCACTTTTGCGGAGGAAAAAATCGGTAGGACCCACGACCTGTTATTTTCTCTCTGGTGTAGTTTCTATTCAACCAAACATAATTGCTAATTCCACTTTCCTAATTTGTCTTCTCTCCTCACAAACACAAATTTTTGTTCAACCAAACAGAGCGTAAATATCATAATAAAAAATTACTAACGAATAATTAAACACTCGTTCGTAGCAGAAAATGAAAGTATAACATCGGTTTGGGGTATGTCAAATTTCATCATAAGTAATTAAACAGTATTTTTTTGTACAACATTGTTCATGGGATAATATATAAGTAAAATCATTACAAAACAATATATTAAAAACACATATAATAGTTATGTGCAAAGAATTATAATAAAATGAAAAATATTAAAAACATACTCTTTAACACAATCTTTTAAAAACTTTATGTGATTGGTTAAAATTTAGTTAAGTCCCATCACATTGAAAGTGGATGAAATTAATTTGATGGGACCTATGTGAATTTTAGCCAATCACATAGGATGTGTTACAAAAAGTATATTAGAGAGTGCACGCGTTGAAACACTCTTCAAATAGATAATAAAAATATTATCTATTGAGTTCACAAAATCATTATCCTATTTTAAAATGATTTGAATAATAATAGAATATATTATTGGTTTTAACAAAAATGTAAAAAAAAAACTCTGTATATTATGTTAACAGTGATACTAATATTATTTAAATTAAAAATTATGATATTTGAGCTTGATGTTTTATAAATTGTAACATGTAAGCATAACTATTACCAATTGAATTATCAGTATCCTTCCTCACATTATGACTTTTTCATGGTAATATGTAAGACCTAGATAATAAACTCTTAAAAGGAACTTTTTTTCAAAGTTTAAACAAATACGACTATAATTTCTTGAAGCCAAGGTATTGGTTACGAATTCAGGACTATAGTTTTACTTAACATGATAGGATTACGATTTTTGTTTGCCCGAAGTTAAATCAATTGGTTGGAATTACCATGTGAGCATCCATAGAACTTTTTAAGTTTTGTGGAAGCAATTTTCTTACCAGTCCTTACTCCACATTCTTCGTTACATGCTTATTTATTCAAATTAGAATAAATTAATTTTTTGACAAAAAAAAATAATAAATTAAATTTTATACTATGACAAATTATTGAAATGATTTGAACGGTGAGTAATTCATAAAGGAATTGAAACCAAATGTGCACATAATAGGTAAAAAAAAGTGAAATTTAATCCATATCAAAGAAATTCAAATCCAATTTCTTTATAAATACAAATCATCTTGTAAGTATAACTTTAATCCTGTGCACATATATAACAGGCATAAAATAATGTCATATCATCAAATAATATACATAAAAAGGGTTATCCCAAGCTACTATGGGTGATTTTTTTTTACAATATTTCATGAATAAGGTAAAAGGTACAAACTATACAGCACTTTAGCATTTCATGAGAGCTTGAAACTAATTAAAAAAAGAAAGAATTCCTCTCATTCCAACGACCACCCCTTTTCTGAAAACTCATCTACAAAGCTAACTACACAATTGTCGGAGACAATCACCATAACCATGTCATGTCCCCTCTGACAAATATGCAAGCTTCATAACCCTTTATTTTAAGATTCAGGACACATTACAAAAACACAAAGTCAAACTATTCTTCTTTTCTGTTATGACATTAGAATCATCCTGAAATGCATAAGAAAGTTTGCTAGTGGACCTATTATTGGCAACGTTATAACTATTATTGTTCCCACCAGATAAACTTTAGCTGATTAAAATGTGCATAGAGATTTTTATCAAACATATGAACAAAGTCCAAAATTTTGTTAAATAAGGGAGGTATGCATATAAGAACATAAGTAGTATGCACCAAAGCTTCTCTTGCCAAATATTTACTTGAACGAAATAAAAAGTTGTCATATTAAAGAAGATAGCCTTATGTAGGTGCAACACTATCCTCCCAAATACGTGTCAAGCCAGCAACATACTTTAATGGTAGAAACTATAATACAAAAACCTTGAATGAAGATGGAGTGATAATAACATTTGAACAAATCTTGAACTAAATTGAAGAGGATATATAATATGTGGTAGGGAAAAACAGAATAAAGTAAAATGTTTATCATAATTATTCAATTAAAATAGGGAAATTATTTTAGCAGACCTTACAAAGCCAAAGCAAGCTATCAGATTACCAACCTCAATTGATAGTTCCTCATGCACCAGCTCAAAAGTTTAAAATAATCAATGTATTTCTTGGTTGGAATGTAGAAGGCCAGCAAAACATGATTCCACTTAAGAGGCAAATGGTCATGATAAAATCAAGCTTCGATGGTTGAGTTCTAACAATACGACACCAAAAAAAATAAGTATACTTCAATCAACAGCAAGGGAAAAGGTTTATCTTTAACTTTGTAATAGTCAGGTCAATGAACCGCCAAATAAGTTCCATAATTGACACCTTGTTTTGTTCCTTTTCAGACTTTTAGTAGGTACTTTGTCCATAAGATGAGTGGTGTATTGTAGTCATGGATAAATTAATTAATAAATGCAGTCCAAAACATAATAAGTAAAAGCTAATAAACATATTAAGTGTTGATCATTGACTAAAAATTAGAAAACAAAATACATCAATGTAATAATTGGGAAGAGGAAGTGAAATTTCAACTCAACAATAGCTTATACAACATTGTTCTTCTAACAGCTTCCAATGTCTAGAAGGTAGAAGTAGAACTATCTCTCCCCCTTCTTATAAACTAAGCGCAACTTGTTCTTGAAATTTGGTGACTTTGAAAGTTGTATCATTAACCCAAATTGGTTAACTTTGGCTAATCAAGCCATAACATTGACGAACATGTGAAAATTGAAAAGTTTTGAAATATTGGATTCTGAAGGAAATGTTGGACTTAAAATTTTCAGCACTCCCCTACTGTCATTAATTTTTACCAGAATGATAAAGGATTGAATTCTCTTAGATTTCAATATATAAATAAAGGAGCAAAGATATTAACCAAATAATAATGAATTATTGTCAAAGAAGAGGCATCAGAACAAAGCCAAAGTGAAATACACACAACTGCTATTCTGATATTAGTTTTTGGTGTCACATTCTGCCTGAACTATCCTTTGCTCTCATTAGGGAGCCCTAATTCATATGTTGTAGTTTATAAATCCAAAATTAATATCATTCGATTACATATTGCCAAACTTATTTCACTCTTACATGCACATTTATGTAGCATGAAGTTGACCTTTTAATAATGAGAAACCAATATAAATAATTTATGCAGAGAATAGACTTCCTGCGGGAGACTGTAGAGGTAAGGAGGATGGAGGATCCTTTGGGAAAAGTAGATTGAAAACAGAAAAAACAAAACACACAGAACAAAAGGTGGGTTATGAAAGTTTTATGAGATTGGGAAAAGTAAATTGAAAACAGAAAAACACGCACTAAAGAAATGGAAGAGTTGAACACCAGAGGAAAGATATGTAATATCTACAATCACTTAACTCAGTTACCAAAACCACCTTTACTATACGATGATCACAATGAACACCGCATCACCATTTATAGATTCCTCATGAACCCCCTCCCCCTCCCATGGATGTGAAGTTCATTTTGGCTCTATAATTTGAAATTCAAATTTCCATCTCATACAGTGATATTTCCTGACACAACAACATCCATGCATGCGCCGCGCAAAAGCAAGATAGGCCCGCATTTTTAGTCAATTGCATTTATTGTTGATTGGCAATCTATAATGGAAATCCTGGAAAAAAAATATCACACGTCCTTTCTTTCTCTTTTTGTCTTTATCATCCATATCAAGATCAAGATCCACATACAAAGCATAAACATATATGAACCAAATATAATTTCTCAAATAAGGCCCAAAGCGTGAACCATATCAATGGCTACGCAAACAAATTTTTTGGAAATGAATATTGTGAAGTTATGCAAGAAATTATCTATCGATGTAAAGTAAATAGTTCAACAGCAACATTGCAATATATTGTAGTAAAGAGACAACAAAATGAAATAATATTTTCTGATAACAAAATTCATCACCTGCAGGATTTATAGATGCATAGCCGAACCTAACCCTGGGTAGAAATAGACAACACGTGGACAGGCGATGTAATCCCGAAAATAGGGGATTTGAAGAGGACACCCTAAAAAAAACCTACAACAAAAAATAAGGAACAATATCTCAACCATCCGGGGGCAAAAAATTTTTAAAAAATTTTGAATTTTTCACCACATCCATCTGAGTTGTTCCAAACGATTAAACACAACTACAGTTCGTATGGAAAGGATGAAAGTATATAATAATAATTTACCAACCACTAAATCATTTTCCCACAATTTAGGACTAAACGAAAAAAAAAATGAGGTTAAGGAGAGATCAAACCATGACCTCCGTGATTTATAGCTCAACAACGTGAAAAAAAAATATGATCCCTCACAGTATACAACTGGCAGATGGCACATGCATGAACTCTAGCATCATGGTGAATAGTTGACACCTCGTGCTTCTTGTACAAACACCTCTTGAGAAGACATAGAAGCATAAAGAAACCCTACTCAAAGGCTACTGGAAGGAAAAAAAGGGAAAAAGGCTATTGGAAGTTAATACCTTAGCTAAAGCTAGTAGACCATAAAATCGGGGCTAGTCATTTAATTGAGTGGGCCCAAAACAGTGATAGGCCATTATTAGTATGGATCTACAACCCAAAAATGGCAGAATTTTTTTTAAAAAAAAACCGGGAGGAATGCCCAATGAACAGTTGACGAAAAAACCCACTAATGTAAATTTTAAGATTTAAAGGTGGAGACATTTCTTTATTGTATTAAATCATCATATAAGGAATGTGGCAATTTGGATTTGTACACCTAATTTGCCTATTAAGTTGTCTCATCCATTCTTCCTGCAAAGCTTTCTCATCCATTCTTCCTATAGCTTGTGGGGAAGAAATTAAGCATAATGTTAAAAGTGGATCAACTGACATCTATTCATTATAGGAGAACATTTGCAAGGATTTGTGTGGAGATTGATCTAGCTAAATACTAATTGTCTTAAGGCATGATTGATAAGTGAAAACCATATGATAAATTAGAGCATTTTTTAGTTCACTTATCAAGGATAAAATAGTACTTTTGCCCCAAATTAATCTTTTTTTATTTAATATTAGATAAATTGTATTTAGTAATCTTGGATTTGAATTTGATGCTATTTTGATAGAAATATTACTGATTTTTGCAGAATATTGCAAGGATTTGATTTGAAGGAAAGATAACATTAAATAAGAGAGATATCTGCAAGATCTGAGGTTTAATTGAGGGCAATTAATGAAGATATCACTGCCAATTAAACAAGGATTCTGCAGACAACCTTCCCAATTAAATCCAAGATGCTCAATAAATGCAAGATTTCATCAAGAAAAGGGAAACAGGGAAAGACAAATCAACCAAAACTAGTTTCGGGGAGAGATCAAGTTAAAAAGAGAAAGATTGAAGCTGCATAACGCATTTTGCGCCTCAACCTGCGCTGTAGCGCAGGGTGAAGCGCAGCTCTCTGGATCCCGCGCTGCAACCTGCGCTGTAGCGCAGGTCACGCAGATTTGTTCCCTGTTGCCATTTTTTGATAGATTTCTCCCCAATTTTCTTTGTCTTTCCTTAGCCTATAAATAGGACCTCATTGCACCATATCAAAGTGTGAACGATTATTGTAATTCAGTCACATTTCAGTGATAATGCACCAGAGCTAATTTTAGAGTAGGAGAGGAGGAGTGTTTCACAAGGATTGAAGATGGTGACAGCATCTTCGGTGGTTTGTATGGCTACCTTGTGTAGTTAACTCTCCATTATGATTGAATGTAATTGATTCTATCCCCAAGTGTATGTAAACTCTATATTATTATTTCCTGGGCTCTCTGTCTATAATATTGGTAATCTTATTCTGTGCTTAATTCCTATCTTTCGCGATTGCGCCAGAGTTATAGGCTAGTTTCGATTAGGATTGAGGATGGGGGAGCGGATTCTGAAGAAACCCAAACTTTGATTGAATAAGAGGACTCGGTACTCTGTGACCGACACATGAGCGTTACTATTGAGCGATGGGTAGTGACAGTACTCTAGCAAAGGGCGTTTACAGGATTAGGCCTTAGTATCGATAGCAAAAGATTAGTTGATTGTCAATCCAGGACCGACACATGGATGTATCCTGATGAGTAATGGGTAGTGTGAGTACTCTAATGAAGGTGCGTCTACAGGATTAGGCCTCGTTTATCAATTAGTTCTTTTACAAACAGAATAAAGATAACAAAATAAGCTGAGGGTAAGTCTGTCGCTTGGGAGAGCCCGCATGAATTATCTTTGAGTGTGAGTGGCGCCTGGTAACTCGGGGTCATAAGCAATATAGTTTGTCTACAGTATTATAGAGTAAACCTAAAATAATAGATAGTTTTTACATGCACAAAGGGTGTGATGATATGAAGTTCAATCCTAATCCAAGTAAAGTGTTTCTAACTCTTCCTTTCTAATTCAATTGATTATTAATTTGCTATTTACAATTTCCGCAACAATACTCTCAAAACCGTTATTTCCCTTGATAATTATATCATGAGTATACGTGAATTGATCGTTCCCTGTGGATACGATATCTTTCTTACTATTATACTACTGGATTTTTTGTTCGCTTGCCAGAAACCCATCAATGATCACCATTTATAATATGAATGGCTTCATCTTATTTGTTTTATACATATGGCCACGGGTAGATTGATTGTTATGAGTTGTTGGAGTCAAAAGACATGCCATAGACAATACCAATAATGGATCCTTTGGGAAACAAGCGTGGTAACAAAGTGGTGAATGCAAAGTTGTATGGTAGGCTCGGTGTTACCAAGTCATAATGTGTTAGACCCTATGTCTCAATTGTTTGCTCAGTATAGACTTCGTTTTCCTTAGTGTTTTCTACTTTTTTTGGTCTTTTGAATAATTTCCCACTTTTTTTTTTGTCAAAGTTCACTATTCTTACAAAAGTAATGGAAAAACATGAAATTAAATACAAACAACCTGAAAATGCTAGTAAATTGGACCAAATTTCTAAGGATAAAGTGGTAGACATGATGATTTTATCATACAACGATGGTGTTGGGTCGAGAAAGGTTTTGTGTTACATGGGCCGGGCAACAAGTATACATGTACATGAATGAGAGTAAATAGTAACAGTAACTTCTACACCAAGCTTAATTTGTTTTGTTTTTCATTACTGTATACTATGGAGTCGAGATAAAAAAAGGCCAGTAACTTAAGATAACCCATCAAAACCTCAGGTTTTGAGATATAGGTAGTCAATCTCAGGATTTATAGCAATTTTTGTTATTGTAACACCTTAAATTTCTAGCTAAGAACCTATTTTGAAGTTCTGGGTCCAAACCCTGAGCTTCCTTGATCCGAGCTTGAAGCTCACTAGTGATCTCTAGCCTGCACAACCTAATACTGCTTTCACCAACTTCAACACTAAGACTCAGATTCCTAAAATCCTCTAAGAGACTCATTTCATATACCATCATGGATGATACGTGAAGGAATTTCCTACTGAGAGCGTCGGCCACTATATTGGCCTTACCCGGATGATACTTCAACTCAAAGTCATAAGCTTTAAGAAATTCCATCCACCTCCTTTGCCTCATGTTGAGTTCTTTTTGATCAAAGAGATATTTCAAACTCTTGTGATCACTAAAGACCTCAAACTTCACACCGAACAAGTAATGCCTCCAAATTTTGAGGGCAAAAACCACAACTGCTAATTCTAAATCATGGGTAGGATAATTTTCCTCATGAGACCTCATCTGTCTAGAGGCATAAGCCACTACTCTCCTCTCCTGCATTAAAACACATCCTAAACCCTTACCCGACGCATCACTATACACTTCAAAGGGTTTAGACAAATCCGACAACGCCAGTACCAGAGCAGTGGTCAACTTATCCTTGAGTTCTAGAAAACTCTGCTCACACTTTTTGTCCTATACAAAAGCTTGACCCTTTCGAATCAACCTTGTAAAAGGCAAAGCTTAACGGGAAAATCCATTAATGAATCTCCGGTAGTAGCGGGTCAATCCTAGGAAACTCCTAATTTCCGTGACGGTCTTAGGTCTTTCCCACTCAAGAACGGCTTCTACCTTACTAGGATCAACTGATACCCCCTCTCTAGTGATAACATGCCCTAGGAAATGGACCCGGTCCATCCAAAACTCACACTTTTCAGGATTAGCAAACAGTCTCTTTTCTCTCAGAATTTTTAAAACAGTCCTAAGGTGATTTTCATGTTCTTCTAGACTACGAGAATAAATCAAGATGTCATCAATAAATACCACTACAAACTGATCCAAAAAGGGTCGGAAGATTCGATTCATGTAGTCCATGAATACAGCAGGAACATTAGTAACATCAAATGGCATCACTAGATACTCATAGTGCCCATATCTAGTCCTAAAAGTTGTCTTAGGGATATCTTCCTTTCTAATCTTAATCTGGTGGTAACCCGATCTAAGATCTATCTTAGAAAACACTAAGGCACCCCTAAGTTGGTCTATAAGGTCATCTATCCTAGGAAGTGGGTACTTGTTTTTAATGGTGACCTTATTTAATTGTCTATAATCTACACACAATCTCATACTCCCATTTTTCTTCTTCACTAACAACACTGGAGCTCCCCAGGGTGACACACTAGGCCTAATGAACCCTTTGGCTATAAGATCTTCTAGTTGAGTTTTAAGTTCATTCAGTTCTAGTGGGGACATCCTATATGGAGCCTTAGAGATGGGTCTCGCACCCGGCACTAAGTCTATGGTAAACTCTAACTCTCGGTTCGGTGGTAAGGTTAAAACTTCACTAGGAAAAACATCTTGGAACTCCCTAACCGTAGCTACACTGCTTAAATCTATTTTAGATTCTAGAGTTGAGGAGAGTATCAAAATAAAACATTCACTTCCATCACTAAGACATTGGTTAACCTGGGTGATACTGGACAAAAGCACAGGAGGTCTCTCCCTCAAAGGAGGAGGAAAAGGAGGAAATATAACCTTTTTATTGAAACAGTCTAATGTAACCTGATTGGAAGATAACCAGTTCATTCCCAAAATAATATCCATACCTCTCAAAGGTAGACAAATCAAATCAACTACAGAAATCCTCCCCTGAATAACTATAGAACATTTAGAACACACAAGGGAAGTGGAAATAGCCTCTTTAGCTGGAGTAATTACATTGAGTATATAAGGTAAAGAATCAACAGACAATTTTAACTGTTCAACACATTCAGAAGAAATGAAAGAATGGGTTGCCCCAGAATCAAACAATACAATTAAACCCTTCTCTCCTAGGGTGCATATACCTCTCAGCAGATTGTCTGCAAAAGCTGCTACTTGCCCACTAAGGGTAAAAACTCTTCCAGTTGATTGAGGTTTCTGGAAGTTCTTCAGTTTTGGACAGTCTCTCTTTATGTGACCCGGCTGCTTACAAGAATAGCACAAGTTCTTCCCCATCATACACTCTCCAGCATGCTCCTTTCCACACTTGTTGCACTTAGGTCCTCCTTGGCGTTGGGCTTGCTGAGTGGGCAAGACTGGTTTACCTTGCCACTTAGGCTTGGAGACCTTGCCCTGGAGGGGCACTTCGAACTTTCTTTTTCCCTTTTTTTCCATTGGTGTAGGTGATGGAGTAGTTCCTTTGAAATTTTTCTCCGCAATGTAGCACTTACTAACCAACAACGAAAAGTCTCTGATCTCTAATGTCCCAATCCGGTCCAACAGTTCAGGTCTTAGCCCTCCCTCAAATTGAGTGCACCTCCACTCCTCATCAGTCACTGCTTGAAGATAACGAGAATACTTTGCTAACTCTTCAAATTTCGCCATATACTGACCCACTGACATGTCTCCTTGCCTAAGTTGCAAAAATTCAGTCTCCTTTTTCCTCTTGATGGTAGCTGGAAAGTACTTCCCCAAGAATAGGTTCTGAAAGACATCCCAAGTCATAGGAGCCTCCGCCTCTGCAGCTCGAACCTTAGCAGTCTTCCACCAGTCTTCAGCCTCCCCTCTCAACATGTATACTGCAAAACCAACCTTAGCCTCATCCGTACACTTCATCACGTCAAAAATCCGGTTCAAGTCCCGTAGCCAATTAGCAGCAACATCAGGGTTGTAAACTCCGTTGAACTGTGGAGGAGTGTGCTTCCTAAACTCTGACAACCCCGCAGCAAAAGAATCCACAACAGGGGGAGGTGGTGGCTCTGTGTACCTCCTAGCCATTTCTTGAAGCATGGCTGCATTGGTGGCAGCTTGCTACCGTGCCGCTTCCGCTTGAACCCGATTAGCATTCATCTGCTCTCCCATCATTTGTGTCAGGGCTTGAAGGGCTGCCGCCATAGGATCCTGAGTAGGACCCTGTGAAGATGATGATGATGGAGGAGGTGGAAAATTGACCCTTGGACGACCTCTCCTGCCGCCTGCCATAATTCCCTACATATCATCAAGTAAATTTCGAGGTGATCAGTCTCTCAATTCACAAAATAATATATATGGAATCGTTAACAAACCACAGAATATCCTAATTTCACAGTCCAAATGGATTGAACTGCTCTGATACCAAAATGTAACACCTTAAATTTCTAGCTAAGAACCTAGTCCGTTGGAAACCAAGTTCTTAACTTAGAATTTGGAGCGTAACGTTTTGAATATCAACTTAATCACGAAATTGTAAGAAATACAACGAAAATCCAACAATTCAATGAAGCATTCTAAGTAATAACACATGAATCCATACTAAATTCACATTTTCATAAACATAAGTCCTTAGTCTATCAAGCCACTAAGGATACAAAACAAACTTTCTAAGAAAACTTCAGCTATACTAAGATGTATACATATATACATGAGAATCATCTTAGAACAAACATAAAGGAAACTAATGCCTATCCCAAAGCTCTTTACTTCCCGGACTGGGTGTCTGGAAATGGAGGTACCTGTTCAACTAAAACAATCCACATAACGTGTGGTTAGATAAAATCTCAGTGAATACAAAACACATGCATGAGTGCAAGGGATAAGAAATTCATGTCAGAACATAATTCATAGAATCAACCAAACCATCAATAATCAAATGAAAATGCAATATGATGCACTCACTGCTGTGCCCAGCAGACATGTTCTTATCACTTTCTAGAGTTAGACCCGAGCTCAGACTACCGGAACCGGCTTTCCCGGGGACAAATCCCACCCAAACTGGACCGAAGTCGTGTTTTCAATACCATTGTTTATTCATTTTTACTCACAGCACAAGGCCGGCTTTGAACTTACTTCAATTTAATCATAGTCCATAATAAAATAATAACACAATGTCTCATGCATAACAATATCAAGCAATTAAACTAGTTTCGACTATTCAAAGGTTTCGACCCTTACGACTGAAAATCCAAATTACCATTTCGAATTCTAGCTCAAGCTACAACATTCAATAACTATAAATAATCGAGGAATTACAATTGATTCAGATGTAAATATAAGGTGGAACCAAGTGGGATCGATAGTTTCGATAGTTTCGATAGTTCGATAATTTCGATAGTTCCGAAAGCTTCGAAACTAAGGATTCCGATACTCGATTCCCAATCGATATACTCAATCCAACAATTACCATATCAATACAATTAGAATCTACCAAGAAAGTCTACAATCAACAAAATTAAAGAAAGGGAGATGAGAGAATGGGCACATGCATAAGAATCATCCTAAAACCCAAAGAGAAGTGAGTTGTACTCACAAATCCAAGCAATTCAAGAAGGAAAATGAGGTTTGGAGGTGGTCAATTTGATGTTTCCTTGTCCCGAATCCGTCTTCAAGCTTCAAATTGAAGTTTCTCTCTCTAGGTTCTCTCTCTCTCTCTATTAGGTCGGAAAGGGGAAGAAAGAAAATGAATTTCTGGTTTAATTTCGCACCAGCTATATATATTTTTCGTGCTGGTAATCGATTACCGACTTACTGTAATCGATTACCATAGGCTAAAAAGACGCTAGAGAGCCCTTTCTGGTAATCTGGTAATCGATTACCACTCCTGGTAATCGATTACTAGGATCCCAGATTTCTGGTAATTGATTACCAAAAATCTTGCTCTCAGGTAATCGATTACCAACAGAACAGCTCTCTGGTAATCGATTACCACCTCTTGGTAATCGATTACCAACAAAACAGCTCTCTGGTAATCGATTACGAACTCTTGGTAATCGATTACCAGGGACTTAAACTCCTAGAATTTACTTATTTTAAGAATTCCAAACTTAGATTTTATTCCCTAATCCTTATAACTTCCAGTTTCTCAATTAAACATACACAGATTACCCTTTAAACCTTATAATTTATAATAGCCTGATATGCGGGATGTTACAGTTATTTTTGTAGAAACCACAAGAAACACTAGAAGGGGGGGTTGAATAGTGTTTTAATTGTTTAAATAGATTTTCTCGCGAACCTTTTCACAAACAAAGTTTTCTCAAAAGATATAAGCAACTTTCTGAAACTGGAGTATGTACTTGCTGAAATTCTTTTCAGCAGGTTCACCAAAACTGATTTCTTAAATTGTTTTGAAACGTATTTTTGAAAGCTTATGTTTAAACAGTTTAATTCACTAATATCCTAACCCTTCTTGTTAGATAAAACAACAGTTAATAAGAGATAAGGGTTGAGAAGACTTAGCCAAGAATTTATCCTGGTTCACCCACCAACACAGTGAGCTACGTCCAGTCCCAGTGCAAACACGCAACTGGATTTTCCACTAACTGATCAGTTACAAGTATTCTTTGATCCCAGCCTCTTCAGGCTAAACACCAAGTATTGTTTGGACACCACCTATCTAGGCTAAACAACCGAGTATTCTTTGGACACAGCCTCTCCAGGCTAAACAACCAAGTATTATTTGTTTCTCCAAGTCTCTTCAGGCTCTCAGACACTTTTCAGTGCTTACAAAGAATTTTTGTTTAAGTCCCTGAAGAAATCAAACACAAATAATCTTGTACAAGGAAATGATTGAGTATAACTCAGGATACAAATGAGATTTACAATGTACAAAATATCAGAGAGTTGCAGCTAAATTTTTG
Organism: Sesbania bispinosa; assembly: GCA_026901365.1. Taxonomy (NCBI): domain Eukaryota; kingdom Viridiplantae; phylum Streptophyta; class Magnoliopsida; order Fabales; family Fabaceae; genus Sesbania; species Sesbania bispinosa. The sequence continues at coordinate 1,621,010 of QLOH01000027.1, read as the reverse complement.
CAGCGTGTTGGCTTGGTATTGTATAATCTTTTTGAGCTTGGCCAACGTCTTCAAAGTCTTTCATGAAGCAATATATAGAGTCCAAAAATTAATCTGTTGAGGATTGCTTAACCAACGTTGTGAGATAACATTGAATGTTGTTAAAGACGTTGTGGGACAATCTCCAAAAAAATCCTTCTGACTTTGTGTTGCAGGTGTGCAGTCTGTGACACAGTTCTGACACGTACAGCAGATTCCCTTTTAAGGTAATATGATTTTGACAGACTAAAGGGTCTCTGAAAACATTCCTTAATTGGATTAAAATTGCAAAAGACGTTTGAGAGTGCATTAAAGTCTTCAAGCAAAAAGGCCTTCAGACTTTAGTCAAATGCTACGTTGTAGGTCTTCAACAGATCTTTTTTATTTCAGATACTATAACACTTCAGAAGGTAGAGAAGTCTTCAGTAGGTCTTAGCTCTTCAGAGAGTTCCTTATATCAACAGGTTCAACTTCGGAGATTTGGATTATATTAGAGGGTTTCTCTTCATAAAAATTGCTGAAACAAAAATACCTTCAAGTGAATATGCTCTAATTCAATAATATTTTAACCAAATTTGTTATCCATTAAAACTTAGGATTGTGAGACTAAACATTATTAATTTCCTTCATAATATTTTGAGACTCGACAATTTTAGGGTAGTATTGGAGGGAATTAGAGCTAGTTGGGTAGAGGTAGACACATTTCAAATACTAATTGATTAGTTGGGCCAAGGATAACTCCAAATCAGAAAACCTTGGTATTGTTATCATAGAGTCCTTCTCATAACACATTCCACTAACGAATTGAGGCATCATCCAACATGAGCCCTTATTGTATGAGCAATTTGTTAAGACAAACCCTTTAACACTTAAGATTTTAATGATGACAACTCTTCAAGCAAGTAAAATTTAAGTATCATTTTGAGTCTCTTTGTTATCTGATGAATTTGCTTATGTGTGTAGAATTTAAAAAATCAATTAGCTGCAGAAAGATTAAAAGACAAAAAGCTTATATCCTCAAAGATGCAAGGCTTTCAAGAAAACTAAGGAGCAATCTGAAGGAAGCATATGCAAGAAGCTCAGGCTCAGAAGCAAAAAGCATAAGTTAGAAGCAAATTGCTAGGTCAGAAAACTCAAAAACAAACACACTAACATGACCAAGAAGTAGAAGCAAAAGTCAGAAGCAGAATCTCAGCACAAAAGCAAAAGTCAAAAGCATAATCTTAGATGCAGAAGCAAAGGACTTAAGTCAGAAGTAAGCCACTTATGCTAATGTGGATAAACTTCCTGACAGAAAAATTGGAAAGCTGTTGGACATTACCAACGGCTATAAACGGTCATATTCACACCCCCAACCTATATATAAATAAGGATTGAAGAACTCAGAAACCACAGAGAACATCAAGATAAAAGAGCTCAAACGTTGCACAAGATTTTTGTATGGCCTCTCATCATTTACATTGCTTCTAACCTGCTATTCATTACTGTTTATCAACTCTGAGTTTTATTCATGGAATTTTTCATCTATAACCTTGCTTGAGCAACCTATTGTTAATCCACACTCTGTGTGCTAGTTAACTCAAGCACAAACTCTTCATCTTTGCTGTAATCTGTTTGTAACTCCTCCACTAAGTAAGAAAGTGTTTATTGACTGTGGTGTTGAGTGGAGAAGCTTGGAGATGCTATTATAAAATTACTTAGAAGCCTGGAGAGGCTTTGTTAAGGAGAATACTTAGACGCCTGGAGAGGCTCTTGAGGAATAATACTTGAAACTTGAGAAAAGTCCGTGGAAAATCTCACTGCGGTGAGGACTGGACGTAGCCCTATCTGTTGAGGGTGAACCAACATAAACTCCATTGTGTATCTCTCTTCTGACCTTTTCTCTGTTTATTTAGTTAACTGAAAGACACATTGCAAAATTGGTTCTGAACTTTTAAATTGAAGCTTTTTATTAAAACCAACTCAGGTGCAAAGGTTTATACTCTGAAAAGCATCAACTAAGTTTTTCTATTTACTTATTAGAAGCATTTTACAAACAGGTTCATAGACAAGAGCTTAACATACTTAGCAACTGTTGCTTCTAAGCATATCCTTACTGAACTTTTTTAGGCAAGTTTAGAAGTGTCTCAATTCAACCCCCTTCTTGAGACTTTTCCAACTATACAATTAGCAACGCTCTCAAGGGTATCCTTGTTGACCAATAACATATTTGATTGGGATTTAACTTTGACACAAACAATAATGAAATTCTTTCTTTTTAATATATCCTCTAATCTTATAATTCATCACATCAGTTTTAATTACCATAATCTTAGTTGGAATAAGGTATTATCTTCTAATTAGGGACGATAAGGTAATTGACCTAATAGATACCTACAAAGTTACTCATAATAGATATAATAAATAACCTCTAAAGAGATATATGTATGGGTAATTACCTACCAAAAATTGCGAGAATGAGTGCGAGTGTGGGTATTATAATACCCAACATGCCCATACTCACACACACACACATTAATTAATTAATTAAGATGTCTTACATACACAAACATATATGTATGTGTGTATTATTGTAACATTTACTTAATGTTTAACCATTACACTTTTCATTTTATATAATGACATCATTATTTTGTATTTTAATTTAGTTAAATTATTTTGTTTGTAAGGTTTTATAGTTAGATTTGGATGATCTTTAAATAATTTTTCAATTGTTATAATTATTTTTTAATCAATGTTCTTTTGTATTGATTTTACATACTAACACAAGACAAACCTAAACACAAGTTTTTGGGAGCAATTGACCCCATAATATTTTTATTATTTTTAATCTTATATGTATTATATATACACTACAAGAAACAACGAATTAGCCACGATATTTTAGCGACGCCCACGACACCGTCTCTATTAGCGTCTGGCAGGCCGACTCAACGACCGACGCTAAAGATATCACCGTTGAAAATTTTTTTTTTTTATTTTTTTTATGTAGCGATGGCCAGGTCATCACTACTTAGTAACGTTAGCGTCGGCCGAGGCCGACGCTAAAGGTATAAAAAATTTTTTAAAATTTTTATTTAGCGTTGACCAGGACGTCGCAAAAGGCCGTTACTAAAGTAATTTTTTTTTAACGCCGACCTTTGTAAAGTTAGTGTCGGTCTGGCCGTCACTAATTTTTTTTCACTATATATATATGTAATATTTTGCACTACACATTCCAAGAAACAAACTTGGCATAACGGTCAGGCTATTTCTTTGTATTGTGCAGGTTATGGCTTTCGATTCTCACAATTGATAAATATCGGAAGAAAAGATTATTTTTGAGTCGCTATCTAGTGACGGCCATGGGTCGTCACTGTGTAGTGACGACCATTAGCAATGGCCAGGCCGTCGCTACATACCATCGGCCATAAAATATCGTCGCTATTGCATTAACTGAACTAGAAATTCCAATCACAAGAAGGGGGGTTGAATTGTGATCTTTTTAAATTTCTGCAAACTTCTAATATTGATTCTTCTCAAGTAATACTTGGCTAAGTATTAGAAGATAATTCTCAAGAAGATGTGAGTTATAATATGTGTATTATGCTGAAAGTACAGTTCCTTTGATGGAACCTTTTAATGTATCACTTACTTAAGTATTAGGTAGATTTCAAACCAATTTTATGCACATGTAATCAAGGTGAAATAAAGAGAGTGAGAGTAAGAAGATTTGCACACACAAATTTTATACTGGTTTACCTCTTCCAACCTGAGGTTACGTCCAATCGCTACTTCAAGTAGGATTTTCTTAATCAACTATTGCTTTTACAGATTTCTTGGGTACAACTTACCACTAGTATTCTTATGCAGCCTCTTCAGGCTCTTCACACACTTCTCCTGAAACCTTTACAGATATTGTAGCTTCTTCTGCAGACTGTGCAGGTTCAAAAATAATTTACAGAACCTCTTCTACAAGTTTTTACAACTCAGAACAACTCACTATAGTAGTGCAGTAACTTGTTGCAACTATTTTTCACCTTCTCAAGAGGCACTAACTCTCTTAAAGCCTTCTTGAGAGATTACAAAAGATTTAAGTAGTGAAATGATAAGAATAAGGCTCAAAACAATTACAATTACAACACAACAGAAAATTATTGAGCCAGCTCTCTCTTCTTGCACTTTTGGAAGCTGAATATCAGAGATTTTTGAGAGAGAGAGATTTTTAAGAGAGAATTTTTCCAGAAGGTAGAGATTTTAAATATGCAGTCTAATGCTTCTTCTAGACTATGTGTTTTATTTTTCTCCTTGAGGGATTGAGTTCCTTTTATAGGCAAAATGAAATTTCTAGCCATTGGAAACTCTTGTGAATGCTTGTGCATCTCCAGCTGTGAGAACGGAGATGTCTCTTTCAAAGGCAGACTGTCCTTTGCAGGTGCAGGCTCTCATGTTCAGAGACAACTGGCCTTTGAATGGTTGTATCTTATGGAGAGCATTTCTTCTTCAGAAATTTATTTCTTTTGAAACTTAACCTTCAAACCTTTGAAGAAGGTTATTTTAGGCATTTTAAATTGAAGGGATAAAATTAAAAATATTTTGAACACTTGCAGAACAGAGAAATTTAGAAATGTGAATGTTCTAGGAGACAGTTTCTTCTGCAGACATCCTGACAGTGAATCTTCCTTCTAATACATTGTCTAAGTGTTATATCTTTCTTCCGGTCATATTTCATTAGTATAGACGACTGTCTAAGTATTATATCTTTCTTCTGGTCATATTTCATTGGTGTAGAAGGCTCAAATTACTGTTTATCATCTTTTCTTAATTTGAGCACTTTGTTTCTTCTGTCATATGAATTCTTCTTCTTAGGATGTGATTCTCAAAGCAGAATGTGCTAATGTTTCTTCTCAATTGCTTTCTTGATTTCTTTAAGTATTTATGATCATATCTTCTGATAAAGTTCAAAGTTTAATCATTGATCTGAATCTTCAAAGTTCCTAAGGGCTAATAATGATATCTTCTGAAGGTTCTTTATTTGTAGCTTCTTGAACATACTTAAATGAAATCATTAGTACCATAATCAGAATTATACTAACTTAATTTTGAGAGTTTGTCATTATTAAAATATCTTTGGAGGATCTTTGGACCTTACAATCTCCCCCTTTTTGATGATGACAACCTTTCAAATTTTAGTTTGTATTATTCTTATTTTTGAATAAACATATTAAAGACTCCCCCTGAATTTATGCTTTGATTATTATTACTTATTTTTCAGAAGATGCAGATTGCAGAAATTATGTGCAGTCAATTTGTTCTAGATGAATTTTGCAGTTGATTGGAAATATCATTCATTGATCAAAAGACATTGTCTAATTCTTATTCAACAAAAGTTGTTGCAAAATATACATTAATATCAAATTTCTTGAGTTTGATCAACCAAGAGATACAAAAAGTCAAATTATCATCCTAACATAAGAGAATAACCGAAACACTACAGTACTACTTCTCCCCCTTTGTCATCAGTCAAAAAGACAATAGCAGTCTATGAGAAGAAGCAGGATCATCATCTTCCTATTTTGAAGGAGAAAAATGGTCAGAGGATGATGAAGTAGAGGGCTGGAGTATGTTTTGGGGAGGCTGAAAAGGTAGAAATGGCATAGGTGGAGCCTGAGGTGCTATAGCAGGAAGAACAAAATTGTTAAACCAGAATTGATGTTGAGTAAATCTCTCAATCATCTCATTTAATGAATTCTGGAGAGTATTGGCATTGGAGAACAATTTCTTGATATCAGTTTTGATCTTTCTAACATGTTTTTCTATAGTGTGGGAGGATGGAGTTTCTGAGGGTTCAGCAGGTACAGTAGCAGCTTCTTCAACCTTCTCTTTCTGTGCAGAAGACGGAATTTGATCCCTTTCAATGCTTAGCTGCAGGAGAAATGTGTTCATTGAAGACAAATTGGCAGAGATGGTAGGGATGTTGTCTCTAAGAGGAACAGAAGAAGGAAGAGTGGAGTCAAGAATTGGGGAGGCCAGGAATTGATTAACCATTTCAGTGCCAAAAGTTCCTGCAGAAGGAACAGATTGGACCTCACCCTTAGGATCTTCTTTTTCTTATGGAGACAGATTCAATTCTACAGTTTTCACATGAGACATGTCTTGATTTCTAATTTCTTTTGAGGCAGCTGGAGATGCTTGTAAAATGGCTACTGAGGTGTCATTAGAAGGAAGTTCAGAGTAACTCTTAGCCAATATGGTTAGAACATTAGCAGCCATCCCATCTTTTAAGGAAATCTCTAGGTTTCCTTCTGGCTCAGCTTGATTCTCAACAAGGGTTGGAGATGCATATCCTTCTTGAATAGCTTTTAGATTGCCTTCTTCTGGAATATCCACATTTAAGGATCTTTCTTCTTGAGAGGATGCCTTACCATGGTTGTTGCTTGGTTCATCTTCCTCATAGGTGAAGGGTGCAGGAGGTTCCATATTAGGAGATTCAGTAGGTGCAGAAGCATTACCTTCATGTTTTTTGGTTTGCAGACTATCTTCTACAGAGATAGTAGTTTCTTCTTGACCCTTTTTTCTTTTCTTGCTGAATGTTTGAAGGAAAGATTTCTGCTTCTTGGACCTAAGAGCACTGGATTCACCCTGATCATCTTCTTCTTCATCTTCAGAATCACTTTTCATGTATTGAGATATATCAGGAATCCTAATGTGCATTTTTCTAATGTTGCTCCTATAAAAAAAGGTGATATCCTTATAACTTTCTTCATCTTCTAAGGAGACTTGGTGATGTTTGAAAAGGATAGTAAGCAGCATTCCATAAGGCAAACAGGCATAGGCTCTAAGAGGATTAGCAGCAGAAACCATTGTTCTAAGGATAATGTAGGCAAGAGAGATAGGCTGACCTTTCAGAAGATGATACAAGACAAGCAAGTCTTGATCAGTGACTCTTTCTAGAGTTCCAGCTCTGGGAATGAATGAATAGCAACAGATTTTATGAAAAATTCTGCAGATGGGGGTGAGTTGGCTGGAAACAAGTTTGGAATTTGTATTGCTCAAAACATTTTGAACAACTTCTCCTTTAGTAGTACCAACAGAGGCATACCAATTTTCTTCATACAAATGATTGGGACAATGAGGGAGGCCTAAGGCTTCTTATATGGATTGAGCTGTCAAAACCATGGTGGATCCCTTAATATCTATAACCAAAGAATTAGCATCACTTCGATATTCACTAGCTGAAGAATAAAATGCTTTGACCAGTCTGGGATATATAGGTTCCCTAATGAGAATAAAATCACCACATCCTTGTAACTTGACAAAGTAATTGGCATCCCATCCCTCTTTCCTTACTTCCTGCAACAAAAATATCTTCCCAGGGATGATAGTTTTCCTATCCCATTTTTCATAGAAAGTTTTCAACAACTCCTCATTCCCAAAAAGGTCTCTGTTGGGATCTTATTCTTCCTCAGAGGGGTCACTCTCTAAGCTACTTTCCTCACTGGATTTCTGTTTTGCTTCCTTCTGCTCACTGGAACATTGTGAGCTTCTCTTTGATGGTGATGGGGAGTCTACTCTAATGGGCTTATCAGCTTCATTTCCTGTGGTGTGAATGGATGCATTAACACCAACTCTCAATCTCCCTGGCCTTCTAACTCGAACTATGGTGTCTTGAGCAGGACCCTTTCCTTTTGAAGAGGAAGGAGCCTCAAAAGCGGATGGCTTGGAAGAAGGAGAGGAAATGGAGGCTACGGTTTTGGGAGAGAGTGGAGGTTTTAAAGAAGAGGTGGGTTGTACTGGTTGTGGAGATGGTGGTCTTGCAGATAGGGGTTGTACTTCAAGAACTTCCCCATATGGAATAACTTGCATTTTCGGTTGTGGAGGAGTTCCTTGACTATTTGGAGGGCTTCCAGAATCAGCAGGTGATGAAGTTTTCTTCCTATTTGCCAATTGCTTGATCCTCATTGTTAAAAAGAGAGATGTTGATCGAGGTCGTACCCAATCAAATAATATGAATTAAAGTGTAGTGAGGGTTAGACAACCCAAAGTCGTCTCTCAAGGAATTCAATAACAATTTAAAATATCATATTTCAAACCAAAAATTTAGAACCAGAACTTCAGATTGAACTTAAGACAAATGACTTAAGACGGTCTTAAGGCAGAACTTCAGACGGTCTTAAGACTTCAGACGGTCTTAAGACAGGGATTGTCTTAACAGTGCAGAATTTCAGAACGTAACAGAAAGAGGGGGGTTTTTGGTTGTTTGTTTAGAAATAGAGTTTCGCAAGTAAAGAAGAAGGAATAAAATGATGTAAGAAAACAGATTGATTCTCTTGTTCATTCACAATTGGATCCTTCATCGGTTAAAAATACATCGAACTCAATTTCCAGAATAAATTCGAATTAACCGAACAAGCGTCAATTAATTCAACAATAATCTCACTCAAGAACTAAGCGAACTTGCTAAACCAGACTAAGCGTACTGGTGACCAGATTAAGCGTACTGGTATGAGATTTCTAATCCTTTACCTCCTGAATTAAGCAAACAGTTGGTTGTTTAGAATGAAGCAAACTAAACCAGAATTCTTAGTGAAGAACAGAATTGAATCATCAACAAGCGTTCAAATCCAATTCAAGATTCAAAACCAGAATTCTAAAGGAGAAGATGAAATTGAATTTACTACAGAAATTGAAATACGAATTTGAATAGAAATAAACCTCAGAATCCGATTGGAAATCACTCAAGAATCAATCCTCAAAAGTTTAGCATCCATAAGAGGGAGAACAGCAAAATGAAAATGCAGAAAAAGAAGAAGAAGAAAACCTAGAAAAACAGAGAGAAGGGAAAACAAACATCTCCTTAACTTCAATCTGTGTAAAAAATGAAAAAGGGAAAAGTGACGTGAAAGGTGTGTCCAAAGGTGTCTAACAGAATTGCAACAGCCCCTATTTATACTAATCCCTAAACCATAAGATTAACCTAATGGATGGGGTAAAATGGGCCCAGACTAACAAGTTTCAGGCCCAAAAATACTAAAACTACTTCAGCAACTACTTAAGAAACTTGCTGTTCCCGCTCAAGTTCTGACAGCATCTGAATGTCAATTTTAAACTGAAAACTGCACCTCGTCTCTCAGTGGAATATAGCCATATAGCATATCAAATTAAAGCCCAGGACGTTAAATTTCCAACGCCACTAGAATCACTCAAATCGGACACCTGTAGCTCCAGATATCATCAAAACAAGACAGGTAGGTCAGTAGGCTTAAAAATCCGAATTTAAACAATATTTCTAGTTAAAGCCCAATTAAGTCCAATTTGGTAAATCCCAATTATAACAATGAATTTGATTACAATTATACTCTAAGAAAGCTGCAATTGAAGGTGCAAAGTATGTGTGAAATTATGCTCATCAAATACCCCCACACTTAATCTTTTGCACTCCGGGCAAAACACCATATGACCAAAAATCAACTAAGGATCAAGATGCAGATACAGAAGGCATAATTATCGAGAGATCCAAGGAATGCATAGGAGTAGGCAAAATACAACATCCAAGGAATCATGGATTCAAGAAATATATGAATGGAATTCCCAATAATTTAGCAAACAAGAGGGTAGATCAAATCAAAGGGGTGAATCAAGAATGATAGAATCCTCACAAGACAAACTCTCTAACTCTCAAGTGTTTAGGCTTGTGTATATACACTCAAAGCAATCATGTAAGAAAACACTACCATAGGCTTGGCAAGACTCTAATATCCACAACAATTGAAGCATAAGCAAGCAAAGATCAAGAGGACTTCAAATAGGATGAAATGGGGTCAAGGTAAAGGTAGGGAAAATGAAGGATAAGAAGCTATAAACCAAAGAGAATAGAGGAGCAATGGGGAATAAACTCATGAATGCAAGTAGCATACATCTCAAGATTACAATTAAACTCCTCTTTTTCACCTTTTTACCCAATTTTTTTTTATTTATTTCAAGCACACTTTATTTCTTTGCTTTTTTTTTATATATACTTTTCTTTTGAGCTTTTCTTTTCTTTTCTGTTTTTTTTCCATCATTCCTTTTCCAAATTTTTTTTAAAACTAGCCAAGGACATAATATGATATCCACTTGAGGAGATAAGACAAGAAATTTAAGTACACCTTCACACTTATTCAAGAACCTATTCCAAAACAATTCCAAAGCTCCTTTATCCTCTAAGGCAAGGACAATCATGGTTTTTCACTTTCAAGGCTTGTAATGAGCTTTTAATAACAAGAAATGGAATCCATAGGCTCAAAGGGGTTAACAAGTTGGAAAATTATCAAGGTAGGCTAATATGGCTAGTAGCTCTTTATCAACAAAAAATGCCTCAATCATCTCAATTCATGCAAGTGAACAAAGTTGCAAATTAAAGAGTCAAGCCAAGTTCTAGAGCACAAGCAAACATGAGTGAAATCACACAAGAAAAAGAGAAAATGGCATAGAATGGTCCATCCATCAATAAGGCTCAAAATCTCACCAAGGACAACTCCATCACAAAAGATTCAACCCAATAATTATCAAAACCAACTTATTCACCAAATTACAAGGAATTCAATCAATATAAATCAAGAAACCAATTATCCAAGAATGATGAAAATGCAAACTACCAACACAAATCCTAAAAATCCAATGAAAAACATGCCAAATGTATTTTTCTACTGTCAAAAATCTATTTTTGCTGTTAAAATAAATTATGCTGTCAAGGAAAAACGTACTGTCTGAAATTCTGTTGTAAGTAGCAGCAGAAAAACGCACAAACAGCATATAGTAACAGTAAACAACACTTTCAGACAGTAGACAGTAAAATTCAGACAGCAGTAGCTACAGAATAGCTACGCAACATCTAACAGCTTCAGAAACAGCAAATTCAGCAAGTAGTTTCAGACAATAAACAGTAAATTTTCAGCAAACAGCATACTGTCTGAATTTTTTTTTTATAATCCTAAAAATTGCTAACACAAATCAATTAAATCCTAACCACAAACTAATTCCTAAAATCAATTCTAAAGTCCTAAAACTACAATTCTCCTCCCCCACACTTAAGTCATACATTGTACTCAATGTAAAAATAATGAAATTGGAGAACAAGAGACATAGTATAATGAAAAAGTGGGGAAAGAGACTCCCTCATCAAGGTGGAAATATTTGCACTTGAGGGAATTGGGGAAGCTGCAAGCTAAGCTCCTCAACCGTCTCATCAACTAAAGTGGGGCTCTCATGAAACAGCTTGAGACGGTGGCCATTGACCTTGAAGGTCTTGTTGGTGGACTCACTTTTCGGCTCTACAACCCCATAAGGATAAACATGAGTGACAAGAAAAGGTCCAACCCAACGAGAGCGAAGCTTACCAGGCATGAGCTTAAGTCTAGAATTGAACAACAAAACCTTTTGGCCTACAACAAACTCTTTTCTAGCAATAGATTGATCATGAAATTTCTTAGTCTTCTCCTTGTAGAACTTAGAGTTCTCATAGACCTCCAGGCAAATCTCATCAAGCTCCTGCAATTGAAGTTTCCTTTGTTCTCCTGCCTGGTCGCAATCTAAGTTGTAAGCTCGTACTGCCCAATATGCCCGATGCTCTATCTCCACAGGTAAGTGGCATGCCTTACCAAAAACAACTCTGAAGGGAGACATCCCAAGAGGTGCTTTGTAGGTAGTCTTATGAGCCCAAATAGCATCATTAAGGCGGCGGCTCCAATCTTTCCTATTAGGCTGCACCATCTTCTCAAGAATCCTCTTAATATCTCTATTGGAGATCTCAGCCTGTCCATTAGTCTGGGGGTGGTATGGTGTAGAAACTCTATGCACCACCCCATACTTCTTCAGCAAAGCCTCCATGGACCGGTTACAAAAGTGGGTCCCCTGATCACTAACAATGGCTCGAGGCACTCCAAACCTGCAAAAGATGTGAGACCTGACAAAATCCACAACAACTCGAGCATCAGTAGTCCTTGTGGCTATAGCTTCCACCCACTTGGAGACATAGTCCACAGCAAGCAATATATATATAAAACCAAAAGAAACAGGAAATGGACCCATAAAATTTATACCCCACACATAAAAAATCTCACAAAACAACATAGGTTGCTGGGGCATCTGCTGCCTGCTAGAAATGACCGCTCCTACTCTCTGACACTGCTCGCATGTAGAGGAGACTCTCCAAGCGTCTCTAAAAATCATAGGCCAATAGAATCCACAATCCAACACCTTCCGTCCAGTCCTCTGGGGTCCAAGATGTCCTCCAACAGGCGAGGCATGACAGAACTGAAGTATAGATTGGATCTCCTGATCTGGAATACACCTACGGATAACCTGGTCACTGCAAAAACGCCATAAATAAGGGTCATCCCATACATAATACTTGGCATCACTCTTAAGTCTATCTCTCTGAGCCCTAGATGCCAAGGGTGGAAAAACAGATGCAACAAGATAATTAACAATATCAGCAAACCAAGGGGTAAGGGGAGGGGGATGGGAATCATGCAAAGCCATAAGCTGCTCATACGGGAAGTCATCCCGAATAGGAAACGCATCCTCCGCTCTCTCAATGCGGCTCAAATGGTCTGCTACAAGATTATGCGCACCACCCTTATCCTGGATGTCCAAGTCAAACTCCTGGAGTAGTAGCATCCACTTGATCAGCCTGGGTTTGGAATCTGTCTTTTTCAAAAGAAACTCCAGAGCAACATGATCAGTAAAAACAACTACCTTAGAGCCAAGCAAATAAGATCTGAACTTATCCAATGCAAAAACAATTGCTAAAAGCTCTTTCTCAGTGGTGGTGTAATTTACCTGTGCTGCATCCAATGTCCTAGATGCATAGTAAATCACATGAGACAGCTTACCAACCTTCTGAGCCAAAACAGCTCCCAAAGCGTAGTTTGATGCATCACACATCAACTCAAATGGAAGAGTCCAATCTGGTGGCTGAATAATTGGAGAGGTGGTGAGAGCTCTCTTGAGGCGATCAAATGCCTCTCTGCACTGCTCTCCAAAATCAAATATCACATCCTTCTGAAGCAAGTTGGACAATGGAAGAGTTATCCTGCTGAAGTCCTGAATAAACCTGCGATAGAAACCTGCATGTCCAAGAAAAGATCGAACCTCTCGCACGCAAGAGGGGTAAGGTAAGTGTGAAATAACGTCTAATTTCGCAGGATCTACCTCAATGCCCTTCCTAGAGATAATGTGGCCTAAGACTCTACTGTGCTCTACCATAAAATGACACTTTTCATAATTCAGAACAAGGTTAGTCTCTATGCACCTATCAAGCACTCTGGTCAAGCTATCCAAACATGCATCAAAGGAGGAGCCATACACACTAAAATCATCCATGAAAACCTCTATGCAATGCTCAAGTAAATCAGCAAATATACTCATCATGCATCTCTGGAAAGTACCAGGAGCATTGCATAGACCAAAAGGCATCCTCCTATAAGCAAAGGTACCAAAAGGGCAGGTAAATGTAGTCTTATGTTGGTCCTATGGTGCAATACAAATCTGAAAATAACCAGAGAAACCATCTAAGAAACAGTAATGTGATTTACCTGCCAGGCGCTCCAGCATCTGATCAATGAAAGGAAGTGGGAAGTGATCCTTCCTGGTCGCCTGGTTGAGCCTCCTATAGTCAATGCAGACTCTTCAGCTGTTCTGCACTCTAGTAGGAATCAACTCATCCTTCTCATTCTTTACAACTGTAATCCCAGATTTCTTTGGTACCACCTGTACTGGGCTCACCCAAGTGCTATCTGAAATGGGATATATGATACCAGCCTGTAGCAACTTGGTGACCTCCTTCTTGACCACATCAAGAATCTGGGGATTCAGCCTTCTCTGAGGCTGTCTCACAAGTTTAACCCCATCCTTCAACAAGATACGGTGCATACACATGGAGGGGCTAATACCCGGAATATCTGCCAAGGTCCAGCCAAGAGCTCTCTTGCGCTCCCTAATAACATGCAATAATCGTTGCTCCTGATCATCTGAAAGAGCAGTGGAGATAATCACTGGAAGCTTCTGCTCATCCTCCAAATATGCATACTTGAGGTGAGAAGGAAGTGGCTTCAACTCCAGTGATGGGGGCTGGACAATGGAAGGCAGCAATCTGGTACTGGTAGAAACCTCTGCAACCTGCAAATCAACCAAGTCAGATGTATCTGTAATTGCTATAATCAAGCCTGTGCATTCTGAATTAATTCGCTCTTTTGGTGTATCAATACCAGAACCTGCTGAAAAATCAACATCATTAGAACCTGCTAAAAAATGAACACAATCAGAACTATCAGCTGATATGAACTCATCTATCTCAGCACACATACTACACTTGGAAGAATCAGAACATAAATCACAAGTGTAAACATCATTGAAGTCAGACAAGGCAGGAAAATCCAACTCTTCTATAAACTCTGACAGACTATTATCTACAAGTTCAGCAAGCATATCAATGTGGAAAACAGAATGATCCTCAATGGGATGCTTCATAACATCTAAAATGTTAAACTGAACCACACTATCTCCAAACTCCACGGTAAGTGTGCCTGCATGAACATCAATCTTAGTCCTTGCTGTCTTCAGGAAGGGCCTGCCTAAGATGATGGGGGCTGTACCAGTGAGTGAATCTCCTCCCTCCATATCCAATATATAAAAGTCAGCGGGGAAGATGAGGTCATTCACACGAACCAGTACATCCTCTATAAGACCTGCAGGGTGGGCAATGCTCCTATTTGCCAACTGAATGACAACACCTGTAGCCTGTAAAGGACCAAGGGACAATGAGGTGAAAATAGATAAGGGCATAACATTAATAGATGCTCCTAAGTCAAGCATAGCATTATCAAATTTGTTATTGCCTATAACACAAGGAATAGAAAATGTCCCCGGATCTTTGCATTTTTCAGGAATAGTAGTCACTGATCTCTCAATGAGTGCAGAGACATTCCTTCCCATACTGATCCTCTCATTGCCCTTCAGCCGCCTCCTATGAGTGCACAAATCCTTCAGAAACTTGGCATATCTTGGAATTTGCTTTATGGGCTCAAGTAGGGGTATATTGACCTCCACTTTTTTGAAAGTTTCCAAGATTTCCTTGTCAGCCTCCTCCATTTTTTTTACTCTTCTGCATAACTTTCTGAGGGAATGGAAGAGGAATAAAAGGTTGTACATTGCTTGAAGAACTGGGGCTGCCCAAAGGACTAGGACAAGCTCTCTCATGTATAGGGCCGTCTGAAGTTGTACCTGCTGAGACAGTACTGTCTGAAGCTGTAATAATCTCATTTTCTTGCTTAGACTGTTGCCTTTCAGACACTTGCAGACTCTTACCTGATCTCAAGGTGATTGCACTAACATTCTGCTAAGGGTTGACAACTGTCTGAGCAGGAAGCTTGTCTGAACCCTGGGACTTCAGCTTATTAATAGTGGTAGCCATCTGACCAATCTGATTTTCCATGCTTTGAATAGTTGCTTCGGTCATTTGCTGGAAATTCAGATTGTTGACTGCCATTTGCCTCATTAATTCTTCCAAGGAAGGCTCACTCTTGGAAGGTGCAGCAACTGGTGGTGGAGGTTGTTGCTGCTGCTGCAAGTGTGGAGGTTGGTAGGGTCTACTAGGACCAGCAACATGTGACTGATAGGGTACATAAGACTGTTGTGGTGGCTGCTGCTGCTGAGAAGAATTTCACCATCTCAAATTTGGATGATTCCTCCAACTTGGATTATACCTGTTGGAAGAAAGATCCTAATTATATTGTTGTTGCTGAGGGGGTCTGCCAGAACCATATATATTTGCTGCATAAGCCTGAGGAGGAACAGGAACAACATCATCTCCTTCAGACTCATGTAAGGTGGGGCAGGCATCAGTGGGATGATCAGCAGAAGTACAAATCCCACATAGCTTAGCAACCTTCTGAGACACCGCCATCTGCTTGACCAAGGAAGCCAAATCATCAAGCTTGCTTTCCAACTTCCTATGATCAGCAACATAAGTGGTCTCCATCTCATGAACTCCTCTGGTCAAGGCTACTGAATTGCTTCTGGTACCAAACTGCTGGTTATTAGAAGCCATGTTCTCAATTAACTGCCTTGCTGCAATTGGAGTTTTATCTACAAGCGCTCCTCCACTGGTTGCATCTATCATCTGTCTGTCCATGTTTATCAGGCCCTCATAGAAATACTGGATGAGTAGCTGCTCATGAATCTGATGATGTGGGCAGCTTGCACAAAGCCTCTTAAATCTCTCCCAGTACTCATATAAACTTTCTCTATCCATTTGCCTTATACCACAAATTTCTTTTCTGATTGATGTCACTCTGGATGCAGGGAAAAATTTCTCAAGAAACATCCTTTTCAGATTGTCCCAGCTAGTAATGGATCCAGGTGGAAGGTAGTACAACCAGTCTTTTGTTGTATCTTGCAGGGAGAATGGAAATGCCTTCAGCTTAATATGATCCTCGGGAACTCCAGCTGGTCTCATAGTTGTGCAGACAATATGGAATTCCTTGAGGTGTTTATGTGGGTCCTCACCTGCAAGACCATGGAACTTGGGCAACAAATGAATCAATCCAGACTTTAGCTCACAAGGTACATCTATATCAGGATATTGAATGCATAAAGTCTGAATATTAACATTAGGTGCTGCAAGCTCTCTCAAAGTTCTCTCAGCCATGGTATCACAATTAAGATCAGACTCAAGAAATGAAGAAGAAGAAACACAGAAACAGACTCACTATCACTAACACTAACAGCAGAATAGACACTATCAGACAACTCACTATCACTAAGAGAATTATGCACAAATGGAATCCTAGACTCTCTAACTAACCTATGATATGTCTTATCAATTTCTGGATCAAATGAATGTAGGATACCTGGGTTTGCTCTAGTCATACACCACACACAAAAATGCACAAAATGAGGCATACAACATGGCAGCATATAAAGGCATCCTATATCAAATGAGCAGAAACCAATGAAATGGATACATGGAAAACACTATATTAACATAGGAAACAACCACAAAAAATTTCAGAACAAAATTCAAAGCCTAAGTACCAAAACTACCTAAGGTAAGAAAGGGAAAATACACCAAAAAAACTTAAAAAATCCTTTAAAAATAGAAAATGACCTTTTTTTGCAATTTTATGGGGGGTCTCACCGAGTGGCTACAAGAATCACTCTAACTAGCTTCTTCTACCCCAAAATCGTATAAAATATGTGAAATTCTGACACTCCTAGCTCAAGTTATGCCCAATTGAAGTCAACAGGTCAAAATAAGCCAGTACAAAGTGTAATATCACAATCAGGACTTATCTAACAGCATCTGGGGCATCTAATATTCATTATTAACCTAAAGAAATGTGGACACAAAAATTCAACCTCTAACTATGTGTTGGGATTTGATTTCCAAATTGTTCGAATTCCCAAAATGTTATGAGTAAAGGTCATTTCGAATTTACAGAAGAGGATGAAGTTACCTTGTTTCAAATTGGATAACAAGTCTGTTAACTTAGAAAAATTCTTAAGTGAAGTTAATACAAAGACTTTAGAAATTCGAAGAAAAAGACATAATGTTTCTGGTATTCAGAGAGGTACAAAGGATAATTCTTTCAAACTCTAAATTCGAATTACATTAGTTCGAATACATGGAAAGATATTAGAAAGAAAACTATCCTAAATACCTAGAACATTAGAAAGGAAACTATCCTAAAATCTAAAAGAGCCTTTAGCTCATGGTGCTCTGCCACTTTCTCTTCTTTCTCCTCGAAAAGCTCTATTAGAAGCAAGTCAGTGGTTAACTTGGGAGAGGGAAAGGAGAATATTGCTTCCAACCTGTTGAACAACCTTTACCAGAGGAAGAAGATCAGATCAGAATGGAAAGCTTTAAATAAGTTCATTAATTAATTAAATAAAATGATATTTGGCTATTTTGTGCAATCTAAAAGAAAATACTCGAAGACAAAGGTTGGAGAAGCCAATGACTTTGGCTATTTTGTCAATCTCATAAAAAATGAAATCATTCTAGATCAGATTGCACAAAATAGCCAAAGAGATTACCCTCTTCATATTTCCTGAAGAATTCTCTAAAAAGAAATTACAAGAAAGAGAAAAGAAGGAAGAGTTGTGAGAAAGATGAAAAAGAACACTCCTATTTATAGGAGCAAAACAACTCAAGTGCCATTAATGAAACCACTTTTATGTCCAATAAGAAAAATCCTCATGGTAAAAATCAAATGGACGGTGGCTGGTGGTCTTTGTAACCTTCGGAAAGGCCAAACAAAATTAAACATGTGGCATAAAGTAGTCAAAATCTCGAAACCATAAAGTCAAAGTATCAAGAAAGAAGATTTCGAGAAATCAGAAGAAAGAGGTTTCGAGAAATCAGAAGATGATGATCTTGAGAAATCAGAAGATGAAGACTTCGAGAAATCAGAAAGAAGACCTCTTCGAGAAATCAGAAAGAAGACTTCAAGAAATCTAAAGACAGGATTTCGAGAAATCCAAATATGAGTCTTCGAAGAAATAGAAGTCACAGGACACCAAAGGAGCAGTTAAAGGAAGTTACAAATGACAAATACAGGTGTCATTAAGTTAGTGGTTCAGTTTGAAAAATGTAATTAGTTTTCTGGATAGCAGAAAACGTGGCAAGCATACACGCTGCCAACATAGATAGGCTGTTGATGTGTCAAACATGCATTAGTTAGCCGTTAGGATTAGAAATCTATAAATAGGTACACCCATAATGTAATAAGGGTTGGAAAATTCATTATACTCATATCCTTAAACACCTTCACGTCCGATTACACTGCGACCAACAGGTTTACAAGGATTGACTGTATGTGATGATCTCATCCACTTTTATCTTTATGCAATTTGTTCTTTCAATTTATTTACTTTCTGCAATTTACATTCAGTATTCTTCATTTCATGCACTTTTATCTCTTTGCTTTAAATTCTGTATTCTTTCAAACATTCTGAAACTGTGATTCTCTTTATTCTAAAAGAAGTCAAGTGGAAACTTTAGAACTTTGATAAAATTCTGAATCAAGTAGTTCTAATTTCTTTCGAAAGAAAAGTTCTTTGTTAAAATTTTGAATCAACTTTCTGGAATCTATCATTTCTGGATTTTTCGAAAACATAGTAATTGATTCGGTGAAATTCTGTACCAATCAAACATTTTCACCCAGAAAATTGAACTTTGAAAAGTCTATTTCAATAAATCAGAAACACCATAAACCTACTTTTTAAAAAGAGTCCCGTAAGAGGATCTGATTCTAATCCCCAGATTCTTCTTAGAATCAAAGTGATAAGTTTAATTTTCGAAATTAGATTTTTCACCATAAACAAATTGGCACGCCCGGTGGGACCATTTTGCCAAAAAAAAGTAGTGTGTTATGAATTTCTGAAAATTTGTCTTGTATTCGTTTGAGAAGTGGTCGAACTATATCTGTTCAAATGGCTAATAATTCAAGACAAAATGCAAATGGAAATAATAATAGGGAAAATAATGTTAATAATCAGGGAAGTCCACCACCCCAAAGAGATGAGTCTGTGAATAATAATGAAAATGGGATGAATGGAAATAGTAGCGTTAATAGAGAACCACAAACAAATGTTACTACAACCACTACTACTGTGACGGAGCCTGTAGTAAGTCAAATTGGTTCTACTATCCCTTTTCCCAATTTTATTTCTATGTCTCAAAATGGACAACCACAATATGGGTTGCCATTTGGATTTGTTCCAAATTCTGGAACAGCCCCACCAACTATGTCAACAATGGGTCCTTTAGTGATTCGTGGACCCATGTTTAATCCCTTTGTGGGAAATTCTTCTTCATCTATTACAAATTCTACGTTGCAAACTCTAAGGCAACAAATGGATGAGAGTAATCACGAAATGGTAAATATGTTGACAACACAAAT
Organism: Sesbania bispinosa; assembly: GCA_026901365.1. NCBI lineage: Eukaryota > Viridiplantae > Streptophyta > Magnoliopsida > Fabales > Fabaceae > Sesbania > Sesbania bispinosa. The sequence goes on along the minus strand of QLOH01000027.1, from coordinate 1,601,067 downwards.
GGCCACAGTGTTTAATCCCTTAGTCCAAACTACAAATGCTAATTATAATTTATTGGCTAGGCAAATGGAAAGGATTGCGGATGTGTTTGGAGCACCCACTGATCCTATAGTTAGACAAGTGGCTAATTTGAATCCTCCTGTAAATCAAGGAGATCAAAATAATCAAATACCAAATCCTGTTAATCCTGTCGAAAATAGAGAGGAAAATGCTCCTAGAGTTATCCTGAATAGAAATCAAAATGCTGATGAAATTCTCGAAAGGATAAGAGCGAATAACTTAGGGGGGCAACAAAATGTTGTTGGAATTGTCGAACAAGTTTTGAATAGACATGGATTTAATGTAGGATTTGCGAATCATCCTTATGTAGTCTCTCCTTTCACCCAGATGGTATTGCAAACTGAATTTCCAAGGGGATGGAAAGTTCCCAAATTTACCAAATTTTCTAGAGAAGTAGGAGAATCTACTGTCGAACACATTGCTCGATACCAAATCGAAGCAGGTGATTTGGCAAACAATGAAGAATTAAAAATGAAATATTTTCCTAGTTCTTTAACTAAGAATGCTTTTACTTGGTTTACTACTCTTTCTCCAAATTCGATTCACACATGGAATCAATTAGAAAGAAGTTTTCATGAACAATTCTTTCGAGGAGAAACAAAAGTTACTCTTATGGACTTAGTAAACATTAAGAGATCCTCGAATGAGTCAATTGATGACTATTTGAATAGATTTAGACAAATGAAAGCTAGATGTTTTACCCAAATTCCTGAATATGAGTTAGTTCAAATGGCTGCAGGAGGACTAGATTATTCAATTCGAAAGAAATTGATTAATCAACAACTTAGAGATATGGCTCAATTGGCTGATAAAGTTAGGCAAATTGAACACCTTAAGAAAGAAAAAGAAAGGTTCAGGAAACCTGAAAAGTTCTTTCGAAAAGATAAAGTGGCATATTTAGAAGTTTCTGATGATAGTGACTTCGAATATGATATAGAAGATAATGATGTTCATGTAGCAGAACTTAAGCCAGGGCCTCCTTATGTTTGTCAATCTTTAAAACCAAATGGAAATACTAGTAATGACAATAAAGATAAATTCCCAAAGAAAAATTATGGTTTCGATATTTCGAAAGCAGACCAAATTTTTGATATATTGGTGAAAGACAAACAAATAACTCTAAGTGATGACCATAAAATCCCTTCTCAAGAACAGAGAAGAGGTAGAAAATATTGTAAATATCATCATACTTATGGTCATTGGACTAATAGTTGTGTGCGTTTCAGGGATATTATTCAAGAGGCTATTAAGCAAGGGAGATTGAAGTTCGAAGAAAAAATCCCAATGGCCATGAAGATTGATTCAGACCCTCTTCAGGTGAACGCAAACTACGCAGAACCTTTGAGTGTTAACATGGTTGAAGTTGAGGATTCGAACTCCGTGGGTCAGGCCACAGAGATGGCTTTGGATGGAGACCAAGAGGTACATGATGTGTTTCCAAAGGGAGGAGAATCCCTATTGGAGTTTCTGAACAGAAAGAAGGCAGAGGATGCCTCCATTGATCTTTGCCCAAGGTGTCATGCCTTATTTGATAGATCAGCAGCCAAAACGTTTCGTGAATCAGAGATGAAGACGCATTACCACAAAGTGGCTGCTCAACGCCAAAAGGTCGAAGTCAAACAAAAGAAACCTCATGCTTCTTATGGGGGATGGATCTCTAAGTCTGAATCTATTTCCGGAGGAAAGGTACCTGGGAATCTCAATAGGTTCGAGAAAGGAAAACTACATGTTACCTAAGGTTTTCAAGAAAGGATGAAGCCTCGAACTTTCATACCTTCATCTTCAGTTCCTCCAAACTAGTGGGTTCGACCAGGGTATGTGAGGCAACCAAACAATTTCCAAAGTTTTCATCAAAAACCTTATTTTGGAAACAGACCCCAGATGACGAAGACCCAATGGAGGAGGGCTCAGAGAATGAGGAAAGCAGCCTTTGAAAAACAAGAAAAGAAAAATATGAATGTTGAGGAAGGAAAACAACAAACTAAACCTTTGCAAGCGAAGAATGCTCAGATAATTCAAGTTCAGGCAAACGCAAATCATCCATCCTATGCTCAAGTTGTCAAAAAGAAACCTTCTTTCCAAGTTATTGGAAATTTCGAAGAGGATGAAGATGACTTGCTTACAGAGAATTTTGAAACAGGCTTCGCAGATGGTCTGGAAGACATCTGCGCAGTAGTCTCGATTCTGCCTGCTGAATACGCTAAAGAATTAGAAAAAGGTTTAGAAGAGAAAAACTTCGAGGAAGATGACATAGGTGAGGATCCTGTATGTTACACCTATATTGGCAAGCAAATCTGTCAGAATACATCAGCAATATTCGAAAGGCCTACAGAGGAAATGCAACTTCACTTGAAGCCTCTATTTATTAGAGCATTGGTTGAAGAAGAAAGCATTGGTAAAGTGCTTGTTGATTCAGGAGCAGCAGTGAATTTAATGCCAAAATTTATGATGAAGAGGTTGGGGAAAACCAAGTTTGATTTAATGCCCCACCAAATGATTATTACAGATTTCAGTGGGAAGACCTCGAAGTCTGAGGGAGTTTTGTCTTTGGAGTTGACGGTGGGAACTATCATGAGGCCTACCATGTTTGTGGTGGTCGACTCCAAGGCAAATTACAATTTGTTGCTTGGTAGAGAGTGGATACATGGTGTCGGTGATGTTCCATCCTCTATGCATCAAAGGTTATGCATGTGGACAAAAGAAGGTGTCCCCATATATGTGGATGGGGACAAAAACTATTTCAAGGTAGAGGAAGATGCAGTGGATATTCGGAGTACAGAGAAAAGAGTCATGAAAAGACCATTCGAAGTCATTGATAAATATGATCTGGCTCCTACTAAGATTCCATATTCTCTAAGAATAAATCCAAATTTCGGATTTATTCTACAATGTGATGTCGGCCCATTCGAGGCCGCAGAAATAAATGAATGGTCAGATCCAGAGTAAGTTCGAGGTTTTTGGCTCGAATTTCGGCCTATGTGGCCGAAAAAAGAATAGAGGCGGCTCTCGAAGCCGAACTTAATCAAAATAAACAAAATAAAAAAGAAACGGCCCTCAAGGCCGAGTGGCAAGAGGAAAAAATAATTATTGAGGAGATATCAGAAGAAGGAATTTCACCAGATGAAATTTCATTAAGAAAAAACGAAGATTCTGAAAAAGATCAGGGTCCTTCTGAAGGAGTTGAAAATTCTCAAAAGGAATATCTTGAGGAAGTGATTAAAAAGATTGAGACATATGTTCTAGAAACACAAGGGTTGGAGTTCGAGAAACTCGATTGCATATATGACGATTCCCCTTTAGGTTTCGAAGGATTTTTTTCTCAAGGTATTAAGAAGATGGAAGCTCAAGATCCTTTGGAAGAAATAAATTTGGGAGATGAAAAAGAAAAAAGACCCACATTCATAAGTCATAATCTCGAAGGAGATTTTAAAGAAGAGATCATTGACTTGTTGAAAGAGTATAAAGATTGTTTCGCTTGGGATTATCATGAAATGCCTGGTTTGAGTCGAGAACTGGTAGAACATAAGCTTCCAACTTTTCCAGAAAAAAGACCAGTGAAACAGGCTCCTAGAAGATTCGCTCCAAAAATAGTTTCGAAGATCAAAGAAGAAATTGAGCGTCTTCTGAAGGCTAAGTTCATTAGAACTGCCAGGAAATTTCTTAGGATTTCTTGTACACAAGAAATGTGTTGAGATTGAAAAAATAAAACTAAAGCAATTCTCGAAGCATCTCCACCTACAACCAAGAAACAATTACAATCTTTTTTGGGAAAAGTCAATTTTCTTCGAAGGTTTATTTCGAACCTCTCAGGAAAGACAAGAGTGTTTTCTCCATTGTTGAAATTGAAGAAAGAAGGAAATTTCAAATGGGAAGAGGAGCACCAACAAGCCTTCGAAGAAATCAAGAAGTATTTGACAACTCCTCCTATTATGACTCCTCCTTTGCCAGGAAGACCCTTGAAGTTATATATTTCTGTATCAGAAGCCACAATTGGAAGTATGTTGGCTCAAGAGGACGAAAATTGCGTTGAAAGAGCTATTTACTATTTAAGTAGAGTCCTTAATGATGCTGAAACTAGATATTGTGCCATTGAAAAATTATGCTTATGTTTATACTTTTCATGTACTAAACTCAAATATTATGTGAAACCTCATGATGTATTTGTGATTTTGCACTTTGATGTAATAAAGCATATGTTGTTGAAACCTATATTACACAGTAGAATTGGAAAATGGGCTTTAGCATTAACTGAGTTTTCATTAAAATTTGTCCCATTAAAAGCAATGAAAGGACAAGTGGTTGCAGATTTCTTGGTTGATCATCCCCAGATTCCAATTGAGGAATCAATATATGTAGGTTTAGAACCTTGGAAATTATATTTCGATGGATCCAAACATAAGAATGGATCAGGAATTGGAATTTTATTAATTTCCCCAAAAGGATTCCCAACTCGAATGATCTTTGAAATAAAACATCCTTGTTCGAATAATGCAGTAGAATATGAAGCTTTGATAGCAAATCTCAAAATTCTGGTTTCTTTGAATTCGAGAAATGTTCATATTCGAGGAGATTCTCAATTAGTTATCAAACAGATAACCAAAGAGTATAAATGTTTAGATCTAAAATTGGCTAAGTATTTGGTGCAAGCCAATAAACTTCTGGAAATGTTTGACGAAGTAAAAATTGAACATATTCCAAGAGGTTAAAATTTCGAAGCTAATGAATTGGCTCAAATAGCTTCTGGATATAGAATCTCTATTGGAACACTTAGAAAAATTAGTGATATTCAAAGAAGGTTTCCAAGGAAAGGATTCGACATCCATAATGTAAACCTTTTAGATCAAAATGATTGGAGAAAAGAGATTGTGAAACTTATCCAAAATCCTTCTTTAGAAAATAAAAACACTTGAAATATAAGATTTTGAATTATTGTATTTTGGGTGAAGAATTTTATAAGAAAGCTGTTGATGGGAATTTGCTTCGATGTTTGGGTGAAACAGAAGCATATTTGTCTTTAGTTGAAGTTCATGAAGGTGCTTGTGGAGCTCATCAAGCCGGAAAGAAAATGGAATGGATTCTGAAAAGAAAGCTATTCTTTTGGCCTTCAATGGCCAAAGATTGTCACAATTTTGCAAAAGCTTGTGAAGAATGTCAAAGACATGGAAATGTACAACAAATTCCAGCAAGTGAATTGCATTCAATCATAAAGCCTTGGCCTTTTCGAGGGTGGGCTTCAGATCTAATTGGGATGATACACCCAGCTTCTTCGAGAAACCATAAGTTTATTTTAGTTGGAGTTGATTATTTTACCAAATGGGTAGAAGCAATTCCTTTAAGGGAAGTTTCTCAAGAAGATATTATCCGTTTCATAGAAGAGAATATAATATTCAGATTTGGCTTACCAGAAACCATTACTACAGATCAAGGAACAGTGTTTACTGGAAGGAAAATGGTTAAGTTTGCTGAATCAAAAGGAATAAAATTACTTTCTTCTACTCCTTACTATGCACAAGCCAATGGTCAAGTTGAAGCAGTAAATAAAAATATTATTGCTTTAATTAAAAGGCATATTGGGCAAAAACCTAGAAATTGGCATGAGACTTTGAATCAAATTCTTTGGGCTTATAGAAATTCACCAAGAGAAGCTACTCGAACTACCCCTTATAAGTTGGTATATGGTCATGATGCTATATTACCAGTTGAAGTAAATTTACAATCAATAAGGGTTCAAAGACAATATGAGTTACCTTCTCAAGATTATTGGAATTTGATGTTCGATGAATTAAATCAACTTGATGAAGAAAGATTGATTGCTCTTGAAAATATAATTAGGCAAAAAGAGCAAATAGCTCGTTCTTATAATAACAAAGTCAAGAAAAAGAATTCCAAGTTGGTGATTATGTTTGGAAGTTGATTTTGCCAATTGATAAAAAGTCTAAGAGGTTTGGTAAATGGTCACCTAATTGGGAAGGACCTTTCGAGATTGAAAAAGTGTTTTCCAGTAATGCGTATTCAATTCGAGAATTAGTTGGTGATTTGCGCATAATGTCAATAAATGGAAAATACTTGAAAAAATATAAGCCAAACTTGCAAGAAATCAAAATTGGACATAAACAAGAGTAAAATTGTTCGAAAAATACTAGAAATTCGAGACCATGCTCGAAACAATGTTATGAACAAATAACAAGAGGAATTACAATAGGCTAGAAAGGAGCTACACTTTTCAGCTTGGCAAAGTTGTGTATCAGGTCTTCGTAATAAGTCTTGAAGCTTAAGTCGTCATTTTCCAGATGTTCAATGTGTTTGGTAATTCGAACGACATCCCTCGAAAGACCCTTAACAGAACTTATAATATCCGAGCGAGCGGATTGTTGCCTTGAAAGTGTAGTCTCAATCTCATTCTTAGCCTTCTTCAATTTCTCAAGCTCCTCTTGATATTGCTTTATGAGGCCTTCGAGCCTTAAATTCTCTTTCTCTAATTCTTCAACTCTTAGGGAATTTTGTTTGATGGACTGGTCATGTTTATTCACTGAAATCTTACTATGTTGCATCTTGTCGATCAACTCAGCTTTTTCACCTTTCTGTGCGACCAGCTTCAACTTGGTTTGCTCAATCTGATTAACAGTCTTGATACTGTCTTCATAGAGTTTAGCAAAATCCTTCACCCAAGACTTCTGAGATTCGGAGAGTTGAGAATTTTTCTTATCAAAATAAATGAGATAACTCTCGATCTCTTCCCTATAAAGTCGATCCTTGGGGATTTCCTTCATCATGTTTTTCTCGAAAGTTAATTTTTTGAAATTTTCGAAGACCTGCTCGATCGAGTTCTCTTCACTTAAAGGATTTTGAACAGTAGCCTCAGAGTGTGCAGATGATAAAGAAACTTCCCTTGAAAGCACTTCTAAAACCAAGAAAGGATTCTTATCCAGGTCTTTGAGGCAATCATCCAAGTCCTTAGCATTATAAATGGGCGTGGGTCTAGATGAATCCCTCGAAAACCCAGGAGCCTTTTCAGGAGTAGCTGATTCAGTGTAGATGGTTTGGATCTCCTTCGAGGCAGAATCTTTAGTCTTTTCAGATTGTGGATTTTGAGAAGATGCAGGTATCGTCTTCTTTGTTTTCGTTTTCCATGGGGTCATCATTATTTGGATTAGAAGGAGATTGAACTTCTTCTTCTTCTCCTTTCTCTTCTTCTCGACTCTCAGTATTCTCTTCGATATTCTCTAAACCCAGTTTTTGTGATTTCTTCGAAGAGATAGCTTGAAGTGGGCTTTCTATAGTATTTTCATCAATCCCCCCACTTTCCATCTGAGAACTTGAAGAAAGGTTGATCTGAAAAGTAACAAATAACAAATGATTAGATTAAAATCATAAAATAAAGGGAGGGATTGATGGTAAACGTTTTTATTTCGAAAAAGAGAGTAAAAGGTTTACTTGTTCTACAACCCCACTTGGGATTTGTTTCTTATAAGCCTTGGCCTTAAACCTTTGGCCAACTCTCTGACGTTTTACATAAAGAAAATAAGTTTCAAAAATCAGATGAAGAAAGAAAAAGTTCTCAAAATGACTTTAAAAGAAATAAAGAAGACAAGTACAAGGGAAGTTCGAAACTTACTGCCCCAATGGTTTTCCCTGGGGGAATTACTGAAAGAACCTTTGACTTAGGGACTTTCTTTTCTTTCTTTGAAATTTTTTCTCTCAAAGGAACAATTGGTTTTTCAGGAGTGTTTTCCTGTTAAAATAAACAAAGTGGCATCAGATTTCGAAGAAATAAACAACTAGAATCTTCATATTCTATAAAGATTTTGAAACTGATAAAGGAATTCGAAGATACCTCTAAGAGAGATCTATCATCAGATTTTTCAGATTTCTTCTTCTTCTTCGAAACCTTGACTACTTTCTCCTTGGAAGTATTAGAATCATCTGCTTTTCTTTTCTTATCCACCGAAGCAGATTGGATCTTGTCAGAAGGATCGTTACTCTTTTCGACCTTACTAGACGTAGCCTTCTTTCGAGACTTTGGGGGTAGTAGTCTAAATAGTAAAACAAATAAAAAGTTAAATTTCGAAATTCAGAGTTGAAAGAAGTTCAAATTCTCGAAATACAACTTACCACAGGTTTTCGAGAAGAGACTGAAGCTTTTCGCTTCTTAGACTTTTTCTCCTCTTCCTCATCGCTTTCCCAATCTTCCTCAGCACCTTTCGAAAGATTGCACTCTTGAGCTATAAAAAATAGAAAGGAATTGTAAGTTCAAGATTGGGATAAGATCAGAAATCATTAAAGAATGATTCTGTTATTACCTTGAACAATGTAGTTCTTAGAAATAATTCTCACATGTTCTATATCCACATGAGGTTTAAAAGGATAATTGTCCAATGTATACTTGGTTAAAGTGACTCTTTTCGAAAGAGGTTTTAGACTATTAAAAAGTAGATCAAAACCTAAAGGTCTAGTCCATTCTGGACCATTTAAACTTTTTGCCAATCCAAACTTTGCTGTTGGCAAAGGAGGAAACTTTGGACAATACTTTTCGAAAACTGTGGTACCTTTAGGATTTACAAGTTTAAAACTTTGTTGATTCGAAGAAATTTTTTCTTTTAAAGAAGAAGCTGCTTCAGAAATTGTTCTATGTATTTTATTAGGAATATAGAACACATGAAAATATTTCTCAAAAGCTTCAATTTCTTTGATGTGCATACCTTTAGTTTTCTTGGTCGGTTTCTGCGAAGAAGCAATGTCTTTGGTTAGTCTGGAAAAACATGTTGCTTCATCTACTTGAATACTACAATAGTATTTCGACCACCATTCTTCAAAGGATAAAGTGCAATAATAAGAAGGTTCGAACGAGATTGGTTCGAGAGAAAGAGGTCTACGAGCCTTCGAGAGTTGTAACTTCTCGAAACCCTCTTCACCATCCACCAAGTCTTCAATTAAAATTTGGTCTTCGGAAGTATAGAAGGGTGTAGGACGAAATTGGCTCAATCCAAATTGACGAGCCACAAGTTGCGGTTGGTAAAGAAAGACTTTGAAGTCTTTTGGTTGAAAACCACAGTATAAAAGGTCAGGAGTCAAGAATTGTTTCCAGATTTCCAAACTTTCAGATTGGGCCCCAGGAGTGTCACAAGGAAATTTTCGAGTGAACCATTCAGGTCCTTGAGTTCGAGCAGAGAAAGGAGCAAGGTTGGGAGAATGTTTCTTTAAGCTTAGGAAAGAGGAAATATAAGACTTGAAATGCTCCTGACGATTCTTTTTCGAAGTTGGAGTAAGATAAGACAATCTATAACCTTCAACAGAATTGGGAAGATCAGAATCTGAAGGTTTAGAACTCTCGAACTTATCTTGGAAGATAGCATTAAGCCAAAATTGAAGAAACCAAAAGGGACCACATAGGTTTCGAACAGGATCTTTCAATTTAAGGGCACCAACAGCTTCGGAAAGCATGTCATAAACATGGGCCAAGAGACACCTGTTCAAATCAATTTTGATACCCTTGGCCAACATCTGAGCCATGGGGAGAAAGGATTTGGGAATCTGATTTGACCTGGAGCAAAAGACAAATGCAGATAACCAATAGAGAAGAAAAGCAACGTGCTCATTCTCAGAGACTTTCCCAGGTTTCGAATTGTTTTGTATAAAGAATGAGTAAGTCAGCTTTTCGAAATTTGGCTCAACGAGAGGTTCAGGAACTTTGAGAAAAGGGAGAATTAATTGGCCTTCGGGTCGAAGGCCAGTAATAGCTGAGACATCAAAAAGTGTAGGAGTGATCATACCATAAGGAAGGTGAAAAGAATTGGTAGACCTCTCCCAGAAAAGAAGGGAAGAAAGAATTAAGGCAGGATCAAAACTTAAATCATATCTACTTAATTGAATAAGATCGAAAATACCAAGTCGCTTCCACAAAGCTCCCATAGTATTTTCTACCCTATTCAACCACATGATATAGGAGTCTTTTCGAGCAGGAGGAGATGCTCGAAACACATCACTAGAATGCTCAAGATGGTCCATTCGAATTATTGAACCAAAAACTCGAATTTTTTCCTTTCTCAGACTTGGAAAAAACTCATTGTATTGGTCAAGAGAAGAAGGAAGAGTGTATGGACCAAGAAAAGCTAAGTGCTTTTTCTTGATAGAATAAGGAATAAGTACCTGGGAATTCCAGATAGCTATTTTTTCTTCTACATTCTCAGGTTCAGGGACATAAGCTTGCTCGTCCCTAGCAAGCAAATCTCCTTTACAGACAGCAAGAGGCACTGGAGTTTGACCTTCGGCAGCCATTAATGGACTTTGAGTTTTTCTTGAAGAAAAAGACAAGAGTAATGCAATAGTGCAAGAGAGCTGAAAATTCAGAAAAGAGTGTAAAATAAGAAACTTTGAAGATTTTAATCGGTGAAACTCAAGTCTAAAATAACAAAAGATGATCAAAAAGAGTTAAATACCTTGAGATTGAAGAGAAAAAACGCCGATGGAGAGGAAAGAGTAGAATGTGTAAGGTTGAAGATGATGAAAAGTGAAACTGAAAGGGTTTTGCTTGGTATTTATATGAGAAAGAAAAGACAACTGTTAAAAAGGTAATCATGGTTACATGTTTTTGGAACGTGAGCCAGTAACCCAAAATTGTGGGAAAGTCAGTTAACTTTTATAATAACTGAAATATTAATTTATTTGGAAGATAAAAGGTTTATCTGAAACAGATATTTAAATTTTCCATTTAAATTTTAAATAGTTGTTATAAGGAATACCAAGAGTTTGTTCCAAAAATATCTCTTTCTACAAAAAATAAATTATTATTTGAAAGAGACTATTTTTGGGGGGGCATCTGTTGGGATTTGATTTCCAAATTGTTCGAATTCCCAAAATGTTATGAGTAAAGGTCATTTCGAATTTACAGAAGAGGATGAAGTTACCTTGTTTCGAATTGGATAACAAGTCTGTTAACTTAGAAAAATTCTTAAGTGAAGTTAATACAAAGACTTTAGAAATTCGAAGAAAAATACATAATGTTTCTGGTATTCAGAGAGGTACAAAGGATAATTCTTTCAAACTCTAAATTCGAATTACATTAGTTCGAATACATGGAAAGATATTAGAAAGAAAACTATCCTAAATACCTAGAACATTAGAAAGGAAACTATCCTAAAATCTAAAAGAGCATTTAGCTCATGGTGCTCTGCCACTTTCTCTTCTTTCTCCTCGAAAAGCTCTATTAGAAGCAACTCAGTGGTTAACTTGGGAGAGGGAAAGGAGAATATTGCTTCCAACCTGTTGAACAACCTTTACCAGAGGAAGAAGATCAGATCAGAATGGAAAGCTTTAAATAAGTTCATTTATTAATTAAATAAAATGATATTTGGCTATTTTGTGCAATCTAAAAGAAAATACTCGAAGACAAAGGTTGGAGAAGCCAATGACTTTGGCTATTTTGTCAATCTCATAAAAAATGAAATCATTCTAGATCAGATTGCACAAAATAGCCAAAGAGATTACCCTCTTCATATTTCCTGAAGAATTCTCTAAAAAGAAATTACAAGAAAGAGAAAAGAAGGAAGAGTTGTGAGAAAGATGAAAAAGAACACTCCTATTTATAGGAGCAAAACAACTCAAGTGCCATTAATGAAACCACTTTTATGTCCAATAAGAAAAATCCTCATGGTAAAAATCAAATGGACGGTGGCTGGTGGTCTTTGTAACCTTCGGAAAGGCCAAACAAAATTAAACATGTGGCATAAAGTAGTCAAAATCTCGAAACCATAAAGTCAAAGTATCAAGAAAGAAGATTTCGAGAAATCAGAAGAAAGAGGTTTCGAGAAATCAGAAGATGATGATCTTGAGAAATCAGAAGATGAAGACTTCGAGAAATCAGAAAGAAGACCTCTTCGAGAAATCAGAAAGAAGACTTCAAGAAATCTAAAGACAGGATTTCGAGAAATCCAAATATGAGTCTTCGAAGAAATAGAAGTCACAGGACACCAAAGGAGCAGTTAAAGGAAGTTACAAATGACAAATACAGGTGTCATTAAGTTAGTGGTTCAGTTTGAAAAATGTAATTAGTTTTCTGGATAGCAGAAAACGTGGCAAGCATACACGCTGCCAACATAGATAGGCTGTTGATGTGTCAAACATGCATTAGTTAGCCGTTAGGATTAGAAATCTATAAATAGGTACACCCATAATGTAATAAGGGTTGGAAAATTCATTATACTCATATCCTTAAACACCTTCACGTCCGATTACACTGCGACCAACAGGTTTACAAGGATTGACTGTATGTGATGATCTCATCCACTTTTATCTTTATGCAATTTGTTCTTTCAATTTATTTACTTTCTGCAATTTACATTCAGTATTCTTCATTTCATGCACTTTTATCTCTTTGCTTTAAATTCTGTATTCTTTCAAACATTCTGAAACTGTGATTCTCTTTATTCTAAAAGAAGTCAAGTGGAAACTTTAGAACTTTGATAAAATTCTGAATCAAGTAGTTCTAATTTCTTTCGAAAGAAAAGTTCTTTGTTAAAATTTTGAATCAACTTTCTGGAATCTATCATTTCTGGATTTTTCGAAAACATAGTAATTGATTCGGTGAAATTCTGTACCAATCAAACATTTTCACCCAGAAAATTGAACTTTGAAAAGTCTATTTCAATAAATCAGAAACACCATAAACCTACTTTTTAAAAAGAGTCCCGTAAGAGGATCTGATTCTAATCCCCAGATTTTTCTTAGAATCAAAGTGATAAGTTTAATTTTCGAAATTAGATTTTTCACCATAAACACTATGTTAAACAAAAAGTCAGATTCAATTGCAAAAGTCAACAGCAGAAAAAAGTCAACAGACTTGATCAACTTATGCAATTCAATCCAAATGACACCAAATCTATTCTAATTTCATCTAAACAATTTCTAAACATCAAAACATGACTAAACAAACTAATTACAATGACTCAACACATCACACAACTCAAAACACAAATTAAAATTCACAAAGAGCAATGGAACAGTAACTTTGCAAGTGACAGATTAGTCTACTTACCTCAAACTTGTGAACCAAAATTGATCAAACTGAGTCTGCACAAATCAAGTTAGCTATACCAAAACACAATATGAAATATGACTCTACTTCCTAAACACGTATTTACAAAACAGAATTGAAAACAAAACAGAAACAGAATTGAAATTGAAAATCGAATTTGAATTGAATTACCCGACAACGGAGCCAAATTTGATCGAGGTCATACCCAATCAAATAATATGAATTAAAGTGTAGTGAGGGTTAGACAACCCAAAGTCGTCTCTCAAGGAATTCAATAACAATTTAAAATATCAGATTTTAGACCAAAAATTTAGAACCAGAACTTCAGATTGAACTTAAGACAAGTGACTTAAGACGGTCTTAAGGCAGAACTTCAGACGGTCTTAAGACTTCAGACGGTCTTAAGACAGGGATTGTCTTGATAGTGCAGAATTTCAGAACGTAATAGAAAAATGGGGGTTTTTGGTTGTTTGTTTAGAAACAGAGTTTCACAAGTAAAGAAGAAGGAATAAAACGATGTAAGAAAACATATTGATTCTCTTGTTCATTCACAATTGGATCCTTCATCGGTTAAAAATACATCGAACTCAATTTCCAGAATAAATTCGAATTAACCGAACAAGCGTCAATTAATTCAACAATAATCTCACTCAAGAACTAAGCGAACGTGCTAAACCAGACTAAGCGTACTGGTGACCAGATTAAGCGTACTGGTATGAGATTTCTAATCCTTTACCTCCTCAATTAAGCAAACAGTTGGTTTTTTAGAATGAAGCAAACTAAACCAGAATTCTTAGTGAAGAACAAAATTGAATCATCAACAAGCGTTCAAATCCAATTCAAGATTCAAAACCAGAATTCTAAAGGAGAAGATGAAACTGAATTTATTGCAGAAATTGAAATACGAATTTGAATAGAAATAAACCTCAGAATCCGATTGGAAATCACTCAAGAATCAATCCTCAAAAGTTTAGCAATCCATAAGAGGGAGAATAGCAAAATGAAAATGCAGAAAAAGAAGAAGAAGAAAACCTAGAAAAACAGAGAGAAGGGAAAGCAAACGTCTCCTTAACTTCAATCTGTGTAAAAAATGAAAAAGGGAAAAGTGACGTGAAAGGTGTGTCCAAAGGTGTCTAACAGAATTGCAACAGCCCCTATTTATACTAATCCCTAAACCATAAGATTAACCTAATGGATGGGGTAAAATGGGCCCAGACTAACAAGTTTCAGGCCCAAAAATACTAAAACTACTTCAACAACTACTTAAGAAACTTGTTGTTCCCGCTCAAGTTCTGACAGCATCTGAACGTCAACTGTAAACTGAAAACTGCACCTCGTCTCTCAGTGGAATATAGCCATATAGCATATCAAATTAAAGCCCAGGACGGTAGCTTTCCAATGCCACTAGAATCACTCAAATCGGACACCTACAGCTCCAGATATCATCAAAACAAGACAGGTAGGTCAGTAGGCTTAAAAATCCGAATTTAAACAACATTTCTAGTTAAAGCCCAATTAAGTCCAATTTGGTAAATCCCAATTATAACAATGAATTTGATTACAATTATACTCTAAGAAAGCTGCAATTGAAGGTGCAAAGTATGTGTGAAATTATGCTCATCAGATGCCCGAAAAACATAGTATGGAGTTTTTTATTGAGAGAAATTATGAACACAGTTTAAGTGAAGAATATTGATAGAAGGGAGATGCAGTGATAGTGAGAATAAGAGCTATGCTTGTACCAGAAGGCTTATTAAGGATTTCACAACTAGCCGTTTGAGAATATTAAGAGCGAGGAAGGAGAGAGAAAGCTGCTATGAGCTCAGTTTTTTATGGAAGCAATTAGTGTTTCCAACGGTCAGAGGGAGCATTGCAATTATAGTGCAATATTTACTCCTTTCATGCCTAAGGACAAAAAGAACCTTTTCCAAGTTCAGTTTGTAGCCTGAGCTATCTAATACATGTCATATTCAAATGTTGACTTTACACAAAAGCCAAGTTTTGATAAACTAACTCCTATAGTTTAAAGTTAAATGACAGTGACATTTCCTAGTATAGGACAAATATTCTGTCAAGTCAAAGCGTGAAGAAATACTTGACGGGTCAAGTTCCAGAAGATATATTTTTCTTCTTCAGAAGAAATATACTGCAGTAGTAGTTCCTAGAAGATGAGTTCTTCTTTTTCAGAAGATACAGAACTGCAGATGCAATAGAATAGGGACTGACCTATTCTAAGCAAACAATCATGAGTTCATTTTGACTATATGTAGCTTATCTTTTATGAAGTTGAATCTATCTTTTACAAGTGGCTTAGTAAAAATATCAGTAACTTGAAGTTTGGTCTTAATGAATTTTAATTCAATTTCATTTTTTTGCACATGATCTCTAATAAAGTGATGCTTTATATCAATATGTTTGGATCTAGAATGTTGTATAGGATTCTTGGACAAGTTGATGGAACTTGTGTTATCACAGAAAATAGGGATTTTGGAATACCTCAAACAATAATCCTCCATCTGATGCTTTATCCAAAGCATTTGTGAGCAGCAACTTGCAGCAGAAACATATTATGCTTCTGCAGTTGACAATGCAATTGTTGTCTGCTTTTTACATGACCAAGACATGAGTGATTCACAAAGAAATTGACATCAACCACTTGTGCTTTTACTGTCTACTCTATCTCCAGCATAATCAACATCACAGTATCCTATAAGATCAAATTATGTACCTTTCTTGAACCAAAGACCCAGATCAGTAGTTCCAACAAGGTATCTAAGGATTCTTTTTACAGCTGCTACATGTGATTCTTTTGGAGAAGATTGAAATCTAGCACATAATCCTACAGAAAATAGAATGTCTAGTCTACTTGCAGTTAAATATAATAATGATCCTATCATTCCTCTGTATTCCTTTTCAGAAACAGGTTTTCCATTTTCATCGGAGTTTAAAAATGTGGAAGGATGCACAAGGGTTGTCATGGTTTAGATCTTTCCATTTTAAATCTTCTAAGAAGATCTTTGGTGTATTTTTCTTGGTAAATGAAGATTCCTGCATCTTCTTGTTTAATTTGTAAACCCAAAAAGAACTTTAGTTCACCCATGAGACTCATTTCAAATTCACCTTTCATTAATTCAGAAAATTCTTGACACATTTTTTCATTTGAAGATCCAAAGATGATATCATCAACATAAATTTGTACAATTAGTAAATCCTTCTTAAGAATTTTTCTAAACAATGTTGTGCCTCTTGTAAAATCATTGTTAAGAAGAAAGTTACTTAGTCTTTCATACCAAGCTCTGGGAGCTTGCTTCAATCCATATAATGCTTTTGTTAATTTAAAAACATGGTTTGGATGCTTTTGATTTTCAAAACCAGGAGGTTGGTGTACATACACTTCCTCATTTATGTAACCATTTAGAAAATCACTTTTAACATTCATTTGATATAGTTTAAAGTTTTTATATGCTGCAAATGCAAGAAGAATTCTAATTGCTTCTAATCTAGCTACAGAAGCAAAAGTTTCATCAAAGTCAATACCTTCTTGTTGGTTATAGCCCTGAGCTACTAACCTTGCTTTGTTTCTGATCACATTGCCTTTTTCATCCATTTTGTTTCTAAATACCCATTTTGTGCCAATGATGTGTGATCTTCTAGAGGAGGGACAAGTGTCCATATTTTGTTTCTCTCAAATTAATCCAACTCTTCTTCCATGGCATCTATCCATGAATCATCATCAAGAGCTTCATTTATATTTTTGGGTTCAATTTGAGACAGCAAGCCTGAACTGATTTCTTCTTTGCTCGATTGGGATCTGGTTTTTACTCCTTCTACAGTATTCCCAATGATTTGTTCATGAGGATGAGCTGTAACTAACTTCCAGCTCTTAGAAAGATCCTCTCTTTGTGTACAGATATCTTTTGTAGGACATTTAGTAGAGTTTTCCTGTTCTGATATATCTTTTGGAGGTTTTTTACCGTCAGAAGATATCTTCTGCAACTTATCAGATTCATCATCTGATTCATTATTGTGTTTTCCTTGAGAAGAAATGTTAGTATCATTGAAAATAACATGCATGCTTTCTTCTATGGTTTGATTTTTGATATTGTATACTTTATACGCTTTTGAAGTAGTAGAGTATCCAAGAAAAATACCCTTTTCAGATTTTGCATCAAACTTTTCAAGATTTTCTTTATTATTCAAGATATAACAATCACATCCAAAAACATGGAAGTATGCAATATTGGGTTTTCTCCCTTTCCATATTTCATATGGAGTTTTTTTGAGTATACTTCTGATGGTAACTTTGTTAAGTATATAGCATGAAGTGGATACTGCTTCAGCCCAAAAGTATTTTTGAATTCCACTATCACTTAACATAGTTCTAGCCATTTCTTGGAGAGTTCTATTTTTCCTTTCTACAACTCCATTTTGTTGTGGAGTTCTAGGACATGAAAAATTGTGAGAAATTCCATTTTCATAAAAAAAAACCTTTTAAAAGAGAGGTTTTCAAATTCTCCTCCATGGTCACTTCTTACAGAAGCAATGCATTGACCACTTTCATTTTGTATCTTCTTTGAGAAGATTTTGAAAGCATCAAATGACTCATCTTTGGTTGTGAGAAATAAAACCCATGTGAATCTAGAGTAATCATCTACTATAACAAGACATACTTTTTCCCTCCCAAACTAGGTGTTTTAGTAGGACCAAATAAGTCAATATGTAGTAATTCCAAAACTCTTTTGGTGGTGATTACATTTTTAGGATAGAAGCTAGAGTGAGTTTGTTTGTCTTTAGCACATGCATCACATACTTTATCTTTTTCAAACTTGATTTTTGGTAATTCTCTAACCAATTCCAATTTAGAGAGTTTTGAAATACTTTTCATATTTAAGTGACCTACTTTTATATGCCAGATCCACTTATCATTTTCAAAGGAGGCAAAGCATGTATGATCAGATAATTCTTCTAAACTTATACTATATAGGTTTTTATTTCTTATCCCAGAAAATAGTAATTTCTTAGTAGATGATTCTCTAATTTCACAAAATGTTATTTGAAACATAACTTCATAGCCACTGTCACATAGTTGACTTATGCTAAGAAGATTATGTTTTAAACCTTTCACATAATAAACATTGTTAATTTGGGTAGAATTCCTTATATCTATCTTTCAAATACCTTTTATATGTGCCTTGTTGTTGTCTCCAAAAGTTACTGTTCCTCCTTCTATTTTTTGTAACAGGATGAATTTGTTTTTGTCTCCAGTCATATGTCTTGAGCAGCCACTGTCCAAGAACCATTGCCCTTTCTTCTTGATGGTTCTTGCTTGTTCCTACATCATAGGATAGTAGAGATTTAGGTACCCAAATTTTGTTGGGTCCTGAATTGTTAGATACCTTTCTTCTAAAGCTTCTCTTTCTTTTGTAACAGTTTTGAGCAATGTGTTCAATTCTGTTACACCGAGAACATTTAGGAGGTTGCCTTTTGGCAGGTACAAAAATGGTTTTCTGAATTTTTGATGTTTGAGACTCATGGTATCCTAATCCAGTTTTATCTGAAATTTCCCTTCTATTTACTATGAGTTTATTTAAGTTACTTGTACTGTTTAAAAATTTACTTAAGTCTTGTTGCAGTTCATCAATCCTTTTCTGCAGAAGATTGTTTTCTTTCTGTAATGATGCATATTTTGATTCTTCTGCAGAATCAGATTTAATCAGTCTAATTTGTTCTGATATTTAAAATGAGATTACTGAAGACATTGATTTATCCTAATTAGTCTCTCATTATCTTCTTTTAATCTCTCATTTTCTTCTTTAGATTTAACAAGTTGTTCTTTAAGAATGACACATTTTTTAGCAAGTGTGTGTGAGTTTGATAGTAGGTTTTCAAATGCATCTTCTAATTCTTTACATGTAAGGGAGTTAGAATAATTTACCTCATTTTCTTCATCTTCCTTTCCAGCCATGAGACACAAGTTTGCTGACTCTTCTTTTGCTTCTTCTTCTGAAGAGTTTTTTGAGTCATCCCAAGCTGCCATCATGGCCTTTTTCTTTTTCTGAAAATTTCTTGAGTCCCTTTTTAATTGAGGACACTCTGCCTTTATGTGGCCTGGCTTATTGCACTCAAAGCAGATGATTTTAGATTTCTGCCCTTCCTTCTTGGGAAGGAATCTTTTTCCTCTGCCCTTCCTTCTGATCAGCCTTTGAATTCTTTTGGATATAAAAGCAAGCTCATCATCATTTTCAGAGGATGAATCTTCATCATGAGGAATCTTTTCTTCTTTTGATGTACTGGCCTTGAGAGCAACTGTTTTTCCTCTCCTTGGTGGTAATTCATCCATGAGTTCTTGTTCATGAACCTTTAGGGAACCAAGAAGCTCATCTAATTTAAGAACTGCAAGATCCTTGGCTTCTTGTATGGCTGTTACTTTTGGTTATAGGTGGCAATTCGGGCTACTTGGCCCGGCCCGGCCCACCTTGATGCGGGTAGCGGGCTGAGCTAAAAAGCACGGAAGTTATTCGGGCTCCTAAAATAGGTGCCCGAGCCCTACCCTTCTGCGGGCCTTTTGCGGGTAGCCCGGGTTTTTTGCGGGTTTTTTTCGGGCTACCCGACCTTTTTTGCGGATACCGGGCTTTATCGGGCTGGGCTAAAAAGCCCGGAAGTTATTCGGGCTTCTAAAATATGTGTCCGAGCCCTACGTTTTTGTGGGCTTTTGCGAGCCGACCTGGTCGGGCTAGCCCATTTTGCCGGCTCTACTTTTGGTATCCAATTTTTGGAAGACTTCTCAGGATTTTCTTGACTTACTCTTGGTTAGTGTAGCTTTTACCAAGAGATTTTAAATTGATGATGATTGTGAATCTACTAAACATCTCATCAATGGATTCATGTTCAGCCATGTTGAACATTTCACATTGATGAATCAAAATATTTATTTTTTATTCTTTTACTTGATCAGTACCTTCATAGGCAATCTTGAGTGTATCCCAGATTTCTTTTGCAGTAGAACAACCAAAAACTTTGTCATATTCTCCTCTGCTGAGAGCACAGAGAAGAAAGAACTTAGCTTTGGAGTTTATAAGATATCTCTGCTTATCTTCTGAAGTCCATTCTTCTCTGGGCTTTGGCTTTGGAGGTTCTTCTTGAACTTCAGATTCTCCTTCATTAGGAGGTACCAAAATTCTTGTTCTTCTGATCATACGAATGAAATTTCCCTTTTCTATGATATCCCAAAGATCAATGTCTTGGGAATCTAGAAACAAATTCATTCTATCTTTCTAATAGTAGTAGTCCTTCCCATCAAATGCAGGAGGTCTATTTGTGGAGGATCCTTTTGGGATGAACATTCCAGCACCATGATTTGTCATATTCCCTTGATCTTTTTCCTCTCTCACTGTTAAGTGAGTTCAACCGTAGAGGCAAGCTCTGGTACCAATTGAAGTAGAAATTCCAATCACAAGAAGGGGGGTTGAATTGTGATCTTTTTAAAATTTTCTGCAAACTTCTAATACTGATTCTGCTCAAGTAATACTTGGCTAAGTATTAGAAGATAATTCTCAAGAAGATGAGTTATAATATGTGTATTATGCTGAAAGTACAGTTCCTTTGATCAAACCTTTTAATGTAACACTTACTTAGGTATTAGGAAGATTTCAAAACAATTTTATGCACATGTAATCAAGGTGAAATAAAAAGAGTGAGAGTAAGAAGATTTGCACACACAGATTTTATACCGGTTCACCTCTTCCAACCTGAGGCTATGTCCAGTCCCTACTTCAAGTAGGATTTTCTTAATCAACTCTTGCTTTTACAGATTTCTTGGGTACACCTTACCACTAGTATTCTTATGCAGTCTCTTTAGGCTCTTCACACACTTCTCCTGAAACCTTTACAGATACTACAGCTTCTTCTGCAGACTATGCGGGTTCAAAAATACTTTCCAGAACCTCTTCTGCAAGTTTTTACAACTCAGAACAGCTCACTATAGTAGTGTAGTAACTTGCTGCAACTATTTCTCACCTTCTCAAGAGGCACTAACTCTCTTAAAGCCTTCTTGAGAGATTATAGAAGATTTAAGTAGTGAAATGATAAGAATAAGGCTCAAAACAATTACAATTACAACACAGTAGAAAATTATTGAGCCAGCTCTCTCTTCTTGCACTTTTGGAAGCTGAATATCAGAGATATTTTAGAGAGAGAATTTTTCCAGAAGGTAGAGATTGTAAATATGCAGTCTAATGCTTCTTCTGGACTGTGTGTGTTTTCTCATTGAGGGATTGAGTTCCTTTTATAGGCAAAATGAAATTTCTAGCCGTTGGAAACTCTTGTGAATGCTTGTGCATCTCCAGCTGTGAGAAAGGAGACGTCTCTTTCAAAGGCAGACTGTCCTTTGCAGGTGTAGGCTGTCATGTTCAGAGACAACTGGCCTTTGAATGGTTGTATCTTCTGGATAACATTTCTTCTGCAGAAATTTATTTCTTCTGAAACTTAACCTTCAAACCTTTGAAGAAGGTTATTTTAGGCATTTTAAATTGAAGGGATAAAATTAAAAATATTTTGAACACTTGCAGAACAGAGAAAATTTAGAAATGTGAATGATCCAGGAGACAGTTTCTTCTGCAAACATCCTGACAGTGAATCTTCCTTCTAATACAATGTCTAAGTGTTATATCTTTCTTCTGGTCATATTTCATTGGTATAGAAGACTATCTAAGTGTTATATCTTTCTTCTGGTCATATTTCATTGCTGTAGAAGGCTCAAATTACTGTTTATCATCTTTTCTTAATTTGAGCACCTTGCTTCTTCTGCCATATGAATTCTTCTTCTCAGGATGTGATTCTCAAAGCAGAATGTGCTGATGTTTCTTCTCAACTGCTTTCTTGCTTTCTTTAAGTATTTATGATCATATCTTCTGATAAACTTCAAAGTTTAATAATTGATCTGAATCTTCAAAGTTCCCAAGGCTAATAATGATATCTTCTGAAGGTTCTTTATCTGTAGCTTCTTGAACATACTCAAATGAAATCATTAGTACCACAATCAGAATTATACTAACTTAATTTTTAGAGTTTGTCATTATTAAAACATCTTTGGACCTTACATTAACGACGGGGCTTTTAGCGACGACTGGTTGGCCGTCGCTAATTACGAAATAGCGACGACTTTTGGCCGTCGCTAAAAACCGATTTTCTTGTAGTGACAATTGCCCCTAGAATTTTTATATTTTTAATGTTGGAGGTGTGTGTTGCCTCACAACTTAAATTTTCCATACCCATCACTTATTGAAGTGTCGGATTAGGGTACACGAATAAGGGTATGCATATTAAAGTTGTTAATCATGTTTTTTTTGGTTACATGATGAAAAAAAAGAGCACTACAATCTAATAAAAGGGACTCCTGTTTTGTCAGCTACAAACCAATTGCTTAGAGTACGAGGAGGATGTCTCAAAATACAAAACTTTTCTAAGGAATCTACCACTTGCTTGGCTAAGGCATCAACACGAAAATTGTCTTCCGTAAGGGTGTGGTGAATAGTGATACTTCAATTCCTTGAGAGAAAATATTGAATAGTTCTAATAATAGAACCATATTGATGGAAATGAATATGAGGTTTAGAAATTAGATGAACAATTTCTAAACAATCTGTCCAGCAAATAACTAACTTATATCCTTCAGTCCAAGCCAATTGGATGTCGTGCATAAAAGCCAAAAGTTCAGCTTGGATATTGTCACAATAAGTAATATGACCATGAAACCTACAAAGCCAATTCCCATGACAATCTCTAATAAGGCCCCCCAAACCACCAACTCAGGATTGAAAATGACAATTCCATTAATATTTAGGGCAACCTCGTCCTCATCGGGGGAGTCCAAATAACCAGTCTATATAATTTTTTTTCAAAATGTAGGTACGAGGACAGGTGTCACCGTACCTTACCCAAACCTAACCAATTGTCATCCATACTCATAAATCCTAATATTTTATCGATTTTGCTTTAAATGACAAAAAAAGCTTAAAAAAAAGTTTAGACAATCGAGAGAAAAGAGAGAAGGGAAGAGAGAATTTCTTGTAAGCTTAAGTGCTTTTTTATTTTAAAGATAGAAGAGGTAGGTGTGCTTTTATGGGGAAGTAAAATGGGTTTACATGGTATGATTTGGGTAAGATTTACTGTGAATAAAGGTGTGTTTACTATAACAAAAAAAAAAAAAAACTTTTATTGGCAAATTAGCGCTTATTCTGGGTTCATATGTTTTAAAAGAAGTATAAATTATAATGTCCTTTGACAAAATGTCTTTTCAAAGAATTTAATTTAGAAAAATTTATTATGATGGAATGATTTGGTTTTAGGGCTGACATTGTAAAAATAAATTTAAAATAATTGTTTTATTTATATGATAAAATAAAATTACTTTTAAAGTGTATAAAACTAAGAATAGTTTCATTTTGTGGGTTCCACACCAAAAGTAATTATTTTCAATGAGAAAAGTGAGATTTTATTACTAGTAAAATTACTTTTGGTCACAACAAATATATTTTTAAAGGAAGTAAACTTTATCCAAATAATACTTGCTATTATACACTATAGTATGTGCTAATTTTTTTTTTTTATCAAAACCATGTTATAAGGTAGTGTTTGGTAGACACTTCAGAACGGAACAGAACGGGACATATGAGTTATGTTCCTGTTTGTTAAAATTAAAAGGGAGAACAAAACGGGACACATGATTAAAATAGTGGAACACTTTTGTTCCCTAGAAAAAGGTGGAACCAACTGGAACGGAACAGGACATTTTATTAAACATTTTTTAATGACAAAATTACCACTCCATATCTTTATAACTCTTTCACTGCACACCCAACTAAAAAACAAAACCCTTGTCGCAATCCTTTTTCACCCTGCACTGTTCGCTGCTCCCGCTGCTTACAAGGACAAAACATTTTTTTTTCTCTTTTGCTTTGTTATTTGCATCATTTGAATTATTTTGCTTTGCTATTTACATCATTTGAATACTGATCATTTGAATTACTGTTCTTTTCCCCATTCAAATAAAAAGGATGATGGATATACCAACAAGTAATTTAGTGTTTTTTTTAGTAAATTTGGGTTGTGTGGCTATTGGATTTGTTGTCTAATTTTATTTTGGTTTTTCAGTTAGGCCTTGAATGGAACATTTTCGTGTTTTTTATATAGTAATAACAATATATTTAAGTTAATTATATTTGATAAATTATATTTTATCAAATATTTCATATTTACGTATTTAGAAAATAATTATAAAATATAAATAATAATATATTAATAATTTTTAAGAATATTATATAATAATAGTCATAAAATAGCAAATGTGAAAAAATGTTCTATTCTGTTTAGTTTAGTTTTTTATACTCAACCAAACACTAAACATGATAGGGATATATATGTAATTAAACATGGTGTTCTGTTCTGTTCAACAAGTACCAAACACAGAATAGAACACATGGTTCCGTTCTGTTCTGTTGTTACAAAACATGGTTATAAATACATTATTGTTCTGTTCCATTCCGTTCTGTTTTGTTTCGTTCTGTCCCGTTCCACCACCAAACGCTACCTAAGTGTGACGTTAGTTTAAATTCATGTTTATATAGTAATTATATTTTATATAAACAAAAAATAATGTTAATTTGTTTCCTTCAAAAGCATTTTTGCACCCTCTAACCATAAAATAAACAAACACTTTTCTCTTAAAAAGAAGTGATTGTCACTGTACAACTCATAAAATATAACTGATTTTATACTTTAAAAGTAACTTGTTTTATCATTTAAATAAAAATAGTTTTCCAAATTGTATTTTTATAATATAATTATCAAACACAAATTATTCTAAAATTATTTTTTTCATAAAACATTTTATCAAAAAATATTATACTCAACTTTAAATTAAAATAAATAATCTCAAATTCATCAACATCAAGTTAATTTGATCAAATATTGTAGAAACTATTGGGATGTGTATAAATAAACAAGGGTTAAATATGTTTTTAGTCCCTCAAAATATAATGAAATTTGGATTTGGTCCCTCGTTTATTTTTTCATTGGTTTTGGTTCTCTATTTTTAAAATCACATGATTTTAGTCCCATTGTTAGTTATATTCCGCTAAGTGACCACGTAATAATATTTCTTATAGACTTTTCTATGAATTTTTCTTCGAATTTTCCTACAGATTTCAAAATTCAAAGGGAATTTTGTTCAGATTCTAAAATTTGCGAGAATTTTACTATAGATTTTTTTACAACAAAGTAAAGAAATTTTATAGCAGCATTTTTATGTAAAAAAATTATATTTTTTAAAATTTACTACACATGAATTTTCTAGAGAAAAAATCACAAAAATTTTCATGTAAATTTTCACCCAAAAAAATTATAGTGAAATTATAAAAATGACTTGAGTACAATTAATAATGACTAAAATCATATAATTTATAAAAAATGGAAGATCAAAACATAGATAAAAATATATTTAACCCAATAAATAATTACTAAAAATCAAACAAATCAAACACGGGGAACCGGGCTATTTCATTTCGAGTAATTCTTTGATGAGCACTTACCTAACACGTAACATTTAAGCACAACCAATAAATTAATTACACATCATTAAAATTAAAATTAAAAAATCCAACGTGTAAAATAAAAAAACTGAGTCACGTGAGTGTTTCTTTCAAGTTTCTCAACACGTCCCTCGTCCTCGTCCTCTTCCTCCAATTATGCACGTAGCCTCTGTTTACGTTCACGTATAACTGAAACGGATTTTCTTCTCCCTTAGCGATCAAGAAGACTGTCTCATTCACTTCAGCAAACAACACTTTTCGTATAATCGTATGTAACATCTCCGTTCTTTCATTTTCTTCTTCTACTTTGAATTTTAGTCTCTCTGTATCTACCATTTTCCTTGTCTTCTTATCTTTTTATTGTTACATTTCTTACTTCATCATGACTTTTTCCCTCTCCTTTTTTGTGATTTTATTTTGTAGAGTTGCAATGACATTGAGGTTTAATGACCCAAACATGAACCAGCAAAGAGCTTCTACTAACTTAGACTACTTTTGATTCCCCTCTGCCTTAGCTTTGCAGGACCTCAGCGGAGTTTTCCTTGGCTCTAACTAACCTGGAAGGTAAGCAAGTTTGTTTGATAAATGATAAGTAATAAAAAAATATAGAATTGTAAGTGTAAATATAAAAATAAAAGACAATACATTAAGATTTATGATAGAATTAATTAATTTCTAAATTTGCTTTATGATAACAAGTGCAGTAGTTGCCCGTTAAAGTAGAAATAGCATTATTTAGTCTATTTCATATTTTTAGATTGTCTTTGTGTATATTTGTACATGTTTAATATCCTTGTTCTTCCCATGTGTTTTGTCACTGCATTGTATATTGCTTTTAAAATATGTTTAATGATATTCCTTTGTAGGAGAATTATGGAGCACAATGTATGTCAATCACTTGAAGTTAATGAGCATAAAGATATTTTTCTTGGCCAAGTTGTTTATAACAAAGATGAAGCTTATGCCTTGTACCAAGAACATGCATTCAAAATGGGTTTTAGTGTGAGAAAAGGGAGGGAGTTGTATTATGATATTGAAAAAAAGAACACTCGTTTGAAGGATTATTATTGCTCTAAACAAGGGTTTAAGAACAATGAACTTGTAGGTGAAGTGGCTTATGAAAGAGCAGATTCAAGAACAGATTGCAAAGCTATGGTGAGATTTAATGTGAGTAAGGATGGAGTATGGAAAATTACAAAGTTAGAACTGAATCATAACCATGACTTTGTGCCACAAGAGCAAAGACATTTGCTACGTTCTATGAGAGGCGTATCAAATGCCAAAGGAGGCCTCATTAATTCCATGGTGAATGCAGGTATGAAAGTTACAAATATTTGGAGTTATTTGGGGGAAGAGGTTGGTGGATTTGATAATCTTGGTATTACAATGAAAGATATGCATAATTATGTCTACTCTGAAAAGTTGAAATTAATTGATGCTGGTGATGCTCAGGCTTTAGTGAATCACTTGCAAAGTAGACAGGCACAAGATGCAATGTTCTACTATAGTGTGCAATTAGACCAGGAATCACGTTTGACTAATGTATTTTGGAGAGATGGTAAATCTAAAGTTGATTATGATTGCTTTGGGGATGTTGTGATTTTTGACACCACTTACCGTACCAATAAATATAACTTGATTTGTGCCCCCTTTGTTGGTGTAAATCATCATTGGCAAAATGTCATGTATGGTTGTGCTTTGTTATCTGATGAAACTGCAATTTCTTTCACTTGGTTGTTCAAAGTGTTTTTGGAAAGTATGGGAAACCAACAACCAAAAACCATCTTTACAGATCAAGATGCAGCTATGGCAAAAGCAATTGGAGAGGTAATGCCAAACACATGTCATCGATTATGCTTGTGGCATATAGCAAAAAATGCTCCTTCTCATTTGGGTTCTCTAAATTCTGACAATAAGTTTCAAAGCTTATTCAATAAATGCATGAAAGGTTGTGATTCAGAAGAAGAATTTCAAAGCACTTGGGATGAAATGATAAATGAGTATAAACTTCATGATCATCAATGGTTGAGCAATATGTATAAAATTCGTCACAAGTGGAGCACTGCTTTTAGCAAGAATATATTTTCTGCAGGTATCAAGTCTTCTCAAAGGAGCGAAAGTACAAACAGTGTGTTGGGTGAGATTGCAGGAAAAACAACAAGTCTCACACAATTCTTAGTGGCATTTGAGAAGATGGTAAAAAAGTGGCGCTACTTAGAAGTTGAGAAAGAATTCAAAAATAGTCAAAGTGCACCTCCTCGTATTATAAATATTAGTGAGACTCTACGACATGCATCTTTGATATATACTCATAAGATATTTAAACTATTTTTGAATGAATATCTTGAAGGGACAGGTGGAAGCACTTCTATGGAGATTGGTGGGTGTAATAATGTGTCATATCATGAAGTTATTTTCAACCATATGCCTAATAAGAAGTATCAGGTAACATTTGACTCTTCCACTATGATGATTAATTGCAGCTGTCACAAGTTTGATTCTATGGGTATTCTGTGTAGTCATGCCTTGCGAATTTACAACATTAAAGGTATTTTAAAAATACCCGACCAATACTTCTTAAAAAGATGGTCAAAAAGTGCAAGGTCCATGATTTATGAGCACATAAATAGGGGTTCGAAAGAAGATTCTAGCTCTAATGTCATTAACTCAATGACCAATGGTGATGATGCTGGTATTCTTTATCGCAATGCTATTATGAAGTCATTTTATAATCTGGTTTTGGAAACTCAAGAACACAAAGAAACTCAGCAAATTATGTGGAAATTGCTTAATATTGGAGTTGAGCAAGTGCAACAATGTATTGGTAAGCTCAATTTAAATTCAAATGCAGAAACCATTGAGAACAAATTCACTCAAATTGAGGATAATGAATGGGCTGCAATTTTTAATCCTCCTCTTGCAAAGACCAAAGGAATGTCTACTGCTCGCAAGAAGGGGCATTTTGAGAAAAGGAAGCGATCAACCACAAAAACAAAGCAAAATAAAGGTCAGGGATTGATTTTGTTTTAAAAAGAAGTATGTTGTACATTAGGCATTGCATATATTTAATACATCTTGTTAACTTTTTTTATACAGAGAAACAAAAAGAAGATGGGTTTTGTGCTGTTAATTCTTCTACAATTGAGCTAACTAATGTTTTGAATTGCATGGATAAGTCAGGTATATAGATAATCATAGCCTATGTATTATAGTTAAAGATCTGTACTTATGCTGGTATTTCTTTTTCTTGCAGCAATCTTGTGATTATAATTGGTTCCCGCCAAGTAGCAGTTCCCAGGATAAGCACTGAACTAAAAGATTTAGACAGAAGCTCATTAGGCTGGACAATATATTATATCAGGATATGATGTTTTAAATGATATAGTAGTTAGATTTTGTGTTTTGTAGTTAGCATTATGCTATGTAGTCTTTTAATATGTTGCAGAGTCATGTTTTACAATTTGGCTAAAAATTTCATTGTTATATTTAAGATTCTTTCACAGCCTTTTTGATAGAGAAAATAAAAAAAATGCCTTCTGGTTCTGTCTTTCATTGTTTTTAGCAAGAGAGAGACTAACAAATTTTATAGCATATAGCAGTTTTAACTTGGGCCCTTTATGCTTTTTATTACAACAAGTCATGGTACAAAGCCATCATGTAGTGTCAATTCATTTCAATTTCTCCTAATTGGCTTGTTGTGTAATCATCATGAGAGTGACAACATATATTCTCTTAAAATGGTTCATATCAGTATATCATGATCATTAAAAGACTGGTTTTTTTGGATGCCAGGAAGTTATCCTAATTCTGACATTGATCTACAATCTACAGAAGCAACCATTCCTGATATTGATACTGATATTGATAACTTAGGTCTTTTTAAATTGAAATTGAAATGGGTGGTGTTATCTGCAGTTCCAAATATTTGCAGTTCCTGACCATGTTTTGTGTAGCCACAAATTCTCAGAGATCACATGCTTAGCACCTGGGATGGTAGATTTTGGTATTGAAAGCAAATTAAGAGGGTCTTTAGTTGAAGAAGATCAACAATATTTTAATGTCTTTGTTGTATAAAGTAGAAAAGATTAGTAGAAAATGGAATTGAAATTCATGATGCAGACTTGTCACTATCTCTGTCTTTACTATTGTAAAAATAAACATGATGTGAATATGAATAGTTTTTTGCGCACATAATTAGCAAACTATAATGTCTTTACAATATTTCTAGTTGATTGAATGTGACAAAAATTCATCAAGGAAAAAAATTATAAGTGATAAAAGATTATGAAGTTGAAGCAGAGAATATTTCAATATGCAGTTTTGGAAATGTGAAAAATAGGACTTTTGATCAAGCATATGTGACCAGTAAACAGACCCAGGCTAAAATTGGCTCCATTATTTAGAAATCAAATTGGCTAATAACATGTCTATAAAGCTCTCCATTACTGGCATCACATAATGTGTCCTAAAGTTATACTGTCAAAAAGCAAGGCTGTCATATATGGGGCATTTCTCACTGCATTCTATGTTCAGGTAGAAACTATTTAATTCTGAAGTTTCTTAGAGCATATACTTTCTCCTAGCCTTGTGTACACAAAATGGAAGCTAACCAAAAATCATAGGGAAATTACTTCATTCTGAAGCTTCTCCTTATAAAAACCAGCTGCTAGAGTTGCATTTGTTGCGAGCACTCCAATCCGCAAAGGACTTCCAGCTTCAAGTGGCTTTAACTTAGCTTCCTTGATCTCCTCGGCAACACACTCGACCATGTGAAGAAAAGGGACAGAACGCCCATTGGATACTTGTTTATACCAAGTATGTGACACATTACAAGGCATGGCTATGCAACGAGCCCCAGAATTCTCAAGAAAAACCTGAAATGTAGTAGTAATGAAATTAATTAACTAATTTGCAGAGATATATATGTGTGGGATAAAATCTGAAAGGTGTCAAAGAAAGGTAGTAGTGCACCTGAATTCTGCATAATTCGCAGGCTAGTCTAGTCCTGGTAGCAATTACTCCTTCACTCACAACTAGAGTTATACTTGTCGAATTTATACGCCGTTTTTTTGTTAGAAAGCTAAGATATATATCTTTGAACCTACAAAGTTTGAGATTCAGATTCCATTCCATGTAATACCAGCTTCAATCTGAATTCAAACTTTTTCTACATAATTTCCATGCCGATTTACTCCTGGCAGCAGTCAAAGATTCATGCATAACTCTAGCTATATTCATCGGATTTGAGTGCCGTTTTTTTGTTTAGAAAGCTAAGATATATATCTTTGAACCTACAAAGTTTTAGATTCAGTTTCCATGCCATGTAATACCAGCATCAATCTGAAATTAAAACTTTTTCTGCATAATTTCCATGCTGATTTACTCCTGGCAGCAATCAAAGATTCATGCATAACTCTAGCTATATTCATCGGATTTGAGTGCCGTTTTTTTTGTTAGAAAGCTAAGACATTCATATTTCATCCTACAAAGTTTTAGATTCAGTTTCCATGCCATGTAATACCAGCATCAATCTGAAATTCACTTTTTCTGCATAATTCCCATGCTGATTTACTCCTGGCAGCAGTCAAAGATTCATGCATAACTCTAGCTATATTCATCGGACTTGAGTGCCGTTTTTTTGTTAGAAAGCTAAGACATTCATCTTTCATCCTACAAAATCTTAGATTTTTTCTTCATTCTGTTTTATACCATTTTTTTTCTCAAAGTGAATGTTAATTCTGCTTGTTCAAAATTCTGATAGCACTTAAGGTTGATTTGATGAAATCTTCTTCATTATATGATGTTTGTGCTTGTTATTTTGACATCAATCCATATATCTATATTATATATAATTATAACCTCTACACTTCAGCAAAACTCACGCAGCATCTAAACAGAGTAGACATTTTCCATAGACACATGGCTTACTTCAATAAAATTCACATTTCATTCTCACCCATGAAATTTCCAATGTATAGTACTCTAGCTACCAATTCCAGTCACTAATCTATTTTATTTTTTTAATAAGAAAAAGAAATGAATTAATGTGAGCACTAAGGTGCTCAAACCTAATTACATCACAGTTCACACTATTAGAAAAATACAAAGAAAGAGTAAAATTTATACAATACATAGTGGCCTAAGAAACTAAAAGAACTTGTCAAAACATAGGAGAATTGAACCCTTTGCAATAAAACTACGTGCAATAGCTTCTGATCACCAAGCAACACCGAAATAGTTTAGAATTGAGGAAAACTAATGCATCACCAATGCAGTAGAGCAGCAATAGACAATCTTGCAAATCCACAATGACATATGGCAGCACCTTTGAAAACAGCAACCAGTAAAGGTGACCAAGAGAATTCCAAACAGAACAGGGTAGCAGTAAAATTCCACCAGCTTCAAATAGATGTAGCACCATGTCATCAAGCAAGATAAGAACAAGAACAGTAAGTGCATGAAATTATGACTTATCTTGTAAAATCTTCAACAAGAGAAATAAGGAAACCCCTGAAATTCAGTATCAACAGTTGCATCTCCTTGATTTAACCGGTTCTAAAACATCAGCTTCTTAATTTAGTATATCATTTATCAATTTCTTCTGCAACGTTGACCCCTATGGCCATTTTTGCTTGTCGTTGTGCCACTCCCGAATGGTCGTGCGATCCAATTTCATTATCGTTCGTCTCCACTGAAACACTGAAGAATCACAAAGAGGGTTCAATTTTTGGGAAAGAAAAATGGCAGAGAGCCAAGCGAGAAACGGTTAACAAAGAAAGGGGAAAATAACTCACGTGCCTCTCAAATTCAAATTTCACACGTGGACTGTCATTGTTTTTATTTAAATGACGTGTCATGTATTTAGTGGTTGTGTTTAAATCTGAGCTGTTGCGTTTGTGCTCATCAAAGAATTCCTCTTTCATTTCGGCGTGCCACCTCCAAATGTAACTCCCTTTACACACTACAGTAATAACCCCCACACAACACACACACCTAAAGTAAAGTTTAAACAAAACCCTCTCGCCATTTTGGATCTGCTTCTTCTTCGTGTCGATGTCCTCACTCTAATCAGATCTGAGGTGCTCTTTCTCTATTTTCATCTCCCATCTCTTATTCCAATTCCACTTCTTCAAAAATCTCATCGACTCTTCATTTTCTTTCTCTATTTGCTATGATTTGATATTTCTAAGCAGTTCAGTTGTGAGTGAAGAAAAAGAAAGAAGAGGAAGAAGAAGATGTTGACGAAGTTCGAGACCAAGAGTAATAGGGTGAAGGGTCTTAGTTTCCACAGGAAGAGGCCATGGATCCTTGCGAGTCTTCACAGTGGTGTGATCCAACTATGGGATTACAGAATGGGTACCCTCATCGATAGATTCGACGAGCACGATGGTCCTGTCAGAGGTGTTCATTTCCACGACACACAGCCTCTCTTTGTCTCTGGAGGTACTTACCCTCTTTCTTTCCTTTCCATTTTCAGCTATCTTTCTCTTCCAATTCATTCCGTTACCGATCTCTGATTTCACAATGCATAGTCATGTGTTTTCTTTAAATTAAACCAATCAGTGCTACATGAAAGTTTGATTTTTTTATATATATACTGAGAAAATAAATTGATTTGATAGTGAACTCCTAAATTCGACCTTGCATAATTTGGCATCGGATACAGTAGTCCTTGACAATGTTAAAATTCCATCCTAGTCCTTAGAATCCTCAAATGTTGGCATATTAGAGTGGCTTTTTTGAATCAAGTTGCCAAATTTCTCAAGGGGTTTACTCATGTTTTGAAAGTGGATGAACAGTTTGTAGCTCAATAAACTTTTTTTTTCCCTTGTGGACAGGGGATGATTACAAGATTAAGGTTTGGAACTACAAGATGCATAGATGTTTGTTTACTCTTCTTGGACACCTTGATTATATTCGTACCGTGCAGTTCCATCATGAGAACCCTTGGATCGTGAGTGCCAGTGATGATCAGACGATTCGCATCTGGAACTGGCAGTCACGTACTTGTATATCTGTTTTGACTGGCCACAATCATTATGTCATGTGTGCTTTATTCCATCCAAAAGAGGATCTTGTTGTGTCAGCTTCCCTGGATCAGACTGTTCGTGTCTGGGATATTGGATCGCTCAAGAGGAAAAATGCATCGCCTGCAGATGACATACTGCGGTTGAGTCAGATGAATAGTGATCTTTTTGGTGGTGTTGATGCCGTTGTTAAGTATGTGTTGGAAGGTCATGACCGTGGAGTCAATTGGGCTTCATTTCATCCTACACTGCCTCTCATTGTCTCAGGAGCTGATGACCGGCAAGTGAAAATTTGGAGGATGAATGGTAAAATATTAAATCTATTTATTTACTTTATAATTTCCTGAATAAGAAATAATTGGGGACATTTTTGGCTCTCTATTTCTAAATTTTACTGTGGAGCTGAATGCAGTTACATATTTTCTTATTGCTATTCTATTTCTAATTATCATATCAATACAATGTTTTGGAGGAACTTATATGTGTTTGTTGGTGTGAAATCCAAGCCAGTTCTTGCATCCATTAAGTTTTGTAGGATTTGGTTTGCAAATATAAAAAATTACTTCTTATAGTATTTGAAGTGACCTTCTCTATCCTATAAAAATTAACTATATTCTCTAATTTCAGACACCAAGGCATGGGAAGTGGACACTTTGAGAGGGCACATGAATAATGTTTCATGTGTTATGTTCCATGCGAAACAGGATATTATCGTGTCAAATTCTGAAGATAAAAGTATTCGAGTATGGGATGCAACAAAAAGAACTGGAATTCAAACATTCCGCCGAGAGCATGATCGGTTTTGGATTCTTGCAGCACATCCTGAAATGAATCTGTTGGCAGCTGGTCATGACAGTGGCATGATTGTTTTCAAGCTAGAGAGAGAAAGGCCTGCTTTTGCAGTTAGTGGAGATTGTTTGTTCTACACAAAAGACCGGTTCTTGCGTTCCTATGAATTCTCAACACAAAAAGAGACACAAATACTTCCAATTCGAAGACCTGGTTCTGTAAGCCTGAATCAAAGTCCAAAGACACTCTCCTATAGCCCATCTGAAAATGCATTTCTACTGTGTTCAGATGTAGATGGCGGATCTTATGAGTTGTATTCCATATCCAAGGATAGTTATGGTAGGGGAGATGTGCAAGACACAAAAAAAGGTCATGGAGGATCAGCAGTCTTTGTTGCTAGGAATAGGTTTGCTGTGCTTGACAAAAGCAACAATCAAGTCCTTGTTAAAAATTTGAAAAACGACCTTGTTAAAAAGAGTGTGCTCCCAATTGCCACTGATGCTATATTCTATGCAGGAACTGGCAACTTGCTTTGTAGGTCAGAAGATAGAGTTGTTATATTTGATCTTCAGCAAAGGCTTGTCATAGGCGAACTTCAGACCCCTTTCATCAAATATGTTGTTTGGTCGAATGACATGGAAAATGTTGCTTTGCTCAGCAAACATGCTATTATAATTGCTAGCAAGAAACTGGTGCACCAATGTACACTCCATGAAACAATCCGTGTAAAAAGTGGAGGCTGGGATGACAGTGGCGTTTTTATTTACACAACATTAAATCACATCAAATATTGCCTTCCCAATGGAGATAGTGGGATAATAAAAACACTGGATGTTCCAATTTATATCGCAAAGGTTTCTGGGAACATACTTTTCTGCTTAGATCGGGATGGGAAAAGCAGAGCTATAACTATTGATGCAACTGAATATATTTTTAAGCTTTCCCTGTTGAAGAAAAGGTATGACCATGTCATGAACATGATAAGGAACTCACAGCTTTGTGGGCAGGCTGTGATTGCTTATCTACAGCAGAAGGGATTCCCTGAGGTTGCCCTCCACTTTGTGAAAGATGAGAGAATTCGATTCAATTTGGCTTTGGAGAGTGGTAACATTCAGATTGCAGTTGCGTCAGCTACAGCAATTGATGAAAAAGATCACTGGTATCGATTAGGGGTTGAGGCTCTTCGACAAGGAAATGCTGGTATAGTAGAGTATGCATACCAGAGGACAAAAAATTTTGAGAGGTTGTCTTTCCTTTATCTTGTCACTGGTAACATGGAGAAGCTTTCAAAGATGTTGAAAATTGCTGAAGTTAAGAATGATGTGATGGGCCAGTTTCACAATGCCTTGTATATGGGTGATGTTAGAGAACGTATTAAGATCTTGGAAAATGTGGGGCATTTGCCTCTTGCTTACATCACTGCATCAGTCCATGGGCTACATGATGTTGCTGAACGGCTTGCTGCTGAACTGGGGGATAATGTTCCATCTTTACCTGAGGGAAAAGTACCATCTCTCTTGATACCACCATCACCTGTGTTGTGTGGTACTGATTGGCCCCTTCTTAGGGTCATGCGAGGTATATTTGATGGTGCATTTGACAATTCAGGTCATGGTGCTGTTGATGAAGAGTATGAGGCTGCTGATGGTGATTGGGGTGAAGAGCTTGACATAGTTGATGTGGATGGATTACAAAATGGAGATATTGCTGCAACTTTGGCTTTGGATGATGGAGAAGTGGCTGAAGAAAATGATGAAGAGGGTGGATGGGAGATGGAGGATTTAGAGCTGCCCCCTGAAGCTGATACCCCAAAAGCATCTATCAGTACACGATCTTCAGTTTTTGTGCCTCCTGTACCTGGCATGCCAGTTAGCCAGATATGGATTCAGAAATCATCTCTTGCAGCTGATCATGCAGCTGCTGGTAATTTTGATACTGCAATGCGGTTACTGAACCGGCAACTTGGGATAAGAAACTTTGCCCCCTTGAAATCCATGTTTCTTGATCTTAATACTGGCAGCCATTCCTATCTGCGTGCATTTTCATCTGCACCAATAATATCACTTGCAGTTGAAAGAGGTTGGTCTGAATCGACTGCTGCAAATGTAAGAGGCTCACCAGTTGTTCCTTTCAAATTGTCTCAATTGGATGAAAAACTTAAAGCTGGTTATAAGTTAACTACTGCTGGAAAATTCACTGAGGCTCTTCGGACATTTGTTAATATTCTCCATACAATTCCTTTGATTGTTGTTGAGTCAAGGAGAGAAGTGGATGATGTGAAAGAATTGGTTATCATAGTCAAAGAGTATGTTTTGGCTCTGCAGATGGAGCTGAAGAGGAGGGAAATTAAGGACAATCCTGCACGACAACAGGAGCTTGCAGCATATTTCACTCACTGCAACCTTCAAACACCACATTTGAGGTTAGCTCTGCACAGTGCAATGGTTGTCTGCTTCAAGGCTAAGAACCTTGCCACAGCTTCTACCTTTGCCAGGAGGCTACTTGAGACAAATCCTACCATTGAAAACCAAGCTAAGACAGCAAGGCAAGTGATCGCAGCTGCAGAAAAGAATATGACTGATGCCACACAGTTGAACTATGATTTCCGAAACCCATTTGTGGTTTGTGGTGCAACCTATGTGCCGATCTATCGGGGACAGAAGGATGTTTCTTGCCCGTATTGTACTTCTCGTTTTGTGCCAAGTCAAGAGGGGCAGCTATGTACTGTTTGTGATCTTGCAGTGGTAGGGGCAGATGCTTCTGGTTTGCTCTGCTCGCCTTCCCAGATTCGCTGATGGAGCTGAGGGTCTGAGGGAGTTTGTCACACTTTATTTAAAACCAATTTTCAACAGCAGATAGAGCCCTATTGATCAATTAGTATTTCATGGTAGACGCCAGAAATATTCAAGAATTGCTCTTGCCCTTTTGATTTCCCTTTTCTTTAGTTAAAAATGATTTTTAACGCTGCTTCATATGAGGGGTGTTTGTTTCATACACAAGAAAGTAAAAGGTTGTACTTATCAAATGTTTATTTTATATGCTGCGCTGACTTGCAATTGTGGCAGTTTTATTTGGCAAAATACATATGTATACTGTTCAATCGGGATTCTGTCCCTTGTTTGCAAGAGTAATGCTTCTTTGTACTTGAGCAACTGCCATCTTCTTTCGACGATTTCAATGCATTTCCTTGTAGATTCTATCAGTGGTACTTGAGAATTTATATTTTGTCAGTTCTTATATGTTGCTTTTTTTTTTATTATTAGAAATGCTCCAATTTTTCCTCAATAATAGGATTGCATTCTTCACGGTCCACCCAGTAAACTTCAAATTTGAATCCCCCTTCCTCTCCCATTTCTGGGACTTGTGTTGAAACTAAGTTTCTGTTTGGTTTGCATTTTAATTTCCTGTTTTCATTCAGTTTCCTGTTTTCTGAAATTTTACAAAGGCAAAATTGGAAATGCTGGAAATAACAAATTTTTGTTTCCAGCATTTTCACTTTTTTCTTTGTAAAATTCCAGAAAATAGGAAATCGAAAATGGAAACAGGAAATGAAAATGCAAACCAAGGGCCTGTTTGGTTTGCATTTTCATTTCCTGTTTCAATTTTCTGTTTTCTGTTTTATGATATTTTACAAAGGAAAAACTGGAAATGCTAGAAATAAAAAATTTACTGTTTCCAGTTTTTCTTTTGTAAAATTTCAAAAAATAGGAAATAAAATGAAAACAGAAAATGGAAATGTAAACCAAAAGACCGCTAAATTTTCCCTATTAAGCGCCAGGTGCTTAACCAGATGCATTGTTGACAAGGGATTCTTATTAAAGCAATGGATGCTTAGCAACTTTAATGGGAGTTACTTACATTGGGTTTCCCATTAAGCACCCGAGTGGCTCAATTTGAACAAAAATTTGGGGAGTAAAAAAAAGTTTTAATATATAAATGGGAAAAGTGTATTTAATCCCCTTAAACTTTTATCTTTTAATTTGCAAATAGACACCTTGAATATGAATTTTAGTGCCCTCAAATATTTTGGACATGAACTCAAATAACTCAAATGTTTATTGTGTTCGTTCCCACCGCCGTCCTGTTACTATAGTCATTATTTTTAATCCCAATTAGTGTTGGTTAGCCTTCCTCTTATGGGCTCCGGTGTGGCAACACCATTGGTTTTGACTCCGGAAAATTGACACTGGACGGAGGGTGAGATGCGGATGCGTGGTGTTTCTCCTCCATTGAGATCTTACTTTTTCCTCCATTGTGTGGTGAGACGAGGTTATACCATTGGCAGACATTTTTAACTTCTGAAGTATTTTTGTTATATGGGAAATTAAACAGACAGAAGCTTGAAACATAAACAAAATCAACAAAGATGATGAGTATTTCCAGTTTTTTTGGTGAGTGGGAAATTAAACAAAGAAAAGTAAGCAAAATAGCAAACAAAGGGTGTATTTCCAGTCGCGCACAATTGCCGGTGATTTCTTACATTTAATCATTTTCCTTTTTAATTTTTGAAATTTAAATATATATATATATATAATATAATATAATATAATACTAGTACTATTTTTTTTTTAAAGAAACTAATACTAGTACTATAATTTAACTATTATTGGAATTGACTCCATCGCCCAAACTTCATGCATCATTAATGATTTGTATCTGCTGAACGCTCCTTTTTCTTGAACTTGTAACATACGTAAACATGTTTAAAGAAATCTGACACCATCACCCAAATTTAACAAAAAAAAATAGTAAAATAAATAATATAAAAATAATGTAATTCAAAAGCCACGAAAAATATTTGTGGGTCATGGAAGTGAAGTAGTTTTTTTAATAAAATTAAGTATATAACCAATATCTTTCTGGGAAATGTGCACGTCTTATTACACCACCACCACTTTCAACTCAAGAACCTTCCTCTACCACCTCAATTTGTCGTTACGAAAGACTCAAAAGACTTATGCTCCTGCATTGTTATCTTCTCCTTCAGTTTCGCATCGAATAACATACTTAGTTCTCAGATGCGCGCCCTAACTCGGAGAGAACCTTGTCGCCGAGAGGACAAATGGCTGTGTGTTGTGTGTTTGTTGCTGAACGAGAGGACCCGAGCGGTTGCCTGCGATGCGAGCGTGGCTCTGTGCTGTTGTGACTCCTTGCAACTGCAGCGAAAATGGTTTACAGCAGGACAAGTTCTGGTTGAATAAACCGGGCCGAGTTGAAGAAGAACCGGACCAGGTCACCGATTTTTAGAAAGACCTGCCGAGTCACGCCGGTTTGCACCGGTTCTATTGCACGTCTGATCCAACATGGTACTCAGACTGGTCATATGACTGGGTTCCGGTTGAACCGGCCGGTCCGAGCCGGTTTTTATATCATTGGTTGCTAATGTAACCAACTTTTATAAAGGTAGTTTTGTGGGACTATTATAAGACATAAAAATAAAAGATACACATGGTAGGTTGTGAAACCCATTTAGTAAGATTTTTAAAATTATACCATTGGAGAGAAGAGTTGGTGGCTTCTAGCGTGAAGCACCGTGCTAGGTAGTTTACATGAAAAGGCAACTAAACTACCTGTTATTAGGGATTATGGAAACCGGGTACATTAAAATGAGTTTCGTAATATCGCCCAAACCTTTTTAAAATTATGAAAGTACCCAAGTGAAATAAAAAAGTATATTATGATATTTAGCAGGAATAAAAAACAAATATATCAAAGAGAAAGGAGAAATCGGTCTAACAACATCCGCCATTTTCACCAGCGAATGTGCCATGTGCAGAAGAAAGGCTTCGTGCTTGACTAACGGAGCATCATACATTGTTGGGGCTCAGAGATATGCAGTAGATAATTTTCCATTTCGGCTACAATGGTCGATCTACGAATTGCGTCTCGATTGAAGCAAGAAGCTGAAGGTGGGCGTGCGTGCAGACGGGAAAACGCAGATCAGTGCATCAGATAAGTAGGTCTGCGTCTAGGCGAGAGTGGCAGTAGAGATTTCCATCGGAGGCTCGTCTTCGGTGTGTCGTAGGTAAGACAGTTTAGATTTTTCAGATTTATTGTGTGAATCCATCATTATGTGAGGACTTGTTTGATTTATCCAACTCAGATACAAGTGCTACTTCTTAATATAAATTCCGCATTACTATTTGTGAGCTCTATAATGAACAAGTATTTTTCTCTTTTCACTTGCTTTATACACCCTTTTTGGTGGGTTTATGGTTTGCTATCTAGTTTAGTTAGACTTAGGATTATCAATGTTTTCATAGTCTCCTTTTATGTGATTGTTGAACTAAATGGATTTGTTGTTTAAACTTGTGTTTGATCC
This sequence comes from Sesbania bispinosa, assembly GCA_026901365.1. Lineage (NCBI taxonomy): Eukaryota > Viridiplantae > Streptophyta > Magnoliopsida > Fabales > Fabaceae > Sesbania > Sesbania bispinosa. The sequence goes on along the minus strand of QLOH01000027.1, from coordinate 1,560,254 downwards.
AAGTTTGTGATGAGGCCAATATGTTGTGACCATATGTGTAGATCTAGGTTAGATACACTAGGCTAATTGTCCTGGATTGTTAGTTGAGATTAGTGGAGCAAAGGAGGGAATTGTGTTGATGAACTAGGCATGCCTGCTAGAGTAGTATGTGTTATTATGCGTAGTATGTGCTATATCTGGACACAAATCCTTTCTTGCAGTAGTTTTATCCAAAAGCTGGATAACTAAGAGTAAACTAGCACTTAGGTCCCTGATTTTTGACCCGTCGTGCACTTAGGTCCCTGGCTTTTTGAAATTGATCCCGTGGTCCCTGGCTTTTAAGTTCGTCTTGCAATTAGGTCCCTGACGTCAAATCTCTGTTAATTCTTGCTGAGCTGGGCTGTTTAAGTGATGACTGGGTTGCCAAGTCACAACTACAGTTTTTCATTCTGAAAAATTTCCTTTCTTCTCCCGCATCTTTCTCTGGCTCCTTGTCTTCCAAGAGTTGTGCAACTTCCATTGGCTTTGCTCATCATTCGCTGTTCGCAGTGTGGGTTCGTATAGCTGTGCAATGGAGACAAAGGTAATCGTTCTTCTTGCTTACTATTTGTTAAGGGTTAGGGTTTGTTTTGTTTTTTAGGGTTCTTATCGTTCCTCTGTTTTTGTTGTGTGGGTTGTTTCCATCCATTATTGAGGAGAGAGTTGAAAATGTTTAGGGTTTTTGATGTCTGCTTTGGGGGTTTTGTAACTTAATGGTGAGTATGAAATCAGTGAAGTTTAGGGCAGTGTCATTGAAGTTGGAATCTTGTTTGTTTTGTATGTTGTAGACAGTGTAATGTTCACTGAATAATCTGTTCAATCTTTTCAAGGATGATAGTGGTACCTAATGTCAGGTGGTCCCAGTTGCTATGTGTAAAGTTTGATTAAAATAAGCTTCTTGTATAAATATGACGTGTAATAATTTTAATTATTTATCATTTGAAGTATTAATATAATAAAGGAAATAAGTATTATATGACATGGTGTTAATTATGATTTGAAATTGGTTGGCTGCAGAGGTTAGATATCCACATACACCATGGAGGGAACTTTGAAGAGGAAAGGGCAAGAGGAAGGGTAAGATATAAGTTGGGACATGTAGATGTATAGCCTGAGTGTGATTCAGACATGTTGGATGTCTTTAGCTTTAGGAACTTCAACAAGGAGTTAGGGTACAATAGTGTGAGTAATTTGTGGTGGTTAGATCCTTCTAAGAGGTTAGGGATGGGCTGAAGATATTGAAGGAAGATTCTCACTTATTAGAGGCTGTGGAGGTAGCTCTAAAGCATGGGAATGAGCTTCACATTTATTTTGAGCATCCAGTGTAGGAACCTGAGGTGTTGGACATAACAACCATATTAAAGGAAATAGTTAATTCTGTTAATGCTGAGGGTGATTAGGGAGGTGGATCTGCAGGGAATGAGGGAGGTGGATATGCAGGGAGTGAGGGAGGTGGATCTGCAGGGAATGAGGGTGATGAGGGAGGTGATCTTGCAGGCAATGAAGAGGTTGATGCCTCTGGGTTAAAAACTGGTTAGTAATAAAGTCTGATTTTGTTTTAATTTTAAAAGCAGGTGTGCTGGAATATTGAATTATTTATTTATGAAAACAGGTTGCAGCAGTGATGGAGTACAAGTGGGTGACAGGTTGTACCAGTTATACAGGCTACTGGTGAGGAACTCTTTTTTCTTTAACTTTGCACGACTAAATGTTAAGTTTCTGATTCTATGGTTTACTGGTGAAATAGGTAAAGCAGAAAGTAAAGGTCCCAGGTTGAAGAGTCCAGCAAAGAGAGGTCCATTCCAGAAGAATAGTGTACCAAATTTGGGACAAGAACAAGGAAAAAGTCCAACTAGAAGAGAGCCTAAAAGGGTGTTGCGGTTCAAAAGCCCTGCTAAGAAGGGTCCTAACGTGAAGAGCTGTGCAAAGTTGACAGGGGTCCAAGAGTCTGAGGCCCAACAGACTGATTTGAACAAGAACACAAGTTCTCCTACATCTGAATCTCAAGGGAATGTCAAAGGAAAGGGTAAGGAGCCTGCAAATGAAAGTGGTTGTGCAAAAGGGACTGGGGCCCAACAGAGGGAGGACCAACAGACGAAGGACCAGCAGAGAGAGGACCAGCAGAGGGAGGACTAGCAGAGGGAGGCCCAACAAGTTGACATGGACACTAACCCAGGTTCAACTCTAACTGAATCTCAAGTGAATGTCAAAAGAAAGGGAAAGGAGCCTGCATGCATGCCATTGCAGCATTGGCAGACAAGGGAGAAAAGCCTGAGGATTACTGCCATAGGTGGTTGACAATGGCATCCATTAATGCCACCTATGCTCACCATGTCAACCCTTTGCAAGGAGAACAATTTTGGGAAAAAACAGATCAACTACCACCAATGCCACCACCAATGAAGAGGGCTCCAGGCAGACCCAAGAAACAAAGAAGAAAAGATGGAGAGAATGAGCAAGCCTCAGGTTCTAAGCTTAAGAGAAAGTTACCTGATTTTACATGCTCAATTTGTGGTGGAAAGAAGCATAACAAAAGAAGCTGTCCAGTAACCAAAAAACAGAAAATGGAGGAGTTACAAGCCCAACAAAAAAACCAACAAAATGCTGATCAAAGTGGCCTATCTAATGTAACAGCCGAAGGAAATGAGTCTGCTGCTAATGTTGCTATTAATGAAACCCCCTACCAGAAGAGATTGGGCTTACTGACTCACAGCCCCCACCCAACTCACGGCCCCCACCCAACTCACAGCCCCCACCAAACAGGGCCAAGCTGTCAGTTAGAGGAAAGGGTTCCAGAATCAGAGGACAGAAAAGCCCATCCCCAACTGCACCAGCAATTCCCAAGGATGGTTCCTCAGATCCACTTCAGTTTATGCCAACTCCAGGCTTCAACAACATGGAATCTTAATAGCATTTTCATATTTGTTAGTCTCTAGGTTGTCGGTTCCTTTATTTTTTTGTTAGTGACTTTTTTGGAATGTAATTTTATGGTTAAATTTATTTTGGATGTGCAGCTGATTGTAATTCTTGTTTAGAACAAATGTAGATGCTACTGTGTTTAGAACAATTAAAGATGCTCACTGTATCTTGCTTATATATGAATTCAGACTTCTTATGTTATTTATATACTTAAGTTATTGTATGTTGGTGCTTATCTTTAAAATTTATGATTTGGTTCAGTTATAACAATGTTATTCACAGATTATGGCAACTTTAATATAATATATGGACTGCATAAATAAATAAGAAAAGCCATATTCATTTCAACTAATGATAACCTTCCATTACATAGATGAAATTACTTTCAACACCCTAAACCCTAAAATCCCAGAATAACAAAGACTACCCTTTCCACCAAACTCCTAAGAAAAAACCCAAAACCATACACAACAACATATTTGTCAACCTAATCCTCCTAATTTCAATATCCAAATTCTTCAGCATCCTTGCCATATTTAACTTCCATACTTCATCATTCTTTGTTGCATGAAAGCCCTTTGGAGATGTTGCTTCACTATTGCAGTCTTCTGCTACAAATTCACTGTCAACCCACATAAATAATTGCATCTCTCTGCAACCTACATAACAAATCAACAATAAAAGCATTACTGCAAAATCATACATACACGAAAAGGGAAGGAAAATGGAAAGGGAAAGGGGTTCCAATCAAAATAATATCACAAATGAAACCCCACATTCAGTTTAGGGCATCCATTGAATAACCTTCCTGGGTTCTTTTCAGTTTTTGAAACCCTAATCACTGCTCTGAGATTACACACACATTTCCTTTCCCCTGGACTCCTTTGAAATCCCTGAGATGATTTGGATCCTTCGTTGTTCATAGCTTACAAATGTATAGAAAACAAAAAGTACAAGGCCTGGGTGCGCGCTGAAGGAAGGAAGCTTAACAATGGTGGAGGAAAAGAGAAATGAGGAAGAAAGGGGAACGATGAAGAGGAAGAAGATGAGGCCGTGGGAATAATCCCTAAAATTTATCAACACATCAAAAACGACCGTGTTTCAGCCAGCATGGCAACCCAGTCATCACTTAAACAGCCCAACTCAACAAGAATTAACAGAGATTTGACGTCAGGGACCTAATTGCAAGACGGACTTAAAAGCCAGGGACCACAAGATCAATTTCAAAAAGCCAGGGACCTAAGTGCACGACGGGTCAAAAGTCAGGGACCTAAGTGCTAGTTTACTCCAGTTCTAACCTTACCCAATTTGCACTATGCACTAATAATTATATCAAAAGTAAAGCTACCAGGCTTTACTCCATTTACCAACATTTTCCCCAAAAGCTGCAAAACCCTTTGTTGCTTCCAAGACAATAAAATCCATACATGATAGTGTTGTAAGTGACATAATTTAGCTCCAACTTCCTCTCTTCCATCTCCCTTATAATTCCACAAGCTTCCCTCAATATGCTCACCTTAAACAGTCCATCCAACAACTCATTATATGTTCTCATATTAGGCACACACTCATATTTCTCAATTTGATCAAGCATGAGATTTAAAAAGATCTTCACTTACATTCTTAGATAAGATCCGTTCTTCATCAAAATTCAGTTCTGGGTTCACTATGGCAAGTTTCATGGACAAAAACCCTAAAAATATCTCTTAATTAGATTAGATGATTGATAAGTGTTAAATTAATGTAAAAATCATATTTAATTTTAATACTTATTAAGGGCAAAATGGTAAATTTATACCCCAATTTATCCCTTTTTGGCTAAAAGTGCGATTCTTGTAATTATTTAAATCAAATTTGAATTTGATGCTATTTTGATAAAGATTCTTTTGATATTTGCATATAAAAGATTTAAATTCAAATCCAATATCAAGATAGCAGCAAATAAAGAAAGAACCAGCTTAAGATAGCAGCAAATAAGGATAGGATCTGCACAAGATAAGCTTAAAGAGGAGGAGAATCAGGAAAGCAGACACGGAGGTCTGCGCTCCACCTGCGTTGAGCGCAGGTGGAGCGCAGAATTAGAAATTCAACACTGTTTCGTGCGCTTCATCTGCGCTTATGATATAGTTTTACGGGGCGCACTGGAAGGCGGTTTTGTGAAATCAAGAGCAAGTTCTTGGAAGCCTAGGAATAGAGATCTTGAATTCTGATTTGGGTAAGATCACTCTGTAAGTTAAATGCCTAGGAATAAGGTTTAATTTATGGATAGCTATTAACAACTGATCTTAATACTAGAATTAATTTGTTAAATTGCCAAGGAATTGAGATTTAGGGAGTTAGTTCTAAGGATTTCATAGTTGAGGAATCTTTATAAATGATATTTATTTGTGCTTCAATAATTATAATTATAAATTCTTAGATTTCATTGGTTTCCAAATATAAGAAGGGTGCGATAGACGAAGTTCAATCCTAGTTCCAATAATTTGCTCAACCTCATCTCATTCGTTTATTTACTATTGCAATCTACACAAACAACTATCTTCCCATACTTGATAAGTGTGACCACTAGAGTTGAAATTGTATCGTTCCCTGTGGATACGACAACCCCTTTTACTTACTATTATACTGCTTTGATTTTGGTACGCTTGCCAAGATTTCAACAAGTATTTTTGGCGTCATTGCCGGGGAACGGTGTCTCAATTTAAATTCTTGGGAGGTCTATCCTATCAAGTTGTATATATATTTTTTATTTTTTTAGGAATTTTAATTTTTACTTTTTTAGGATTTTTAAGAAAATTTTATTTTATTTTTATTTTGGTCTTCTCTCATCCTTGTGCAAACTTCTTGATTTATGCTCTTGGGAGGACAGGTGTCTCAAAATCAATTGATATTTGATCCAGGAATAGAAATGACATTTAGAAGGAACAAGAGTAGAAATAGAAGAAGAAGACAAGGAAGAAATCAAGTAGAAAGATGGCTAAAGAAGTACCACCAATTCCACAAAGAAGAGTGTTAGGAGACTATGTCATGCACCAAGGGCCTCGATATTTTTCAAGCATAGTTGTACCTTTTACTGCAAAATCTTTGGAGATGAAGCCCGCATATTTGAGTCTCATTAGTGCCCATCAATTCACAGGATTGGATCATGAAGATCCACATACTCATCTCTCTACTTTGTATGAATTGATTGGTACCATGGGTTTTGAGGAAGGTGATTTGGAATATGTTTACTTATGTTTATTTCCTTTCTCCTTAATAGGTAAGACTAAGGAATGACTGAAATCACATCCCAATCAAAGTCTGACTAGTTGGAGCGTTGTGGAAGACAAATTCTTGAAAAGATTCTTTCCACCATCTCACTATATTCAAGCCAAGTCAGATATCTCCACATTCAGGCAATGAGCAGATGAACCATTATGTGAAGCCTGGGAGAGATTCAAATCCTTGCTGCGGAAGTGTCCTAACCATGGTCTGGAGGATATTGCCCAACTGAACATCTTTTGCAATGGACTCAGACCCGATACAAAGATGCTCATAGATGCTGCAACAGGAGGAACAATTATGTCAGTGGATGCAGAGCGTGCCATTACAATAATTGATAATTTTGCACTGAATGATTAGCAAGCTCAATATGGGAGACAACCAGTTCAGAAGAAGGGATACTAGAGCTAAACAACACTGATGCACTTTTAGCTGAAAATAAGCTCATCTCTCGACAGTTAGAGGCACTTACCAAGAGAATGGATGCACTTCCTCAGCAGTTGCATGTAGTACAGTCTCATCCAAGCCCAGCCCCACAATTAACTTGTGATTTTTGTGGAGGAGACCATCCTAATGGTCACTGTTCTTATCAAGAAAATCTGGAGGAGCAAGTCAACTATATGGGTAATCAAGGAAGGTCAGGAAATTTCTCCAACAACAACCAATTTTCAAATAATTATTCACTAGGTTGGAGAAAACAATCAGAACAACAATTCTGGATGGAGACAAGATGCTAGAAATTCAAATAGACAAACCCCTTACCAACAACAACAGCAGAAAAAGCTACAATCCAACAAATGACAAGTTGTCAAAATTGGATGAGAAGATTGATGCCCTTATACAGTCTTTTTATGCTTATAAGAAGACTACAGATGCAACTCTCAGACTTGTAGAGACACAAGTTGGCCAGTTGGCAAAGGACATAGCAGAGCACAACAGAGGACAATTCAAAGCCAACACCCAAACCAATCCCAAGGAACAGTGCAATGCAGTTACTACTGAAGGTAACACATCAGAGGGAAGTGGTCTGGAGGAATACATATCATGTGAAGAGTTGCCTATAGAAGAGATTGTGCAGGAAGATCTCCAATCAAAAGAAGTTCTAGAGGAAGTTAAAGAGGAAACTGAAAAGGCAGAAGGGGTCTACAACTCAGAAAAATTATTAGACCCAGGCAGATTCATAGTACCAGTTACTGTTGGTACTCAGCCAGTCACAAAAGCCTTGCTAGATCTTGGAGCAAGCATCAATCTGATGTCGCTGTCATTTTTCAAAAGACTAGGAATTTCAAAGGTCAAGCCTGCAAATGTGGCTCTACAACTTGCAAACAAGTCCACTCAATACCCATATGGGATAGTTGAAGATTTGCCTTTAAGAGTGGACAAGTTTGTATATTTTGCAGACTTCTTTATTGTTGATATGGAGGAGGATATTGATGCCCCCTTGATTTTAGGAAAACCGTTCATGAAATCTGCAAAAATGATAATTGATGTTGATCGGGGAAAATTCAAACTCAGCTCTCAAGATGAGAGTATAATCTTCCATTTAGGCAAAGGAACTCCCCATCAAGCTGAACCACCAGATCAATTGAAGTTAGATTCTACTGATGGGATCTGTATAAGTCATTTTGAACCACAGCTGTAGAGAGTGAGAGGAAAAGAAATTTCCTGTCAAAATGTTCCTGAGCACAGGAAGAAAAAGGTTCCCAATATTCTGAGGAAACCAACAAGAAGAAAGAAGCAACTACAGGAATCAATGGTGGAATTCCACTTCAAGAAGAGAAAAAGATCAACATCAGATGAAGAAAAAGACAGTGATGAAATTGATGATAAGACAAAAGGCTGGTGTGGAGGATGGATCAAGTCAACAGGAGGTGGATCAGCTGAATCTACCATTATTCTCCAGTTGAAACCACCATGAGTAAACCAGACGTCAAGCTATTGAAGTTAAACGAGCGCTGGGAGGCAAATGACGTTAAACGAGCGTTGGGAGGCAACCTAGTGTTTTATTTATTTTCAGTTTTTGTTTTTCATTTGTGTGTTTAGTTAGTTTATTTTACTTTCTTTTTATACCTGTTTAGTTTAGAAACTGTTAGGAAGAGGATCTATAGAAATGTGAAAAAGAAACATGAATACCTTAAATATGGGAAGCAGCAGAAAATAAAAATTGCATTATGTTTTCTGCGCTTCACCTGCGCTGAGCGCAGGAGAAGCGCAGAATTGCAATTTCAATTCTGTTTTCTGCGCTTCACTTGTGTTGACGCAACAACTCGCTCCAGAGAAAATTGGAACACGCGCTCCACCTGCGCTGAGCACAAGTGGAGCGCAGTTGCCAGCTCCAGCATATATTCAAAATTCTGGACAGGGGAAGGTTATTTTCACCTTCCCCCTGTTTTGCTAAGCATTTTCTTTGCTTCTTTTTGCCCCTCATTTCCACGTTTTCACTCATAAGCCTCCTTCTTTCATCTTTCTATTGTTATTCCAAGTATGTTTTTAAGGTTTTGAAAAGATTTTACCGATTAAAATTCTTAGTTCTATGTTTGGTTAGGCAAACCTTAGGGTAGAAAACTTAGGCTTTTAGAATCATATGTTTTTAGGATTAATTGTCAATAAAGCCTTTGTATAAAATGCTGAGGTGTGGTTATATGATTGGTGGTAATTTTTGAAATGCTCAGTGAGTTTTTTCAAATTATTCTATTTGGTAATACTGGTGCTTTGATTTTGTCAAAATTTTGCATTAGTCATTGCATGAATAATTGTGCATTATTGCATGTTTGAAAAACATGTTATTTGAGCATAATACTATGTGCCATTAAATGCCCTGTTTAGAAGTTTATTAGGACTTGCTTTAATTGATCACTTTAGCATGTTCTTAAAAATTAATAAACTGACATTGGGTAATATGGAAGTCAAGATTTATCAATCGAATAGGTGCAAGTTGTCATTGTGTAAATTTGTCTGAATCATCCTGTTTGATTACATAATCTTGTGTGAATGAACCTAACAATGCATGCTGAATGATTGCTCTGATTTTGGAATTAAGATGACCACCATGCATGTGATTTTCATAAACATGAGCATGCATGGCTTAATACACTGATCAGGAGTTGGTAAGTTCTCTTATTATGTATTGGAATAATTCTGGTTCTATTCTTTTTCACAGATGGCTCGTACAAAAGTTACTGATACTGTTGGTACCTCCAGGAGAGGTAAAGGAGGCAAGAGGGGTAGGGATGCGCCCTATTTTGACCCTCTGAAGTTCGAGAACCCCACTGCTTCCGAGGCATACAGTTCTCTGATGAACTGTAATTTAATCCTGGAAAGGCTAGTTGCACTCCAGCCTGGAGAGTTTGAGGAGTTCAATAGAGAGATCACCAGGAGGTATTGGAGGCGTATAGTTGAGCCTGACCAATACTTTGACCCGGAGCTGGTCAGAGAATTTTATGCCAACGCCATTGGAGACCATGGTGTTGACGTGCAGAGATGGTCATATGTGCAGGGCCAGTGGATATCTTATGATTGCGATGCGATAAACACTTTCTTGGGTGGACCAGGGCCATATGATGAGGGGATGATGGCTTGCCAGTATCACGAACTGGTAAATGAAGTTGGAGTCAATGGCAATGACGTTTTGGATACTAGGACTGTTGAGTGTTTGTGCTTGAGGGGACGTACCTTTGAGAGAAACGCTTATAGGCAGGCGGCCAGGATCTACAGGACCGATCTACGAGACATCTCTAGGATGTGGACGGTCTTAGTGTTGGCTAACATCCAACCAACCAACCATGTATCAGACATCACCATGAAGACCGCCCATCTAATATATTGTATCCTGACTGGATAGGACGTCGACATTGCCAAGGTGATATCTTATAAGATATTCATGATGGCATCATCTGTGGGACGACGGAGTGCATAATCCAGGATCAACCTAGGATTACCCTCTCTCATCACTGCTCTATGCCACTCTCAGGGGATTGAGGTGTTCCCCACTGAGCGTATTAAGACCCCTATGACTAAGGGGTACATTGAGGCTAACTGCATCCCTGATGAGGAGGATTTGGAGCCAGAGCAGCCACCACCACCAGTGCAGCAACCACCACAGCAGCAGCAGCACCACTAGCTGATGGACATATTCCTTTTTGGGCGGAGCATCTGTTTCATCAGAACTCCACCCTCTACAGAGGTTTATTTCATCTCCAGGACTATTGGTACCAGATCAGGCCAGACCCCTACCCAGGCATGCACCCGACCTAGTTTAGAGATTATTTACAGTGGCCTGGGGACATGTCTGTTGTTCTGGGAAAGGGAGGAGCTGCTGCAGATGGAGCAGATGACATGGAGGACGAGGATTGATTTGGTGTTTTTCTTTTCTTTTTCCTTTTCATTTTTTCCTCTCTTTTCATTTTCTTTTTTATTTTCTTCCATCGGATCTGTACTGTATCTGATACTATTGACTCATTTTTTTATGCAGTATAGATTCCAGTATGTTTTTGCGTAGGACTTATTTTTAGGAATTTTTTTAGGAATTTAGGAAATAGGGATTTAAGGAATTTAATTTCAAATTCTTAAAACTAGGCAGTCTAACTAACTGAACTAGGAAAGAGAAAAGAACTTTGTGATTGAATCCATAATAAGTTAGGATTAGGTTATTATGCAGGAAAATATATCAGAGTAGTTAATTAATTTCAATAAGTGATTTTATCAAGGAAATTAGCCAAAAAGTCGGTGAATTGTGAGACCAAACACTTCTTCTGAGAGTTTTCACCGTTGCTTCTCAATTGCTATTGCTTGAGTTTTTGGATTTTATTCTGTGCATGAAAATCATGGAAGTGATAAAGGTAAACTTGTATTTATGAAATAATTGCTCAGTGCCAAAAAGCCAACCCATGAAAATTTTTCCCAATTTTTTTTCTTAACCCATTTGAGCCTTAATGTTTCTTTTCTTATGCACCTCAGCCATATTGATATCAATATCCTGTCCCTTATACACTTGGGATAGAGAGCATAAGTGCAGTTATGACAAAATGGGTAGTTAATTGGAAAAATACAAAAAATAGGCACAAGAAAGCAATGTGAGTCACTCCCTCATGAATATAAAAGAAAAACAAAAAGTGAATAAAAAAGGGAGTGAATCACCAATCAAAAAGAAGAGGCCAACTGAATGATGCAAATCAAGAATGCAATGGAGAATTGAGAGAAAATTTAAGAAACAGAAGAATTCAAAGATGCTTTCTATTCCAGTGTTTCTTTGCAAATCTTGAAAAACCATGAGTTCTTGATAGCACAGCCTCATTACAACCCAAGAAAGACCTTTTGATCCATGATTTACCATGTGCATGATTATTAACCACAATCGACTATCAATTTTAGTTGTTCAACTGCTGTGAAAAATTGAGGGAAACATTTACCCGTGAGCATGAGAGAATTCCTTGATTTATCATTTATTGTTTTGGTTACTGCTTTTGAAAAAGTTTGAATGTGTTTTTATCCCGTTCTGATTGAGTATTGGAAGCACCACTTAATTCTGATTATCAATATGAAATTTGGAAAGTGACAGCTGCCTAACAAAGAGATGATGGAATTATTTCCTTATTATTGAGAACCATGAATGAGGGTTGAAATTATTTGATTGCAGAAGGTTCTCTTACTTGAGGACAAGCAAGAAGCTAAGTTGGGGGGAATTTGATAAGTGTTAAATTAATGTAAAAATCATATTTAATTTTAATACTTATTAAGGGCAAAATGGTAAATTTATACCCCAATTTATTCCTTTTTGGCTAAAAGTGCGATTCTTGTAATTATTTAAATCAAATTTGAATTTGATACTATTTTGATAAAGATTCTGTTGATTTTTGCAGATAAAAGATTTAAATTCAAATCCAATATCATGATAGCAGCAAATAAGGAAAGGATCAGCTCAAGATAACAGCAAATAAGGATAGGATCTGCACAAGATAAGCTTAAAAAGAAGGAGAATCAGGAAAGCAGACGCGGAGGTCTTGAGCGCAGGTGGAGCGTAGAATTAGAAATTCAACACTGTTTCCTGTGCTTCATCTGCGCTGAGCGCAGATCTGAGCGGAGGAACACGGAAACCTAATTTCTAATGGACCATAGCAAGGTTTCAACAGGCTTTCCAAAGCTGTATAAAAAGGACCTTCAGCAAGATTGAGAGGGGAGACGGCGGAGCAGTTCTGGAGGTAGAGAAAAGTGTGACAGTTTCTCTATTAGTTTGTAATGGCTACTATGAGTAGCTAAACTCTCCCATAGGATCGAATGTAGTCGATTCAAACCCCTATTGTATTTGGATTCTCTTTGCTATCTATGAATCTCTATTTTTATAATATATTTAGGGATGGCAATAGGTACCCTCTGGGCAAGGTACCACGATGCTCGTCCCCGTACCCGCGTTTTCAAAAAAAACTCGTACCCGTGCCCATACCTGTGTGGGAAGTAACTTTAGTGTCCGTCCCCATACTCGCCGGGCACCTAAATGCCCGTACCCACGCCCATTACCCGCATTTTTATTAAGTAAAAAATTAACAACTTACTTAAAAAAATATTAATTTAAGAAAACTATATCTTAATTGAAAAATTACTCGAAGATCGTTTAAACATAATTTTTAAACATCAGTTACAATAATTTAATTACATTGAAACACAATATATTAATGTTCTAAAACACAATACATGATCTAAAGTTTAAATTTTTTATTAAATATTACAATATACTTTCGCACCACACTATTTTATATAAACTTGGATATCGTGTTAGAATTGTCCAAGATCTGTTAAAAATGATTATTAACATTAATTAGTCATATATTATAAAATAAAAAACACAAATAGATAGTTTTAAAAATATATTTTTAATTTGTAATATATTATATATATCAATTTTAAAATTATGTATAAATATATTAGATATTTTAATAAAATTAATATATTCCTATATAATTATATATGGTATTATTTATTAAATAATTATATATATGAGTGCGGGTATGGGGCGGGCTGGACATCATAGTGCCCGTACCCGCGTCCGTCTCCATGAAAAAATGTGGGCTATTGTCGTACCCGCTTTTGCGGGTTTTTACTCTATTCTTAATGCTTAGCTTCCGCCTTTGTGCCGGAGTTATGATATGGTTTTATAGGGCGCGCTGGAAGACTGTTTTGTGAAATCAGGAGCGAGTTCTTGGGAGCCTAGTGTTGAGTCTCAAAATGTTATTAAGAGGATAATAATGTTTTAAGTCTCGCAACTCCAAAGTTTTAATGAAATACAAATTTGGCTTTAACGTGAAAGTATAACTTCTGCTGAAGGTATTTGTTCAGTATTTCAGAAGGTACGGTCTGAAGAAATCATATCATCTGAAGTACGTGAAACCTTTCGAAGCAAGGAAACCTGCTGAGAGAGTGCTACCTGCTGAAAGCAGTGAACCTCCTGAAGTTGTGAGACAACGTACCTTTGCCTGTTTGTCTTCAATATTATACTCTCATAAATTCTCCTTGAAGACTCAAGTCTCTTGTAGCAGTCTCAGATTACTTGTGCCTCTTATTCTTCTGGAAGTCAGAGAAAGTGCTTTTTAGCATATTTCAAATTTCTCTCACCAAAGTCTGTGAACTGACTCTACTACCTGCTACTACTGAGGGTTCAAGCTATGTGTCACAACGGGAGCATTTGCATTAAATGCTATCTCTCAACGGGAAATCGATTGGAGTTCAATGGACGGAAGCTCTCCTCTCTATAAATACCAGACTTCAAGAAGAAAGAAACAGAGAACTGAGAACAAAGAATTCAACTTGCTGAAACGCTGCAGAAATTTCCACTCATCTGTTTCATTATTTGTTCTTTGTACAACAACATCTACATCCTGAGTCTTACTCAGTTGTTTGTACAAGTTTTCCCCGTTCGAGCTCTAAACTTGTGTAGTTTCAGAGTTTGAGCATTAATCTTTCAAAATTGTATTTGCTGGGTTAGCCTGAAGAGGCTGTGTTAAAAGAATACTTGGGTTTTCAGCCTGGAGAGGCTGTGTGTTCAAAGATTACTTGGTTGAGCCTGGAGAGGCTTGTCTGTAAAAGAATACCGCTTAAGTTGCTTGGAGAGGCAATTGAAAACAAAGAATGCTCGTTGGGCCTGGAGAGGCCAGGTGTGCAAAGAATACTCGTTGGGCCTGGAGAGGCCAGGTGTGCAAACAATACTTGTAATCTTGCGGGATTAGTGGAAAATCTAGTGGTGGTTTGCCCTAGGACTGGACGTAGCTCACGGTGTTAGTGAGTGAACCAGGATAAATCTTTGTTGTTAAGTTCTCTCAACCCTTCACTCTTTACTTTCCGCTGTTATCTGTTTATTTCTAACCAAGGAGGGTTCTGAAAAGTGAGTTTATAATTTGCGCAGCAAAAACAATTTCACTTATTACTCAAATCATTTTAAAAGTCAGTTTTACTGGACCTGCTGAAGTATCTCATCAAGTCACTGAAAACTCATTTTTTCAGCAAGTAGTTTGAACGTTGAAAATATCTTTGCTTGTTTCAAAAGGTCTTCCAGAAAATCTGTTAACGATTATAAAACACTATTCAACCCTCCTTCTAGTGTTTCCTGTGGTCCTAACACCTAGGAATAGGGATCTTGAATTCTGATTTGGGTAAGATCACACTGTAGGTTAAATGCCTAGGAATAGGGTTTAATTTATGGATAGCTATTAACAATTGATCTTAATGCTAGAATTAATTTGTTAAATTGCCAAGGATTTGGGATTTAGGGAGTTAGTTCTAAGGATTTCATAGTTGAGGAATATTTATGAATGATATTTATTTGGGCTTCAATAATTATAATTATAAATTCTTAGATTTCATTGGTTTCCAAATACAAGAAGGGTGCGATAGACGAAGTTCAATCCTAGTTTCAGTAATTTGCTCAACCTCATCTCATTCGTTTATTTACTATTGCAATCTACACAAACAACTATCTTCCCATACTTATAAGTGTGACCACTAGAATTGAAATTGTACCGTTCCCTATGAATACGATAACCCATTTTACTTACTATTATTCTGCTATGATTTTGGTACGCTTGCCAAGATTTCAACAATGATTAATCACAAGACCATAACAATGGAATTTACTTATCATAAATTATCTATTAATATGTATTATTCAGTGAAATGATAATTAATTACTTTATATCAATGTGCAAACTTTTTGTTTTTTATTATTCTAGGAATGAAACATGTGCAGAGTGCAAAACATATGAAGTTTGAAAACTAAATACTAAATTGATACATAAAAGATGACTTTGCACTACTTTCTTACCTCAACCTGTTGCTGCAGTGATTGCACATAGTTATAATCTCATCCATCATTACAACTTTGCAAGTTATCTAAAGAGAAACCAAAGACATCATCATCATAGTTTAACATTTTGGATTTGCAAGGGAATATACTGTGAAGCCACAAGCACCCTTCTAAGTCCTCAAAAACTGAAAACCATGTCAAACATACAAACCAATGGCCCAACAGACAAGTCCAGAGTTAGCCTATTAGAGAAAAGAATAAAGAGTTCAATTTTAGAGAGTAATGTATCCAAAGACAACTATAGATGCAGCAAGAAAGAAATCGTTAAGATAACAAGGCCCTCTGCTCCTGATATGTATCTACAACTAGTTTATTTTATTTTCTCTCTACAGCGGGAAGAGAATATACAAAATGCATGCATTATGTAAGTATAAGAAGTAAGATCTGCTCCCTAGGCTGTGATCAGAAGAAAGGGAAAGTGGCAAAAAATAGGGATGATAATAAAAAGGTAAAACTCATTGCTTCTATCCTGGGAAAAAGGGTAGATTCTTATTAAATCAGTCAATATGGAGACATTAGCTTACCACGAATGTGTTTACATATAGTAGGTACTTGACCTCCCTTTCTGAACCATTTGAAATTCAATATTATTTCAGTATTGGATTGCAATCTTAATACATTCCCTTCATTTTGCAAACAAAAAATCATAAAAATGACTACGATTAAGAAAAAGTAATGAATAATCTCAACAAGAAACCATGCAATGTGAGTAAAGATATGAATCATTTAAGGAAAAGCCAGTCTACGAATAAGCATTATAAGGTAGTGAAAGTAGCCTATAAAATCTAAAATGTCATAATAGTAAATTTCTTTGAGTAAAACTTCTAAAAATAGAAAGTATCTTTTACATTTTAAATGATTAATATTATGCATCACCATTAATTAACTATAGTATTTATATTAAAGTGAATATCACTATAAAAATAAAAAAACTATAATAATAATAATATATATATAAATAATGATAATTTAAAACATATTTAATAATTTAAAAAAATAGAAATTTAAAAAATTCTCAAACACTTAAAAAATTATTTTATAGTTATGTTAATAGTAATTATAGTAATTATTTAATTATAATTGTCATTTTTATTTCAAATATCAATATTATTTAAAGCCCATTTTAATAATTTTAATATTAAAAAGAAATGTTTATAACATAAATAAAAATATAATATGGAATTTAAAACATAATAAAATAATTTTAAAAATGTAAAACTGAATTTTAAAAAGCTAAAAATATAATATGAAATTTGAAACATGCTCAAATACTTAAAAATCATTTAATAATTATAATAATAGTAATTATATTGATTATTTAATTATAGTTGTATTTATTATATTAAATATCAATATTAAAGTTAATTTTAACAATCAATATTAAAAAAAAAGGCATTCCATAAACAATAGAAAAAATTTCACAAAGAGGTCATTCCGTAAACATTAGAGATAACAAATTATATATTATATTGTATAAATGTGTTATTATAGATTAGATGACAAAATTAATAAAATAAAATATTTTCAAATAAACAAAAGATATAAAAGACTATAAGAGTGTGTTAGGAATAAAAGATGTAATCATTTAATTTAACAATCTTTGATAAGTGAAAATGGAGAATATTAATCACAAGTGAATCTCTTTGGAGAAAATTCTTTCTGTATAAAAGGGGTATAAGAGACAAAATTTCAAAAATTGGTCAATTTCATGGACATGTACAAAAAATTTAAATATGATTTCCATATAAAGAGAGTTGATAGAGAGTATGATTGAAAATGGTGGTGAGATATATTTCAGTTATATAAATGGGTTAGGGGGAGAAATTATAGGATAAATAGTTATCAACCTTAAAAAAGAGTTAGTTATCCCATTAAAAATGTTATATATAAATATTTTTTGATAAACTACAAAAAAAAATAGTTTCTTTTTTAAAAATGTACTTTTGAAACTTTTAGAATGACTAGATAGTCCATTTTTTGAAAAAAAATTATGTAATGAATAAATTTAAAATAATTTTAATAGTTACTAAAGTTTTTAACTTTTTTTATAAATATAATTTAAAATAAGATTTAAAGGATATACACTGACAATATAAAAAAGTATACATATTGGGGTGGAAAGAAAGAAAAAATGAAGTAGCTTAAATTGGTTGGGATATATTGTGCAAATAAAAAATTGAGACAAGGATAAAAATAAAAGATGAATAAAGAAAAATATTCATTTACGTTAAGATGCAATTTTTAACTTCATATATTATGAATTATATTTATAAAAAAATTTGCATGTTTGTTTTTTAGTCAAATTATTATTGTATGTCTAATACTACAAAAATGTCTTATGCATGACACAGGTACACGACTAGTTATCCATCAAGGCAAAGTCTCATTATTTTCTAAAAAGACTTTTTGTAACCAACCTTTATGTTTTAAATAATAAATAATAGATCATACCATGAATTGACAATGTAATCATAGACTCTAACTTATTTTTAATCAAATGTATTCCCATGAATAGTTAGAGATTAATCCCTTTAGAGGCGAAAAGATCATCGAAGTGGACTTTGTCTCTCCCAACAATTTTTTTTCTTACACATCGGCAGGGATCGGACCCTATCAAAATGTTTAAAGGACCCAACTATCTACCAAATGTGGCTGACTTTGTTGGTAAACTCAATTGATCGAGTGAGTCAGAATATCAAACCATAACATTAGGGTTTAGATTCTAAATTCCAAATTCCAAAGTAAAATAGAAATGAAAAATCAACATTGCCTTCAGGTGACAATGGGTTCTGCCATGTGAGACTGAGACAACAACCTCCCCCCCTTGAAAATACTATTCTTTCCCTTCACAATGATAAAATGTCAGCAACAATCATAAGTGTCATACAACACAAGCATAATATGTTAACCCTATGTCAAGTAATCCTCCTTCAACTTTTTATGCTTATTAGAATAAAGTAAATTAAATATCCTTTTATTGCCATTCAAGTCATTCCATTCACTTTAATCCCCACATCTCCTCATATAAAATCACCCACATTCATATTGAACTCAAATCAGACCCAAATACCACACACTTACAAAAATCAAGTGAAAGTCTTCATTCATTAACCTTAAAGAAAATGCCTTCATCACCAGTGAAGAAGCCAAGTCATGGTGAAGGTGAGAAGCATAAGCAACTAGATAGAGAGATTAGGGACATGGTCACTGCCATCACTCATCGTGTCACAGATTTTCATAAATCAGGATCAACCCACCATTTGGAGAATGAGGAGGAACATGGTTTGAGCATGATCACCCTTGTAGGAACCAACAATGGAGCTACATTGAGAAGTGAATTGGATGAAAAATCAGAGAACCCTGTTCATGGTGACCCTGAGGCACTGAGCACCTATGTCAATAGCAACTTCCAAGCTATCAACAACTCAATCATGCTTGGTGGTAGTTACCAGGCCAATGATCCAGGTGTGCACATGGATATCTCAGATTTCTTCACTGAGCATCAAAGCCACCACAAGGAAGATATGCATGGGAAGAAGAAGGGAAAGAAGAAAGAGAAAGATGCTTCCAAATCTAAAAATCATTCATCACATTCTGATTGAGCTAAATTATAATACATGCAATCTACTACTTGTCCACCAGTTTGACTTGTGAGATTAGAATTTCTTGTATCGATCCTTAAAACCAGTGATTAATATTTTCTAAAGTATGTTTGAATAACCATGTTTTTGTAATATATTGCTTATTTTGTATTTATTCTTTGTGGGGTGTCAAGTAACAGGAGTAGGAGTAATTTCTCATCATAAGCACAATTGTAATCTGTGCTAGGAATTTACGGGTACCTTAATATATATTAAAAAATTGGATAAAATATCTTTTTAGTCCCTGTAAAATATCCGAGTTTTGATTTTGGTCCCTCAAAAATTTTTCATTTTTAAGTGATCCTCCCAATTTATTTATTTTTTTTGCAAAAGGTCTTCCATCACAAATGACATGTGTCTGGTGTTGAATTGGCACACTCTTTATCCTACGTGACCATGTGACCATGTTACCTGTCTGATTAAATAGGCCACGTGTATATTGGTATTTTGAATAATTTTTTGTCCCAATTCATTCATGTGTGAGCTCTTAGGGGTCCTTCTTCCCCAAAATTCCCAAGAGCCCTAATTTTCTCCTTCTGCCATAGCTCTCCCCTTCGTTATGCTTCCACCACCATATCCGCCTCCACCGCCGTATCTGCCTCCACTGCCAAATCCACCACCACCGCATTGGCTTCCCTGGACATCAACACCATCATGACCGGTGACATCGACGGCTTTGGAGCGGCCGTCAGGGTCAGAGTCGATGAGATAACGGACTCTCTCCTTCAGTAAGGCTGCGAAACCCTTGGGTTTTAATTTGAGATTGGTGAACAAAGAGTTCCTCTCTAACAAAGAGTCTCTGTATCTACTTTCAAGTTTTCAACTATTTTAATGGCACTTTTTTTATGTATTTAAGACAGGATTTCTATTGGGTTCTTTAGTTGCTTCTCCTTGAAGCTCTGCCAATAAAGTATAGAACTTTCTCATGAGATTTCATGGCTTGGTTTTGCTATTCTATTCTGTTTGGTGTGTCTTTTATGTGGGTAGTTGCAATGCTCAGTTACAGTCTTCTCAGACCCCAAGTGCTTCTCCAATTGAAAAAGCATTTGGAATACCCAACACAATTGGAAATATGGAAAGATCGTTGGACAGATCTTTGCTCTATGTCTTCTGCAAAAGTCAATGTCGCATGCAAGGGCAATTTTGTCACTGAGCTCATCATCTTGGGTAATATACCAACCAAAGGTAGAGATTTTGATGGGTTTGCTATTCCAAACCAAACACTATCTCAGAGCTTCTCAATGGACTCTTTGTCACTGTATTCTGATGGAAACATGATGCAATTGCTAAACAACTTATTGCAAAATAATTTGGCAAGCGTCATTTTCTTCAAACTTTGTACCTAACATCATTTTCCATCGTTTAATAGCAATTAATGATGAATCATATTAATAGCACTGAAGCAGAACAAAGCGGGAGAGCTATGGCAAAAGTGAGAAAATTAGGGCTTTTGGGAACTTTGGGGAAGAAGAACTCATGTGAATTGGGACAAAAAATTATTCAAAAATACCAATATACACCTAGGTTATTTAATTAGATAGGTAGCATGGCCACGTAGGATAGATAGTGTGTCAACTCAACACCAGATACACGATATTTGTGAGGGAGGACCTTTTGCAAAAAAAAAAAAAATGGGAGGATCACATAAAAACCAAAAATTTTGGAGGAACTAAAACCAAAACTCGGGTATTTTATAGGGATTAAAAAGATATTTAACCCTTAAAAAAATTAGTATACCAAACATATGGCTGATTCACATGTTCTAAATGCACGGACCCTATTTTGAATTATATTTGAGTTTAATATATATACAGTTAAGTTTTACACATACATTTAATTATGTGCTCTCACATTATATATTGAATTTAATAACACATGATATGTCATATTTATTAAATAATGTGCTGACACACTATTAGGTATTTGTGTAAAACTTTTTACACGGACAATATATATCAATTAAATTTATTATATTTTATATTATTTGTGTATATAAATATGATATAGGATTAAATATGTTTTTGGTCCCTAAATTTTCACCCGAATTTGGTTTTGGTCCATAATCTTTTTTTTTCGTTGGTTTTGGTCCTTAACGTTTTCAAATCATTGAAATTAGTCCCTGCCGTCAACTCTGTTAAATATAAGGGTGACGACAGGGACTAATTTCAATGATTTGAAAACTTTAGGGATCAAAACCAAATTCGGGTGAAAGTTTAGGGACCAAACCCGAATATGAGTTTAGTCTCTAATCTTTATTTTTCGTTGGTTTTGGTCCCTAACATTTTCAAATCATTGAAATTAGTCCCCTCCGTCAACTCTATTAAATATAAGTGTGACGACATGGACTAATTTCAATGATTTGAAAATGTTAGGGACCAAAACCAACGAAAAATAAAGATTAGGGACCAAAACCAAATTCGGGTGAAAGTTTATGGACCAAAAACATATTTAACCCTGTGATATATGATTTAATTTCTTTACACTCACAACAACAACGTAAATATATTAAACTCATTTTTTAACATTTTTTTATAATAAACGGGGCAAAAACCACTCATTTTCTAACACTTTAAGAAATGAGGGAATATAATATATTATTATTTTACTCCAAAGAAAGTTCTTCTATTATATAAAAGTGAATTTTATTTACGAATGTTTAGCATGTTAACAGAAATAAAATCACTCGAAATTAATAATTATTCACTAATAAATAATAAACGTACAAACTATTCTGTGAAAATAAATAATCATTCATTACTGAATAATAATTTTTCACAACTTTTTTGTGTTGAAACTATTTTGGTTTATTAAATAAATAACATTTTTCTTGAAAATAAATTATGTGTAATGTAATTATTTACAATTTTTATATCCTTAACATTAAAAATTTCTCCTTTGTCCTTGATATTAATTTTCCGAAATTATATAATTCCTAAAATTTATGTTATAAACACGCTGTAGACTATATAAAAATACAGTGTAATCCATTGCTAGGGGTTAAACCCTTGTATTGAATGGTGATCAGGTCAAATCCTTTTAATCCACTCGGGTCACAATCTATTATCAGTGTGAATGACCATGGTTTTGGACATTGTAATCCATTCTATAAGTAATGAATTAATCATGGTATATAACTATAATTATTTTTACCACAAATAGTAGATGCACTGATTGTACCGCTGTTTATGGTTAGATGAAAAAGCAGTAAAAAAAAGAAGGGGAAAACAGGGTTTTTTTTTTAGCCCTATCACACACCGTGGTAGAAAAGTGTACCCACGGTTTGCTGTACAATAATCGGGGCTCGGTATATAAATAACCGAATTTTCACGTATTGGTCATCATCAGATCGTATATTACAGCAGAACACCAATAAACCAAAGGAAATTGAGAGACGTCACATTAAAGATTTTGAACAGTATATCATTATAGGGTATAAGTTTTACAGATTTGTTTTATAGGTAATTTTACCCAATACTGTAGTTTTCAGTTTTCATATTCATTCCTTTCAATTTCAAGTATGATGATTTATTAATTATCTTTTCTGGAACTTTAGGAACCTGATGCCATAAGCAAATACAAAAAGGAAGAGAAGGCTGAAAGCAATGTGAGTCAAAGCAACAACCCCAAGGAAGTCATGTTGAAAGCCCAACCGTTTCTCAAGGTACTCTTTTATTGTCATTGGCTTAAACCCAGGAACTTCTATTGGACTGTTCTTGTCACCCACCTGTGATGTCACCAATCCATATATAGTCCATGCCACAGGGGATGCCCAATAGTACCACCTCCACCATATTGGAATTTGCTGCAAAAATTGAAAGAATGTTAAATATTTTTCAACAAACATTCTCCTTCAATTCAATATGTGTTACACATACCGTTCTTGGGATAAGAAAACCAGAGAACAGGTTCCAGAAACTGATGAAGAAAGACATAACAATTGCAGCAATTTGGTGGTTTGGTGTCAGAGCTACAGTCATCATTCCATACAGTGTGAAGTACATGAAGGACATGAATATGAAGTAGTAGAACCACAAGAAATTATCAACTTGTGATGGCAACCCAATCATCCAGTAGAGGATAATGGAATAGGCTAGACTTTGGATTGCAACATAAATTACTTCAATTGCTACCTGCAAAACAGTTGTTTTTGTTCATGAATTGTGTTAACTTTGCTCAGTTATTTTTGTTAAATGCTTTTTTTTTTTTTGCTTTGTTTGAAGTGAAAGGGCAGTCAGGTTTTACCTGACCAATTGCATAGGGCAGTTCTGAGTACATTCCAGCAGCTCTTTCACGGTAGAGAACTGTTCTTTCTATTGCAACAACAGGTTGCACACTGCTAGTGTTGGAGGCTCCAAGGAAAATAACAGATAAATACATAGCTCCAAGGAGATTCAACAGGTCTTGTTCCTTTTGCCTACAAACATGATATTTTGTTCTCATCTCATGTGAAACATACAATTATGAAACCATATGTATTAAAATAAATTCGTCAAATAAGTTGTTAATTGCATCCTTCATAGATTAGGAAAGCAAGAATTCTTTCTAAGAATAACTTCTTCTCAAGGCCTTGTGATTTAGAGTTTAGACAAATATTTCTATGCTATTATTCTTTTTTGAATTTAGCTCCTCTAAAGTGAGAGATTCACTTTAGAGGATAAGTAGTAAAGTAGTAATGACCAATTGATTGAAAAATCAATGGATGAGTCTCCCATTTTTGTTTCTTTTCTTGATTAGGGAACTCAATAGGAGATATCATCCAATATTAAGTGGGACGCTTATTGCTAGGGTGCTCTACCACCGCTCTAAGTTAGCTTTTGCATCTTCATCCTATGTCTAATGATATCTTGGGGGTGATCCTATGATGCATTAAAAAGCTAAGGGCGACTGGTATAGGAACATGTCATTGTTTATTAGTTAGAAACAATGTGGAAGTTAATAGGTACTGGTGAAGTGTAATACTGTCAAGTAACTTAGGCACTTACGTTTTATCTCCTTTATTCCAATAAATAAGTCCAAAAATGATGCCAATAATTATAGTGATGAATAATCTGACGGCATTATACTGTGGATTCCTCCAATAGGAGCAGTACTGTTTCCAGAAGCAAGCTTTGCATTGAGTAACAAAGGATTGGGAGTATTTAGATGGAAAGTAAAGGTCTTTTGTCCCAGGTACTGGTGTGCATAGTTCCTTAATAAGTTCCTGGTTCTTTCTGAAAAGACATATCATAGTATGGAAAAGTAAACATCATAAGAAATTTCAGACAAATATGAGCAAAAAGAAGCAGGAATCTCTGGAAATATAGCCATAAGCCCATGACTATGTCTATGAGTGCCACTTACTGGTAAAGGTCTGACTTTGTGTATAATTCAGCAAAGTCTATATCAAGCTGAGATTCAACTAAGGGAGAAGTGATCTCCAGCATCCATGTGGCTGGATTATATCCATCTTTAATCTCAGGAATTCCTGTAATAGCCTGAAAAAAGGTTATACACAATCAGTAAGAGCACTACTAACATCTTACTAATTCAAGAATTTATACATTTTCAGGGTACAGATTTACCTCAAAGTACCCTATAAGCTTCTCAGAATTTCGACCAAGAGGACCACCATATATCACTTGTCCACCTCTCTTCATCAAAAGCAGCTGAAGTCAAGATGTAGCTCAAGGGTGAGTATGGTGCCTTCAAAACCATTATAACAAATAACAGTTTCATCTGCAAAATCTTGATATTCATATTTACCTCATCAAAATGTTCAAATATATCAATGCTTGGTTGATGAATTGTGCAGACAACAGTTCTCCCTGTATCTACTGTATTTCTAACAGTACGCATAACAACTGTTGCAGCTCTAGCATCAAGACCAGTTGTTGGCTCATCCATAAAGATAATGGAAGGATTTGCAACCAACTCTACAGCGATGGTAAGCCTCTTTCTCTGTTCAGTTGATAAGCCGTCTATTCCTGGAAGGCCTACTATAAAATTCCTCACTGAATGTAGCTCAACCAGCTCTATAACTTCCTCAATAAACATCTGTAAGATAAGGAGTTGTAGACTACTAAGAATGTTTCTTTTGGAGTGTTCTCTTGGTTGATATTTTGCTTCATTAGTTTTTCTCCATTTTTGTTTGTTGTTGTCTCTTTATTATTATTATTATTCATTAAAGGAGGATTCCTTATCATCCTGCCATGCATTTCCTTTCTTTTACTAAATCTTCTTTATCAAAATGAACAACTGCATTGCTAGAATGATAAACTGTTTATTACCATCGATTAGAACAAAATAGAACAGTAATAAATTTTTTGGTTATATACTAGACTACACTGACTTATACCAGTTGTGCTGACAAAAAAATTCTCAATTTCTCTTTATCCTAGCTTCAACCGTAAGCTAGAAACATGTATAGAGCTTGGAAACAATTAATTAATAGCTCGTTAAGCTCATTTAAAATAACCTTAATGATGCCAAACTTGCATGAATTGTCTTATAACTTTCAACTCTGAAAGTTGCAACATAAAGGCCCCTGGCTTGTGAGTACAAATTATTTTCTTTTTTATATTGGATGATTAACATATGCATGCACATTTGTGATATTTGAACCCTTGATCTCCCTCACCACACTTGTCCTTGAAGAAAAAGGTGCACTAGTGCCATATAATATTGTCAAGTTTCTGACTAAGGAGGTGGATACGTTTCTCAAATAGACAGACAAAATAGCCTGTGAAAGAGAGTTTAACATGATAATTGGTTAAAGGAAAACATACCTTTCGTGTTTCTTTATCAACCTCCTTACTGAGACGCAACCAAGCAGAAAACAGAAGGGATTCATAGACTGTAACATTTGGAGAATGGATATCATTTTGTTCACAATAACCACTAATCCGAGCAAAAGTTGATTGGTTCTTTGGATAACCGGATATGTTGATGCTTCCCTCAATATAACCACCAGTTTTCCTTCCTGCAAGCACATCCATCAAGGTGGTTTTTCCAGCACCACTTACACCAACTAATGCTGTTAATACTCCAGGCCTGAAAGCACCACTTATATCTTTTAGTAGTTGGAGTCTATTCTCTTCAATTCCTTGTTTCTTCATTTCCTGATAATAAATCACTAGAGTGACATTTTGAACATTTGGGAGTTGTGATACCATAACATTCTTCCAAAATAATTTAAAATTTACTGTTGAAGTTAGATAATGTTCTTACACAAAATTGTTACCATTTAAACTTAATTTGTTTAAATTTTTTTGTCTTTATATAATAATAGGAATACATTGATTACACACAAGTCATACACATGCACACACATAAGTTGTATCTGAAGAGAGAAATAGTGGGATATGATTAAAATGGTACAAGAGGGGGGAATTGGAATTTACATTTGGCATATCGATGTAATAATTCACATTTTCAAAAGCAAGTGACAGAGGCTGAAAGGGCAACACCATTCCCTTCTTGGACTTTGAAAACTCTGCAGCTTTTGTAATTGGGCTATGTGTGGTGTTTCTTACTTCCAGATCAATACCTGTAAGAATTAAAATTATCTTTTTGTTTATTTCCAAGAGAGCTTGTGGTAAATTGCACGTTAGTAATACAACAATGCAGAGGTCATATCAAAGGTAGACTGGAAACATAGGTAGATATAAGCTACAAATTCTGATTAAGGTAAACTTTATTTAGGATAGAAGTGCCATTTCTTCTGACTAGAGGCTATAAAGTATTTTGTATAAAAAATAAATGTTATGTTGTTTATGATCCCATTAAGGGTAGGTGCTTATTCCATTTATTTGCAGAGAAAATATAAATATTACCTTCAAACCATTTAGCATTTGAAGCTGAATTCTTCTCTGAATTTGCTGTTGCCAGTTCTTTCCCTGAGGAAGATGCAGTCATGCTTTTCCTACTGTCTTCCTCTTCCACTATAATAGATTTTGAACTTACAAATGCTGCAATTCAATTTCAAAGCAGTATCAGAGGGTGTTTTTAGATAATGAATTTTTCAAATGGCCACTGTTTTCTGCTATGCAGAAGGATTGGTGGCTTTGCTTTCTTGATGTGGTTTTAAAAATAGGTATCTTTCTAATCTTCCTTTATACTACTCTCTCTTAATTTTTTTCTGCTATTAGAAAGAATTTAGAAGAATTTAAGAAACAAAGTCTTAATGGAGGCATGCAGGGAAAAGAAAGATTAGGATGGAAACTTACGATTTAAATAAGTTAGAGCAAGAACGAAACAAATGTTGAAAAGAAGAGAAAATCCTATAAGGGCACCAACAGATATCCAGTACCAATAGTCTTTTGTAAATATGCCTCTGGCCTTAAGAAAAGCCTTCCCAACTGTGGGCTCAGGAATTCTTGGGTCATTATTAGGCTGTGAAAAGTGAAGAATCAGCAGTAAGCTAATAATGATGTAGTGTTATAAGGTTGAAATACAGTAATTCTCTCCACAACTATTAGAACTTACAGCACTCCATCTTTTGTCTAGGAACTCATTGATGGCTATTGCAGTCTGTCCATACATCATAGGTGAAGCATAATAGCACCATATCATCTGTAAATGGAAAGAGAGGTTGTAGTGATCAGTTTAAAAGAAACAATTTCATATGAAAAACAGAAAATTTATTTAATATTAAAATATTTCTTTTAGAGTATAGTATAGATGGTATAAAGAGAAACTGCTACTTACCTCTTGAAATAGTAAATCCACTTAGGACAACAACAACTAAAATCGTGAAGATACCAAGTGTGTTTGCCACAACTTTTGTTCTTCCAATTGCAGCAATGAAGCGGAAAAGGGATAGAGCCATTTGATGCACACAGAAGAATGCCAATAATTGACGAAAAAACCTACAACAGTTTTTTAGATACATCATTGAACAAAATTTTCAAGTCAATAAAACTAAAGAATGATAGAAGAGTATAGCAATTAATTCATTTGTATGTTACTGAAAAATTAACTATCAACAGATTGCATTCTCATAGTCATACTCATACCTACTAGCTGAAGGAGCAAAGCCAATAGTATAATAGGTAAGGATGATCCATATTCCTGACTCCAATAGAGAGAGAGGAATTCTAAGGACCCAGATGGGCAATGCAGAAGCCCATGATGGATAAAACAGGAAATCTCTTTGCTTGAAGAAAACAGGAAGTCTATCAATAGTCATTGCAAGCTCTGCCACTCCATTGAACATTACATTGATGAGACTGAAAAACGGCGCACCATAATATTTTCCTCCATCTTCAAGATGACCATGCTTCATTTCTGTTCTAAAAAATACTGTCATGGTAATTATAGACGTGATCATAATCTGAAAAATCTTAAATACATATACAAAATAGTTGCGCTTCATCAATAGCCACTCTCTTGAAAAGCATGCCTTAAAGAGTTCCCATTTGGAGATTCCATACTTTTCCTTGACCAATGCAGCAGGGTGAGTTTTATTAGAATCAAATGGAACTTGAATCTCTTCATGAAGTTGTTGGCCAATGCAGTAATTGTTGAAGTGTGCTACAAACTCAGGCACACTAATATATTGGTAAGGTAAGTCCCTTCTGAACCAGTATTGTTCTTGGTCCTTTCTGGAAGTTACCTCCTGTAAAAAGTCTGCAACTCCTTTCCTTTCTGGGCATTTGAAGCCTACACTTTCAAAAAAATCTAGAACACTCTCAGGGGGACCTTGATAGACAATCTTACCATCAGAAAGTAATATTATGTCATCAAAAAGGTCATATGTTTCTGGTGCAGGTTGCAGAAGAGAGATTATCATAGTAACATCCATGATATGGACCATCTGTCTCATAAACCTGATGATTTGGAAGGTAGTGGAACTATCCAAACCAGTTGAAATTTCATCCATGAAGAAGGCTTTTGCAGGTCCTACCAACATCTCACCTGCACCATTCAGTTTACATAAGTTACTGTTTATTAGAGCTGACAAAATGAATGATTCTGTAAAGAAAATTCAAAATTGATCCTAGACAGGCACTTTTTCTCTCAAACGCCATGGCAGGCTCATCTGGACCATTGAGAAAAAGTCACAATAAAACCAATGTGTTATTCAATGGCTTGCCTTGGAGTATGTGCATGTGAAGAAGGATTTGCAAAGATAAAGTCTCTGCAAGTATTGATACTCTACAATAAAAGTACCACATAACATAACATAACACTTTACCAGTAGTTGAACGCTTCTTTTGTCCACCAGATATGCCCCTTCTCATTTCATCTCCCACCAAAATATCAGCACATATTTCCAATCCAAGAATCTGTATATTGCATTATCTCAATAAATTAGATGAAAGCAAGTTGGCTTATTGACAACATAGGGAAAAAAATATTAAAAGAAATGGAATCACCAATGACCAAACCTTGAGAATATAATCTGTAACAAGACTTGTTTCTTGACCTTCCACTGCTGTGGCTTTCATGAAAGCATCAATTTCAGGATCTGGTTTGATATCTGCTACTAGTTCTCTTCTTGACAATTCTGCCAGCAGATCATACCTTGCTCCAACTCCCAAGCAGCGGTAAAGGGTATAATCCATTACTAAGCATGATTTTAAGAAGTTTAACTTATTTAATGATATGTTAATACATAGGGAAATGTTTCATGGACATCTCCTTGGGTGTAGACACCTAGAGAGAGATAGGAATAGAAGATAGATAAGTGATGTGATATGACAAGAAGAGAGATAAAGAGAAATAAGGGGTGTTAGATGGGTGTCTATATATCATTGTTGTAATACATAATTAAATGGAAGTAAAATAATCTCTAAAATGATATATGCATTTCCTGAACAGTTTCAGAAATTCATTTGCAGCTTGAGACCTATTTAAAAATGGTTGCTTCTTTTATATGATAAATGTATCATTCCTAAAAGGGAAGGAGAGGATGACTAACCCTTAGATCCTTGTCCATTTTTCCAGCAAGTGCCTGGAGGAGTGTAGTTTTTCCTGATCCTGGAGGTCCCAAAAGCAAAGTCATTCTGAAGAGAGAGAGAGAGAGAGAGAGAGAGAGAGAGAGAGAGAGAGAGAGAATATAGAATTTAGTTACCACAGAGAAATAACTAGGAGTTGCCCCAATAAATTATGAAGTATCCTACTTCCACATGGAATCATCAATTAAATACCTTGATGGTTTCACAATTCCACTGACATCTTTGAGAATCTTGACAACCCTTTTCTTAAATGGCAAAAGCTTGATATATCCAAGAAGTCCCTATTTGCCACAAACAGCAAGCATATAGGATCATTGTGCATTCATCTACATGTTAGTAAAAAAAAACAAACAAACACAAAAGCAAAACCAATAAAAAACGAGAAAAGAAAATGTATTTAGTTCATTTTACTGTTTCATCTATTATTTACAAATGGGGGTGCAGGTAATGCTGTGATGAACTTTGCAAAGAAAACAGTAATAACTGAGATCAGATTCCCCAACAACTTACTTATTTTGTATAATTTTGATCAAGTATTCAAACAATGGAATTCTAATTTAGTTTAGAATTATAATAGTGTATATCAATTCTTATTTATTTCAAATTTAAATATTAAGATTTTTATTAAATTCAAATACTAAGGGAATTAAAATAAAAATTCTGAATTATAATTCCAATTCAATCTACTAAACAGATATGAGATGCCTTTTCTTAGTTATAGAAACAAAGGACTTGCAAAAATAACCTCCTGTTAGTTTAAGATACCTCTACTACATTCATGGTAGTATTAAGTAGTGCTGGTAAGGCCCTAGTTCCAATATATGCATCTCCTTCAACTGATAAATGCTCAAACCTGACTTCAATCTTGGGAATCTCAATTCCAACCCTTGAATAATAAACAAATAACATATGAAAAAACCAGTTAATAGAATCATGCAGAAAACAGATAAATTAAAACCAAATCAATTCAAATCAAACCAATATATGAAACTGTGGCCTGAACATCAGATCACAATAACCAAGATACTGAAAAAGCCACCTACCTATCAATTCTGTCCCTCATCCTATGAAGAAATTTCTCATTATCTTCTTCAGCAGTCTTCAGTATGCTCTCAAGGATATACTTCTTTTCCTGCACTCCAAGCTTGGTGATGTCAATCTCTTCATAGTTAACCCTCCCATTTTCTAGAACTTGCTTCAGAATCCCTTTCCTCAACCTATCATATGTTGGAAGCCTCCCCAAAGCTTCCCACTTCAGCTCCTCCTCTTCATCTATTTCCCTTCCACTTCTTTGAAACACATCACCCTGTCCACCAACTGCATCATGCAAGCTTGCTGAGGACCACTCCCCAAAACTCCTTCTTCCATCACTCATTGACCTCACAATATCTTCTCCAGTCACTTCTGCTGCCACATCAATCAAATATGGCATTCCTCTTGCTCTCCTTGCAGTTGTAACTAGTAATTGAGTGTCCTTAAGTGAGCATTGAAAAGTCAAAATGAACTAAGGAACTTGAACAGAACAAAATGATTTACTTGTACTCACTCACACACACATATTCATATATGATGATACATGTATATGTAGATGGAAGTTTCAAGTTTTGGGGAGCTTTTTGGCTCCCAAATCCTAAAATCTGATGAGCACTACATGTACAGATTTTGATTTGGAGTTTAGGGTTTAGGGATTTAATGGATATATACTTTTATTTTAGTATAAAAATATTTTATACTGACATTCAATAATTTTCAACCGTATAATTTAACAAACATGATACCTCATATGTCATTAAACTCAAGATATTTGTGTTTTATATTATCAGTACTCTTAATTAAAACGAGCATTTTCTTTTTAAACTTACTATAACGCAGATTTAGTACCACTTACTTATGGTATTAAAAGACATGTATACATTGCATATTCTAAATAGTAGTGATTGCCATATTTATATTTTGTTTGTTATAAAAGAAAAATAGTTATTGCTTGTCAAAATAATCGTTTAAATTAAAAAAAAATACTCCACTTCACTAAATCAATTGTCCAAATCTTGCTATTTTCATTAAATGACAAAAAAATCAAGTATATGATAATGAGATTGCATATCAAAACATGTGTCATTCAAGTTATTGACAAACAACAACTAACATTTACATTAAGAATTATAGAAAATGCCTATAAAAAATCATGAAATGGTGAATCTTAATCAATTAACTTTGTTTTGGTTCAAAATCAAGAGATATGTCAATCATGAAATGACATACACGTTTTGAAAATGATTGTAGTAATTAAAGTAGAGTTGAAACAAAAAATATCAAGAATCAATCAATTTAAAAACAGTAATATTAATCAACCCAAAAACAAAAGATGGAAATTCAAACAAAAATGAGCAAGAATTACTTAATTACTTTTTCTTAACTTATTAATTTATTAATCAGATTATGAAACACAATTTAAACCGTTAAATTGTATATATAACCAAATAATATGAAATATGTATTTAATTTTTTTGTTATTCAAATTTAAAAATACCAAATCAAAGAACAGAAACTGATTTTAAAAATTTAGAATTACCAAATCAAAGAACAAAAACAGTTTTTAAGAATGTAAAATTACCAAATCAAAGAACAAGGGCATCATGAAACTTGATCAATTCCAGAAACAGATTTTAGAATAAAAAAATAATAATAAACAGATTTCACAAAAATAAAGTTATCTCACAAAATAATGCACCAAAATTCAAGTGATATACTAATTAAAATAAAAAAATTCATCTCCAATTATATTTCAGAACGTAACAGATTTAAAAAAAACTAACAAAACACAGATTTTAAGAAATAATGTTTACCAAATCAAAGAACAGAATGGGATAACATACCGTTCTTAAAGATGATTTAAGAAGATGCACTAATCTGCAGAAGATACAAAGCACCATCCAAAACGCAGAGACTGAAAAAAAAAGTAGACAAATTAGGGTTTTTGGAAGTTAAGGATTTGAATTTTAGATTTTTTCAAAGGGGAGATGTAAAAGGGAAATTGCATCTACTATCTTCACCATGGGCTGTGAAAATTCTTCAAATCCTGGTAACCTTTCAGATTTGCTAAGCCCTAAACCAAACAAAAACATAACATTAAGGTCATATGAGTGAATAGGGTAAATTAAAACCAAAACACAATCTTAAAACCTACCGTCACCCCTGGGAGAGCCGCAACAACTATGAACCAAAGGACGAAGAAGACGCTGAACGGAAGATACCTTCACCACAGTCTACCAATATTCTCCAGATCCTGATGACTTTTCAGATTTACAAACCCTAAACCGAACAAAAAGGGAAGATTCAGGTTATAGAGTTCAAGAGCATAACTTAAAATCAAAACACCGTTGAGAAACTTACCTTCAGAAATGTTGGAGCCGCATCAGCAACGGGAAGGGAAGAACGACGAATCTACCACAGCGAAGGAAGAGGGAAGAACGAAGAAGACACGAGAAGGGAGAAGAAGGTAATAAACAGAGAGTACAAAGAGAGATTAGATAAATCTATCTATATATACATATCAAGGAATGAAGTCTAAGGGTATTTTAATTTCCCGCCTAAATGGGGTTAGTAATGTAATTAGAAATTGTTATAAATGTGGAGTCTATTATGGAGAGAAAGAAAGCCAATTAAAATTTAGATTTATGCCATCATTTATTCACCCACTTATTCTCTTTCATTTAATTTGTCATTTAATTAATATGCAACATATTATGAAGAGAGAGAGTGTGTCATCCACCCCACTTGTTCTCTTTCTATAATTAATCATAAGAGCATATTATGGAGATAAAATTCCAATTATAATTCAGAATTTTCACTCCCAAAATATCTCTTTTCTAAAATTAAACAATATTTTATAGATAAGTTTTTTTAAAAAAATTATAATGTTTTTCTATATATGCATCAAAGTTGAATAAATATTGCATAAAATTTATTAATTTATAAATAAATAAACAAGTATCTATAATATTGCATAAAATTTATTAATTTATAAATAAATAATTATCTATATATATATATAATATTGCATAAAAATAGGGAGCAAAGCACAATTGTAAACATTAAATACTTTCTTTAAAATGATTGTCCATAAATTTTATTTATTATCAATGCAAATGAAACAAAAATAGAAATAATTAATCTAATATGAAATTTAAATAGTGTCATTTTATCAAATGTAATTATTGATAAACAATTGTTTTCATCTAGAATATTCATCGTCGTGAGGTGTATTTTAAATCTTAAATTATTTTATTTTTATATAGTTTAATTTTACTTTTATGATCTAAATATGAATGTGTTTACATACAAATTTTTTTTCCTACATCATATGAAATTTATTTAAATTTAAATATTAATATATTTTATGTCAATTTTCTCGGGCAAATTATTTGCCTTTTTTTTTTACTAAAAGTGGCTAAAACACAAAGAAAAAAATTATACAACTACTATCTACTAAACGAAACAGACACATCTTCAAACAAATTATATTTACATTTTATACACTTTTTACTAAATTAACATTTATATATTAATAAACTTTATGTAAAGATTTATTTCCTCGTGATGTGAAAAAACATTATAAGAAAAATAAAAAATGAAATTTCTAATAATAAAACATAATTCAAATTAAAAAAATGACTTGTTTTTATTAATTATTTTCTAAAAAATTAATGTAATACTTTAAGAAGTTTTATCTCATAAATTAATTATTAATATTTTTCCCATGATTTAAATTTTTACCCTTGAATTATATTTATTGTCATTGTAAATGAAACAATAATAGAAGACAATTATTTTAAATAGTGTTATTTTATTAGATATAATTAGTGATAGTCTAGTGATAAAGATGTTGGAAAAACAGGAAAACACTAGAAGGGGGGTTGAATAGTGTTTCAATGGAAACTTTTTCTAGTTTAAAAAAACTTCTCAAAAGTATTTCTGAAATGCTTCAGATGATGAAAGTCAATCTGAAGCTTTGATTACCTTATGAACTTAGTTCAGATTCAAAGATTAGTTTGAAAATTAGTTTTGGTACAAAAAAGAAGTTCTCACTTAAATACTTTTCAATCCCCTTTGTTAAATTAAAAGTGAATTGAAATAGTTAAGGGATAGAGAAGACTCAACCAGAATTTATCCTGGTTCACTCACAACCACTGTGAACTACATCCAGTCCCAGGGCAAAACCAGCACCTGGATTTCCACTAATCTTGCAAGATTACAAGTATTCTTTTCTGTCAAGCCTCTTCAGGCTCTATACCAAGTATTCTTTCTTCCACCAAGCCTCTGCAGGCTCTCAGACACTTATCCAAGTGTAACCCAAGTATTCTTTTATGCAGTAAGCCTCTATAGGCTTGTAAACCCAAACTGTTTAAGATAAACAGAGATGTTCAAGCAATAAAACAATTCAGAGCTTGAACAAGGAATACAATGTACAAGAACTGAGATTCAACTCAGGATCAGAAAGATAGTTTGTACAAGAGTAAAAAATATCAGAGTGATTTTTTGCAGCGTTCCAGTGTATTCTTTTTGAGCTTTTTTTTTTCTTTTCTCCAATCTTCATACGTGCATGAGAATTTATAGAGCGCAGAGAGAAGATGTCTGTTGTCAAATAGCATTAAATGCGCAAGAGACGTTTAGACTAAGCCTACAAGGATGTTCTAATGAACCTTTGATAGCAGGTCTGCGCACAGGTGCTTTTGGATAGCTACTCAGCAGCAATTGCAGACTTTTCTTATTTGTGCAAAACATTTGAATGAGGAGGGAAAATAGCTCTGACTTGTATGCTGAAAGAAGTTAGACTTTTGGAATGAGTGTACAACGTTCTTAGCATTACTTTAAGTCAAAGAGAGCTTCTGAGACTTTTACACTTCAGACGGATAAAAATCCTTCAGATGCACTTCCAAGTCTTCAGATGATGTACACCCTTCAGACGAAGTGAACAAGCTCAAGTCTTCAGATGATGTTTTTGCTTTCTTTCAGAAAATGCCTTGAGATGATATCTGATTCTGTAATCAATAAATGCAACTTGAAGGCATAATATCATGTAGCTATTCTTTTTACTTAATATTTGTTACTCATTAAAACTTTAAGAGAGTGAGACTCAAACTTTTAAGACTCAACAATCTCCCCCTTTTTAATGATGACAAACATATTAAGTAAAACTAAAATCTGAAAAGGGTTAAAAAAAAAATAAAGTTTAAGACATCCTTCCCCCTTAATCATATCATCCATCTGAGCCTTGTGTTTCTGAAGCTTCTTATGTTCTGATAGATTTATCCTTCTGAAAAACTTTATGTGTAAAAGTACCGATATATAAAAACAGAGATTCATAATTAAAATACGAGAATTCACATACACTCGGGGATTGAATCCACTACATCCAATCCAACTGGAGAGCATAGCTACTCATGGTAGCCATTACAAACCAATGAAGAATTTGTCACCTTCTTCAATCCTTGTGTGTCTATCTTCTATTCTATGCCTCTCCCCTTTTTGCTTCCTCTGATCTGTATAAAAGGTCCTATTTATAGACCGGGAAAACCTAATCTAAATCTGGAAGAGATCAATCTGTAATTGTATTTTAAAAAGCTGATTCGTGTGCTGCGCTTCACCTGCGCTAGGCGCAGGTGAAGCGTGTCTCTCTGGAAGCTGCGCTTCACCTGAGTTAAGCGCAGGTGAAGCGTGAAACACGCTGTAGACTTTCTTCAATTCCTCATTTATCCACTTGATCCCTTTCTGATCTTGCCTTTGCTTGATTGGTTTTCCTTGTTTCCCTTTTCTGGCTTGATTTTGTATTTATTTGAGCTTGAATTCAAATTGGGAAAGTTATCCACAGGATCCTTTATTTAAATGGTTGCTGATCTTATCTTTATTTTGTCCTCATTTAAACTTCAAATCTGCAAATAATCTCCCCATTTAATGCTATCTTCTTTCCAAATTAAAATCTATCATAAATCTGCATAAATTAACATATTTCTAATCAAAATAGCATCAAATTCAAATTCAAACCAAATAATTACAATTATTACAATTATTCACAAAAAGGGATTGTTTTGGGGCATAAATTATTATTTTATCCTTGATAAGTGTAATAAAAACATAAGAAAATATCACATAATTTACACTTATATTTATCCTTGATTCCCTTCTCACTGAAAAATTTGTTAAGATTAAACTCTGGTCCATTGTCAGATCTGATTCACTTCAGCTTCCTTTTAAAATGAGATTCAATCAATGCTGCAAAATGATTTCAAAATAATAACAACTTCGAACTTGTGTTTTATAAAGTAAACTGAATTATGTCTTGACTTATCATCCACCATGGTAAGAAAATGTTCGTGTCCTCATATAGAGGAAGGAGTAGTTGGCTCCCAAATGTCAACATGAATCATGTCAAAAATATCATGTGAGTTGCTCACACTATGAGGAAAAGGCAAATGTTTTTGCTTAGAAAGATGACAAGCATCACATGAAATTTTATTTTGATTACAATCAATTAAAGGAAACTTATGTTTCAATGTTACAAGCTTGTCATGGACTAAATGCCCAAATCTAACATGCCACATATCACAATCATAAGAACAAAAATTATTAACAGAATGATCAAACAATCTGACTTTCAGATTAGAACCAAGTTTAGAACCAAGAACATATAATCATTTATTCATTTCAGCAGTACCAATCATCTTTATTGATTGGGGATCCTGAGTTTCACAAGATTGAGAGGAGAAAGTTCACATCCAAGATGTGTAATAAGCTTAGAAATAGAAATCAATTTGAAGCTGAAGCTAGGTATATAAAGTACATCTGTTAGGAATAAATTTTCTGAAAAGAAAACAGATCCGGATAATTTTGTGATAACAAAATTGCCATTTAAGGGAGCTCATACTTTCAAATCATCAATAGCAGAATCAAACTGTCTTTCTTGTTGAATTAATAAAGAGAAAACTTTGCTAATATTAGGTAACGGTTCCATAAACATAATCTGTGATCTTACTACTGAGTATTGATTATTCAAACCTTTAAGAAATCTAATTACATAATCATTTTCACGGTAAGATTTAACAGTAGGAATGAGATCACATGTGCACCTTGTTTGACAACAGCAAGTTGGAATTAGACGAAAGTTATCCAGTTCTTGCCACAAAGTCTTCAACTAAGTGAAATAACCACTAATGCCTAATTTCTTCAACATATAGATATCTTCTTGCAGGTCACTAATGCGAAAAACATCACCTAATAATACCTATCCTTCAAGTCCTTGCAGATTTCTTTAGCATTATCAATCCATAGGACACTTTCTGCTTTTTCAGCTTCAATTGAGTGAATCAGCCATGACATAACCAAAGTATTACACCTACTCCATGCAACAAATTGCGCTTATGTTTTTTAAGGTCTTGGAAGAGTTCCACCAACAAACTAAGTTTTATTCTTTGAATTGAGAGCCATCATCATTTCTCTAGATCAAGAATGGTAGTTTGCTCCATTCAATCGAACTAAAACTAGAGAAACCCATGGAATTTCATTCGCATGCATATAGAATGGACTTTCAAGATCCATGGTAGAATTCTCTATTAACAAAGAAGGTGCAAAAAGAAAGAAATAATCTAGAAGAATGAGAATGAGTCGAGGAAGGTTAATACCCCAACATTTTATGCAGCAGAACTCCTAAGAAAATAGCTCTCATACCATGTGAAAGGTAGAACAAGCCCGAGAAAAGAAAAGTTGTGAAGAAAGTGAGTGAATGTGATCTATTCTCATTGATCTGAAAAGATGAGTTTACTCTGATTATATATAAGCTATAAGTAAAGAAAGTGCGGGAAAACTAATAGCTAAGAAAAAAAAAACTGATTAACAATTATAATAGAAAAAAGTGAAATCATCCATAAACACCTCCATGCATTTCTCAAGGAAATCAATAAAGATACTGACCACGCACCGCTGAAAGATACCGGGGGCATTGCATAGGCCAAAGGGCACCCTCCTATAGAAAAAAGTGCTAAAGGGGCAAGTGAATGTGGTATTTTTGTTGTCCTCTAGTGGAACTTGAATCTGGAAATAACCTGAAAAACCATCAAGAAAACTATAGTGAGATTTTTCAACTAAGTGCTCAAGCATTTGCATTCTGGTAGGAATAAGCTCATTGTTATCATTCTTCACTACCGTGAGGCCAATTTTCATCCGGACCACTTGGAACGGACTTACCCAATGACAGTCAGATATAGGATAAATGATGTCAACTTGTAAAAGCTTGGTTAGCTCAATCCTCAAGTAAGATCCTATGCATGCAATTTCCATTTTATGTTTCCTTAAAACTTGCAACAACCTTTCTTCTTGCTCAGCCTGAAGACTTGTTGAAATAATCACATGCAACTTATCACTATGGAGAGCACGTAGTAGCGTGCGGTGTACATCCATGGGAGAGCCACGAAGAAAGACAAAGCATAGCGGCGTGGCCACGAGGAGAGAGAGAGAGAGAGTGACGGGGATAGGGGGAGGTGGCCGGAGGGAGTTCTTGAAAGAGAAAGGATTGAGATAGAAAGGGTGAGGGAGTGAAGGAGAAAAATGGTTTCATGAAAAGGAAACAACGACGATTATAATAAGAACCGTCGTCATTTGGAGAAACAACGACAGTTCCCATTATAATCGCCGTGGTTTCCTTGTTCCTGACAGGTTTTCAACGACAGTTGTAAAGGGACCATCGTTGTTTCTCATTTCTAGACAGTTTTCAACAATGATACCCTTTATAACTTAATAAGTGCTAAATTTATGATAAATTCTTATATATTTTCAGCACTTATCTAGGGAAAAATGTTAGATTTATTCCCTAAATTACCTCTTTTTAGTAATAAATCCAGATTTTGTGATTATTTGATTTAAATTTGAATTTGATGATATTTTGATAAGAAAAATGTTTTGATTTTGCAGATAAAGAGGAAAGTTTAAATGAAGAAACAAGATAGCATTTATTTGAAGAAAGAATATGCAAGATAAGATTCTAAATGGCAGCAGATCAAGATAAAATCAGCAGTTATTTGGATAAAGATTCTGCAGATAAAATTCTCAATTCAAATTCAAATCAAATTGAAGATAGAATCAGCACAAGATCAAGCTAAAAAGAGGTAAATAAGAAAGCATAACAGACAAAGATAGGATCAGGAAGAGATCAAGCTAAAAAAAGAGGAAACCAGGAAAGTAGAAACGGTAAGCTGCGCTCCACTTGCGCTGAGCGAAAGTGAAGCGCAAGAATTAAAATATCATTCTTTTTCCTGCCCTTCATCTGCGCTGAGCACAGATTGGAGCACAGGAATACGTAAACAGATTTCCAATAAGATTTCCAACAAGATTCCTTCCAGATTTTAGATAGCTTTCCAACTTCTATTTAAAGGACCTTTTGCAAAGATCGATCAGAGGAGACGACGGAGCAGATCTGGAGCTAGAGAAAAGTGTGATAGTTTCTCTATCGGTTTGTAATGGCTACCATGAGTAGCTAAACTCTCCCATAGGATTGAATGTAGTCGATTCAAACTCCTATTGTATTTGGATTCTCTTTGTTATCTATGAATCTCTATTTTTATATTGTATTGGTGTTTTTACTCTGTTCTTAATGCTTAGCTTCCGCCTTTGTGCCGGAGTTGTGAAATGGTTTTATGGGGCGCACTGGAAGGTGGTTTTGTAAAATCAAGAGCGAGTTCTTGGGATCCTAGGAATAGGGATCTTGAATTCTGATTTGGGTAAGATCACTCTGTAGGTTAAACGCCTAGGAATAGGGTTTAATTTATGGATAGCTATTAACAACTGATCTTAATGCTAGGATTAATTTTTCAAATCGCCAAGGAATTGGGGTTTAGGGAGTTAGTTCTAAGGATTTCATAGTTGAGAAATCTATGAATGAATTTTATTTGGGCTTCAATAATTATAATTATAAATTCTTAGATTTCATCAGTTTCCAAATACAAGAAGGGTGTGATAGACGAAGTTCAATCCTAGTTCTAGTAATTGCTCAACCTATCTCAATTTACTGTTTTTATTTACTATTGCAATCTACCCAAACAATAACCATATTCTCTCACTTGATAAGTGTGATCACTAGGATTTATAACTGAACTGTTCCCTGTGGATACGACAAACCCCTTTTACTTACTATTATACTGCTGGATTTTGGTACGCTTGCCAGAATTTCAACATCATCGTCATCATTGTGTTTTTCAAATACGATTATAAAACAACCATCATTGTATACTTCACGAAAATTTCAAAAATGCCACCGCGCAGTTTTCAATGATGGTCCCCTTTTAACCGTCTTTAAAAGGTATTGTCATATGGCTTTTTTGAAGTCTACCAAACAAAGGCTTTGTGTTTTTATAAAAAAGAAGATGAAAAAAAGGAAGTTGTAGAAGAGAAACCAGAAGAAACAAAAGAAGAAGAGGAAGAAGGTGAAGAAGGTGAAGCAGAAGAAGAAGAAAAGAAAGAGGATGAAACAGAAAAGACTGTGCTCAAAGAAGAGAATAATTGTGAAGGGGAGGAAGAAACAAAACATATGAGAGTGTACATGATGAAAAAGATCAAGAAAATGAGAAAAAGAGTGAACAGGGAGATAGTGAGTCAAAGCCCGAGAAAGGAAGGGAAGTAGTACCAAGACCAAAGACCTTGCCTTATCCAACTAGCTCTCCAAAGGAAGATCAAGAAAGGCATGGTGCAAGTGTTAAACCTTCCAGACCTCACAAAAGAAAGGCCTGCAATCACACTGACCAGAACAAGGCAAAGAGAAGAAAAGTCAAACTGACATTACATTCAGAGCCTAGAGCTAGGTTGAAGACAAAGTGGTCAGGTGTGTTTCATATCAAAGACCCTTATGAAGCAAAGAAATTGAGAACAATCAACTATGAATCATCCAAGCTTCAGGAAAAGAAGACTCATGCACATGAAAGCAAGATAATAAAGAAAAAGGAAAGTCAAGCCAAGGGAGTTAGAGGCATGGTCTAATTCCAGAAAGAAGCCCAAATGGTTAAAGTCATTTCACACTACAGATTGTTCGAAGGCAAGATTATGGGGAGATTTATTGGCCAAAGAAAGGAAAGGTGCAGCACACAAGCTAACCAAAAGATTCCAGTTTCAACCACCTTGAGAGAACAGGCGTCCAGCTAGAAGATATTAAACAAAAGCTTCCTGGGAGGCAACCTAAAGATTTTTAAGTTTTTAAGTGTTTTCAGTTTTATTTTATTTTTGTTTGTTAATTAGGATTTTTCATTTTTTAGGATTTAGGAAATTTTCAAAATTGATTGGAATATGTTTGTGGAAAATAAAATTTTTAAACAATAGGAAGTAACAGAAAACTTAACTAAAAATTGCAAAAATTTCATTCTGTTTTCTGCGCTTCACCTGCGCTAAGCGCAGGTAAAGCGCAGAAGTACAATTTTAGTCACTATTTTCAGCGCTTCACTTGCGCTAAGCGCAGGTGAAGCGCAACAGTACGGATTTTCAAAACTGAAACCTGCGCTCCATTCCCACTGAGTGCAAGTAGAGCGCAGGTACGTGTTGATGCTTAAATTGAACTAAAAACAGGGGGAGTCATTTATTCTCCCTCCCCTGTTTTCCCCTGTACCGTATCTCTACTTCCTAAACCTTTCTTTTCACTTTTTCCATTTACAAACCTCCTTCATTTTTGAATCTTTCAAAGTAGTTTTCACCAATTGAAATTTTCGTTTTCCTCTGTTTTTATGGTTTAAACTCTAGGATAGTAACCTTAGAATGTGAACTTGTGTGTTGATCCCTTAAAAACTTAAAAATCTCTGGGTTGCCTCCCAGGAAGCGCTTGTTTAACGTCTTCTAGCTCGACGCCTGTTCTCTCAAGGTGGTTGAAACTGAAATTTTTTGGTGAGCTTGTGTGTTGCACCCTTCCTTTCTTTGGCCAATAAACCTTCCCATAATCCTGCCTTGGAACAATCTGTAGTGTGATATGACTTTGATCATTTAGGCCTCTTTCTAGAATTAGACCATGCTTCTGACTCCCTTGGCTTGACTTTCCTTTTCTTTATTATCTTGCTTTCATGTGCATGAGTCTTCTTTTCCTGAAGCTTGGATGATTCACAGTTGATTGTTCTCAATTTCTTTGCTTCACAGGGGTCTTTGATATGAAACACACCTGACCACTTTGTCTTAAACCTGGCTCTAGACCCTCAATGTGATGTCAGCTTGACTTTTCTTCTCTTTGCCCTGTTCTGGTCAGTGTGATTACAAGCCTGTCTTTTGTGAGGTCTGGAAGGTTTAACACTTGCACCATGCCTTTCTTGATCTTTCTTTGGAGAGCTGGTTGGATAAGGCAAGGTCTTTGGTCTTGGTACCACTTCCCCTCCTTCCTCGGGCTTTGACTCACTATCTCCCTGTTCACTCTTTTTCTCATTTTCTTGATCTTTTTCATCATGTACACCCTCATATGTTTTGTTCTCGCCCTCCCTTTCAAAGTCAATCTCTTCTTCAAGTACAATCTTTTCTGTTTCATCCTCTCCATTTTCTTCTTCTACTTCCGCTGCACCTTCTTCTTCTTCTTCTTCTTCTTTTGCTTCTTCAGGTTCCTCTTTTTCAGCTTTCTCTTCTTCATCAGCCAGATTATCATTGATTTCTTCCCTTATTCGTTGAACAATGTTGTCACACAGTTCTTTGGGGTTGGGTTGAGCCTTTGCTGAGATTCGTTCTGATTGATATTTGGTCATATTTTCGATTATCTCAGCTAGTATGGGATCAGCAAGTAGTCCTGCTTCTTCATAATACTTTTGAAGCTGTATGAATTCTTGCAACTTTCTTTCAATAGAATCTTCCCCTTTTGAATGCAATGGTTGAACTGAAGAGTAGCTTTGTTTCTGTTGGGAAGAAGGTTGCACATGGAATGAAACATTATCTTGCTGCCACCTACAATCTTGATTTTGGCTATTTCTCCATCC
Source organism: Sesbania bispinosa (assembly GCA_026901365.1). Lineage (NCBI taxonomy): Eukaryota > Viridiplantae > Streptophyta > Magnoliopsida > Fabales > Fabaceae > Sesbania > Sesbania bispinosa. The sequence continues at coordinate 1,516,153 of QLOH01000027.1, read as the reverse complement.
CTGTGAGTTGCTTGTAAAGTTGTTGCTGCTGGAGAAGTTTCCTGGTCTTTCTTGGTTGCCCATGTAAGCAACTTGCTCTTCTTGAGTGCATGGGTAAGTGGGTAAGAGCAGTAACCATTGAGATGGTCACCTCCACAAAAATCACAAACTAATTGTGGTGACTGGACATGATAGGAGTGCACTGTCTGCAATTGCTGAGAAAAGTTAGCTAGCTTCTTGTTGAGTGCTTCTAATTGCTGCTTTAGACTCTTATTCTGTGCCCTGAGCTCATCTGCTACAGTTTGTTTACAGAATGAAACAACATCTTGTTGCCACCCAAAATTTTGATTCTGGTAACTTCCCCAATCCTGCGAAAAATTGTCAGAATAATTATTGTAGGAAGAGAAGTTACCATAAATCGGTCTGTTGGAAAAGTATTCATATTCTCCAAGTGTTCTTATTTTCCATTCACTAGCCATGATTGATGCAACTTTTACTTCATCTGGGGTGGTTGAACAGAGAGTGTTGAGATTGTGTCCTTATTTTTGGGTTCTTCCTCGCTTCTCCTTCGTCTCCTTCTCTTGTAAAACAAGAAAACTTGAAAAGGGTAAGTGCGGAAGAGAATTTTTAAAAAATTTTTAAAAAAATTAAAATTAAAATTTTAAAATTAAAATCTAAAAATTAAAAATTAAAAAATTTAAAAAAAAAATCCTAAAAATTTAAAAAATAAAAAAAAATCCTAAGATAAAATATATACAACTTAATAGTATAGATCTCCCAAGTCTTTACAAATTGATACACCGTTCGTCGGCAACGGCGCCAAAAATACTTGATGAGATTCTGACAAGCGTATCAAAATTTCAGCGGTATAATAGTAAGTATGAGTTATCGTATCCACAAGGAACGATTCAATTTATAAAGATTAGTGGTCACAACTATCAAGTAGAGAATATGGTTGTTTGTTGTTAACAATTGCGCAAGTAAATAAAAATTGAACTTAAAGTGAGATAGAAAGAGATAGTTACTTGGACTAGGATTGAATTTCATCTATCGCACCCCTTTCGTATGTGAAACCCAATAATATTTATGAATATGCAATTATAACATCTTAGCAAAAATTAAAGTTATTTCACAAAGGTTCCCACAAATATGAAATACTCAGAAATAATCTACCCTAGTTCCCATAGTGGCTACTATGAGCGTTTTTACCCAACAGAATTCAAGTTTTCTATTCCTAGGTTCCCCCAAACTTGCTATTGATTTTATAGAACCACCTTCCGAATGCGCCCCATAAAACCAACCTATAACTCCGACACACAGGCGGAAGCTAAGCATTAAGCACAGAATAAAACACTGATATTATAGAAATAAGGATTCATAAATATCAAAGAGAATTCACATACAATTAGGGATTGAATCAACTACATTCAATCCTATTGGAGAGTTTAGCTACTCATGGTAGCCATTAAAAACCAATGGAGAAACTGCCACTTTCTCCAGCCCTTGCTTCTGCTCTGCCGTCTCTCCTCAAAGCTCCCTATGATCTGTACAAAGGGTCCTATTTATAGATGAAGGAAAGCTATCTGAAATCTGGAAGGAATCTGTTTTGAAAACAGATCTGAAAACAAATTTGTGTAGCTGCGCTTCACTTGCGCTCAGCGCAAGTGAAGCGTGGATTAAAAAATGATGCGCTCCACCCTGCGCTCAGCGCAGGTGGAGCGTGGAGCGCGTAACAACTTCTTCTGTTTCCTCTTTTAACAGCTTGATTTCTTCCAGATTTTATCCTTATTTGCTTGGCTTTCCTTGTTTCCCTATTTTTTTTATCTGATTTTGTGTTTATCTTGACTTTGAATTTAAATTGGGAAGTTATCTGTGACACCCTTCTACCCTAACTCTTATACAATTAATAAGTCGAAATATTTTTCAAAAACAGTATCCCTTAACGGGTAAAAAGGTTCACATATCTCTTCATTTAAAACCTCATTCATTGTAAAACAACTTAATTAAAATAAAAGTAGAACTCGAAGGTCTTCAAAATACACAAGCATCAGAATCTCCAAATTATCAATAATTAAAACATCCTACTCGTCATGTAAGGCATTTAAAAGTGTTTACAAAATCCCTCCCTACTAGAAACATAAGAAAAGAACCCTTAATAATATACCCTGATGTCACATGTACCAGAGCAACACTCATCAACTCAATACTCAGCACCTGAGGTGCCATCGTCATCACCTGTAAATAATAACCTCAGATAGAAACGGTGAGGAAAAGAATATTACTCATACATACACATAGGAGACTACCCTATCCTTACCCTCATGTAAGACACATCATCATATAACTTATTATATTATCAAATGTAAAACATAATCATCATCATCATATACACCAACAACATCATCAATATCACCACAATCATCATAATCCCCATTATCATCAAAATCATCATTATCATCATATCATCATGCTCATCATTATCATCAATATCATCATACTCATCACAATCATCAATATCATCATTTACATCATATTCATCATAATCATCATATCATCATTTTCATCATAATCATCATATCATCATCACCATCATGCACCTCCCTGAGTTGTACTTCACCCACTCTAGGCTTGTACACCTCAGGTACCATATTCAATTACATAATCAATACTCATCTCCCTGAGTTACACTCAGGTATCATAATCACCAACACAATCAATACTCACCTTCCTGAGTTACACTTAGGTACCATAATCACTAGCACAATCAATACTCACCTCCCTGAGTTACACCCCCACCCCTCACTAGGCTTGTGTATCTCAAGTACAATCACCTCCCTAAGTTACACCCCACCCCTCACTGGGCTTGTGTATCTCAGGTACAACATCATATATATATATACTCAAGCATCATTTACAACATAAGGTTAATTAAATCATCATCACCGTTATCACCTCCCCGAGTTATACTCAGGTACAACACCAACATCATAATCATCGATCATTATATTTAGCACCATTCATCATCATCATGTATCATCATACATATTCACCAATCATCAGTAATCACATTGCATATTATGCACACCAAAACATCATCAATCACATGGCATATTCACCGATCAATATGCACACCGAATCATCATCAATCACATTGCATATTCACTGATCATTATGCACACCAAATTATCATCAACATCATTAATCATCAACACCAATATCATAATAAAGCATTATTAAACAACATCAATCATCATTAAGCACTTAGGATCTCAAAATCCACTTTGGTAATCGATTACCAACCTCTAGTAATTGATTACTTGCAAACAAGGTCTCTGGTAATCGATTACAACCACCTTGTAATCGATTACCTGCAACCCAACACTCTGGTAATCGATTACCAAACTTCTGTAATCAATTACCTACACACCAACTCTCTGGTAATCGATTACAACATCTCTGTAATCGATTACCTGCGGGCAAACAGCCCTCCTGGTTGCCCAGAACCCTCTGGTAATCGATTACCACTCCTGGTAATCGATTACCCGCGACGCAGATAACAGTTCTTGCGATCTCCACCAATTCCAAACCTCTCTATTCAATCTCTAATCAATCCTTTTCATCAAAACATCATTTATATACGTTTATATTCATCAAACCCCACCAAAGTATCCATCTTTAACAGTTTTACAAGATTTTCCCATCAAAACCCCAATTCATCAAACCCTTATTAATCCCCTTTTTCTCTATTCATATTATTTCATTCATTCCATCAAAATTCATCAAGAATCATACAATCAATCATCAATCTACAGTTTTCATCATCCATACTCAATATATCAATTATTAATACGAATTTAAATCTTAGGTTACTACCCAAACGTCCCCCACATGCATATATAAGCAGCACCCTCTCCCCCACCGTATCTTAAGCGAAGATCGATTAACCGCAAGGAAGTCCCTTTCTTGGTTCTTGATGCTCACTCTGCAGCAATCTCCTCTTGAGACTCGGTTTCTCTCCTCCTTAGCGTTTCGCTCTCTAACAATTATACGAATAAGGATTAGGGTGAACAAATAACCCTTCCTTACTAGAATGCCTAATTGGGCTTGGGCCCACTCTCAACCCCCTTATCTTCTTTTTAAAATGAAGTAGCTTTATTAATAAAACTACTAATAATGTTAACACTATTATTTATTCCTCTTATTTAATTAATTAATATTATTAAAAATAATAATACTATTATTTCTTCCTTTTCTTTTATTTATAAAATTTGGGATGTTACAACTCTCCCCCTCCTAAAAGAAAATTCATCCTCGAAATTTTCTGAGATGATCAACTTTTGGAAAGACTCTCAACTTCTCCTAAATTAACTCAACCTCAACTCAAAATCATAGTCCTTAAGAAACTCTAACCACCTCCTCTGCCTCATGTTCAACTCTTTCTGATCAAACACGTACCTAAGGCTCTTATGGTCACTAAAAACCTCAAATCTGGAACCATACAAGTAATGCCTCCACATCTTCAATACATACACTACAACCGCTAACTCTAGATCATGGGTTGGGTAGTTTCTCTCATGGATTTTCAATTTCCTAGAAGCATATGCTACTACCTTACCCTCTTGCATTAACACTCCACCTAAACCCATCTTAGAAGCATCACAGTACACTACAAAGGTTTTACTAAGGTCAGGAAACACTAACACTGGTGCACTAGTCAACTTTTCCTTAAGGGTTTGGAAGCTAGACTCGCACTTACTATTCCACACGAAGGCAACTCCCTTCCTAGTCAACTCAGTCAAAGGTAAAGCTAACTTAGAAAACCCCTCTATGAATCTTCTATAGTACCCAGCCAACCCAAGGAAACTTCTAATCTCACTCACTGACTTAGGAGCCTCCCATTTAAGCACTGCCTCTACCTTAGAATGATCTACTCCTATATCTCCTCTAGAAATCACATGACCTAAGAAACTCACTTCTTCTACACTGTACTCTCACTGACACCTCCAAACTCGGAGCCTCCCATTGCACGAGAATACGGTTCACCCTTGCAAGCAGATTCAGATTTGTTCTGGTTCCTGATAGGTCCTCCACTCTTATAATGCGTAGCTCTAGCCCTGCTGTCTTCATCATAAATCTAGCACTTGTTCACCAACTCGTGAAAGCGCGTCATCCCTTGGTAGTTGAACACTTGCTTGATCTCCAGACGAAGACCGCTGAGAAACTTTACACACTTGGACTCTTCATTGGCAGCTCCCTCATATGTAGGGAAGAATCATACTAACGTTTCAAACTTGGATACGTAGTCTGCCACGGTGCCATCCCCTTGCTTTAACTCAAGGAACTCGATCTGTTTCTTGTTACGAACATCATGGGGAAAGTACTTCTCAAAGAACGCCCTCTTGAAGTTATCCCAGCTCAACGCGGTGCCATCATCGATCATCCTCTGATAAGTGCCCTGCCACCAGAACCCGACATCCCCTGATAGCATGAATGCGGCTAACGTCACCTTTTATATCATCGGGCAGTCCATCGCTCTAAAGATCTTCTCGATCTCAAATATCCAGTCAGCAGCACCGTCGGGATCACAACCCCCATGAAAAGTAGGTGGATGGTTCCTCTGGAACCGAGCAAGCCAATTCCACCTCATGATGTTGGTTTAGGTTGCCAACATCCTGTGTCGTAGCCATTAAGGCGTCGGCCATTGCTCGATCATTCCTACCCCCAACCATTACTCTTCTGGTTCACAGAAAAGTAAATAAGCCACACAATTAATTCAATCAAGTCAAACAATACAATTATTCAATCACACAAAACACTAGCACATAGAAGCATAGTAAACTCATAACTCAAGGCCGGTGAACCGACCTGCTCTGATCCCAACTAATGTGACACCCTTCTACCCCAGCTCTTATACAATTAATAAGTCGAAATATTTTTCAAAAACAGTATCCCTCAACGAGTAAAAAGGTTCACATATCTCTTCATTTAAAACCTCATTCTTTGTAAAACAATTTAATTAAAATAAAAGTAGAACTCGAAGGTCTTCAAAATACACAAGCATCAGAATCTCCAAATTATCAATAATTAAAACATCCTACTCGTCATGTAAGGCATTTAAAGTGTTTACAAAATCCCTCCCTACTAGAAACATAAAGAAAAGAACCCTCAATAATATGCCCTGATGTCACATGTACCAGAGCAACACTCATCAACTCAATACTCAGCACCTGAGGTGCCATCGTCATCACCTGTAAATAATAACCACAGATAGAAACGGTGAGGAAAAGAATACTACTCATACATACACATAGGAGACTACCCTATCCTCACCCTCATGTAAGACACATCATTATATAACTTATTCTATTATCAAATGTAAAACATAATCATCATCATCATATACACCAACAACATCATCAATATCACCACAATCATCATAATCCCCATTATCATCAAAATCATCATTATAATCATATCATCATGCTCATCATTATCATCAATATCATCATACTCATCACAATCATCAATATCATCATTTACATCATATTCATCATATCATCATTTTCATCATATTCATCATAATCATCATATCATCATCACCATAATGCACCTCCCTGAGTTGTACTTCACCCACTCTAGGCTTGTACACCTCAGGTACCATATTCAATTACATAATCAATACTCACCTCCCTGAGTTACACTCAGGTACCATAATCACCAACACAATCAATACTCACCTCCCTGAGTTACACTCAGGTACCATAATCACCAACATAATCAATACACAAACATAATCAATACTCACCTCCCTAAGTTACACTCAGGTACAACATTCACCTCCCTGAGTTACACTCAGGTACAACATTCACCTCCCTGAGCTACACTTCACCTCTCACTGGGCTTGTGTATCCCAAGTACAATCACTTCCCTGAGTTACACCCCACCCCTCACTGGGCTTGTGTATCTCAAGTACAATCACCTCCCTGAGTTACACCCCACCCCTCACTGGGCTTGTGTATCTCAGGTACAACATCATATATATATATATATATATATATACTCAAGCATCATTTACAACATAAGGTTAATTAAATCATCATCACCGTTATCACCTCCCCGAGTTATACTCAGGTACAACACCAACATCATCATCATCGATCATTATATTTAGCACTATTCATCATCATCATGTATCATCATACATATTCACCAATCATCAGTAATCACATTGCATATTATGCACACCAAACATCATCAATCACATGGCACATTCACCAATCAATATGCACACCCAATCATCATCAATCACATTGCATATTCACCGATCATTATGGACAACAAATGATCATCAACATCATTAATCATCAACACCAATATCATAATAAAGCATTATCAAACAACATCAATCATCATTAAGCACTTAGGATCTCAAAATCCACTATGGTAATCGATTACCAACCTCTAGTAATCGATTACCTGCAAACAAGGTCTCTGGTAATCGATTACAACCACCTTGTAATCGATTACCTGTAACCTACCACTCTGGTAATCGATTACCAAACTTCTGTAATCGATTACCTACACACCAACTCTCTGGTAATCAATTACAACATCTCTGTAATCGATTACCTGCGAGCAAACAGCCCTCCTGGTTGCCCAGAACCCTCTGGTAATCGATTACCACTCCTGGTAATCGATTAATTGGGCTTGGGCCCACTCTCAACCCCCTTATCTTCTTTTTAAAATGAAGTAGCTTTATTAATAAAACTACTAATAATGTTAACACTATTATTTATTCCTCTTATTTAATTAATTAATATTATTAAAAATAATAATACTATTATTTCTTCCTTTTCTTTTATTTATAAAATTTGGGATGTTACATTATCCGCAGAATCCTTGTTTAAATGACTGCTGATCTTATCTTTATTTGCTCTAATTTAAACTTCAAATCTGCAGATCCTATCCTCAATTAATGCTATCTTCTTTTCTCATTCAAATCTCTCTCATAAATCTGCAAAATCAACAAATTTTCTATTTTAAAATAGTATCAAACTCAAATTCAAATTAAATAAACACAATTATTACAATTATTAATAAAAAGGGATTATTTTGGGGCATAAATTACTATTTTACCCTTGATAAGTGCAGTAAAAATACAAGAATAAAATCATATAATTTGACTTATCAAATACCTCCTACTTAACTTCTTGCTTGTCCTCAACCAAGAAAACCATTTTGCAATCAAAATGGACTCAATCCCCTGTCATGATCCTAAAAAAGATTAAGGAAATAAATTTATCACCTCTTGCTAGGCATCTGTCACTTTCCAAATGTTAGATTGAAAGTCAGAATCAAGTGATATTCCAAAACTCAACCAAAATAGGATAAAATACATTCAAACTTTTTTCAGAAATAGCAACCAAAACAATAAGTGAAGAAAAATCAACGAATCCTCTCATGCTCACGGTAAATGTTTCCCTCAATTTATCACCGCAGTTGAACAACTAAAATTGTTAGTCGTTTCTGGTCATTAGACATGCACATGGTTAATCATGGATCAAAAGGTCTTTATTTGGTTGTAATGAGGCTGGGCTATCAACAATTCATGGTTTTTCTGGATATGCAAAGAAACACTAGAATAGAGAGCATCTTTGAATATTTCTTGAACTTTGAGCCTTCTCTCAATTCTCCATTGCATTCTTGACTTGCATTTGTTTAGCTGGCCTCTTCTCTTGTTTGATGATTCACTCCCCCCAACTTGTTTACTTTATTCACTTTTTCTTTTTGATTTTTGGGGGGAGTGATTTTCTTTTGCTTTCTTGTGCATGCTCTTTGTAATTCTTTAAGTGAATCAATTCATTTTTCAAGTCACCAACCAATTTTCCCACTGTATCCAATTTCACCTTTGCTCTCTATCCCAAGTGTGTAAGGACAGGATATAAACATTAGTTTTAGCTAAGGTGCATAGAAAAGAAACATTAAAGCTCAAATGGTTATCAAAAAAATTGGAAAAATTTTTCAATGGGTTGGTTTTTTGGCACTGAGCAAATAGTTAAACCACAAAATTTTGCCTTTATCACTTACATATTTTCCAAGTGCAGAGTAAAATCCAAAAACTCAAGCAATAACAGTTGACTAGCAGCGGTGAGAACTCTCATATCAGTGTTTGGTCTCACAACTCACGCCTTTTTGGCTAATTTTTCCTTGATGAAATCACTTATGAAATTAATTAACTATCCTGATATATTTTCCTGCACAATATCCTAATCCTAGCTGATTATGGATTCAATCACAAATTCCTATTTCTTTCCTAATTTGGTTAGTTAGACTGCCTAGCCTTTGAGATTTTTAAATTAGTTCCTTAAATCCCTTTTTCCTAAAATCGTAATAAAAAAATTGAAAAATAAACAAAAATCCTAAATTAACTAAAAAAATAATCCTAAAAAAAATAAAAGAAAATAGAACGAAAGAAAGAAAAACACTAGTATCCAATCTTCATCCTCTATATCCATTAAGTCCTTGTCATGCTGCTCCACCTCCCCCTTGAGAATAGGCCTGTCCCCAGCCACTGCAAGAATATCCGGAACTCTTCAAGCAGCATGCATGGGTATGGGTCTGTTACAGATGCTTCAAAAGGTGGGAAAATCCTTCTGTGGATATGGTCTGAAAGCTTAATACTTTGCAGCAGCCTGTGCACTTTTGAATCTCAAGGGATTATAATGGGGTTCATTTCTGACCCTCTTTCCCACTACCTTTTCTTCGTGAGCTAGAGCCACGAGAAAGGCCAACAGTGTATTTGATCCTAGACATCTGAAAAATCAAATCAGTTAGTTGCTAAAAACACATTGATGCCTTATTGCAAACACTAATTTATGAAGAACATGGAAGCCTATCATTAACCAATTTGCATGCAAAATTCAGAATCAATCTCTTCACAACAAAATTTCAGTTGCACTTGGTTAATGGCTTCTAAAAATAGAATATACCCATTTGTTTTGTAAGCATTCAATCAATCCATGGAAAGTGAAAGTTAATTTTTTTTTTTTGCAAGAAACAGAGCATAACACTTTCAAATTTCAATAACTCACAAAACAAAGAGCATTCCAATCAAACAAATTGTTCTTCAACTTCCTAACAGCCAAAGTCACATTCAAGATAGCAATAATCAACAATATTCACAATCCTAAGGTTGCTATCCTACAGTGCAAATCGTAAAATAGAATGAAGATTTCAATTGGTAAAATTAAGTAAACATACATGAAACTTGAAAGTTTCAAATTGATGGAGGTTTGTGAGTGGAAAGAGTTGAAAATAAGAGCTTAGGAAGTAGAGAAACAGTACATGAGAAAATAGAAAGATTTTTAAAATTTCGTACTGCTGCGCTTCACCTGCGTTTAGCGCAAGTGAAGCGCAGAAAACAGTGACTAAAATTGCAATTCTGCGCTTCTTCTGCGCAGAAAACAAAATGAGATTTTGCAATTTTCAGTCACGTTTTCTGCTACTTCCATTTGTTTAAAAATTTTATTTTCCACAAACTTATTCCAATCAATTTTGAAAATTTCCTAAATCCTAAACAAATGAAAAATCCTAACTAACAAACAAAATAAAATAAAACTGAAAATAATTAAAAACTTAGAAATCTCTGGGTTGCCTCCTAGGAAGCGCTTGTTTAACGTCTTCTAGCTCGATGCCTGTTCTCTCAAGGTGGTTGAAACTGAAATCTTTTGGTGAGCTAGTGTGCTGCACCTTCTTTGGCCAATAAACCTCCCATAATCCTGCCTTGGAACAATCTGTAGTGTGATATGACTTTGACCATTTGGGTCTCTTTCTAGAATTAGACCATGCTTCTGACTCCTTTTGGCTTGACTTTCCTTTTCTTTATTATCTTGCTCTCATGTGCATAAGTCTTCTTTTCCTGAAGCTTGGATGATTCACAGTTGAATGTTTTCAATTTCTTTGCTTCACATGGGTCTTTGATATGAAACACACACCAGACCACTTTGTCTTAAACCTGGCTCTAGGCCTTGAATGTGATGTCAGCTTGACTTTTCTTCTCTTTGCCCTGTTCTGGTAAGTGTGATTACAGGCCTTTCTTTTGTGAGGTCTGGAAGGTTTAACACTTGCACCATGCCTTTCTTGATCTTCTTTGGAGAGGTGGTTGGATAAGGCAAGGTCTTTGGTCTTGGTACCACTTCCCCTCCTTCCTCGGGCTTTGACTCACTATCTCCCTGTTCACTCTTTTTCTCTCATTTTCTTGATCTTTTTCATCATGTACACCTCATATGTTTTGTTCTCTCCCTCCCTTTCAAAGTCAATCTCTTCTTCAAGCACAATCTTTTCTGTTTCATCATCTCTCTCCTTTTCTTCTTCTTCTACTCTTCTTCTTCTTCTTTTCTTTTTCTTTTTCTTCTTCTTTTTCTTTTGCTTCTTCAGGTTCCTCTTTTTTTCAGCTTTCTCTTCTTCTCATCAGTTATCATCAGCCAGATTATCATTGATTTCTTCACTTATCCGTTGAACAATGTCGTTACACACAGTTCTTTGGGGTTGGGTTGAGCCTTTGCTGAGATTCATTCTGATTGATATTTGGTTATATTTTCTATTATCTCAGCTAGTATGGGATCAACAAGTTGTCCTGCTTCTTCATAATACTTTTGAAGCTGTATGAATTCTTGAAACTTTCTTTCAATAGGATCTTCCCCTTTTGAATGCAATGGTTGAGCTGAAGAGTAACTTTGTTGCTGTTGGAAGAAGGTTGCACATGGAATGAAATATTATCTTGCTGCCACCTACAATCTTGATTCCGGCTATTTCTCCATCCTTGTGAATTGCTTGTAAAGTTGTTGCTGTTGGAGAAGTTGTCTGGTCTTTCTTGGTTTCCCATGTAAGTAACTTGCTCTTCTTGAGTGCATGGGTAAGAGCAGTAACCATTGAGATGGTCACCTCCACAAAAATAACAAACTAATTGTGGTGACTGGACATGATAGGAATGCACTGTCTGCAATTGCTGAGGAAAGTTAGCTAGCTTCCTATTGAGTGATTCTAATTGCTGTCTTAGACTCTTATTCTGTTCCCTGAGCTCATCTGCTACAATTTGCTCACGGAATGAAACAACATCTTATTGCCACCCAAAATTTTGATTCTGGTAACTTTCCCAATCCTGCGAAAAATTGTCAGAATAATTATTGTAGGTAGAGAGTTACCATAAATCGGTCTGTTGGAAAAGTATTCATATTCTCCAAGAGTTCTTCTTTTCCATTCACTAGCCATGATTGATGCAACTTTTACTTCATCTGGGGTGGTTAAACAGAGAGTGTTGAGATTGTCTCCTTATTTTTGGGTTCTTCATCGCTTCTCCTTTGTCTTCTTCTCTTGAAAAACAAGAAACTTGAAAAGGGTAACTGTGGAAGAGAATTTTTAAAAAAATTTAAAAAAATATAAATTAAAATCTAAAAATTATAATCTAAAAATTTAAAATTAAAAAATTAAAAAAATTTATTAAAAATTTAAAAAATAAAAAATAAAAAAAATAAAAAATCCTAAGATAAAATATATACAACTTAATAGTATAGACCTCTCAAGTCTTTACAAATTGATACAAACCCGTTCCCCTAACGGCGCCAAAAATACTTGATGAGATTCTGGCAAGCGTACCAAAATTTTAGCAGTATAATAATAATATGAGTTATCGTATCCACGGGGAACGATTCAATTTATAAAGATTAGTGGTCACAACTATCAAGTAGAGAATATGGTTGTTTGTTGTTGAGAATTGCACAAGTATATAAAAATTGAACTTAAAGTGAGATAGATAAAGATAGTTACGTGGACTAAGATTGAATTTCGTCTATCGCACCCCTTTCGTATGTGAAACCCAATAATATTTATGAATATGCAATTATAACATCTTAGAACAAATTAAAGTTATTTCACAAAGGTTCCCACAAGTATGAAATACTCAGAAATAATCTACCCTGGTTCCCACAGTGATAAATTACCCTGGATTAAAGATCTATTTGTTTACACTATCAATTCACCCCGGTTCCCACAGTGGCTACTATGAGCGTTTTTACCCAATCAGAATTCAAGTTTCCTATTCCTAGGTTCCCCCAAACTCGCTATTGATTTTATAGAACCACCTTCCGAATGCGCCCCATAAAACCAACCTATAACTCCGGCACACAGGCGGAAGCTAAGCATTAAGCACAGAATAAAAAACCGATATTATAAAAACATGGATTCATAAATATCAAAGAGAATTCACATACAATTGGGGATTGAATCAACTACATTCAATCCTATTGGAGAGTTTAGCTACTCATGGTAGCCATTAAAAACCAATGGAGAAACTGCCACTTTCTCCAGCCCTTGCTTCTGCTCTGCCGTCTCTCCTCAAAGCTCCCTATGATCTGTACAAAGGGTCCTATTTATAAATGAAGGAAAGCTATCTGAAATCTGGAAGGAATCTGTTTTGAAAACAGATCTGAAAACAAATCTGTGTAGCTGCGCTGAGCGCAAGTGAAGTGCAAGTGAAGCGTGGATTACAGAATGATGTGCTCCACCCTGCGCTCAGCGCAGGTGGAGCGTGGAGCGCGTAACAGCTTCTTCTGTTTCCTCTTTTAACAGCTTGATTTCTTCCTGATCTTATCCTTATTTGTTTGGCTTCCTTGTTTCCCTCTTTTTTGATCTGATTCTGTGTTTATCTTGACTTTGAATTTAAATTGGGAAGTTATCCGCAGAATCCTTATTTAAATGGCTGTTGATCTTATCTTTATTTGCTCTCATTTAAACTTCAAATCTGCAGATCCTATCCTCAATTAATGCTATCTTCTTTTCTCATTCAAATCTCTCTCATAAATCTGCAAAATCAACAAATTTTCTATTAAAATAGCATCAAATTCAAATTCAAATTAAATAAACACAATTATTACAATTATTAATAAAAGGGATTATTTTGGGGCATAAATTACTATTTTACCCATGATAAGTGCAGTAAAAATACAAGAATAAATCATATAATTTGCACTTATCAAATACCTCCCAACTTAACTTCTTGCTTGTCCTCAAGTAAGAAACCATTTTGCAATCAAAATGGACTCAATCCCCTGTCATGATCCTAAAAAGATTAAGGAAATAAATTTATCACCTCTTTCTAGGCAGCTGTCACTTTCCAAATGTTAGATTGAAAGTCAGAATCAAGTGATATTTCCAAAACTCAACCAAAACAGGATAAAAAACATTCAAACTTTTTCAGAAATAACAACCAAAACAATAAGTGAAGAAAAAAATCAAGGAATCCTCTCATGCTCACGGGTAAGTGTTTCCCTCAATTTCTCACCGCAGTTGAACAAATAAAATTGATAGTCGTTTCTGGTCATTAGACATGCACATGGTTAATCATGGATCAAAAGGTCTTTCTTTGGTTGTAATGAGGCTGGGCTATCAAGAATTCATGATTTTTCTGGATATGCAAAGAAACACTAGAATAGAGAGCATCTTTGAATATTTCTTGAACTTTGAGCCTTCTCTCAATTCTCCATTGCATTCTTGACTTGCATTTGTTTAGCTGGCCTCTTCTCTTGTTTGATGATTCACTCCCCCCAACTTGTTTACTTTTATTAAATTTTTCTTTTTAATTTTTGGGGGAGTGATTTTCTTTGCTTTCTTGTGCCTGCTCTTTGTAATTCTTTAAGTGAATCAATTCACTTTTCAAGTCACCAACCAATTTTCCCATTGTATCCAATTTCACCTTTGCTCTCTATCCCAAGTGTGTAGGGACAAGATATAAACATTAATTTTGCCTAAGGTGCATAAGAAAAGAAACATTAAAGCTCAAATGGGTTACCAAAAAAAAAATGGAAAAAATTTTCATGGGTTGGTTTTTTTGGCACTGAGCAAATAGTTAAACCACAAAATTTTGCCCTTATCACTTCCATATTTTCCAAGTGCAGAGTAAAATCCAAAAACTCAAGCAATAACAGTTGACAAGCAGCGGTGAAAACTCTCATATCAATGTTTGGTCTCACAACTCACCGGTTTTTTGGCTTATTTTCCTTGATGAAATCACTTATTGAAATTAATTAACTATCCTGATATATTTTCCTGCACAATATCCTAATCCTAGCTGATTATGGATTCAATCATAAAATTCCTATTTCTTTCCTAATTTGGTTAGTTAGACTGCCTAGCTTTGAGATTTTTAAATTAGTTCCTTAAATCCCTTTTTCCTAAAATCCTAATAAAAAATTGAAAAATAAAATAAAAATCCTAATTAACTAAATAAATAATCCTAAAAAAAATAAAAGAAAATAGAACGAAAAGAAAAAAACAACCAGTATCAATCTTCATCCTCTGTATCTTGTAAGTCCTTGTCATGCTGCTCCAAAAATACTTGATGAGATTCTGGCAAGCGTACCAAATTACCTGCAGTATAATAGTAAGTAAGAGTATCTTATCCATAGGGAACGATTCAATTTATAAAGATTAGTGGTCACGACTATCAAGTAAAAGCGTATAATTGTTGGTTGTAGAGAATAAAGATAATAAATAAAATTGAACTTAAATGAGATAGGTAGAGACAGTTACTTTGACTAGGATTGAACTTCGTATCATCGCACCCCTTTCGTATGTGAAACCCAATAATATTTACGAATATGCCATTATAACATCTTAGCACAAATTAAAGTTATTTCAAAAAGGTTCCCACAAATATGAAATACTCAGAAATAATCTACCCTGGTTCCCACAGTGATAAATTACCCTGGATTAAAGATCTATTTGTTTACACTATCAATTCACCCCGGTTCCCACAGTGGCTACTATGAGCGTTTTTACCCAATCAGAATTCAAGTTTCTTATTCCTAGGTTCCCCCAAACTCGCTATTGATTTTATAGAACCACCTTCCGAATGCGCCCCATAAAACCAACCTATAACTCCGGCACACAGGCAGAAGCTAAGCATTAAGCACGGAATAAAAAATCGATATTATAAAAACATGGATTCATAAATATCAAAGAGAATTCACATACAATTAGGGATTGAATCAACTACATTCAATCCTATTGGAGAGTTTAGCTACGCATGGTAGCCATTACAAACCAATGGAGAAATTGTCACTTTTCCAACCCTTGCTTCTGCTCTGCCGTCTCTCCTCAAAGCTCCCTATGATCTGTACAAAGGGTTCTATTTATAGATGAAGGAAAGCTATCTAAAATCTGGAAGGAATCTGTTTTGTAAACAGATCTGAAAACAAATCCGTGTAGCTGCACTTCACTTGCGCTCAACGCAAGTGAAGCGTGGATTACAGAATGATGCAATCCACCCTGCGCTCAGCGCAGGTGGAGCGTGGAGCGCGTAACAGTTTCTTCTGTTTCCTCTTTTAACAGCTTGATTTCTTCCTGATCTTATCCTTATTTGTTTGGCTTTCCTTGTTTCCCTTTTTTTGATCTGATTTTGTGTTTATCTTGACTTTGAATTTAAATTGGGAAGTTATCCGCATAATCCTTGTTTAAATGGCTGCTGATCTTATCTTTATTTGCTCTCATTTAAACTTCAAATCTGCAGATCCTATCCTCAATTAATGCTATCTTCTTTTCTCATTCAAATCTCTCTCATAAATCTGCAAAAATCAACAAATTTTCTATTAAAATAGCATCAAATTCAAATTCAAATTAAATAAACACAATTATTATAATTATTAATAAAAAAGGGATTATTTTGGAGCGTAAATTACTATTTTACCCATGATAAGTGCAGTAAAAATACAAGAATAAATCATATAATTTGCACTTATCATCATGCAAAAATTTTAAGCCAAATTAAGCATCCATATTAACAAACAGAATAATTTGCAAAAATATACTGAGCACTTTAAAAACTACCTCCAAATATATCAAAACATACCATCATGCATACAATCATAATCAGCACACTAAACTAAGACTCTATTGACAAAAAATCCTAACTTATGGGGTCCTAAGAGCCTAAGTCTTCTATCCTAAGGTTTTGCTCAATATAATAGAGAACTAAAAATTTTAATCGGTGAAAAACTAAAAACAGTAAAAACATACCTGGGATAGTGCAAAAGGTTGAAAGGAAGAGGTTTTGAAGGTGGCAGGGTAAGGGAAAGGTAAGAATCTCAGAGAAAAACACTTTAGGAAGTGAGGGGAAGGTAAAAATGACCCTCCCCCGCTTAAAATTTCAATTTAAAACTGAAGCGGGGACGCGTGCTTCACATGCGCTCAGCGTAGGTGGAGCGCGTGTCTCAAAAATATGAAGCGTGACGTTGTGCTTCACCTGCGCTGTAGCGTAGATGAAGCGCAGAAAATATAATCAAAAGTGTAATTCTGTGCTTCACCTGCACTAAGCACAAGTGAAGCGCAGAAAACGACATGTAAATTTCAGTTCTATTTTCTGCACCTTCCTAGTTCTAAGTGTTTCTAATTCCTTTCCTTATTTTAATTGATCATTTTCCTAACAATTTTCACACTAAACAGGTATTGACTCTGACTCAAACACAAAAATTCAAAACTTCAAACAAAATGAAAAACAAAACAGAAAACAAAACACAAAAAATACTGGGTTGCCTCCCAGGAAGTGCTTGTTTAACGTCTTCTAGCTCGACGCCTGTTTTACTTATGGTGGCCTCAATTGGAGGATGATGGTTGACTCAGCTCCTGTCCTTCCTTTGATTGCCCATCCTCCAAGCCAGTTCCTTGCTTTGTCATCACTTTCATCACTGTCTTCTTCTTCTTTTTCTTTTTTCTTCTTCTTCTTCTGATGTTGATCTTTTTCTCTTTTGAACCTGAATTCCATTATGGATTCTTGCTGCTGCTTATTTCTTCTTGTTGGTTCCCTCAGAATGTTAGGAACCTTCTTCTTCTTGTGTTCAGGTACTTTTTTGATTCAATACTTCTTTCTTTCTCTTTCACCTTTTGCAGCTTTGGTTCAGAATGAAAATTGTAGACCCCATCAGTAGGATCTATCTTCAGTTTTTCTGGTGATTCAACTAATTGGGGAATTCCTCTATCTAAGTGGAAAACTATGCTCTCATCTTTAGAGCTGATTTGGTATTTCCCCGATCAACATCCACCATTACCTTGGTAGCTTTCATGAATGGTCTTCCTAGAATTAAGGGGACATCATTATCCTCCTCTTCCATTTCAGCAATGAAGAAGTCTGCAGCATACACAAACTTATCCACTCTTATTGGCAAATCTTCAATTATCCCATATGGAGGTTGAGTGGTTTTATTTGCAAGCTGTAACTTCACCTTGGCAGGCTTGACCTTCAAAATTCCCAGTTTGTTAAAGAATGATAGCGACATAAAATTGATGCTCGCCCCAAGATCTAATAAAGCTTTGGTAACTGGCTGATTACCAATAGAAACTGGTATAGTAAACTTACCTGGGTCAAGTGACTTACCTGTGTTGTTGATCTTTTCTGATTCTTCTGCTTCTTTCATAGCTGCTTCAGGCTTCTCTTCTTCTTGAACACTTCTTTGCACAATCTTTTCGGTGAGCACTTTCTCTTCAAATATGATGTTGTCCTCTAAGTCACTCTCTTCTGTTATGTTACCATCAGCAGTAACTGCATTACAGTGCTCCTTTGGATTGGTTTGAGTGTTTGCTGTGAATAGGCCCTTTTATGTTCTGCCATCTCATTTTCCAGTTGGCCAACTTGATTCTCCAAGGACTTGATTGATGCTTCTGTATTCTTTTTGAACCCGTCAAAACCTTGCATAAAAGCATCAATCTTTTCTTCTAATCTTGTGAGTCTGTCATGTGTTGATGGTTGCTGCTGCTGATATGGCATCTGCCTGTTTCCTCCATTTTGTCCCCACCCAGAGTTGTTATTTTGGGTATTGATAAGTGAAAAATATATGATAATTTTTTGTATTTATTCTGCACTTATCAAGGGTAAAATAGTAAATTCATGCCCCAAAATACCTCTTTTTAATAATAATTGCATAAATTGTGAATATTTGATTTGAATTTGAATTTGAATATGATACTATTTTGATAGAAAATCTGTTGATTTTGCAGATAAAAGGACAAGTTTTAAATAAGGAAACAAGATAACATTTATTTGAATAAAGAATCTGCAAGATAAGGATTTAAATGGCAACTGATTTGAATAAGATCAGCAATTATTGGGATAAGGATTCTGCAGATTTAATTCTAAATTCAAATTGAAGATCAAATCAGCACAAGATCAAGTTAAAAAGAGGAAAGTATGGAAAGCAGATCAAGCGAGGATAAGATCAGGAAGAGATCAAGCTGAAAAAGAGGGAAATAAGGAAAGTTGGAACGTAACTCATGCTCCACCTGCGCTGAGCGTAGGTGGAGCGTAGCATTAAAATAGCTTTCTGGATCCTGCGCTTCAAAACGCGCTGAGCGCAGGATGAAGCGCATGACGCAGATCAGTTTTTCAAACAGATTTCAGATCAGATTCCTTCCAGATTTCATATAGCTTTCTAACCTTTATAAATATAACCTTTTGCAAAGATCTAAGGGAAATTTTTTAGAGATCAGAGACGAAGAAGCTAAGGAGAAACGGCAAGGCAAAGGCTGAAGAAAAGTGTGATAGTTTCTTCGTTGGGTTTAATGGCTACCATGCGTAGCTAAACTTCTCAATAGGATTGAATGTAGTTGATTCAATCCCCAATTGTATGTGAATTCTTTTTATTATTTATGAATCCATTTTCTTATTATATCGGTATTTTTATACTTTGCTTAATGCGTAGCTTCCGCCTGTGTGCCGGAGTTATATGTTAGTTCTATAGGATGCATTTGAAAGGTGGTTCTATAGGATTAACAGTGAGTTTGGGGGAGCTGAGAATGTAGGAAACTCGAACTCTGATTGGTAAAAATCATAGTAGTCGGTATAGAAATATAGGACAAATTGATAGTTTAACAAACAAAAAAGTAGAGCTGTAAGAGCCGGGGTAATTTATCGCCTGGGAGAACCCACATGGATGATTCCTGAGTATTTTAGCACCATTAACCTGGGATAAAATAATATAGTTTGGCTAGGGTATCATAAGTTTATATTCATAAATAATATTAAGGGTCACATATGAAAGGGGTGCGACGAAACGAAGTTCAATCCTAGTCCAAGTAATTGCTATCTCTCTATCTTATTTTGTTTTCTACTTTCAATTCTCAATCAACAATCATACACTCTGTTTTCTACTTGATAATTATGATCACTAAACCTTATAAAATTGAACCGTTCCCTGTGGATACAATACTCTTACTTACTATTATACTGTTGGGAATTTGGTACGCTTGCCAGAAACTCAACAAGTATTTTTGGCGTCGTTGCCGGGGAACGGTGTTATCAATTTTATAAAGACTTGGGAGGTCTATATATCAAGTAGTTTAGGAATTTTTAATTTTTCTTTTTAATTTTAGGATTTTTCTTTAGAAAATATTTTTAATTATTTATTAAAAAATTTCTTCCACACTTACCCTTTTACAAGTTTTCTTGATTTTGAGAGAATAGGAACAAGAGAAGGAGAAAAAGGAGAAGCAAGGAAGAACCCAAAAATATGGAAGAACAACGAAGGAAAAGTGTCTTAGGAGACTACATCATACACCAGGAATGCGTCATTATTCAAGTATTGCTTTACCAGTCACCGCAAAATCCTTGAGATAAAAGCTGCACATTTAAAACTCATCAACGCCCAACAATTATGAGGATATAATCATGAAGATCCACATACTCATTTATCGACTTTTTATGAATGATTGAAACTATGGGTTTTGATGAAGGAGATTTGGAAAATGTATACTTACGCTTATCCCTTTCTCTTGACAGGTAAAGCTAAGGAGTGGTTAAAGTTGCATCCTAATCAGAGTTTGAATAACTGGAGTGTGGTAGAAGATAAACTTCTCAAGAGATTCTTTCCATTGTTCCGTTATATTAAGCTAAATCAAACATCTCTACATTCAGGCAAGGAGCAGATGAGCCATTCTGGGAAGCATGGGAAAGATTCAAATCTCTGCTGCACAAATACCCCAATCATGGTTTTGAAGACATTGCTCAATTGAATATCTTTTGCAATGGACTTAGACCAGATTCAAAATCATTTATAGATGCTGCAGTAGGAGGTTAACTTTAGCAATTGATGTAGAGCAAGCTGTTACAATAATTGAAGACTTTGCAATGAACAATCAGCAAGCTCAACATTGGAGTCAACCATTCCAAGATCAGAAAAAGGAGTTGCTTGAGATAAATAGTATTGAAGTGTTGATGGCTGACAGTAAACTCATCAAGCAACAGATAGAAACACTCACCGAGCAAATGGAGGCATTTACTCAACAAAGGCAAGCAGAGCAGACTCATCCTGAGCCTACCACACAGTTAATTTGTGATTTTGCGGAGGAGATCATCTCAATGGTCATTGCTCCTATCAAGAATTCAGATAGAACAAGTCAACTATGTGAAGAATTTTGAAAAGAAGAGTGGTTTCTCCAACAACTAGGGAAGCAATCCAGAAAGGAGGGTTACAATGCAGGAGATCAACTCAAGGGTTGAAGAGAAGCTTGATAAACTCATTCAAGATATGCATGACAGTCAAAGAGCTATAGAAACAACATTCAGAAACTTGGCATCTCAAGTGGAGCAAGTAAGGAAGCAGTTCGTTGTACATCAAGTGTATTGCAATTCAATATCCACCAGAAGTGGCAAAGAAATAGGAAGGGGTATTGGCGATAACTTGATGGTAGAAAGAGAAGTTTTAAAAATAAAAGATCAAGAGAGTGAGGAAGACAATGTTGACAAAGAGGAAACAAATGAAGAAGAAGGAGAACCTGAAGAGAGGAAATTGACAAAAGGAAAGAGAAGAGAGGAGCACAATCAACTCAAGTTAGGAAACTACCATACCCTAAGAATCCTTCCAAAAAAGACATAGACAGGCAGTTTATCAGATTCATGGACATCCTGCAAAGCTACAAATCAATATCCCATTGATGGAAGCCATGGAACAAATGCCTACTTATGCAAAATTTATGAAGGAGCTCATCACAAAGAAGAGAAAGTTCACAGAAGAGACAGTAGAACTGGAAGCAGGATGCAGTGCCATCATTCAAAAGTCATTACCACAAAAGACTAAGGATCCAGGAAGTTTTACCATACCAGTGACAATTGGAGCATTACCAGTAGGAAAGGCATTACTTAACCTAGGAGCCAGTATAAGTTTGATGCCTTTATCCATGCTCAAAAGGATCGGAGATTTAGAAGTAAAGCCAACAAGGATGACATTGCAATTGGCAGACAGATCAATGAAGTATCCATATGGAGTTGCTGAAGATGTGCTGGTGAAGGTAGACAAATTTGTGTTTCCAGTAGATTTTTGTAATCAGGACATTGAGGAAGATGCTGAAGTACCTCTCATACTGGGGAGACGATTCATGAACTA
Organism: Sesbania bispinosa; assembly: GCA_026901365.1. Taxonomy (NCBI): domain Eukaryota; kingdom Viridiplantae; phylum Streptophyta; class Magnoliopsida; order Fabales; family Fabaceae; genus Sesbania; species Sesbania bispinosa. Next base: position 1,493,750 of record QLOH01000027.1, on the reverse strand, counting down.
CTAAGGTCATCATTGATGTTGATGATGGCAATCTAAAGGTAAGAGTCCAAGATTATGAGGTGAGCTTCAATGTGTTTGAAGCAATTGAACGTCCTAAAGATAAACAACAGTGTCTTCAATTAAACATGGTAGAAGACACTTCCTTGGCAGTTCAGGATTTATTGACAAAGCAGATCCTTTGGAAAAAGCTCTAATAGGAGTAGACAATGACTTAGAGATGAAAAAGAAAGGAATGAGGTTGAAGAATATTCAAAGCACTTGGATTCAGCTAAGCCAGTACCACCAAAGGAAGAAAATGCTGAGATAATACAACAGGAAAAGAAAACTGAGAGTCAGAAGCTGGAGTTAAAGGTATTACCCTCTCATCTCAAATATGCTTTTCTTGATAATGAAAAAAATAAACTTGTGTCATAAGTAAAGCCTTAACCCCAGCCGAGGAGGAAAAGCTGCTTTTTGTTTTGAAGGCAAATGAAGGAGCAATAGGTTTGTCTCTATCAGATCTTAAAGGAATCAGTCCTTCTTACTGCATGCATCGGATTCACATGGAAGAAGATTACAAGCCAGTCACCCAACCACAGAGAAGATTGAATCCCACTATGAAAGAGGTAGTAAAGAAAGAGGTATTGAAACTCCTTGATGCAGGTATGATTTATCCTATTTCTGACAGTGCATGGGTAAGTTCAGTTTAGGTTGTTCCCAAAAAGGGGGATATGACAGTTGTCAAGAATGATAAAAATGAATTAATTCCCACTAGGACAGTAACTGGATGGATGTGCATAGACTATAGGAAATTAAATCAGGCAACAAGGAAAGATCATTTCCTTTACCATTATGGACTAAATGCTAGAAAGATTAGCAGGACAAGCATATTATTGTTTTCTGATGGGTACTGGGTATAACCAAATAGCAGTAAATCCAAAGGACCAAGAAAAAACTGCTTTTACTTGTCCTTTTGGTGTTTTTGCTTATAGGAAAATGCCTTTTGGATTATGCAATGCACCAACTACTTTCTAGAGATGCATGCTGGCCATTTTTGCTAATTTGGTGGAGAAATGTATCGAAGTGTTTATGGATGACTTCTCAGTCTTCGGGTTTTCTTATGATAATTGTTTGAAGAATCTAGACACTGTGCTGAAGCGGTGCATGGAAACAAACCTTGTGCTGAATTGGGAAAAATGTCACTTCATGGTCACTGAATAAGGATGTTCCTTTTAAATTTGATGCTGATTGCTTGAATGCTTTTAACTTGTTGAAACAAAAATTGATATCTGCTCTGTTATTATTGGGCCTGATTGGAATTTTGGTTTTGAACTAATGTGTGATGCTAGTGATTATGCAATAGGGGCAGTATTAGGACAAAGAAAGTCTAAAATTTTTCATGTTATACATTATGCTAGTAAGGTTTTAAATGAAGCTCAAATTAATTATGCCACCACAGAAAAAGAGTTACTAACAATAGTGTATGCCTTGGAAAGTTTAGACCTTATCTGATAGGATCTACTGTCACTATTTATACTTATCATGTTGCATTAAAATATCTTTTGACTAAACCAGATTCTAAACCTAGACTGATTAGGTGGATTTTGTTATTACGGAATTTGATCTGGTTATTAAAGATAAGAAGGGAAGCGAAAATGTTGTGGCAGATCATTTATCCAGATTGGTGAATGAAGAAGTGACACTTACTCAAGCTGAATTATAGGAGGAATTTCCAGATGAAAAGCTCATGACAATTCAAGAAAGACCATGGTTCACTGGCATGGCTAACTTTAAAGCAGCAGGAGTGCTACCAGATGATCTCACATGGCAGCAGAAGAAGAAATTTTTGAAAGAAGCAAAAAGATATTGTGGGATGACCCTTATTTTTTCAAGATGGGAGCCGACAATTTACTAAGAAGATGCATATCAGGGATAGATACTCAAGATATCTTATGGCATTGTCATAGTTCACCATATGGAGGACATTTCAACAAAGATAGAACTGCTACAAAGGTTCTTCAATCTGGATTTTTCTGGCCAACTCTCTTCAAGGATGATCATCAATATGTTCAGCAATGTGATAGCTATCAAAGAACAGGAGGAATTTCTAGGAGAAATGAGATGCCACTAAACAACATCCTGGAAATAGAAGTGTTTGATTGTTGGGGACTAGATTTTGTGGGACCTTTACCTTCTTCTAATGGTAAAGAGTACATTTTGGTAGCTGTTGAATATGTATCAAAATGGGTGGAAGCTGTTGCAACTATGCAAGTTGATGCAAAGAAAGTGGTGCAATTTTTAAAGAAGAATATCTTTGCCAGGTTTGGTTCACCAAGGGTTCTGATTAGTGATGGGGGTTCTCACTTCTGTAATGAACAACTCCAGAAAGTCCTAGAACATTATGGGGTGAGGCACAAGGTAGCATCACCATACTGTTAAGACAAACTAACTCCTAAAAAGTTTTTAATATGCTTAACCATTAAGTTTGACTATGTACTAATTTGAATAAGATACATCTTGTTATTTTACTAACTGTGTGCTCAAGTATATGGTAGAGTTTCTAGACTTTGTTTTGTAGAAATTGATCAAGAAAATAAAGCTCAAAGAAGATCTTTGAGGTTACAAAACATGAAAGTCAGAAATAAGAAATGCCAAGGAACAAGACTTGAAACAAGAACAATGAGCAAGGAAGAGATTCAAGAACAGCTTGAGACGTCGTCTCAAGACCAGATGCAGATTCAAGCACAAGAGGTCATCTCATGAAAGAGAAGCAGATTCAGAAAATGGTTTGACTATTATTCACCAGAACATAAGAAGATGAGGCTTAGACTTGATCATATAGACAAGAAGAGATCAGAGTACAGAGTAACAGTTATTTTAAGAAGAGACTCCAGATCAGCTTGAGACGAGAGCTCCAAGATCAGATGCATAGTTGAGACCCAAGCTCAGATACAAGGGAAAGAGAGCCAGACTTAGAGCAAAGTTGAGACTCAAGATCAGCTTGAGAAGACATGGCATCAAGTCAACAAGAGTCAAGACAAAGTACACTGTACGCTGACACAGTGACATCAGAATATGAAAAGCAAGCTCTCATCTCAACAGAAAAGTTCTCTCTTTGTAACGGATCTTAATGGCTATAATAACGGCCATAAACGACTAGTTGCATTTGAAATAAATGCTGAAGTCTACGTGGAAGAAGCAGTGAGAGACTATGCTGATTATCAAACATCATGCATCTCATCCCACATCTCAAGTCTATCACTTAAAGATATGATCTCAACTTGGAACATTGTAGTCTCGTTCTATTTTCTCTTCTCAGTTTGTAATATCCCTATGCATAGAAGAGATAAACTCTTAGCTAAGATCAATGCCATCCATAATTTGTATGATTGTAAGCTAGACCTATCTATCTACAATCATTGTTAGAACCACAGGAAACACTAGAAGGGGGGGTTGAATAGGTTTGAGGCTTTTTGATTAGTTTTTGGAAATCTTTAATTTTAAATCATGAAGATGAGCAACGTTCAACAAGTCTTAGATCAGAGATAGTTAAAACATGTAGAGAAGATAAGAAAAACAATGTTTCTTCTGAAGCTTAAGATTGTTTTAAACGAGGCTTCTCAAGGTATCTTCTGAAGATTAATACAAAGAGTATTTACAGCACGTTTCTGAAATACTTAGACGACTAGAGGTTGTCTGATTCTGTTCTGATTTTTTGAACTGATCTCTTTCAGACTCACTTTGAGAATTTATTCAGAAGTTCTTCAAAGGAACATTCTTTGTAATGCTTCAAATGATATAAGAGATATCTCATGTTTTGTTCATATGAAAGATCATTTTATTGAAATAGTTATGTTAAGTTTATTATAGAAAATACTTTTCAAATTCCAACTTAAATATTAAAAACTGGAAGTAAAGAGATTGAAGAAAACTTAGGCATAGAGATTTCAGACAGGCTTTTAAGGATGCTGTCTGAAGTTTTCAAGACGGCTGGTAAAAACTAATTTTAAAAGATGTTTTGTGCCCTTTATAAATATCAGATTATTCATCCTGACCCTTTGATTAGTATAAACAGAATTGATAAGAGATAAGGGTAAGAAAACTTAGACAAGGAATTTATCCTGGTTCACACCCACAAACCTGTGAGCTACATCCAGTCCCAGAGGTAAACCACCACTGGATTTCCACTATCTGATTCCACAGATACAAGTATTGTTCACAGCCTCTTCAGGCCAACACAAGTATTGCTTTGTTTCAACTGCCTCCCAAGCAACATATGCAGTATTCTTTTTCAGTCTAGGCCTCTCCAGGCTTTGCAACTAAGTATTCTTTCTTCCACCAAGCCTCTCCAGGCTCTCTGACACAAACAGTGTTACAAATTAAACTAAGTTTAAGTTACCACGAAACATAAACTTAATCTTTTCCTGTACTTGAGGTTAACTGAATACTACTCAGGATACAATGAAAGAATTCTAAGTACAAGGTTAAGACAGTGATAGAAGTGTATAAGTTTAAGTACAATCCCTGTCTCTGATAAAAGGAATAACATCCTCTGAGAATTGGCTAGGTAGATACTGATTTTAAGCTCCACCCTTATTCTCAAACCATTAGTTTCCAAGGGCTACATTTTCACCCATATCATAGGAACACCAACGGTATATCAAAGCTTCAAACCATACCCAGTTTGATAGTCATTTGTTTCAGCATGATTGTCTTTCGAACAATCAACTCACTTGATCAAACAGACCAACTGAGCAACCTAACTAGCTGACCAGCTAGTCAGTAGCCTGATTGAAATCAAACTCTCTGATCAAACTTAGTTGACATCTCCATGATTCACTTAAGCTCAAGTCAACTCTTGTTAACCATAAGGTATTCAGCCTGATTAACTAGTTTGATTCTGTTGATCAACAATTTTGTCTGACTGACCAATAGGTTAGCAGCATCTTCAAATTCACTCTTGAGGCTATTTATATGTTTTGATGAAATATAGCCGTTTGAAGATGATTCATAATACCGTTGAGATGTTGATGATGTGGCTCATATAGCCGTTGTGTAATAGCTTTTCATACGGTTGCTTCTCCTTAAGCAATGAGTGTTCAGATGATCCCGTTCTGACACTTGTTATACTCTCTCCTTCTCTTTGCTTATACTGTTTAGTCTCCTGAGCTTTTCTTGTGCTTTCTTTCGGATTGGTGATGATGATATTTCCGTTGTGATAACCACCGTTTAGAGATAGCATTTGAATGCTATTCAATCCGTTGTGAGACATGCTTCTGAGAGCTCTGATATATTTCTGACAAAGTACAACGTTGGTGCTGCTATAAAGCTGCCACCGTTGTTGCTGCAATTCTCTGCGTTGCAGAGATTTCCTCAGTGGTTGTATGAAATTCAAAATCACCAGGAAAGGTCTCTGTTGTTCCTTGCTATAAACGTGTTTGAAAAGGTACGTGCAGCAGAGGTTCAGAAAAGTCTTCACAAGCTTCAGCAGAGAGTGCCACGTCATAAGTGAGACTTCAGACAGCACTGATACTTCAGACGGGTTGAACTACTACTTCAGACAGCTCCACTCTTCAGACGAGTTCTGCTTCTTCAGACAGCTTTGTTGCTTCAGAAAGCTTCTTTGCTTCAAAAAGCTTCTTTGCTTCAGAAAGCTTCTTTGCTTCAGCGACTGCTTTATGTTGTCTTCATAGGGTCTTCACGTCTTCAGACGGTTTGCGCACTTCAGACGAGTTGCATTCTTCAGACTGCTTCTTTATATTTGATCCTGCATTTTTTCTTCTGATCCTAGTCTTCTGATTCTGATAAATATTTCATCCTGAAACACAATCAACAAACCAATACCTTTCTTAGTAGAATCTGTTTATATAATCTTATTCTTAATCATTAAAACTAAAGGATATTAAGTCTTTGAGTCAGTTTGGAATGCTCAAACTGATTAATAGACTTCACAATCTCCCCCTTTTAATGGTGACAAATAAGATATGTACAACTTACAAAATGTTTTTAAGGAAAGATGGGTAAGTATATAAAAAGGCTCCCCCTATCTATAATACTCCCCCTGAGAAGAACATTTATTCTTTTAGTTTGTTAATGTTGCAAATGGTTATTATTATTCTAATTGTTTAACAAGATTAGATTTTGGGTTAACTTATCCTTTAGAAACTAGATGTTAATCTTTCAGATACCAATTGTGTTAGTCTTTTTAGACACCTCTTTTAGACACCAATTATTATTGTTTGTTATTGAAAACTAATATGTCATATTTTATTTGCTTATCATAGATACTGATTACATGTACCAATTGTTATTACCATATATTACCATATTTTACTTATATATACCATGTTAGTCATCTCTTTTTAAATCATTTTGTGAGTTTAATATTTCTCCCCTTTTGTCATTAATTAAAAAGGTTCATGGTTTCATATCGTTGAGTTACATAAGTAAGTGGTTCACTTACTTTTATCAATTTTTGTTATTTTTCAGATACCAAAGATTAAGGAATAAATATCAATTGTTAAAAAAAATACAGTAACTAATAAATGATAAACAAAATAAACGGTAATAGAAACAGAAATACACAAGTTTAAATTTTCTCAAACATTTGATAAATACAAAAAGCAGGTTTTCCACAAAAAGGAAAGAGGTTACATTCCAAAAGTAGAATGTATCCATCCATTGCTTCCTCCGGAGATTCCTTCGAAGGCCTGAGGCATAGCCTTATAGACTTCATCTCTTTCAAAGCTATCACCACTCCTTCTGCTGCAGAAGCTTCAGAGTTGCCTCAGAGCCCCAGACTTCATCCCAACCGTGCCGTGCTGCACGCATTTTCCCTTCTAGCCCCTGGGACGATGGAGGTGCATCATGTAAGACTGTGTCTCAATCATTAGTCACCACCTTACTTCCAAGAACCACTTTGTCAGTAGTTCTTTTAATAAGATTGACTATTCTGGGATCACCCAGTGATCTTTCAGTCCACCTGTGATGCAGCAAGATCACCATGGTTCGAGTATAGAGAAACGGGTTTTCAGATGAACCCTTTCCCTTACTCTTCATTCCATACATCATCCAAGATGACTTGATCTTTGCCTCAACATGTTTCAGAGGTCCTTCTTCTGTTTTCCTTTGCTTCTTCATCATCCTTTTGGGAGCCACTTACTCAGAACCTTAGACAAAGCTATAAAGGAGCTTTGAAGATGTGAGTTTGTGTGAAGGGCTCTTGTGAATTTATAGGACTTTGAAGCAAGGGTAAAATAGAGAAGTAAGGAAAATGAATCCATTGGATTGTTGTTCACGCGATGTGTATGGGCTCAGATAGCTTTTGATGATGGCAGTTTCAAATCTTGAAGATATCGAAACGTGCATCATTGATTGGTCATAGATGAAGCTCTATAGGAAACTGAGTCATTAGCATGGATAAAGTAAGTTTGGAAAACGTTTTGAAAGACATTTAAGAAGTGACATAAAACGTATTGGAAGATATTATTTTTTCGAAACACTTGTAAAACCAGAAAGGAAAGAAAAAAAATAAAATAAAATGGAATATGTGAGAAAACATTTAAGAAAGAAATTTTGAAAACAGATTTTTATGGTATCAAACCAAAGGATTTTATGATTATTATTATTGATAGATTTTTAATATGTTGAGTTCTTTTATTAAAGTTTTAAGGTGAAGTGATGTTACCATTAGATTTCCTAATTATTCTCTAGATGGAAGAAAGCTTTTATGGTATTGTACCTCATTTGAAGATTTTTCTTCTTCTGAGGTCACTTGATGTCTGCAAATCCTCCTTTTAGTCTTTTGTCTTTTTGTGCTTCAGAGAATCTTTGAACAATCATCTTAACCTGTCCCTCAAGGATTGAAATAGACTTTAATAACTTGAGTTTACATTACTTTAACATTTCTGACCCACAATTTCAGGGGGTTCACCGAGACCCTTCTGAACAGGTTCAGAAAGTAGAAATGTTACTAAGTCAAAATTATCTTTTCAAGCGTAGAGGTAGGCTTAGTGCTTTGTGTATCACTTGTCTTAACATTTCTGACCCATAATTTCAGTAAGTTCATTGTGAACTGTCTGAACAGGTTCAGACAATGGAGATGATATCACACTTAGACATTCTGTTTGCCTTGATTCATCCTTTTTACACATGGCATTTTCTCCGGTTGATCTTCTTTTAGCTTATTTTCAGAAACCTGTTTTCTGAAACATGCACAACCTAAAAATACCTTTCAGTAGCATATGAAATTTCTTGATAGAATTAGTTAATCATTAAAACACGTGTCTTAGGTTAGTAATTTCAATTTTATTATATTTCAGCAGGAACTTGTCTTAATATATAAATTTTAATTTGTCCTTATCTTATTCAGTTAATTGATTTTATCTTTTAGTTGTACTAATTAAAGAAGTGTGTTAAGTTAAAGATTCATTTAAGCATACATAGTTACAAGAGAAACAGTATAAACAGTCATAGATCACACAGAATGTATCAAGAATGGAACAAGGCAGAATACTGAATATTACTATTAGCAAACAAAAATTAAGAGAGAAATGAAAAGACACAAGAGAATCATTGATCATCAGATGGGTTCTCAGTAATCATCAACATTCTTCTTTTCAGCTCTGAGCTCATTTTAAGCTTCTTCTCAGCAGCTCTCAATCTTCTTGCAAGCCTGGAAATTTTGCTACTTGCTTTCTTCTGGTGATATGCACCTAACATCACTCTTTTCCTTTTTCGAGACTTTAAGTGGGTATCTTCAGTTCCTTCTTCATTGCGTATAGCAAAAGATGAGGAATCGCCACTTGATTCTTAGGAGCTTCTTCTCTTTTGATAGAGTCCGATCTAACTTAGCATACGCAGCCGGAGTGAAGAAGTCAGGAGGGCGGTTGGTCAAAGAGACTTTCCATAGGAAATCCCTTGTGCAATAAAATTTTCATGATTAGGGTGTTATGAGGATAGAAATTCTCATTGCCTATCTCATCTCTGTACATCATCTGATACAACAGCACCCAAGGAAGGTTGACTTTCCTTTTTGACAGCAAGAGTCCCAATACAAACCTCTCATCATGCTTATAGTCAAATTGTTTCTTCCTCTGGGAAGAATGCAGCAGCTTAGTACAGCAAGGAGGGCTCTGGGTGTGCTCAGAAGTTGAGAGGGTCTGAAAGGAACAATCCTTCTTCTTCCAAAAGATGTTGGTCCAGAACAAATGTTCCACCATGAAGAGATTCCCATCTTTGGAAGTATTTTTCCCCTCTGTCAGGAACACCTATGATTTTAGCAATAAGTTTGGTGTCCACAAACAGTGATCTTCCCATCACCTTCGTTTCAATCCCAGTTCTGTTAGGTCAGATATGACTTTGATGTTTTCCCAGAACCTCCATTACACTTTTCTCATGCCATGGTGAGGAAATGTTGCTGAAGAAGGGAGTCCACCCTACGGAGTCAAAATACTCTGAGATTTTATAATCTGCCTCATCAAAATCAGAGAGATTGACCAACTTAGAAGGTATAATTCTCTCATCAAACATAGGATGGTTTGGGTTATCTGATGATGCAGACATATTGGCAATGAGTATGATTGATCTAAGGAGATTATGGTGCTTGAAGAGTTCTGGCTTTTGAGGATAAGTTGATTGAAGTGTAGTTCCTATGATGATCTTCCAATTCTTAAATAGGCAATCAAGCATTGCTTCGTTTAATGAAGAATAACGGTCACATGCACCAAGCATTCATTGAGAGTTGTGCATCGTGCCAATTATGAGAAACCGGTTGATGATACATTGATCCTCGTTGCGCCATAACACATTTAATGATAATCATGATACACATACATGACTCTTCATTTACTAAAATAAATATACACATATATTCACGCATATAATGCAGATAATTTATTTTCACACAAGTACTCTTATGTAATAGTAATTTCGATAAAACAAAACATTCAGCAAATAAACAATTATATTTAAACTTAGATTTAGACAAGGATAGGAAAGGTGTTACCCGGTTGTGATCTAGAGATAGATACACTTTCCTTTTCCAGCTATATTCATCTGAAAGATGCCTTGTATGGATAATGAGTTTTAAGAGAATAGTTTTACTTTCTCATTATCATTCTTCAGAGTTGCTTCAGCTTGGTGAGATTTCTATCTTCTGAGGATCTACTCCTTCTGCATTTGTTAGATGCTCAACCCGAAGGTGAGCTCTGATACCAATTGTTAGAACCACAGGAAACACTAGAAGGGGGGGTTGAATAGTGTTTTGAGCTTTTCGATAGTTTTTGGAAATCTTTAATTTTAAATCATGAAGATGAGCAACGTTCAAAACAAGTCTTAAGATCAGAGATAGTTAAAACATGTAGAAGATAAGAAAAACAATGTTTCTTCTGAAGCTTAAGATTGTTTTAAACCGAGGCTTCTCAAGGTATCTTCTGAAGATTAATACAAAGAGTATTTTCAGCACAGTTTCTGAAATACTTCAGACGACTAGAGGTTGTCTGAATTCTGTTCCTGATTTTTTGAACTGATCTCTTTCAGACTCACTTCTGAGAATTTATTTCAGAAGTTCTTCAAGGAACATTCTTTGTAAAGCTTCAAATGATATAAGAGATATCTCATGTTTTGTTCATATGAAAGATCATTTTATTGAAATAGTTATGTTAAGTTTATTATAGAAAATACTTTTCAAATTCCAACTTAAATATTAAAAACTGGAAGTAAAGAGATTGAAGAAAAACTTAGGCATAGAGATTTCAGACAGGCTTTTAAGGATGCTGTCTGAAGTTTTCAGACGGCTGGTAAAAAAATAATTTTAAAAGATGTTTTGTGCCCTTTATAAAATATCAGATTATTCATCCTGACCCCTTGATTAGTATAAACAGAATTGATAAGAGATAAGGGTAAGAAAACTTAGACAAGGAATTTATCCTGGTTCACCCACAAACCTGTGAGCTACATCCAGTCCCAGAGGTAAACCACCACTGGATTTTCCACTATCTGATTCCACAGATACAAGTATTGTTCACAGCCTCTTCAGGCCAACACAAGTATTGCTTTGTTTTCAACTGCCTCTCCAAGCAACATATGCAGTATTCTTTTTCAGTCTAGCCTCTCCAGGCTTTGCAACTAAGTATTCTTTCTTCCACCAAGCCTCTCCAGGCTCTCTGACACAAACAGTGTTTACAAATTAAACTAAGTTTAAGTTACCACGAAACATAAACTTAATCTTTTCCTGTACTTGAGGTTAACTGAATACTACTCAGGATACAATGAAAGAATTCTAAGTACAAGGTTAAGACAGTGATAGAAGTGTATAAGTTTAAGTACAATCCCTGTCTCTGATAAAAGGAATAACATCCTCTGAGAATTGGCTAGGTAGATACTGATTTTAAGCTCCACCCTTATTCTCAAACCATTAGTTTCCAAGGGCTACATTTTCACCCATATCATAGGAACACCAAGGTATATCAAAGCTTCAAACCATACCCAGTTTGATAGTCATTTGTTCAGCATGATTGTTTTTCGAACAATCAACTCACTTGATCAAACAGACCAACTGAGCAACCTAACTAGCTGACCAGCTAGTCAGTAGCCTGATTGAAAACCAACTCTCTGATCAAACTTAGTTGACATCTCCATGATTCACTTAAGCTCAAGTCAACTCTTGTTAACCATAAGGTATTCAGCATGATTAACTAGTTTGATTCTGTTGATCAACAATTTTGTCTGACTGACCAATAGGTTAGCAGCATCTTCAAATTCACTCTTGAGGCTATTTATATGTTCTGATGAAATATAGCCGTTTGAAGATGATTCATAATACCGTTGAGATGTTGATGATGTGGCTCATATAGCCGTTGTGTAATAGCTTTTCATACGGTTGCTTCTCCTTAAGCGAATGAGTGTTCAGATGATCCCGTTCTGACACTTGTTATACTATCTCCTTCTCTTTGCTTATACTGTTTAGTCTCCTGAGCTTTTCTTGTGCTTTCTTTCGGATTGGTGATGATGATATTTCCGTTGTGATACCACCGTTTAGAGATAGCATTGAATGCTATTCAATCCGTTGTGAGACATGCTTTTGAGAGCTCTTATATTTCTGACAAAGTACAACGTTGGTGCTGCTATAAAGCTGCCACCGTTGTTGCTGCAATTTCTGCGTTGCAGAGATTTCCTCAGTGGTGTATGAAATTCAAAATCACCAGGAAAGGTCTCTGTGTTCCTTGCTATAAACGTGTTTGAAAAGGTACGTGCAGCAGAGGTTCAGAAAAGTCTTCACAAGCTTCAGCAGAGAGTGCCACGTCATAAGTGAGACTTCAGACAGCACTGATACTTCAGACGGGTTGAACTACTTCAGACAGCTCCACTCTTCAGACGAGTTCTGCTTCTTCAGACAGCTTTGTTGCTTCAGAAAGCTTCTTTGCTTCAGAAAGCTTCTTTGCTTCAGAAAGCTTCTTTGCTTCAGACTGCTTTATGTTGTCTTCATAGGGTCTTCACGTCTTCAGACGGTTTGCGCACTTCAGACGAGTTGCATTCTTCAGACTGCTTCTTTATATTTGATCCTGCATTTGTTCTTCTGATCCTACTCTTCTGATTCTGATAAATATTTCATCCTGAAACACAATCAACAAACCAATACCTTTCTTAGTAGAATCTGTTTATATAATCTTATTTGTTAATCATTAAAACTAAAGGATATTAAGTCTTTGAGTCAAGTTTGAATGCTCAAACTGATTAATAGACTTCACAATCATTTGTAACCAGTCTCATCTGAGATAGGAGAGAGCCTAATCTCAGAGTGAGTTTGAGCATCCTGAAGAGGCTGTAAGAATACTTGTGGCTCAGCCAAGATAGGAGTGCCTAGGATTGGTGTGAGAGACGTCCTGAAGAGGCTGTAAGAATACTTGTAATTGACAGGTTTGTCAATAGTGGAAATCTCACGTGTTGTGAGGACTGGACGTAGCCCAAGGAGTGGGTGAACCAGGATAAGATCACTGTGCATCTCTTTTCCCTATCTCTTTATTTTACACTGACCTTAGCTCATCTCAAATATGTGATTACTTGTTTAAATTGAATTATATCAGATTTGAATAATTGATATAACTTACACTTGAATAATGATTGAAACTGAAATTGCTCCTCATTTATACTAGTTGAGACTCCAAGTCATTAGACTTGAGATCACGTCTCAACCTGCAAATTTAAGTGTGCAAATTTCAGGAACAAAATTTTAAAGTCTCTATTTAACCCCCCTTCTAGAGACGTTCAGCCAACTTCACATACCATCCTCAAACAAATGGACAGGCTGAAGTTTCAAACAGAGAAATCAACTGGATCCTTGAGAACACAGTGAGTTCATCCATAAAAGATTGGTCGAACAAACTTGATGATGCACTTTGGGCATACAGAACAGCTTACAAAACTGCTACAGGACTCTCACCTTTTCAGTTAATTTATGGAAAAGCCAGTCACTTACCAGTTGAATTAGAGCACAAAGCATATTGGGCTCTAAAGATCTTGAATATGGATACAAAAGTGGCAGGGAAAAAGAGAATTCTGCAGTTACATGAACTAGAAGAAATAAGGTTGAATGCTTATGAATCTTCCAGGATTTACAAAGAAAAAACCAAAGCATATCATGATAAGAAGCTTGTCAAGCGAAGGTTCTACCCAGGTCAGTCAGTATTGTTATTCAACTCTAGACTGAAATTCTTTCCTGGTAATCTAAAGTCAAGATGGACTGGTCCATTCATCATAAAAGAAGTCAGACCATATGGAGCTGTGGAAATAGAAGATCCTGATTCAAAGGTGCAGTGGGTGGTAAATGGACAAAGGTTGAAACCATATCTAGGAGGTGAAGTTGACAGAACTTATTCTGTCATTACTCTTCAAGATCCATAAAGAAACATGCGTCAAGCTATATGACGTTAAACGAGCGCTTGCTGGGAGGCAACCCAATATTTAATTAGTAGTTTTCTCGGGCAGCAGATAGGTTACATATTAAAGAATTTGTATTTTGGTTTCTGCGCTTCACTTGCGCTGAGCGCAGGCGAAGCGTAGAATTACAACAAAGTTTCTGTTTTTCACGCTTCACTCACGTTGAGCGTAAGTGAAGCGTAAATTTGTAAGTTGCCTCTGTTTTTCATGCTTCACTCACGATGAGCGTAGGTGAAGCGTAAAATATCACTTTTGCTTCTGTTTTTTCCGCTTCACGTACGCGGAGCATAGGTGAAGCGCGGGTGAACGATTCAGTTATAACTGATAGCGCGCCTCACTTGCGCTGAGCGCAGCTGCGCACAGAAGCTTAAAAACGAGCTAGAATCAGGAAATCGCCATTTGTGGCATATTTCCTAGATTCTTGGCTCATTAGTGCAGAATTTCTCTCAATTTTCCATCAACATTCTTGATCATTTTGATTCTCCAATAAGATGGTGCGCACTAAGATAACTACCAGGGGTGGTTCTTCAGGTCCTAGAAAAAGGAAAAGAGCAGACAATCCTTCTCTGGGGAATGGAAGGTTTAAAGACATTAGTGCTGTATATTACAGTTACATTATGCACTGTGAATTTTTAGTGGAAAGGCCTGTAATGTTGCAGGCTGGTGAATTTGAAGACTTCAATGTTGAGATTACAAGAAGACAATGGCGAGTGTTAGCTGAACCACACCGAAAATTCGATCCGGAGATTGTGCGAGAGTTTTACAGTAATGCCATGTATACTTCTGATGGAACAACTGACAAAAGAAGCTTTGTACAGGGATACTGGATCTCTTATGATAGAGATAAAATAAATGAACTTTTGGATTGCCCCTCACCAGAAGATATTGATGAGACAGATTGCCAGTATAGCCAGAGAATGCAAAATGTTGGGCAATACAGAAATGAAGTATTGGATTCACGGACTACTCAGTATCTGAACCTCCCTGGTAGATCATATGAGGCGAACTTTTATGGAGAGGCAACAAGGATTCCTCGTTAGCACTTACGAGGTATCTCCAGGATATGGATGGCATTGATAGTAGCTAACATCAGACCTTCACCCAATTCTTCAAATATAGATATGTCTACTGCTCATATGATGTACAGTATTTTGATCGGGGCACAAATAGATGTTGCACAAATAATATCTGATCATCTGCACTACTTGATTCAGACTGCTCGGGAGCCGAGGAGCGAGCATTCTAGGGCAAAATTAGGATACCCCACACTTATAACAACTCTATGTCACTATAGAGGTGTAGAGGTGCATCCTATTCACCCTATTGGTGGTCCCATAGACAGACAATACATCGAGAGCCAGTGTATTCCACTAGATGAGGTAATACCACAACCAGATATTAGGGAAGTCCTTCCCTATCCAGAGCCACCACCACCAGCAGATAGACCATGTCAGTTCCTTATGGAACATATGTACAGACAGATCAGAGCAGTCCATTTTGGGATGACACACCTCCAGGAATTTCTGTATCATAATATTCAAGAACCGATAGCCGGATGGGTGTAGGATCGAGAATTGAGCAAAACCAACCGATTAGAATCAATAAAGAGCAATTAAAATGCGAAAATTAGTGGCTGGGCAGCAGCTAGTTCACGCAAGAAAATGAAAGAAAATGAGAGAAAATGAAAGAAAAAGTGGAGAGGAAGAAATGGGAAGGACGCCACTGAAGTAAGAATCCACTTGCAGCAGATAAGTCCAATGCCAGACACCACTAATTCAGGAGAATTGGATAAGTCTCAGTATGGTTTGAGCAACAACCACCAAGCCTCACTCAACTCACAAAGGGAGGAGAAAATTTGGCATAATGCCTTTACTTCAAAATTCAATGTGTCAATTACAAGAGGAGAGGACTCCTATTTATAGGAAATGAGGGGGAAGGGGGCGGATTTTTAGGAGCATAAAATGGGAGAAAAATAAAAGATGAGTGAAAACACTCCTAAGTGGGTTTTGAACCCAAGACCCTAAAGGTGTATGGCTAAGCTAAGTCTTAAGCCAATAAACCTCTCAATTTATCACCCCACTCATGAAAACAAATAAAAAGATGAATAAAAATTCTATCCTATGTGGGAATTGAACCCAAGACTCCTAAGCCTTTTAGCAAGGCAACCTACTAGCCAATAAACCCATACATGTGAGCGCCCAAGTAGGTGGAAAATAAAAGGAAAATTACAAAAATAAAAAGAAAATACAAAAGAGTCCTAATAAAGGGTGGTCCATAGGACAAGGGTCCTATCCAGGGTCAAGGTGTCCTTCTGTAGGGTAGTGACCTTATTTTGTAGGGTAGTGACCTTTATTTGTAGGACACTAAATTCTCCAACTCTTCCTTGCTTGAAGTTCTGGCTTGAAGTTGGTGCATTTCCTCCGGTGTAGGTCTTGCAGGTCCAAGCTTCTAACAGTGTGCCATCATTCCCTCCCCCTTGAAAAGGATTTGACCTCAAATCTGAAAAATTCAGTAAGAAGACATAAGTATAATGAACTGGCAGAAGAAGGAGATGGATGACAAAATTCAGGAAGTAAGAAGGTACTTCCCTTAGTCTTTGGAGAGTAGAGTCAGAGATCCACAAGTTGGACATCTCCCTTGAGCCTAGACAACAACAAGAAGACCCATAAGTATTATTCCACAGCAAGCAAAGTGAAGGCTCATAACAAAAATACTTGGGAATCATAAAGATTAGCAAAAGAAAAACATATGATATGAACAAGAGGTATTTGAGAAAAGGGTTAGAAAACTTCCTCAATGGAGATTGAACCATCTTGTCCATGTACTCTTTGGATTTAGATTCTGGATCAAAGACTAATCTTTTGAAGCCCTCCCTTGCAAGTAAGATAAGTAAGTGGTCATGGAGAAGGCTCAGGAAATAAACTCCACACAAGTACAAAATATGTTTCAATGTGCGATATTCATCAAAATATTCTACATTGTGTTCCCAAATAAATGCACAAGTGAAACTATGTGGCATAAATGTCTTAATATTTTTCAATAACATCCCCACATTTTTATTGAACATAACACATGCATCTTGAGTATGATTGTCAAAAGGGTAGTGTATATGTTCATGCCATGAGGTATTCATGCAAGTTTGTTCACCAGGCATATCCATTCTATTGCACTCACTCAAGTAATATGACACCTTTCGCATATTATCATATGTATTCATGTAAGGTGAAACATTAAAAGAATCACTTTGAGCAAGCACACTATGAAGCATATCATCATGTAAGATGGATGTCAAACAAGTTTTCTCATATGTGATAGCTTCATCCAAATTTTTATCCTTTTTACAAACTAATTCAAGAGCATAATACACATCTTTATATGAAATAATTATTTGAGGCCCAAAATGTGTATTCAACTTATAAACACAAACCAAAGGTGCATGTATATTCAATCCAACTTTGTTATCATTCCTATCATGCAATCTAAATTGATCAAAGGAATTGACTAAGCATGCGTCTCTAGTAAATTTCACGGTACTCTTAAACTTAGTTGGCTTTTCTAAACATGCAATAGATTTCAAAGCATCATCAACATTGTTTATTTCTTTCAAACATGTAATGCTTTGAGGCATATAATTGTGCATAGAAGAAGGCATTTCATGCATAAAGAAAGTTAGTTTAGGAAACTCCCTTTCAACTGCTTGAGTTGTCCTTTTTGCAATACTAGGAATGTTTGCCATCAACCTATTCATGCTTTCACTAGAAGAGTTAGCATTCAAATGATCACAAGATAAACATGTTTTCTCTTCTTGCATTCTTAATTCTTCCTCACTTTCCCTTTTAAGTGTCTCTTCTTTCTCTTTTTCTAATTGTTCTCTTTTCTCCTTTTCTATTAACCTCTTAAGTGTGGTTTGTTCTTCTTTTATTTCACTAGAGGTCATAGGCATTAAGGTGAATTTAACCTTTTGGTGGCGGAACCTATAGGTGTTGGAATACCCATCATGTTTTACCCTTCTCTCATATTGCCATGGTCTTCCTAAAAGGATGTGAGAGGCTTCTAAGGGTATGACATCAAAGGTCATTTCATCTTGGTAATCCCCAACTTTGAACCTTAAGCTCACTTGCCTATCCACCATAAATTCTTCCTCATCAATCACCCATTGAAGTGTATAAGGTTCTGGATGTGGGGTAGTAGGTAGGTTTAGCTTGTTAACTAACCTAAGGCTAGCTAAGTTGCTACTACTTCCTTCATCTATGATTACTAAACATACCTTATCTTCAATTTGGCACCTAGTGTGGAATAGGTTCTCTCTTTGGCTCTCTTCTTCACCCAAAGGTGTTTCTAAGGCTTTCCTAAACAACATGGTTGCCCTTTCCCCTTGCCTCCTTCCTTCCATTCTCCTAATTGATTTTATGTTAAAACTTTTAAGGACCTTTCCACTCAACTAAGTGTTTACACTCAAAGGAATGTTAACACTCGTGTATGTCACTCTTTTTGGGCTTTTTCTATAATGAAAACTCTCTTGCCTCTTCTACTCGGTTGGAGGTTGATTAGAAGTTGCAAAGACCAACGTGAGTCTAAGTCTTAATCCTTACCCAAATAGAAGCGCACTAACAAAGAAAATACCTACTGGAAGAAGATTGGAAAATCCTAAGACAAAACAAAGAGTTGATATGACAAACAAGAAAAGTTGGCACTCAAACAAGCTTATACACAAGAGCAGACAACAAACAAGACAAGACGGAAGAAATTGCAAAGAGAATTGTTTTTGGTGATTTTTGAAAAAGAGTTGCCAAAATTGTCGTTTTTAAGAAAACAGCAAATACAACTCAATTACGGTATACAGGGAAATGAAACAGAAAAATTACAGTAAAATTGTCACTGTATTGTTGGGATATTTCTTTGTTTTTGTTTTTCTATTTTTCTGAATTTTTTTGAATTTTTGACTCTTTTTTGGGTGTCTTTTGACTTTTTCTTCCTTGTTGTTGACTTTGCACCCTTTTTGCTTTTTACACCTCTTTTTCTATTTTTGGCACGTACGTACTTTTTGTATTTTTCTCGCCTTTTCTTTTCTTTTTTTTGTCTTTTTCCCCAACAGAAAATTACAAAATTTGTACACAATGAAAAGAAAATTAACTGTACCTACTTTAATGTTTTTGGAATTTTCTAACAGTAAACTGGTCCAAGTGGCCCAGAAAAAGCAAAAATAATGAATAAACTGATTTCTAAAAACTGTAAAAACGTAATGGCAACTTGATTTCAAAAATGGCCAAAAAAATTGCTTAGCACTTCCTTGTTGATTATACAAAAATCGGTATGGTCACAGAAACACGCTTGGTTCAATTTTAAGATTGGAATTAAAATTTGAAGGAAAATCAACAATTAGAATTTGTTGATCTTCTTCCAATACTATGAACCAAAAAAGATCCTATAGGTGAGAGTTTTGCACAATCAAACAGGGAAAGTCCAAGGTAGAGATAGCAGTCAATCAAAATTTGCAATCAGAATGCCAATCAAATAGACATAACAAGAGTAGGAAATTGAACAACACAAGAGCCCAAAAATGCGCATAAAATGGCAAAAATAATAAGGAAAAATTGCGCAAAAATAAATGGCAAGAAATTAAAAGGGGGAAACTGAAATTAAAAGGATGGGGAGGACAGAAATGTAAATAGCAGAAAGTAGAAGGGGATGGCAGAAAATAAAAGGATGGGGATAGCAGAAATGTAAATGGGGAAGCGGAAATTAAAAGGATGAGGAGGACTGAAAGTAAATGACTGAAAGTAAATGGGGGAAGCGGAAATTAAAAGGATGGGGAGAGCAGAAATGTAAATGGCAGAATGTAAAGGGGAGAGCAGAAATTAAAAGGATGGGGAGAAGCGAAAATT
The DNA here is from genome assembly GCA_026901365.1 of Sesbania bispinosa. NCBI lineage: Eukaryota > Viridiplantae > Streptophyta > Magnoliopsida > Fabales > Fabaceae > Sesbania > Sesbania bispinosa. The sequence continues at coordinate 1,473,948 of QLOH01000027.1, read as the reverse complement.
AAATGGCGGAAAATTAAAGGCGGAAAGTAAAGAGATGAATATGGGGGATGAACAATTAATGGTGAAGGGGAGAAATGTAGGTGAACGATCTTTGGAAAAATGAAGACAACAATGCCTCCTCTTACCACACTTCACCACAAACAAGCAGTTATATCAAGCAATTTGCAAGAATTACTCAAGAACAAGTATGAGCAATTAAAGAGGCATTTAAACAAACACCTAGGGGGTGGGAATTAGCGGCCCAAAACAGCCCCCAAACTAGCAAGAATTCAAGCAAATCAATCAAGACAGACAAGTGTTGATAGCAGCAGAAAGGCACCTCGGGCCCGGGAAACAGTCCAAGTCCAAATTACAATTGAAAAGAGGGATGGAATTACACTAAAATGATGAAAATTCTGCACAAAATAGGTGCAGTTTTGCGCGCCCGAACAGCCCCAATTCAGATCCAAAATTGCTCAAATTCAACAAGCTCTGATGACCAATTGATAGCCAGATGGGTGTAGGATCTAGAATTGAGCAAAACCAACCAATTAGAATCAATAAAGAGCAATTAAAATGCGAAAATTAGTGGCTGGGCAGCAGCTAATTCACGCAAGAAAATGAAAGAAAATGAGAGAAAATGAAAGAAAAAGTGGAGAGGAAGAAATGGGAAGGACACCACTAAAGCAAGAATCCACTTGCAGCAGATAAGTCCAATGCCAGACGCCACTAATTCAGGAGAATTAGATAAGTCTCAGTATGGTTTGAGCAACAACCACCAAGCCTCACTCAACTCACAAAGGGAGGAGAAAATTTGGCATAATGCCTTTACTTCAAAATTCAATGTGTCAATTACAAGAGGAGAGGACTCCTATTTATAGGAAATGAGGGGGAAGGGGGCGGATTTTTAGGAGCATAAAATGGGAGAAAAATAAAAGATGAGTGAAAACACTCCTAAGTGGGTTTTGAACCCAAGACCCTAAAGGTGTATGGCTAAGCTAAGTCTTAAGCCAATAAACCTCTCAATTTAGCACCCCACTCATGAAAACAAATAAAAAGATGAATAAAAATTCTATCCTATGTGGGAATTGAACCCAAGACTCCTAAGCCTTTTAGCAAGGCAACCTACTAGCCAATAAACCCATACATGTGGGCGCCCAAGTAGGTGGAAAATAAAAGGAAAATTACAAAAATAAAAAGAAAATACAAAAGAGTCCTAATAAAGGGTGGTCCATAGGACAAGGGTCCTATCCAGGGTCAAGGTGTCCTTCTGTAGGGTAGTGACCTTATTTTGTAGGGTAGTGACCTTTATTTGTAGGACACTAAATTCTCCAACTCTTCCTTGCTTGAAGTTCTGGCTTGAAGTTGGTGCATTTCCTCCAGTGTAGGTCTTGCAGGTCCAAGCTTCTAACAGTGTGCCATCAAGAACCACATCCAGGAATTTCCCCTATGCACTTTCAGGATTCTTTAGAGTGGCCTGGGGACAGGCCAAATTTCCCGAGGGGAGGAGAGGATACAGAGGATGAAGATTGAATTTGGTGGTGTCTTTTCTTTTCTTTTCTTTCATATAGTTTTAGGATTTTATACTGTACATGTCATACATTTGATATAGCATACGTTTCATTTTATTGTGCAGTATTTTTAGTATTTTCATCTTAATTTTGAGGACTTTAGTAATAATTTTTTAGGATTTTTAATTTTTTTTGGACTTTGGGAAAAAGGGAATTAAGGAATTAATTTTAAAATCTCAAAGCTAGGCAGTCTAACTAACCAAATTAGGAAAGAAATAGGAATTTTGTGATTAAATCCATAATCAATTAGGATTAGGATATTGTGCAGGAAAATATATCAGGATAGTTAATTAATTTCAGTAAGTGCTTTATCAAGGAATTTAGCCAAAAGCCGGTGAGTTGTGAGACCAAACACTGATATGAGAGTTTTTACCGCTGCTTGTCAACTGTTATTGATTGAGCTTTTGGATTTTTTTCTGCACATGGAAAATTTGGAAGTGATAAAGGCATATTTTGTGACTACATCATTTACTCAGTGCCAAAAGGCCAACCTTTCAAAAATTTTCCATTTTTTTGTAGCCCATTTGAATTTGAATTTTTCCTTTCTTATGCACCCCAGCCAAATTAAATGTTTATATCCTATCCCTTACACTTGGGAAAGAGAGCAAATGTGCAATCTGATAAAATAGGGAGAACTGGTTGGTGACTTGAAAGTGAAGAAATACAAAGAGCAGGCACAAGAAAGCAAAAAGAAGATCACTCCCTCAAATATCAAAAAGAAAAAGTGAATGAAAGTGAATAAGTTGGGGGGAGTGAATCATCAAACAAAGAAAGAGGCCAGCTGAATGATACAAATCAAGAATGAAATGGAGAATGGATAGAAAATTCAAGTTCAAGAAAAATTCAAAGATGCTCTCTATTCCAGTGTTCTCTTTGTATATCCAGAAAAACCATGAGTTCTTGATAGCCCAACCTCATTACAACCAAAGAAAGACCTTTTGATCCATGTTGACCATGTGCATGTCTAGAAGCCAGAAACGACTATCAATTCTAGTGGTTCAACTGTGGTGAAAAATTGAGGGAAACACTTACCCGTGAGCATGAGAGAATTCCTTGATTTATCACTTATTGAGTTGATTGCTATTTTTGAAAAAGTGTAATTGTGTTTTATCCTGTTCTGATTGAATTATGAAAAATATCACTTGACTCTGACTTTCAATCTGACTTTTGGAAAGTGACAGCTGTCTAGCAAAGAGGTGATGAAATTATTTCCTTATTTTTTTAGAATCATAAACAGGGGGATTGAATCCATTTTGATTGCAAAAGGTTTTCTTGCTTAAGGACAAGCAAGAAGCTAAGTTGGGGGGAATTTGATAAGTGAAAAATATATTATATTATAATTTCTTGTATTAATTCTGCACTTATCAAGGGTAAAATAGTAAATTCATGCCCAAAAATACCTCTTTTTAGTAATAATTGCATAAATTGTGAATATTTGATTTGAATTTGAATATGATGCTATTTTGATAGAAAATCTGTTGATTTTGCAGATAAAAGGGCAAGTTTTAAATAAGGAAACAAGATAGCATTTATTTGAATAAAGAATCTGCAAGATAAGGATTTAAATGGCAGCTGATTTGAATAAGATCAACAATTATTGGGATAAGGATTCTGCAGATTTAATTCTAAATTCAAATTGAAGATCAAATCAGGACAAGATCAAGTTAAAAAGAGGAAAGTATGGAAAGCAGATCAAGCAAGGATAAGATCAGGAAGAGATCAAGCTGAAAAAGAGGGAAACAAGGAAAGCTGGAGCGTAACTCACGCTCCACCTGCGCTGAGCGTAAGTGGAGCGCAACATTAAAATAGCTTTCTGGATCCAGCGCTTCAAAACGTGTTGAGCGCAGGATGAAGCGCATAACGCGGATCAGTTTTTCCAACAGATTTCAGATCAGATTCCTTCCAGATTTCCTATAGCTTTCCAACCTTTATAAATAGAACCTTTTGCAAAGATCTAAGGGAGCTTTTTGAGAGATTAGAGACGAAGAAGCTAAGGAGAAACGGCAAGGCAAGGGCTGAAGAAAAGTGACAGTTTCTTCGTTGGGTTGTAATGGCTACCATGCGTAGCTAAACTTCTCAATAGGATTGAATGTAGCTGATTCAATCCCCAATTGTATGTGAATTCTTTTTATTATTTATGAATCCCTATTCTTATGATATCGGTATTTTATACTTTGCTTAATGCGCAGCTTCCGCCTGTGTGCTGGAGTTATAGATTAGTTCTATAGGATGCATTCGAAAGGTGGTTCTATAGGATTAACAGTGAGTTTGGGGGAGCTGAGAATGTAGGAAACTCGAACTCTGATTGGTAAAAATACTCATAGTAGTCAGTATAGAAAAATAGGACGAATTGATAGTTTAACAAATGGAAAAGTAGAGTTGTAAGAGTCGGGGTAATTTGTTGCCTGGGAGAACCCGCATGGATTATGCCTGAGTATTTTAGCACCATTAACCTGGGTTAAAATAATATAATTTGGCTAGGGTATCATAAGTTTATATTCATAAATAATATTAATGGTCACATATGAAAGGGGTGCGATGAAACGAAGTTCAATCCTAGTCCAAGTAATTGTTATCTCTCTCTATCTTATTTTGTTTTCTACTTTCAATTCTCAATCAACAATTATACACCCTGTTTCTACTTGATAATTGTGATCACTAAACCTTATAAAATTGAACTGTTCCCTATGGATACGATACTCTTACTTACTATTATACTGCTGGCAATTTGGTACGCTTGCCAGAAACTCAACAGTTATTTCTCCACTGGTTATTGTTGGAGAAATTACCTTGCCTTCCTTGATTTCCCGTGAAGTTGACTTGCTCGGATTGAGCCTCCTAATAAGAACAGTGACCATTGGGATGGTCACCTCCACAAAAATCACATATCAACTGTGGGGTTTGGCTGGGTTGGGACTGCACTGCTTTCAGTTGTTGAGGAAGTGCTTCCAATTGCTTGGTGAGTGCTTCTAGTCGTTGCTTGATGAGCTTGTTCTCTGCTAGAAGTGCATCATTGCTATTTAGTTCTAGCACTCCCTTCTTCTGAACTTGGACTGGTTGTCTTCCATATTGAGTTTGCTGGTCATTTTGTGCAAAATTATCAATTATGGTGATAGCACGCTCTGCATCCACCGCCAAGATCGTCCCTCCTGCTGCAACATCTATGTATGACTTTGAATCAGGTCTAAGTCCATTGCAAAAGATGTTCAGTTGAGCAATGTCTTCAAAACCATGGTTGGGGCACTTGCGCATCAAGGACTTGAATCTCTCTCAGGCTTCACACAATGGCTCACTTTCTCCTTGCCTGAATGTGGAGATGTCTGACTTAGCTTAAATGTAGCGGGATGGTGGAAAGAATCTCTTCATAAATTTATCTTCTACCACGCCCCAATTGTTCAGACTTTGATTTGGATGCGATTTCAGCCACTCCTTTGCTTTACCTATTAAAGAGAAAGGGAACAAACGTAAATACACAGATTCTAAATCCCCTTCCTCAAATCTCATAGTACCAATCAATTCATAGAAAGTAGAAAGATGAGTATGTGGATCTTCATGATCCAATCCTGCGAATTGTTGGGCACTGATGAGGTTTAGATGAGCAGCCTTCATTTCCAAGGACTTCGTTGTAACTGGTATAGCAATGCTTGAGTAATGTCGAGGTCCTTGGTGCATGACATAGTCTCCTAAGACTCTTCTCCTTGGTTGTTGTTCCATATTTTTGTTTTCTTCATGACTTCTCCTTTGTCTCATTCTCTTGTTTCTGCTCCTGTTCCTTCTAGATGTCCTCTCTATTTCTGGATCGAATTGTAATTGATTTTGAGACACCTGATTTCGCAAGAGCATAAATCAAGAAACTCGAAAAAGGGTAAGTGTGGAAGAGAATAATAAAAATAAAATTAAAATTTTCCTAAAAATCCTAAAAAATAGAAAATATAAATCCTAAAAAATTAAATTCCTAAAAATAAAATATATACAACTTGATAGAATAGACCTCCCAAATCTTTAAAAATTGATACACCGTTCCCCGGCAACGGCGCCAGAAATACTTGTTGAGAATCTGGCAAGCGTACCAAAATCCCAGCAATATAATAGTAAGTAGAGTATCGTATCCACAGGGAACGGTTCAATTTGTAGAGATCAGTGATCACAACTATCAAGTAGAGAGTATGGATTTTTGGTTGAGAATTGCGGAAATAAATAAAAATAGAAAGTAAAATGAGGTAGGAAGAGATAGCAAGTTACTTGGACTAGGATTGAACTTCGTTTCATCGCACCCCTTTTATATGTGAACCCCAATAATATTTATGAATATATAATTATGATACCTTAGCCAAACTAGGTTATCCCATGTCGGTTCCCCATATCACGAGATACTCAGAAATAATTCATACGGGTTCTTCCAGGCGACAAATTACCGCGGCTTTAAAGATCTGTTTTTCCGTTTGTTAACACTATCAATTCGCCCTATATTCCTATAGCGACTACTATGAGTACTTTTACCAATCAGAGTTCAAGTTCCCTATTCCTAGGCTCCCCCAAACTCGTTATTGATTTTACAAAACCATTTTTCAACGCGCCCCATAAAACCAACCTATAACTCCGGCACACAGGCGGAAGCTAAGCATTAAGCACAGAATAAAAATACCGATATCATAAAAATAGGGATTCATAAATATTAAAGAGAATTCACATACAATTGGGGATTGAATCGACTACATTCAATCCTATCGGAGCTTAGCTACGCATGGTAGCCATTACAAACCAACGAAGAAACTGTCACACTTTTCTTCAGCCCTAGCTTTGTCGCCTCTGCCGTCCTCGGCTTCTGGCTTCCAAGCCTCCTGTAGAAGGTTCTTTAAATAGAAGTTGGAAAGCCTATCTAAAATCTGGAAGAAATCTTGTTTTGAACTTTTGAATTCTGGAATGAGTCTGATTGGAAATCTTTTATAAAATTGTTTTCGTATTCCTGCGCTTCAACCTGCGCTCAGCACAAATGAAGCGCATGAAATAGAGAGCTAATTAAATGCTGCGCTCCACTTGCGCTCAGTGCAGGTGGAGTGTATTTCTCGTTCCAGCTTTCCTGATTTCCTCTTTTTCAACTTGATCTCTTCCTAATCTTATCCTTGTTTGCTTTGCTTTCCTTACTTTCCTCTTTTTGACTTGATTTTGTGCTGATTTGATCTTCAAATTTAAATTGAGAAAGTTATCTTCAGAATCCTTATTTAAATGACTGTTGATTTTATCTTGATTTGCTCCCATTTAAACTCCCATCTGCAGATTCTCTCTTCAAATAGATGCTATCTTCTTTCTCCATTTAAAACTTCCTCTTTTATCTACAAAATCAACAGATTTTCTATTAAAATAGCATCAAATTCAAATTTGAATTAAATAAACACAAATTATGCGATTATTAATAAAAAGAGGTAATTTGGGGCATAAATTTACTATTTTACCCTTGATAAGTGCAGTAATTATACAAGAAATTATCATATATTTTTCACTTATCAGCCGCATCAGCAACGGGAAGGGAAAAATGACGAATTTACCGCAGTGAAGGAAGAGGGAAGAACGAAGAAGACACGGGAAGGGAGAAGAAGGTAATAAACAGAGAGTGCAGAGAGAGATTAGATAAATCTATCTATATATACATATCAAGGAATGAAGTCTAGGGGTACTTAAATTTCCCGCCTAAATGGGGTTAGTAATGTAATTAGCAATTGTTATAAATGTGGAGCCTATTATGGAGAGAAAGAAAGCCAATTAAAATTTAGATTTATGCCATCATTTATTCACCCACTTATTCTCTTTCATTTAATTTGTCATTCTAATTAATGTGCAACATTTTATGAAGAGAGAGAGAGTGTGTGTCATCCACCCACTTATTCGCTTTTTATAATTAATCATAGGAGCATATTATGGAGGGAAAATTCCAATTATAATTCAGAATTTTCACACCCAAAATATCTCTTTTCTAAAATTAAACAATATTTTATGAAAAAAAAGATTGTGCACTGAAAATGCAAAAATTTTTACACTGACGGTTAATCACAACCCTTGATTTATGGTGAGTTTGTTGACTTTACTAATCAATATTTTAAAAGTCATATAAACGAAGAATCATGATTTAATGTCAGTGTAAAACTCTTTTACACTGTCAGTGCATACTAATTAAACTCATATTTTATAGATAGGTTTTTTTAAAAAAATTATAATGTTTTTCTATATATGCATCAAAGTTGAATAAATATTGCATAAAATTTATTAATTTATAAATAAATAAACAAGTATCTATAATATTGCATAAAATTTATTAATTTATAAATAAACAATTATCTATATATATATATATATCTATATCTATAATATTGCATAAAAATAGGGAGCAAAGCACGGTTGTAAACATTAAATACTTTCTTTAAAATGATTGTCCATTAATTTTATTTATTATCAATGCAAATGAAACAAAAATAGAAATAATTAATCTAATATGAAATTTAAATAATGTCATTTTATCAGATGTAATTATTGATAAACAATTGTTTTCATCTAGAATATTCATCATCGTAAGGTGTATTTTTAATCTTAAATTATTTTATTTTTATATAGTTTAATTTTACTTTTATGATCTAAATATGAGTGTGTTTACATACAATTTTTTTATTCCTACATCATATGAAATTTATTTAAATTCAAATATTAATATATTTTATGTCAATTTTCAATATCGGGCAAATTATTTGCTTTTTTTTTTTTTACTAAAAGGGGCTAAAACACAAAGAAAAAAATTATACAACTACTATCTAGTAAACGAAATAGACACATCTTCAAACAAATTATATTTATATTTTATACACTTTTTACTAAATTAACATTTATATATTAATAAACTTTATGTAAAGATTTATTTTCCCGTGATGTGAAAAAACGTTATAAGAAAAATGAAAAATGAAATTTCTGTTAATAAAACATAATTCAAATTAAAAAAAATGACTTGTTTTTATTAATTATTTTCAAAAAAAAATTAATGTAATACTTTAAGAAGTTTTATCTCCTAAATTAATTATTAATATTTTTCCTATGATTTAAATTTTTACCTCTGAATTGTATTTATTGTCATTGTAAATGAAACAATAATAGAAGATAATTATTTTAAATAGTGTTATTTTATTAGATATAATTAGTGATAGTCTAGTGATAAAGACTATTACTCAAACATTGCTTCTTTATATGAATCTTGCATACAAAATGTTGATATTCATTTGAGTTATTATATGTCGAGTACCATTACTGTCATATAGAATTACCATCCCCATGTGGTGTACTTTTACTCTCAAATTATGTCTTCTTATATATTTATTTTTGTGACGTAGATACTGTATAATGTGTTTTAATTTCATGCAAAATTTTAATTTCTAAATCTTATAAGAATTTACCCCGATAATTTGAATTTAAATATTAATATCTTTTGTATAAATTTTTTATCCTTAGGTGAATTATATATTTTTTTGTAATATATTATAACATAAATTATAAAAATCGATCAATAAAATCACAATTTAATTTAAAAATACCTTTTCATTTATAATAATTAGTTTGATTTTGATATAATTCACAATAAATTCACTTTAATTTAAAAATATTATATCAATATAACCTATAATCAATGAAAATTAGGAAAATAAATCAGCAAATCAAATTCAATTAGTTGAATAGATTTTCATGGACCTTTTTTAAAAAGAACTTATAGGAAAATAAATTAGCAAAATCAATTGTCCAAATCTTGCTATTTTCATTAAATGACATAAAACAAAATCAAGTATATGATAATGAGATTACATATCAAAACATGTGTCATTCAAGTTATTGACTAACAACAACTAACATTTACATTAAGAATTATAGAAAATGCCTATAAAAAATCATGAAATGGTGAATCTTAATCAATTAACTTTGTTTTGGTTCAAAATCAACAGATGTGTCAATCATGAAATGACGTACACTTTTTGAAAATGATTGTAGTAATTAAAGCAGAGTTGAAACAATTAATATCAAGAATTAATCAATTTAAATCCAGTAATATTAATCAACCCAAAAACAAAATATGGAAATTCAAACAAAAATAGCAAGAATTACTTAATTACTTATTCTTAACTTATTAATATATTAATCAGATTATGAAACACAATTTAAACCGTTAAATTGTATATATAACCAAATAATATGAAATATGTATTTAATTTTTTCGTTATTTAAATTTAAAAATACCAAATCAAAGAATAGAAATTGATTTTAAGAATTTAGAATTACTAAATCAACGAACAGAAATAGCTTTTAAGAATGTAAAATTACCAAATTAAAGAACAAAGGCATCATGAAACTTGATCAATTCTAGAAACGGATTTTAGAATAAAAAAATAATAATAAACAGATTTCACAAAAACAAAGCTATCTCACAAAACAATTCACCAAAATTCAAGTGATTTATTAATTAAAATAAAAAAATTCATCCCTGATTATATTTCAGAACGTAACAGATTTAAAAAAAAACTAATAAGACACAGATTTTAAGAAATAATGTTTACCAAATCAAAGAACAGAATGAGGTAACATACTGTTCTTAAAGATGATTTAAGAAGATGCACTAATCTGCAGAAGATACAAAGCACCATCCAGAACGCAGAGACTGAAAAAAAAAGTAGACAAATTAGGGTTTTTGGAAGTTAAGGATTTGAATTTTAGAAATTTTCAAAGGGGATATGTAAAAGGGAAATTTCATCTACTATCTTCACCATGGTCTGTGAAAATTCTTCAAATCTTAGTAACCTTTCAGATTTGCTAAGCCCAAACCGAACAAAAACATAGCATTAAGGTCATATGATTGAATAGGGTAAATTAAAACCAAAACACAATTTTAAAACCTACCGTCACCGCTGGGAGAGCCACAACAACTATGAACCAAAGGACGAAGAAGACGCTGAACGGAAGATACCTTCACCACAGTCTACCAATATTCTCCAGATCCTGATGACCTTTCAGATTTACAAACCCTAAACCGAACAAAAAGGGAAGATTCAGGTTATAGAGTTCAAGAGCATAACTTAAAATCAAACGCCGTTGAGAAACTTACCTTCAGAAATGTTGAAGCCGCATTAGCAACGGGAAGGGAAGAACGAAGAATCTACTGTAGCGAAGGAAGAGGGAAGAACGAAGAAGACACGGGAAGGGAGAAGAAGGTAATAAACAAATAGTACAGAGAGAGATTAGATAAATCTATCTATATATACATATCAAGGAATGAAGTCTAGGGGTATTTTAATTTCCCGCCTAAATGGGGTTAGTAATGTAATTAGCAATTGTTATAAATGTGGAGCCTACTATGGAGAGAAAGAAAGCCAATTAAAATTTAGATTTATGCCATCATTTATTCACCCACTTATTCTCTTTCGTTTAATTTGTCATTCTAATTAATGTGCATCATATTATGAAGAGAGAGAGAGAGTGTGTCATCCACCCCACTTATTCTCTTTCTATAATTAATCATAGGAGCATATTATGGAGGGAAAATTCCAATTATAATTCAGAATTTTCACTCCCAAAATATCTCTTTTCTAAAATTAAACAATATTTTATAGATATGTTTTTTTTTAAAAAAATATAATGTTTTCTATATATGCATCAAAGTTGAATAAGTATTGCATAAAATTTATTAATTTATAAATAAATAAACAAGTATCTATAATATTGCATAAAATTTATTAATTTATAAATAAACAATTATCTATATATATCTATATTTGTATCTATCGTATAAACAAAGATGAAGTGAAAACAAGAAAGTTTGCTGATGTGGCACTCTCATATGCATTCTATCCTTAGCCAATCTTCTTAGACACCTTCTATTTTTAGTAATAAATTTAAAATATATATATATATAAAATAAAAATGCATATAGTGGGATTTAAATGCTTAGATAGTGGGTTCTAATTGTTCTTTTTTACTACCCATTTTGTTTCCAATAATATGGTCGGTTACCAAAAAAATTTTAGTTTCCCATATTTATTTTCTTTTCTATTTCCCATGTATTTTTATCCAGAAATTCAAATTTTCCCACTTAAATTCCATTTCACATGCTTATAAATTTAGCTAGAACATTGGAAGCACAAACTTCTCTAAGCAGTTGCAGTTGCAGCAATGAGTTATATCCTCTCTCTCTCTCTTCCCTATTTTTTCTCTGTTTTTTGTTATTTCAGAAAAAAAATGTCTTTCTCTTCATTTATATGGTGCAATGGGGTGCAGGATATAGAGCAACAGTGTCATAGTGGTGCGACGATCGTGTGGTCGCCATCGATGGTGGTCGTGACTGGTAGGTGAGGTCCTCCATTCCGTCTCTATTTTTTTCATGTGATTCTTTATTTATGTTATATTAGTGAGTTCTAAAATCTGCTTTCTTTTTACTGATTTTGTTGTCTCTCCTATGCTTTTGAGGTTAAATCAAAAACTCAAAACATATTTAAAATATATAGAAGTTTCCTTTTCTTAATACAAATGAGAAGTTATTTACATATCCTTTCTTTTGAATATATGATGGTTGTGATACTTAAGTGACGATGCACTTCCTGTGGTTTAAGCACTTAGTGACATTTTGATCTTTCTTTATGATAGGGAAATGGTGTGGGAACACAGTACACATCTGAAATATACAACTACCACCCGAAGGCAAGAAGGCGGCTAGAGAGTCTTTGGAACAATAATAGAAGAAACAGGAAGATTGTTACTGAGATCCTTCCTACCAACAAGTTCTACTGGGCAGACATGTATCATCAACAATACCTTCAAAATGGCATAGCCATAGATTAATATGTGTTTTATTTTTTTTAAATAGAACTTTATGCTGTTGTAAATGGAGAGGATGGAATGTGTTTTTTTAATTATATTTCCCTTATGGATTGAATTAATTTTTAAAATATTTTGCTAGTTTTAAAAGCACTTAATTTTTAAATTTTTAATTACGTTCCTTCTGATCCAAAATTTTCATTAAGATTTGAAAGAAGGCAATTTTCAATATCTCTGTGTTTTGGAATAACCATTAATAAAAGTCAAGGACAATCTTTGGCACACGTTGACCTTTTTTTTCCAAAACCACTGTTTACACATGGGCAGTTATATGTTGCAGTCTCTAGAGTGAGGTAAAGAAAAGTATGAAAATATTAATCCTAGATGAAGATGGAAATACTTGCTCTTCTACAAAAAAATGTTGTTTATAAAGAGGTTTTTTGTGATGTTTAATTTATTTCAAGCAACATTGTATTTTTGTAGGCAATGATGGAATTTTGAATGATTATAATTTGTTTGGTTTAAATTTTGAGGTTTTTACTTTTGCAAATATGGACTTTATTTTCACTAATTTGTACTCATTTCTTAAACTATTATTGTAAATATAAAATTGATTCTTTAATATTTCAACTATAGTATTATGAAATTTATTTTTATATAAACCCCAAAGGCCAAAATTTTCCCGTGCGAATGCACGGGTCACCATGCTAGTTGGTTTTAAAGTAATGGGGTATTGGAAAGGTGTATGGCTCATTGGAAGAGTAATAGACTAATAGATGCAGATTAGAATTAAGAAATTTGAGAAATTTATTTATTGTTTAGGAGGTTTCTGACTAATAGTGGAAGAGTAAACAAAAAAGGAAAGAGAATTAGTGAATTCCATAATTACAATTACTAATCTAAAATTTGATTGGCACATTCTGTTACCATTAATAATACCACATTTATTGTATAGGCCAATTACAATTTTAACCTCATTTTGGGCGAGAAAAAATTGCCCTAAGACTTCATTATACTTTATATATATGTGTGACCTTTCAGATTTACAAACCCTAAATTGAACAAAAAGAGAAGATTCAGGTTATATAGTTCAAGAGCATAACTTAAAATAAAAACACCGTTGAGAAACTTACCTTCAGAAATGTTGGAGCCGCATCAGCAATGAGAAGGGAAGAACGACGAACCTACCGCAGCGGAGGAAGAGGGAAGAACGAAGAAGACACGGGAAGGGAGAACACGCAATAAGGTAATAAACATAGAGTACAAAGAGAGATTAGATAAATTGGTTTTAAAGTATTGGGTTATTGGAAAGGTGAGTTGCTCATTGGAGAGTAATAGACTAATAAATGCATAGTAGAATTAAGAAATTTGAGAAATTTAGGTGGTGAACTTAGCCAAGAGAGGGAAGTTAGAAGTAGGGTAAGAATTCAGATGTTAAGTGTTAGGGAATCCATTAGGAATCATGAGTTTTAAAAGAGTTTAGAAGAGGAAACAAGAGTTAAGCCAATTGACTGTAGGTCAAACCTAGAAGGAACCGCACCCTGTATCAGAGAGGAGTATAAAGGTTCGAGAATGAGGAAATTAGTTTGGTTAAAGAAGAATTAAGTTGAAAGGAAGGATTAGGAGAAAGAGTTAAGGAGAGGAGCTACACCCGAGATCTTAGCCATTAAATGTGGAAGAATAAGCTTTGTGGTCAAGGGAATGGATTCGTTAAGAATTAGAGTGGGGGAAGGTTTGGATGACAAGAACTAAGTTTGAAGAAGGTTTTCTTGGAGAGGAATTAGGTTTAAGAAGGAGAGAATTGGATTGGAATCAAAGACGGGCAAGAACCAAGGTTGTTGCTTGATTTCGGGTTTTAAGTCTAATGACCTTGGTGCACTAAATTGCAAATATCTAGAGTTGAAGATGTCCAATTGAGGTGATTCCACTTGGAATAGAAAGCTAAGATCCAGGGCTTCAGTTTGATATGCTATAAGATAGGGTTCCGATCTGATTTGCACCTTCAAAACAAAGCGTATTCTCGCTCAAGCGAGAAAGGTCTCGCTTGAGCGAATTATGCAGTAAAATGAGGGATTTGAGATTCTGCATATCTCGCTTGAGCGAGAATTCTCGCCCAAGTGAGAATATTCCAGAGAGGATGCATTTTCGTGATCATTCTCGCTCAAGCTAAAATGGTTCGCTTGAGCGAAAATGACCATCTTCCAGAGAGGATGCATTTTCGAGATTTCTCGCTCAAGCGAGGATGACAGTTACAGAATTTAAAATACGAATGGAGACGGTTCCCACTCAGTTCTATCTTCTCGTTTTTGATATTCCAGAGAGAGAAAGAAAGGTTTTCAGTGAGATGAAGTCCCATTGAAGAACAAGGAAGGTTTTTCACCTCCAAGATCAAGTCCCCCATCAACCTACTCACCTCCAACGCTCCCTTTCTTCCGTTCGTTCTTCGTATTTTCGACTCTCAGTTGGGTGTGACTCTCACTTGTTTGTTATTATTGCTGTCAGAGCATGACCCCCATTCTTCTTCCCCTTTCCTTCATGGAATAATGATGTATGTATGAGATAAACTTAGAAAATATGAATGCATTGATGATTGGATGTATTGAATTGCAAAACCATAGGGTAGATGACTTGAATGATTATGTATTATGAACCTTGAATATGTTATTATGGAATCATGGGCCTTTGGCCATCACAGTCATGAGTTATGAGTTAAGATATCACATGGCTTATAGCCATCATAGAGCCTCCGAGCTATCATAGGGTCATTGACCGTCATAGGCCTTCGGGCAATCTATTTAAGAAAGACGGGGTAACCATATTGAACTCCTGGCCAAGAGGGAGATGGGGTCCCCAATCACAGAATGAATTATGATTTGAATATTATTTAAAACTTAATCATAGGTAGCCCTGGACGACGATCCTTGGTTACATGGCCGAGCGCTCATCACAGTCACGTTACAGAGAAAAGACCCCGGGTGTCGGGTAACAACACCGTCACAGTCATGCATTGCATCATAACATTGTTCTAATGATGATAAACCATGTTTAATTGCCTTTATTTATGATGCCCTGGATAAATATGTGTCTTTGTGATGGTTCTTGGTTGTTTCCCCACACAGCAGACACTTGTCACACTCACTGGGACGTTGGTCTCACCCCACTCCGTGGGAATATATTTCAGATGTGCATGATACTCCACAGGATAGTGACGAGCAGTAAAAGACTCATGGATAGAGATAGTTTCATGTTTCGTTATGTTGATGTACTTAATGTTGCTTAGAACCATTACTACTATTAATTAGGATGTTCTTAGGGAATTATTAGGTTACTATTTTGTATTGCATTGGTACCTTGGAGGCAGACTTGTTTAGATACTCTTGATTTATGTATGTAATTGATGGGTTTCTGGAAAGCGAACCAAAAATCCAATAGTATAATAGTAAGAAGAGTTATCGTATCCACAGGGAATAGTCAATTCGCGTATATTCATGGTCTATTTATCAAGAGACAAATAACAGATTTGTGAGCATATTATGCGTGGAAATTATAAATTGCAAATTAATAATTAATGAAATAGAAAGGAAGAGTTAGAGACACTTTACTTGGATTAGGATTGGACTTCATATCATCACACCCTTCGTGCATGTAAAAACTATCTATTATTTTAGGTTTACTCTATAATACTGTAGACAAACTATATTGCTAAGACCCCGAGTTACCATCGGCCTCACACACTCAAAGGTAATCCATGCGGGCTCTCCCAGGCGACAGACTTACCCTCGACTTATTTTGCTTTCTTTTTATTCCGTTTGTAAAAGAACTAATTGATAAACGAGGCCTACTCCTCTGGACGCACCTTCGCTAGAGTACTGTCACTACCCATCACTCATTAGAATACATCCACGTTTCGCTTCTTGGATTGACAATCAACTAATCCTTTGCTATCGGTAATTTAATAACCATGCCTATCCTGTAGACGCCCTTCATTAGAGTACTCACACTACCCATCAATCACTAGCAACGCCCATGTTTCGGTTCACTAGCTACCTAGTCCTCTTATTCACTCAGAGAATGGGTTTCTTCAGAATCCGCTCCCCCATCCTCAATCCTAGTCGAAACTAGCCTATAACTCCGGTGCAAGCGCGGAAGTTAGGAATTAAGCACAGAATAAGATTACCAATATTATAGACAGAGAGGTCAGGAAATAATAATATAGAGTTTACATACACTTGGGGATAGAATCAATTACATCCAATCCTAATGGAGAGTTAACTACACAAGGTAGCCATACAAACCACCGAAGATGTTGTCACCATCTTCAATCCTTGTGAAGCGCTCCTCCTCTCCTACTCTAAAATTAGCTTTGGTGCATAATCACTGAAATATGACTGAATTACAATAATCGTACACCCCTTGATCTGGTGCAATGAGGTCCTATTATAGTCTAAGGAAAGACAAGGAAAATTGGGGAGAAATCTATCTAAAAACGGCAACAGGGCACGGATCTTCATAACTTGCGCTTCTCCCTGCGCTACAGCGGAGGTTGCAGCGCAGGATCCAGAGAGCTACGCTTCACCCTGCGCTACAGCACAAGTTGAAGCGCATAATGCGTCCTGTAGCTTCAATCTTTCTCTTTTTAACTTGATCTCTCCCCGAGACTGGTTTTGGTTTATTTGTCTTTCCTTGTTTCCCTTTATTTGATGAAGTCTTTGTATTTATTGAGCATCTTTGATTTATTTGGGAAGGTTGTCTACAGAATCCTTGTTTGATTGGCAGAGATATCTTCATTAATGGCTCTCAGATATTCTTCAAATCTTCATTATTGCTCACAAATAATCTTCTAGTCTTCATTAATTTCCTTCAATCAAACTTCAAATTTTGCAGATATCTCCCTTATTTAATGTTATCTTTCCTTCAAATCAAATCTTTGCAATATCCTGCAAAAATCAGCAATATTTCTATAAAAATAGCATCAAATTCAAATCTCAGATTAATAAATACAATTTATCTAATATTTAATAAAAAGGTATTAAACTGGGGCAAAACTACCATTTTATCCTTGACAAGTGAACTAAAAAGTGCTCTAATTTATCAACTAATTTTCACTTATCAAAATACCCCCCAACTTAACTTCTTGCTTGTCCTCAAGCAAGAGACCTCTTTGCAATCAAAAATCAATTCTATTCCCTGTGTAATCAAAAAATTCAAAAACAAATTCAAGGAACTTTTCATCATCTCCTTGTTAAGCAGTAGTCACTTTCCAAACATAAGAAAAAATCAGGATTAAGAGATGTTACCAATCCTCAATCAGAATAGAACACAAACATCAGTCAAACTTCTAAAAAATAGCAATTAAAGCAGTGAGTGATGAACCAAGGAAATCTCTCATTCTCACGGGTAAGTGTTTCCCTCAATCTTTTTCACCACCGTTGAACAACTAGAATTGATAGTTGCTTCCAACATCTGAACCTGCAAGTAGTTAATATGGATCAAAAGGTCTTTCCTTTGGTTGTAATGAGGCTGGGCTATCAAGAAATCATGGTTTTTCTGGATATGCAAAGAACACTTTGAAGAGAGCATCTTGTGATTATGCTTGGGACTTCTCTCCATCTACCATGTCATTGTTGAATTGTCACCCTTTCTCAGCTGGCCTATTTGTTTGAAGAAGTATTCCCCCTAACTCATTCAATTCCTCACTTTTGTGCAGTTTTTTTTTTGACATAAACAATAACATAGAGAATTTATTTGTGGGGGAGTATCCTTCTTTGTGATTTCTTGTGCCTGCTCTTTGAATCTCTTTGACCTTTCAATTCACCAATCTTTTGTCCCATTTTGTTGTGTTGCACCTTGCTCTCTATCCCAAGTGTGAAGGGACATGGTATGATCATTAATCATGGCTGGGGTGCATCAAAGGAAATATGAAAGGCTCAAATGGGCAATCAATAAATGGAAACATTTAATCAAGGTTGGCTATTTGGCACTGAGCACAATATTATAATCACAAAATATGCCTTTGTCACTTCCATATCTTCCACTAGCAAGACAAAATTCAGAAACTCAAGCAATAACAGTTGACAAGCAGCGGTGAAAAACTCTCAATATCAGTGTTTGGGCTCTCAGCTCACCGGTTATTGGCTAAAATTCCTTGATAAAGCACTTACTGGTTTTAATTAACTATCCTGATAGGTTCTCTTGAGAAGTATCCTAATCCTAACTGATTATGGAGTTAATCACAAAACCCTATCATCTTTCCTAGTTTGGTTAGTTAAACTACTTAATTACAGAGTTTTTGAAAAAGTTGCCTTAATTCCTAATTTCCTAAGGTCCTAAAAAGTCCTAAAAATTTTAAAAATTTAATAGAAAAACAAAATAAGTACTGCCTAATATAGATGATGTATCAGTGGTATACAATACATATCAAAAGAAAATAAGAAAATAAGAAAATAAGAAGCAAAATAAGAAAATAAAATGAAAAAGAAAAAGAAAAGAAGGAAAAGCACCAAATAGGGAAGAAAAAATCAATCATCCCGGTCCATGTGAGCAGCTCCATTCTCAGCTCCGGCATCAGCTGCTCCATCCCCCCCTGGGAAAATAAGCCTGTCCCCAAGCCACTGTAAATAATCATGGAACTGCGCAGGGGTCATGGGGTCCACACGAGCCTGATAATGTCTACTCTGAAAATGAACAACTACTCGGTGAATAGTGGACATCTGAGCCATCAAATGAGTGTGTTGGGCCTCAAGACGTTGGGCCCAAACAGGAGCATCCATGTCTGCTTGTGGTGGTGGTGGTGGTGGTGGTGCCTGCTACTGCTGCTGCTTCTCAACCTGTAACTCCTCAGTCGGGATATAGTTGGATTCAATGTATGCTCTGGTCATGGGAAGTGCGATGCGAACCCTAGGGTGTATATTCACACCCCTAGATTTGCAGAGTGTTGTGATAAGAGAGGTGAAGCCAAGCTTGATCTTAGAGTTAGGGGTCCTACGCCCCACAGAAGATGCAAAGTCTAATACCTTCTGGGTGATGACTCGTGAGACATTGATAACAGCGCCGGTGAGGATAGTGTAGATGAGGTGGGCCATGGGCATAACTACATCAGAAACATGCCTGGTAGGATGAATGTTGGCCAGTATCAGCACTGTCCACATCTGAGCTATGCTCCTCATATCTTTCCTGTAGATCCTAGCAGCCTCCTGATATGCATTCCTTTCAAAGGAAGGCCCTGGTAAACAAAGCAGCTGAGCAGTCTCGAGATCAAGGGGATCATTGCCATGAAGCCCCACAGCCTGCATCATCTCGTGGTATTGGCACTTCACGAGGTCTCTGTCCTCCTCTATGGGATATCCTAGAAGTGCATTGATTGCATCGCAATCAAATCTGATAATCTGTCCTCGAACATAGGACTCCCTCCTGCAGTTAACGCCGTGTTCCCCAATGGCGTTGGCATAGAATTCTCTGACGATGTCTAGGTCAAAATAGTTGTCAGGGCGACTGAGGCGGTCCCATTGCCTCCTGTGAAACTCAGCAGAGAACTCCTCATATTCCCCCTCCTGGAGGATGACTGGTCGCTCCAGGATGAACTTGCAATCAGCAATGTCAGTGTATGCTTCAAAGGACTTGAGGTCCTTGAAGCGATGAGGGTCAAACTCAGGTTCCCTTTGGGGGGCCTTCCTCTTGGAACCCCCTGTGCCTCTCCTAGAGGAACTAGCACCACTGACATTCTTCGTGCGAACCATCTGCAAAGCAAAAGCAACTCAAAATTATTTATGCATCTTAATATTTAATTGCTCATAATTATGAAATAAATGGCCAATAAATTTCAATAATTAGAGCAATCAATTAACCAAACAAATGTGCATAAAAATTTTGATTTTAAATATTAACAAATAAATGCCAATTAATTAATTAAGACATGCTAAAGTGATCAGTTAAAGCAAGTCCTAAACAATTCTAAACAGGCAAAGTGAGAACCAAACTCATGCTAAAAAATCATGTCATCAGTAACATGCAATATTGCACAATCATTTATGTATGGGCATGCAAAAATATTAGAGCAATTAATTAAGCATACATGCACCAACAAAATAATTTGCAGAAATCACTGAGCACTCAAAAACTATCACCTAAGCAAAAATGAATAAGTCACAAAGAATCCTAACCACATGCAATCTAATTTAAAGCACTATGAACAATTATTTCTTTCCTAAAGGTTCCTAGAATTCTAAGATTTCCTATCCTAAGGTCATGCTCAAATAAAATAAAAAATCAAAATTTCAATCGGTTAAAAAGAAAGAAAACTATAAAAACATACCTGGTATAAGCTTAGAAACTGAAAATGAAGGCTATATGAGTAAGAAAAGGCAAAGCAAAGGTTAGGAATATCAGAGAAAAGACAAGGGAGAGAACGAAAGGAAGTTCAAAATGAACTCCTACGTTCAAAATGGGGATATAAATATCCCGCTTCCTGCGCTACAGCGCAGAGTGGAGCGCGTTCTGCTTCAGAAGTTGAAGCGTTCCGCTGCGCTTCACCCTGCGCTACAGCGCAGAGTGAGGCGCAAAAGTCAGAGAGTCACTTTATTTTATTTTAATTTTGCGCTTCACCTGTGCTATAGCGCAGGTTGAAGCGCAAATCTGCAGTATTTTTATGCTTCTGCTTCTGCTATTCCTAACTGGTTCCATGCATTCCCTTAAAATTTAGATCCTTCATTTTAACAATCTCCTATTTAAACAGGTAAATCCTAAAACTAAAAATTAACAACATGAAAATTAAATAAAATTAAAACTTACAAAGACTGGGTTGCCTCCCAGGAAGCGCTTGTTTAACGTCTTTTAGCTCGACGCCTAGTTACTCAACCCTTTTATGGTGGCCTCAAGTGGAGGATGATGTTTGACTCCATACCAGTTTTTCCTTTGAGCTCCCATCCTCCATGCCAATTTTTGACTCTTCCATCACTGTCACTGTCTTCCTCAGTATCAGATGTTGATCTCCTTCTCCTCTTAAATTTGAACTCCCATATTGCCTTTGGATGCTTTATCCTCATCCTAGACTTCCTCAGAAATTAGGAGCCTGGCAACTTGGTTGGATTTTTGGAAATAGCATCAGTTTGTTGTAACTTGGGCGTACCTCTATGAAACGTAATACTTTCATCTTTTGAGCTCAATTCATATTTTCCTCGATTAACATCAATGATCATCTTAGCAGCTTTCATGAAGGGTCTTCCTAAAATTAGGGGGACTTCAGTATCCTCCTCTTCTGTCTTTGCAATGTAGAAATCAACAACATATGCAAATTTATCCACTTTGATTTAAATATCCTCTAATATCCCATGAAGGAATTGAGCGAATTTATTTGCAAGAAGTAACCTCACATTTGCAGGCTTGACCTGCACATTACTCAACTTGTTAAAATACGATAGCGGCATCAAATTGATGCTCGCTCCAAGATCTAATAAAGCATGAGTAAGAGGTAGATTGTCAATAGAGATGGGTGTAGTAAACCTACCTGGGTCAAGTGACTTACTTGTGACTAAGACTTTTTCTTCATGATGTTCCTTTTGTGCTGCTTCTTCATCTTGTTGAGCAACTTCCTCTTGAAGCAATTGTTCTTCAAAATGATTTCTTCTTCCTCATCAAGTTCCCCCTCCTCTGACTTGTTGCCATCAGTAGCAATCAAGTTGCATTGTTCCTTTGGATTGGTTTGGGTCACAACTAAGAAGTGTTGTTGCCTGTGCTCTGCCATCTCAGTCGCTAGCTGACCCACTTGACTCTCTAGAGTCTTGATTGATGCCTCAGTAGTTTTCTTGAATCCACTAAATCATTGCACAAGGTCATCAATTTTACCTTCCAAAGTGTTCAGTTTATCATATGTTGAAGGCTGCTGTTGGTAAGGTGGTTGTCTTGTTCCTCCATTCTGACTCCAACCTGAGTTGATTTGGTTATTTCTCCAACCTTGTGAATATTGATTGTTGTTATTGTTGGAGTAATTCCCTTGCCTTCCCTGGTTACCCATGAAGTTGACTTGTTTTGGTTGTGTTCCTTGGCTAGTACATTGACCATTTAGATGGTCACCTCCATAGAAATCACAAATCAATGGTTGGGCTTGGATGGGTTCTGAGTAGACAGCTTTGAGTTGTTGAGGGAGTGCCTTCAATGTCTCAGTGAGTGCTTCAAGTTGATGTTTAATGAGCTTGTTCTCAGCTAACAGAGAATCACTTTGATTGAGTTCCAGCATCCCTTTCTTTGGTAATTGCGCGGGCTGTCTTCCACTTTGAGCTTGTTGATCTTTTTCTGCAAAGTGGTTGATGATTTCTAGCGCTCAATCAACTTCTGCAGATAAGATAGTTCCACCTGCTGCCGCATCTATGAATGAACTTGAATCTGAACGGAGTCCCTTGCATAATATGTTGAGTTGGGCTATATCCTCATAGCCATGGTTGGGACAATTGCGCAGCATAGACTTGTATCTTTCCCAAGCTTCACAAAGTGGCTCATCAATCCCTTGTCTGAAGGTAGAAATATCTGCTTTGGCTTCTATATGCTTCCCTGGTGGGAATAATCTTGTCAAGAATTTCTCTTCAACCACGCCCCAATTGGTTAGGCTTTGATTTGGGTGTGATTGCAGCCATTCCTTAGCTTTACCTATCAAAGAGAAAGGAAACAAGCGTAAGTAAACAGATTCTAAATTACCTTCCTCGAAACCCATAGTACCAATCAATTCATAAAAATTAGAAAGATGAGCATTTGGATTTTCATGATCCAATCCAGCGAATTGATGTGCACTAATGAGGTTGAGATGTGCAGTCTTCAACTCCAAAGCTCTTGTGTTTGGTGGTAACACAATGCTTGAGAAGTGACGTGGTCCTTGATGGGAGATATAATCTCCTAGAGTCCTTCTTGGACGTTCCTCTGCCATGTTTTTGGGTTCCTCAACAAGTGTTTGTCTTCTTCTTCTCTCGTTCCTACCTCTGTTCTTTCGCGACGTCCTTTCTATTTCCGGGTCGAACTGTAATTGATTGGGGGACGCCTGACCTCTCAGAAGCATAAATAAGAAACTTTGAAAAAGGTAAGTGTGGAAGAAAATAATAATAGAAAAAACAATAAATTTCCTAAGATAATAATAGATCCTAAAAATAATAAAGTAATAAATAGAAGAATTCCTAAGAAAACAAATAAAAAATCCTAAAATAAAAACTTGATAACTAGACCACCAAGATCTACACGAATTGGAAAACGTTCCCCGGCAACGGCGTCAAAAATACTTGATGGATTTCTGGCAAGCGAACCAAAAATTCAGTAGTATAATAGTAAGAAGAGTTATCGTATCCACAGGGAACAGTCAATTCGCATATATTCGTGGTCTATTTATCAAGAGACAAATAATATATTTGTGAGCATATTATGCGTGGAAATTATAAATTGCAAATTAATAATTAATGAAATAGAAAGGAAGAGTTAGAGACACTTGGATTAGGATTGGACTTCATATCATCACACCCTTTGTGCATGTAAAAACTATCTATTATTTTAGGTTTACTCTATAATACTATAGACAAACTATATTGCTAAGACCCCGAGTTACCAGCGGCCTCACACACTCAAAGGTAATCCATGCAGGCTCTCCCAGGCGATAGACTTACCCTTGACTTATTTTGCTTTCTTTTATTCCATTTGTAAAAGAACTAATTGATAAACGAGGCCTACTCCTCTGGACGCACCTTCGCTAGAGTACTGTCACTACCCATCACTCACTAGAATACATCCACGTTTCGCTTCCTGGATTGATAATCAACTAATCCTTTGCTATCGGTAATTTAATAACCATGCCTATCCTGTAGACGCCCTTCATTAGAGTACTCACACTACCCATCAATCACTAGCAACGCCCATGTTTCGGTTCACTGGCTACCGAGTCCTCTTATTCACTAAGAGAATGGGTTTCTTCAGAATCCGCTCCCCCATCCTCAATCCTAGTCAAAACTAGCCTATAACTCTGGCGCAAGCGCGGAAGTTAGGAATTAAGCACAGAATAAGATTGCCAATATTATAGACAAAGAGCTCAGGAAATAATAATATAGAGTTTACATACACTTGGGGATAGAATCAATTACATCCAATCCTAATGGAGAGTTAACTACACAAGGTAGCCATACAAACCACCGAAGATGTTGTCACCATCTTCAATCCTTGTGAAGCGCTCCTCCTCTCCTACTCTAAAATTAGCTTTGGTGCATAATCACTTAAAGATGACTGAATTACAATAATCGTGCACCCCTTGATCTGGTGCAATGAGGTCCTATTTATAGGCTAAGGAAAGACAAGGAAAATTGGGCAGAAATCTATCTAAAAACAGCAACAGGGCACGAATCTTCGTAACTTGCGCTTCTCCCTGCGCTACAGCGCAGGTTGCAGCGCAGGATCCAGAGAGCTGCGCTTCATCCTGCGCTACAGCTCAGGTTGAAGCGCAGAATGCGTCCTGCAGCTTCAATCTTTCTCTTTTTAACTTGATCTCTCCCCGAGACTTGTTTTGTTTGATTTGTCTTTCCTTGTTTCCCTTTATTTGATGAAATCTTTGTATTTATTGAGCATCTTTGATTTATTTGGGAAGGTTGTCTGCAGAATCCTTGTTTGATTGGTAGAGATTGTGAGAGCCGGAGGCTGATGAGGGCGGGGAGTGATCGCCGGTGCAAAGAGGCACGGACAAGGAGCGGCTCCTAGCAGGCTTCTAAGCAAAAAGGGACACATGGATGAACCGAGCCCACACCTGAATGAGAGGGATCTAGAGGCTGTGCAGGTATGGGACTGCACAGTTGAAAATAGCTTAAAGGAAATTGTTGGGGAGAACTATACCAACAAGATGCATCTTCTTTTCGGAAGCCCATAACATAAGAACTCCATAGTTAAGCTGCTTGGCTTGGAGCAATTCTAGGATGGGTGACCTTCTGGGAAGTTTCCCGGAAAGTGTGTAAGTGAGGACAAAGCATACTGGAAAGACTCGTGTGGTTTGTGGGGACCCCTCATCACTCCTGCAAATGGCTCGGGGGGCGTTACAAATGGTATCAGAGCCGAGCCTCTCCCAGTACGGTGTGGTTCAGGGATGAACCAGGCGGAAGCTGGTGGGCATGTGAGAGCCGGAGGCTGATGAGGGCGGGGAGTGATCGCCGGTGCAAAGAGGCACGGACAAGGAGCGGCTCATGGCAGGCTTCTAAGCAAGAAGGGACACATGAATGAACCGAGCCCACACCCGAATGAGAGGGATCTAGAGGCTGTGCAGGTATGGGACTGCCACAGTTGAAAATAGCTTAAAGGAATTGTTGGAGAGAACTATACCAACAAGATGCATCTTCATTTCGGAAGCCCATAACATAAGAACTCCATAGTTAAGTGTGCTTGGCTTGGAGCAATTCTGGGATGGGTGACCTTCTGGGAAGTTTCCCGGAAAGTGTGCAAGTGAGGACAAAGCATACTGGAAAGACTCGTGTTGGTTTGTGGGGACCCTCATCACTCCTGCAAGCGGCTCGGGGGCGTTACAGAGATATCTTCATTAATGGCTCTCAGATATTCTCAAATCTTCATTATTTCTCACAAATAATCTTTCAATCTTCATTAATTGCCTTCAATCAAACTTCAAATCTTTCTATCTTTCCTTCAAATCAAATCTTTGCAATATCCTACAAAAATCAGCAATATTTCTATCAAAATAGCATCAAATTCAAATCTCAGATTAATAAATACAATTTATCTAATATTAATAAAAATGGATTAACTGGGGCAAAATTACCATTTTATCCTTGATAAGTGAACTAAAAAGTGCTCTAATTTATCAACTAATTTTCACTTATCAGTAATGTTTGGAGCTTTAGTAATTGTTGGATTACTCAAGCGATTGTGTTGTATGCCGATACGCGAAATGAACGAAATGATTTCACGAATTTGGAAATAGTGCTCCCAACAGGCAATATTTCTGAATTTAGAAATTAGGACGTTACACTTACCCCACACACACACACATATATATATATTATAGGTAATAGCCAACTAATTAATTATTGATTAGTGTACTAGTGTTGGCCATTTTTGCTATTTTTCTATTTGGTTTGAGTGTGAGAGATCTTCACTGAGTCATTTTCGTGAGGTCATAATGTTCCTCCTCATTGTTCACAATGATTCGGATTATTCTCACACCGACGTCGAAGAAACATTTTAAATTGATTAAATTAAAGTTCACAAGCAATTACTATTCGCAGTCCCAAATTGCAGATTAAGAATAAGTCAATCCTTGCCAGATGATGAGATTAGCTCAGCTGGTAGATATATAATCTCAGTAGCCTCATCTTCTTAATCCACTCGTGATCTATGAAGCTACAAAAAGTCAACTTTATGTGCCTCATCTTCAATTTTGATGATAAAATACATGATCTTATTTATTAAAAAATTAACTATTAAAATTGTGAGGAAGTGATGTGTTAAAATTTTAACTATTAGTATTTCAATAAAAAGATTATGATTATACACTTTATTCTCTTAACCATGTGATTGGATTAAGTAATTCTAAATTACTAGATAATTCATGTGTGAGTATAATAAAAGAAAGAATTTCAAATAACAAATAAGAGATTTTCACGATAATTAGGAGGAAATTCAAATGACACGCCATAAATCATACCATGAAACAACTACTCACACAAGAGTAAAATGTTTTTAGTGCCTCTAAAATACTAACTTTTTGTTTTCGTCCCTCTAATTTTAATTTATTTTTGGGTTTCATCCATGTAAAATATTAAACCTTTAAAAATAGTGTCTATCTTCATATTCAACTGTTAAGTGATGAAGTTGCTAACAAAATTTCCCATTCAACAATCCTATGTGGCAATAACTTATTTACGCATGGAAATATCATTTTATGACTTGGAATATTATGTTGCTTTTACACTTTCGTGAGTTAGAATTGGTAAATTGTTAATTATGAAACCCTAAATGCTCTCGGTGTTCACTCTACCTCCACTCGTCTGACTCGGCTAAGTTCTTCATTGTAAGGATCAAAATCCCCCATGAATGTTTTAATAATGACAACCTCTCAAATTTCAGCTAGTATAAATTTTGATTTGATGTACTAATGATTTTAATTTGAGCATGTGTTAAGAAAGTACAGATCTATAGATCCTCCAGATGATATCCAATATGAAATACTAAGAACAGAAGAAACAAAATCAATATTTCATCTCTAAAGCATGAAAGAAGATATAGCTCACTTCAAGAAACTCAGCAAACCATTAAAGAAGCAAGAAAGCAGTTGAGAAGAAATAACAAAGACAATATCATCCATTCAGAAGAAACAAAGGTCTATCAGAAGAAGTAGAATGTTGATTGTAACAAATAAAGTGACCTGAGCTTACTGAATGAAGAAAACATGCCCAGAAGAAAGGGGAAAATAAAGAGTGATCATATTAGAAGGAAGATTCATTATTAAATACTCTGCAAAAGAATGCATCCTCTAGTAATCCCAGTTTTATTCTTCTGCAGAATATCAGAACTTTGTGGAAATTAATGTGAAGTCTATTAATCAGTTTGAGCATTCAAACTTGACTCAAAGACTTAACATCCTGTAGTTTTAATGATTAACAAATAAGATTATATAAACAGATTCTACTGAGAAAGGTATTGGTTTGTTGATTGTGTTTCAGGATGAAATAATAATCAGAAGATTAGGATCAGAAGAACAAATGCAGGATCAAGGATAAAGAAGTTGTCTGAAGACGTGAAGACCATATGAAGCATTCTGGAGAAAAAGAAGTTGTCTGAAGACGTGAAGACCATATGAAGACAACATAAAGCATTATGAAGAAAAGAAGCTGTCTGAAGCAAGGAAGCCTTCTGAAGAAAAGAAGCTGTCTGAAGCAAAGAAGCCTTCTGAAGAAACGAAGCTGTCTGAAGAAGCAGGACTCGTCTGAAGAGTTAGAGCTGTCTGAAGTATCAGTGTTGTCTGAAGTCTCACTTATGACGTGGTACTCTCTGCTGAAGCTTGTGAAGACTTTTTTGAACCTCTGCTGCACGTACCTTTTTCAAACACGTTTATGGCAAGAAATACAGAGACCTTTCCTGGTGATTTTGAATTTCATACACCAATGAGGAATCTCTTCAACGCAGAAATTGCAGCAACAACGATGGCAGTTTTATAGCAGCACCAACGTTGTACTCTGTCAGAATTATGAAGACACCCAAAAGCGTGTCTCACGATGGATTAAATAGCATTCAATGCTTTCTCTAAAGGGTGGTATCACAACGGAAATATCATCATCACCAATTCAAAGAAAGCACAAGAAAAGCTCAGGAGACCTAAGCAGAAGCAACAAAGAGAAATGTTTGAATAACATATTTTAATTCAAACATACTTTACCATCTGCAAGAAACAGCCATTGAAAAAGACACCTCACTCAAAGAAGAAAGGAGAAATGGTGTCAGGAAGCAAACAAAAAAGGAGCTTATACAAAATAAGCAAGAGGACAAATCCAACGGATACCTCCTCATATACACTCCTAAGAAAAGCAGAGAAAATCAGAAGTCAGCTGAAGAAAAGTAAAAGGATATCAAGAGAGAGAAAATGCAAAATAATATCAAGAAAATCTCTCTAAAAGGGCTCATCTACAAAAGTGTCAGAACAAGACCGTCTGAACACTTATCTGCTAAAGAAGAAGCAACCGTTTGAGACACCATTACATAACGGCTATATGAGCCACATTATCAACATCTCAACGATATTATGAATCATCTTCAAACGGCTATATTCCTACAGAACATATAAATAGCCTCAAGGAAGAATTTGAAGATGTTGAACTCATTCACATGGTTCAATCAGTTGATCAAGATGCATCAGAAAATTCTATCAGTGTTGACCACACTTACTTGAATCAACTATGCTAGTCAAGATTGTAGCTGTTCAGTTGAACAACCTACGAGGCTGTGCTTAATCTCATATGAACCAAGAATGGTTTGAAGCTGTAAGTATGCCTTGGTTTTTCCAATGATACGGGTGAGAATGTAACCCATGGAAACCAATGGCTGGAGAACAAGGCTGGAGCTTAAAGTCAGCATCTACCTAGCCAATTCTCAGAGGATGTTATTCCTCTTATCAGAGACAGGATTGTACTCAAACTCATACACTTCTATCACTGTCTTAACCTTGTACTTAGAATTTTTCATTGTATCCTGAGTAGTACTCAGTTAACCTCTATTACAGGAAAAGATTAAGTTTATGTTTCGTGGAAACTTAAACTTAGTTTAATTTAAAAACACTTTATGTGTCTGAGAGCCTAGAGAGGCTTGGTGGAAGAAAGAATACTCTACACTTGAATAAGTGTCTGAGAGCCTGGAGAGGCTTGGTGGAAGAAAGAATACTCATGGTAGAGCCTGGAGAGGCTTGATAGAAAAGAATACTTGTGGTAGAGCCTGGAGAGGCTTGATAGAAAAGAATACTTGTGGTGTCTGGAGAGACTGTACTCGTTGTGTCTGGAGAGCTGTACTCGTTGTGTCTGGAGAGACTGTACTCACACTCAAGCTTTGTAATCTGAATATTCATATAGTGGAAATCCAGTGGTTGTTTGCCATTGGGACTGGATGTAGCTCACGGGTTTGTGGGTGAACCATGATAAATTCCTTGCCTAAGTTCTCTTACCCTTATCTTTTATTAATTCTTTTTTATACAAATCAAGAGGTCAGATTAGTTAATCTGATATTTCAAAAAGGGGAACAAAACATCCTTTAAAATTAGTTTTTACCAGTCGTCTGAAAAAACTTCAGACAGCCTTTTAAAAGCATGTCTGAAACCTCTATGCCTAAGTTTTTCTTTAATCTCTTTACTTCCAGTTTTCATATTTATGCTGGAGTTTGAAAAGTATTTTCTATAATAAACTTAACACAAATATTTCAATAAAATGATCTTTCATATTTATAAAACATGAGATGGCTCTTATATCTTTTGGAGCTTTACAAAGAATGTTCCTTGAAGAATTTCTGAAATAAATTCTCTGAAGCAAGTCTGAAAGAG
This sequence comes from Sesbania bispinosa, assembly GCA_026901365.1. Lineage (NCBI taxonomy): Eukaryota > Viridiplantae > Streptophyta > Magnoliopsida > Fabales > Fabaceae > Sesbania > Sesbania bispinosa. The sequence continues at coordinate 1,443,525 of QLOH01000027.1, read as the reverse complement.
ATCAGTTCAGAAATCAGGAACAGACTTCAGAAAACCTCTAGTCGTCTGAAGTATTTCAGAAACAGTTCTGAAAATACTCTTTGTAATAATCTTCAGAAGATACTTTGAGAAGCCTCTGTTTAAAACAATCTTAAGCTTTCGAAGAAACTCTGTTGTTCCGCACGTTTTAACTATCTCTGGTCTTAAGACTGTTTTGAACGTTGCTCATCTTCATGATTTAAATTAAAGATTTCCAAAAACTATTAAAAAGCTTAAACACTATTCAACCCCCCCCTTCTAGTGTTTCCTGTGGTTCTAACAATTGGTATCAGAGCTCACCTTCGGGTTGAGCATCTAACAAATGCAGAAGGAGTAGATCCTCAGAAGATGGAAATCTCACCAAGCTGAAGCAACTCTGAAGAATGATAATGAGAAAATAAAATCACTTCCTTAAAACTCATACAAGGCATCTTTCAGAAGGATATAGCTGGAAAAGGAAAGTGTATCTATCTCTAGATCACAACCGGGTAACATCTTTCCTATCTTTGTTTAAATCTAAGTTTAAAATATAACTGCTTATTTGCTGAATGTTTCGTTTTATTGAAATTATTATTACATAAGTGTACTTGTGTGAAAATAAATTGCTGCATAATAAATGGCCTATATATGTATGCGTATTACTTGTTTTGTGTGGTAAATTATCTGCATTATATGTGTAAATATATGTGTATAATTATTTTAGTAAATGAAGAGTCATGTATGTGTATCATGATTATTATTAAATATGATTCGGCGCAACGAGGATCAATGTATCATCAACTGGTTTCTCATAATTGGGACGGTGCACAACTCTCAATAACTGCTTGGTTCATGTAACCGTCTCTCTTCATTGAACGAAGCAATGCTTGATTGCCTATTTAAGAATTGGAAGGTCATCATAGGAACTACACTTCAATCAACCTATTCTCAAAAGCCAGAACTCTTCAAGCACCCTAATCTCCTTAGATTATTCTTTCCAAATGGCCAACATGTCTACATCATCAAATAACTCAAACCATCCTATGTTTGATGAGAGAATCATACCTTCTAAGATGGTCAATCTCTCTGACTTTGTTGAGGCAGATTACAAAATCTTAGAATATTTTGACTCTGTAGGATGGACTCCCTTCTTCAGCAACATTTCCTCACCTTGGCACGAGAAAAGTGTAATAGAGTTCTGGGAAAACATCAATGTCATATCTGAACCTAACAGAACTGGGATTGTAACTAAAGTAATGGGAAGGTCACTGTTTGTGAATACCAAATTATTGCTGAAGTCATAGGTATTCCAAACTCAGGAGAACTCTATTTCCAAAAATGGGAATCTATGCATGGTGGTACTCCTGTCCTTGATCAATATCTGTTTGGAAAAGCAAGGCTTGGTCCCTTCAGACCTTCTCAACTCCTTAGCACACCCAGAGCCCTTCTTGCTATGCTAAACTGTTGTATTCTTCCCAAAGGAAGAAACAACTTAATAATAACCATGATGGAGAGGTTTGTTTTGGGGCTTCTTCTGTCAAAGAAGAAAGTCAATCTCCCTTGGATACTGATGTATCAGATGATGTTCAGAGATGAGATGGGAAATGAGAAGTTCTTTCTCCACAATACCCTAATTATGAAAATTCTCCGGTACAAGAACTTTCCTATGGAAAGTCTCTATGACCAGCCATCTCCTGACTTCTTCACTTCGGTTGAATATGCTGAGTTAGACCGGACTCTTAGGGAAAGAGAAGAAGCTCCTGAAAACCAAGTGATCATTCCTCCTTTCTCTGCTCCACACCCTGAAGAAGGAACTGAAGATTTTCATCTAAAGTTTCATAAAAGGAAAAGGATGACGTCTGGTGCACTCTATGAGAGATGACTAGGTTTGCTAAGAGGCTGAAATGGTTTATAGTAAAACAAGTAGAGATAATAGCCTACTTAATGATCAATAAGGAACTTGTGCTTGGCTTCAGTATCATTGTGTCCATTTTTTGTTTTGTCCTTTATAATATAAATATTTTTACTTTGTTTGATTCTGTTACCCTCTAGTTGTTCATATGTGTCTATTTGTGCATAGTTGGTCATATTCATAACATAAGATAGTTGATTACTGGAATTAAAACCATAAACCTAAATCATTTGTTTTAATGATAAATCAATCCTTTAAATTATAATCAGGAATTTAAGACAATTGATATAATAATCAAATGCTGAAGGGATAGTCACATAAATCCAACCCAATCGAAGAAAGCATCAAGAAATTCAGAAGAAGAAGTTTTCAGAAAAGGAAATGCATTTCTCAAATCACTAAACAATAAAGTTGTGAGTTATATCTCTCTCTCCTTCACATTTTCTTAAAATTACTAAATTCTTTGATAAGATTTAAAACGGGGAGGGTTTCATGCATCCGTACCGTCACAAATCTTGAGAAAGCAAAGGTCACGTCCTTTCACTTGTCTGTCAATCAACGCACTCTTCCCCAAAGAGACGTTGTCAGTGTCTTTATTAATATCTCTTAAGTGCCCTGTGAGTATATAAATACCCCACTAAATCTCTATCTTCAGAATATCTGCTCGATTCATCTCAATCTTCAAAGTCTCTCTAAGAAACCATCAAAAGTCTTCTCTTCTTCATTTCTAGAAATGTCTTCCTCTCTGTCCATTTTTCAAACCCAAACTGTAGACTTTCCCTATCTCTCTACAGATGGTCCTAATGTAACTGCTTATTTTGAAGTCGCCGGATGGTTGCCCTTCTTTGAAGCCATTGATAGTCAATGGCATGAAGAAAGTGTGTACCAATTCTGGAACACATTATCTCTGGAAAACTCAGCAGAAGAAACTTGCCTCAAAGCCCAAGTCATGAATCAAAAGGTGATTGTGACTACAGATATTCTTGAAAAAGCGTTAGGAGTAAAAGCAGAAGGGGAACTATTCTCAACAGGCTGGAATGACCTACATCGTTGTACTGAAGAATCTAACCATCTGATCTACAACAGGCGAGGAATGAAAGTTATCCCCAAAGTTCTCTTCAACATTCTAAAAAATTGTGTGATCCCGCGAATTGAGGATAACCACAACCTTGAGATGGAAAGGTTCCGTGTTATCAATCTTCTGCAAAAGAAGAAGATTAATCTTCCATGGATCATTCTATTCGATATGGCAGGAAGAAAACTGGGACACTCTACTATTCTACCTCACAATACTGTGATCATGAAGATTCTTATGGTAAACAATGTGGTCATTGATCATCTGTATAATCACAGAAACCCAGGTCTTCTTAAAGTCAATCGTCGGAACACATAGGAAACTAATGACATCTCTGAGGTTCTAAGACTAAGAAAGGAGAACGCTAAACTTCGGCGCAAGATAAAGGAGATAAGAAGGACTGAGTTCAACCTCACAGGCGAACTGGGAGTTTAAAGAAGTCAAAAGGAGACAAGATCCTTTGATATCTTTGCTTATCAATCTCTGTCAATTTTTCCCTCTTGTCTGTCTTTATGTCTTTGCCTATTTGTTGCTAATCTTAGATATCATTTCTCTTTAGATGTTGTAACCATGGTTGATTTCTTCTTCAGTCGTTATATATTATGTTTATCTTTTTAAATCAGCCTTAAGACATTACCCGGCCTATTACAAGATACACAGTAAAGTTAATAGGGACAAAAATATAACTGATAAAAATAACAAAAATATAACTGATAAAGTAACAAAAAGGGGGAGAAATATTCACTCACAAATATTCACTCAAAAATATAACTGATAAAATAAATGAATCATTCACTCACAAAACTCAACCATATGAAACCATGAACCTTTTTTAATTAATGACAAAAGGGGGAGAAATATTTAACTCACAAAATGACTTAAAAGGGACTAACAGTCAGTAACTAACAATCAGTATCTGTGATAAGTAAATAAAAAATGATAATATATGGTAATAAAATTGGTATCTATGTTAAGTAAATAAAATATTAGTTTTCAATAACAAACAATAATAATTGGTGTCTAAAAAGACTAACACAATTGGTATCTGAAAGATTAACATCTAGTTTTCAAAAGATAAGTTAACCATATCTAATCTTGTTAGAATAATGATAACAATGTGTAACATTTAACAAACTAAAGAATAAATGTTCTTCTCAGGGGGAGCATTATAGATAGGGGGAGTCTTTTATACACTTACCCAACTTTCCTTAAAATATTTTGTAAGTTAAACATATCTTATTTGTCATCATTAAAAAGGGGGAGATTGTGAAGTCTATTAATCAGTTTGAGCATTCAAACTTGACTCAAAGACTTAACATCCTGTAGTTTTAATGATTAACAAATAAGATTATATAAACAGATTCTACTGAGAAAGGTATTGGTTTGTTGATTGTGTTTCAGGATGAAATAATAATCAGAAGATTAGGATCAGAAGAAAAAAATGCAGGATCAAGGATAAAGAAGCTGTCTGAAGACGTGAAGACCATATGAAGCATTCTGAAGAAAAGAAGTTGTCTGAAGACGTGAAGACCATATGAAGACAACATAAAGCATTATGAAGAAAAGAAGCTGTCTGAAGCAAGGAAGCCTTCTGAAGAAAAGAAGCTGTCTGAAGCAAAGAAGCCTTCTGAAGAAACAAAGCTGTCTGAAGAAGCAGGACTCGTCTGAAGAGTTGGAGCTGTCTGAAGTATCAGTGTTGTCTGAAGTCTCACTTATGACGTGACACTCTCTGCTGAAGCTTGTGAAGACTTTTCTGAACCTCTGCTGCACGTACCTTTTTCCAACACGTTTATGGCAAGAAATATAGAGACCTTTCCTGGTGATTTTGAATTTCATACACCACTGAGGAAATCTCTGCAACGCAGAAATTGCAGCAACAACGATGGCAGCTTTATAGCAGCACCAATGTTGTACTCTGTCAGAATTATGAAGACACCCAAAAGCGTGTCTCACGATGGAATTAAATAGCATTCAATGCTTTCTCTAAAGGGTGGTATCACAACGGAAATATCATCATCACCAATTCAAAAGAAAGCACAAGAAAGCTCAGGAGACTAAGCAGATGCAACAAAGAGAAATGTTTGAATAACATATTTTAATTCAAACATACTTTACCATCTGCAAGAAACAGCCATTGAAAAAGACACCTCACTCAAAGAAGAAAGGAGAAATGGTGTCAGGAAGCAAACAGAAAGGAGCTTATACAAAATAAGCAGGAGGACAAATCCAACGGATACCTCCTCATATACACTCCTAAGAAAATCAAAAGTCAGCTGAAGAAAAGTAAAAGGATATCAAGAGAGAGAACATGCAAAATAATATCAAGAAAATCTCTCTAAAAGAGCTCATCTACAAAAGTGTCAGAACAAGACTGTCTGAACACATATCTGCTAAAGAAGAAGCAACCGTTTGAGACACCATTACATAACGGCTATATGAGCCACATCATCAACATCTCAACGGTATTATGAATCATCTTCAAACGGCTATATTCCTACAGAACATATAAATAGCCTCAAGGAAGAATTTGAAGATGTTGAACTCATTCACATGGTTCAATCAGTTGATCAAGATGCATCATAAAATTCTATCAATGTTGACCACACTTACTTGAATCAACTATGCTAGTCAAGATTGTAGCTGTTCAGTTGAACAACCTACCAGGCTGTGCTTAAATCTCATATGAACCAAGAATGGTTTGAAGCTGTAAGTATGCCTTGGTTTTTCCAATGATACGGGTGAGAATGTAACCCATGGAAACCAATGGCTGGAGAACAAGGTTGGAGCTTAAGTCAGCATCTACCTAGCCAATTCTCAGAGGATGTTATTCCTCTTATCAGAGACAAGGATTGTACTCAAACTCATACACTTCTATCACTGTCTTAACCTTGTACTTAGAATTTTTCATTGTATCCTGAGCAGTACTCAGTTAACCTCTAGTACAGGAAAAGATTAAGTTTATGTTTCGTGGAAACTTAAACTTAGTTTAATTTAAAAACACTTTATGTGTCTGAGAGCCTGGAGAGGCTTGGTGGAAGAAAGAATACTCTACACTTGAATAAGTGTCTGAGAGCCTGGAGAGGCTTGGTGGAAGAAAGAATACTCATGGTAGAGCCTGGAGAGGTTTGATAGAAAAGAATACTTGTGGTAGAGCCTGGAGAGGCTTGATAGAAAAGAATACTTGTGGTGTCTGGAGAGACTGTACTCGTTGTGTCTGGAGAGATTGTACTCGTTGTGTCTGGAGAGACTGTACTCGTTGTGTCTGGAGAGACTGTACTCACACTCAAGCTTGTAATCTGAATATTCATATAGTGGAAATCCAGTGGTTGTTTGCCATTGGGACTGGATGTAGCTCACGGGTTTGTGGGTGAACCATGATAAATTCCTTGCCTAAGTTCTCTTACCCTTATCTTTTATTAATTCTTTTTTATACAAATCAAGAGGTCAGATTAGTTAATCTGATATTTCAAAAAGGGGAACAAACATCCTTTAAAATTAGTTTTTACCAGTCGTCTGAAAAAACTTCAGACAGCCTTTTTAAAAGCATGTCTGAAACCTCTATGCCTAAGTTTTTCTTTAATCTCTTTACTTCCAGTTTTCATATTTATGCTGGAGTTTGAAAAGTATTTTCTATAATAAACTTAACACAAATATTTCAATAAAATGATCTTTCATATGTATAAAACATGAGATGGCTCTTATATCTTTTGGAGCTTTACAAAGAATGTTCCTTGAAGAATTTCTGAAATAAATTCTCTGAAGCAAGTCTGAAAGAGATCAGTTCAGAAATCAGGAACAGACTTCAGACAACCTCTAGACGTCTGAAGTATTTCAGAAACAGTTCTGAAAATACTCTTTGTAATAATCTTCAGAAGATACTTTGAGAAGCCTCTGTTTAAAACAATCTTAAGCTTTCGAAGAAACTCTGTTGTTCCGCACGTTTTAACTATCTCTGATCTTAAGACTTGTTTTGAACGTTGCTCTTCTTCATGATTTAATTAAAGATTTCCAAAAACTATTAAAAAGCTTAAAACACTATTCAACCCCCCTTCTAGTGTTTCCTGTGGTTCTAACAATTAATTCCTTCATTCTTATCATATTTAAATTGATCTTCTGCATAATAATAATAGACATATCGCAGAAGGAATTATTTCAAATCTTGGAAAGGTCTCCAGAAGATGTTATCAGACAAATGACAGTTGTTCTTGACTGTCACAGCCTGCAACCTGCAGTGTTTCAGTCTGTACTTGATAGGGACAGCTCCTCCCTCACAGCTGGAGATGACTCAGCCTCTCCAAGGGTTTCCAATGGCTATATCACTCAAAAAGCCTATAAAAGGAACTCATTTCTTCATGAAAATGCAAGACAGACAGTCCAAAAGAAGCACCAGACTGCATAATTACCATCTCTACCTTCTGGAAAAATTCTCTCTCTCTCTTATAAATCTCTGATATTTTGTTCTTAATAGTTCAAGTAAGAGAGAGTTGGCTCGAAACCTTCTGTTGTGCTTTTAAAGAGTCTTTATTTTGAGCTTGTAATTTGATTTTCACTACATATTTCTTCTGTAATCTCTCAAGGAGGCTTAAGAGTGTTAGTGCCTCTTGAGAAAGAATTCAGCAACTGTAAGTGGATAGTTCCACAGGTTTATAGTGGAGAAAATAGCCTACAGATAATTTTCTGTAGCTATTTACTATCTGTATCATCTGCAGAAGAAGTTACAGTTGGTTGGAAGCCATAAGTGGCTGAAAAAGGATCTTGTTGGTGAGCCTGAAGAGGCTGCAGAAGAATACTAGTGGTAAGGTGTACCCAAAGTAATTGTAAAGTGAAAGACAAGTAAGAAAAATCCTACAGAAGGTAGGGACTAGACGTAGCCTCAGGTTGGAAGAGGTGAACCAGTATAAAAATCTGCCTGTGCAATATTCCTCTCATCCCTTTACTCTCATTTCAGATTTCAGCTATATTATCATTTGCATAAAATTGTCTTAAAAACTATTTAATACCTAAGTAAGTGATTCTATCAAGTGTTTCTTTAAAGAAACCATAATTTCTTCATATAGCATATAATATAACATTCATCTTATTGAGTTGTATCTTTTAATACTCAGCCAAGATAAACTTGAGCAGAAATAGTATTAGAAGAATTTGCAGAAATTTTAATTAATCACAATTCAACCCCCCTTCTTGTGATCAAAACTTCAACTTCAATTGGTACCAGAGCTTGCCTCTAGGGTTGAACTCACTTAACAGTGAGAAAGGAAAAGATCAAGGGAGATGGCCAACCATGGAGCTGCAATGTTTATCCCAGAAGGATCATCTACAAACAGACCCCCAGCATTCAATGGCAAAGATTACTACTACTGGAAAGATAGAACGAAACTATTTCTAGAATCTCAAGATATTGATCTTTGGGATATCATAGAAAATGGAAACTTCATTCCTATGACTAAAAGAAAAAGAATTCTGGGTTCTTCCAGAGAAGGAGAATCTGAAGTTCAAGAATAACCTCTAAAGCCTAAACCCAGAGAAGAATGGACCTCTGAAGATAAGCAGAAATATCTTTTTAACTCCAAGGCAAAATTCTTTCTTCTCTATGCTCTCAGCAGGGGTGAATATGACAAGGTTGCTGGATGTTCCACTGCTAAAGAAATATGGGACACACTCAGAATTGCTCATGAAGGAACTGATCAAGTAAAAGAATCCAAGGTTAACATCTTAATTCATCAATATGAAATGTTTAATATGATTGAGCATGAAACCATTGACGACCTTAAGTCTCTTGGCAAAAGTTATTCCAATCAAGAGCAAGTTAGAAAAATCCTTAGAAGTCTTCCCAAAATATGGAGACCACAGGTGACATCTATTCAAGAAGCTAAAGACCTAGCTGTTCTAAAATTGGATGAGCTTCTTGGCTCATTGAAAGTTCATGAGCAAGAACTCATGGATGAACTGCCAAGGAAAGGAAAATCAATTGCTCTTAAAGTCAGCAAATCAAAGAAAAGCAACTCTGCATCAACAGAAGAAAAGGGTGCTGAAGAAGAATCATCTTCTGAAAATGATGATGAGCTTGCCTTCATATCCAAAAGGATCCAAAGGCTGATCAGAAGAAAGGGCAGAGGAAAAAGGTTCTTTAATCCCAAAAGGGATGGACAAAAGAATGAAGGATTCAAAGGACCAATCATCTGCTATGAATGCAACAAGCCAGGACACATCAAAGCAGAATGCCCTCAACTGAAAAGGGATCCAAAACCCTTCCAGAAGAAGAAGGTCATGATGGCAACCTGGGATGATTCAGAAAGCTCCTCAGAAGGAGATACAGAAGATGAGACAGCAAACCTATTTCTCATGGCTGGAAAGAAGATGAAGATGATGAGGTAATCACTTACAATCCTACTGCATATAGAGAATTAGAAGATGCATTTGAAAATTTACTATTCGACTCACACACACATGCTCAAAAATGTGCATTGCTTAGAGAACAATTAATTAAAACTAAGGAAGAAAATGAAAAATTAAAAGAAGATAATGAAAGATTGGCTAAGACAAATCAATGCCTTCAACAATCCCATTTTAAACTATCAGAACAAATAAAACAAATTAAATCTGATGCTGCAGAAGATCCAAAATCTGTATCACTACAGAAAAAGAACAATCTTCTGCAGAAAAGGATTGATGAACTGCAAAATGACTTAAGTAAATTTGTAAATAGTACAAGCAACTTAAATAAACTAATTGGAAACAGTAAAGAAAGCACTGATAAAATAGGATTAGGATATAATCAAGACCAATCATCAAAAAACCTTAAAACTGTCTTTGTTCCTGCCGAAAGGCAACCTCCCAAATGTTCTTGGTGTAACAGAATGGGATACATCTCTCACAACTGTTACAGAAGAAAATGAGCCTTAGAAGAAAGGTATCTAACCACTCAGGACCCAACAAAATTTGGGTACCTAAATCATTACTATCTTCTGATGTAGGTACAAGCAAGAACTGTCAAGAAGAAAGGGCAATGGTTCTTGGACAGTGGCTGCTCAAGACATATGACTGGAGGCAAGAACAAATTCATCCAGTTACACAAAATAGAAGGTGGAACAGTAACTTTTGGAGACAACAACAAGGCCCACATCAAAGGTATTGGAAAAATATGTATGAAAAATTCTACCCAGATTAATAATGTATACTATGTAAAAGGATTAAAACATAATCTTCTTAGCATCAGTCAACTTTGTGACAATGACTATGAAGTTATGTTCCATCCAACATTTTGTGAAATTAGGTAATCATCTACTAAGCAAGTTTTATTTTCAGGAATAAGAAATATAAACTTATATAGCATAAGTCTAGAAGAATTACCTGATGATACTTGTTTTGCCTCTTTTGAAAATGACAAATGGATTTGGCATAGAAAAATAGGTCATCTAAATATGAAAAGTATTTCAAAACTCTCTAAACTAGATTTAGTTAGAGGATTACCAAAAATCAAGTTTGAAAAGGATAAGGTTTGTGATGCTTGTGTTAAAGGAAAACAAACTCATTCTAGCTTTCATCCCAAAAATGTAATCACCACTAAAAGAGTTCTGGAATTACTACACATTGACTTATTTGGACCTACTAAAACACCTAGTTTAGGAGATAAAAAGTATGGTCTTGTCATAGTAGATGATTACTCCAGATTCACATGGGTTTTGTTTCTAACTACCAAAGATGAATCATTTGATGCCTTCAAAATCTTCTCCAAGAAGATTCAAAATGAAAGTGGTCAATTGATTGCTTCTATAAGAAGTGATCATGGTGGAGAGTTTGAAATTTTCTCTTTCAAAAGATTTTTTGATGAAAATGGAATTTCCCATAACTTTTCATGTCCTAGAACTCCACAACAAAATGGAGTAGTTGAAAGAAAAAATAGAACTCTCCAAGAAATGGCTAGAACTATGTTAAGTGATAGTGGCATTCAAAAATACTTTTGGGCAGAAGCTGTTTCTACATCATGCTACATACTTAACAGAGTTTCCATCAGAAGCATACTCAACAAAACTCCATATGAGATATGGAAAGGGAGGAAACCCAACATTGCATATTTTCATGTGTTTGGATGTGACTGCTATATTTTAAATAAAGAAAATCTTGAAAAGTTTGATGCAAAATCAGAAAAAGGTATATTCCTTGGTTACTCTGTCACATCAAAAGCATATAGAGTGTACAATGTCAAAAACCAGACTATAGAAGAAAGCATGCATGTTATTTTCAATGATACTAACCTTTCTTCTCAAGGAAAACATTACAATGAATCAGATGATGAATCTGATAAACTGCAGAAGATATCTTCTGACAGTAGAAACCTATCAGAAGATGTAATAGAACAAGTTGAGCCTGCAAAGACACCTGCAGAAGAAGTCTGCACACATAAAAAGGATCTTCCTAAAAGCTGGAAGTTAGTGACAGCCCATCCCCATGAACAAATCATTGGGAATACTGCAGAAGGAGTAAAAACCAGATCCCAATTAAGAAGTCAAGAAAATAGTGCAGCTTTTTTTTATCTCAAATAGAACCCAAGAATGTGAATGAAGCTCTAGAAGATGACTCTTGGGTAGAAACAATGAAAGAAGAGCTGGAACAATTTGAGAAAAACAAAGTTTGGACACTAGTTCCATCACCAGAAGATCATTCCATTATTGGAACAAAATGGGTTTTTAGAAATAAAATGGATGAAGAAGGTAATGTGATCAGAAACAAAGCAAGGTTAGTGGCTCAAGGTTATAACCAACAAGAAGGTATTGACTTTGATGAAACTTTTGCTCCTGTAGCTAGATTAGAATCTATTAGAATTCTTCTTGTTTTTGCTGCATTTAAAAACTTTAAATTATATCAAATGGATGTCAAAAGTGCTTTGTTGAGTCTCAAAAATATCATAAGGAAGATTATGATGATTTAAGACAGCTCAATCCCTAAGTTTTAATGTTTAACAAATTTGGTTAAAAGATTTATCATAGATACATATATGTTTTAATGATCTATCTATGATTTCAGCAAGCCACTATAAGCTTATATAAAGACTATGTGAAGTGCTTTCAACCTGTCTAAAGAGTTAAGCCTTCTGAAGGTTCAACCCATCTGAAGTGTTGAAGCCGTCTGACGTGCACAACCCGTATGAAGTGTTGAAGCCGTCTGAAGTCTCATTAATGACGTGGCACCCTTTGCTGAAGTTTGTGAAGACTTTTCTGAACCTTTGCTGAACGTACCTTTTCAAACACGTTTATAGCAAGGAACACAGAGACCTTTCCTGGTGTTTTTGAATTTCATACACCACTGAGGAACTCTGCAACGCAACCTCTGCAACAACATTTGTAGCAGCTTTATGGGAGGAGCAACCTTGTACCGTGTCAGATATATCAGAGCTCTCAGAAGCATGTCTCATAACGGATTAAATAGCATTTAATGCTATCTCTAAACGATGGTATTTCAACGGATTGAAGATTGGGTATAAATACCCCTCCATGAAGACCATCAAGTGTTAGAAGAAAAAGAAAATCAATATACAAGAAAGCCAAGAGAAACATCACGCTCCAAGTTTTTACTCTGTAAAAACTCTTTGATAAAATTCTTTGTACACATTTGTATATCCTGAGCATACCTCAAATTTTATTGTACATTGTATTTGTTTGAGCTTCAAACTGGTATAGTTTAAAAGCTTAAACTCTTTTCTCTGTAAACTTTGTTTAGATCCTGGAGAGGCTTGGTTGACAAAAGAATACTTGTTGTAGAGCCTGAAGAGGCTTGACAGAAAAGAATACTTGTTGTAGAGCCTGAAGAGGCTTGACAGAAAAGAATACTTGGTGTAGAGCCTGAAGAGGCTTGACAGAAAAGAATACTTGGTGTAGAGCCTGAAGAGGCTTGACAGAAAAGAATACTTGTTGTAGAGCCTGAAGAGGCTTGACAGAAAAGAATACTTGTTGTAGAGCCTGAAGAGGCTTGACAGAAAAGAATACTTGTAATCTTGGTGAAGATTAAGAGAAAATCCAAGTGCTAGTTGGCATTGGGACTGGACGTAGCTCACAGTGGTAGTGAGTGAACCAGGATAAATTCCTTGGCTAAGTTTTCTTACCCTTATCTCTTGTCAATTTGTTTATACTAATCAAAGGGTGTTGAAAAGCTATTCTGATATTTTAAAAGCAAAGAAACCTTTTTAAAATACTTTTTCAGAAGCCGTCTTAAGAAACTTCTGACAGCCCCCTTAAACCTGTCTGAAACCGTTTCAAACTTGTTGTCTGCGAAAAGCGTTCATAAAATATTAAGAAACACTATTCAACCCCCCTTCTAGTGTTTCCCTGTGTTTCTACAGTTGGTATCAGAGCTCAACTCAGGGTTGAGCACCTAATAAGTGTTGAGGACTAAAGATCCAGATGGAAGCTTCCAACAACAACAAGCTATACATCTCTGAAGGAGCCTCTATCACAAGGCCCCCTGCATTCAATGGAGTGGATTACCACTACTGGAGGGATCGTATGAAGTTGTTCATTGAGAGCAACAACATTGATGTCTGGGATGTGGTCACTGATGGAGACTATATGCCTATGCATAATGGAGTGCCCATTCCTAAGGCTGAATGGACCTTGGAGCAAAAGGCTAGAGTACAAATGAATGCCAAAGCCAAACTCTATTTGATATGTTCTTTGAATAAATCAGAGTATGAGAAGGTTCATGGATGTACTTCTGCCAAAGAGATCTGGGATACTCTTGCAGCAGCCCATGAAGGGACAGAAACTGTCAAGCAATCCAAGATCAGCATGCTCATACATCAATATGAGATGTTCAAGATGGAGGAATCTGAAACCATTGACCAGATGTTTGGAAGGTTTCAGACCATAACTAATGGACTCAGGTCCTTAGGTAGAACTTATGAATCTGGAGACAACAATAGAAAGATTCTAAGAAGTTTGCCTAAGTCCTGGAGACCCAAAGTTACTGCCATTCAAGAGGCAAGAGACTTAAACTCTCTTAGAATGGAAGAACTGTTGGGATCTCTCAAGGTCCATGAGCTTGAGCTTGAAGAAGATGACAACAAGAAGAAGTCTCTAGCACTAAACTCCAAGGCCAAACAGCCTAGGCATGGCAGCATGAAGGCTATGCAAGCTGAGGAAACTTCAGAAGCAGATGAAGATTCTGGAGATAGCTCAGAAGATGATGATCTTGTTCTTCTAAGTAGGAAGATCAAGAGAATGCTGCAAAAATAGAGGAAAGTTCAGAAAGAACCAACCTTCAACCTCTAAAGCAGGTAAATTAGGTAAAGACTCTCAAAATGACAAAATTACTTGTTTTGAGTGCAAACAACCAGGTCACATGAAGACAGAATGCTCAAGACTGAAGAAGAACACCTTCAATAAGAAGAAGTTCTTCAAGAAGAAGAAGGGACTGATGGCAACATGGGAGGATCTTGATGAGTCTACCTCAGAAGAAGAGGAGGACACTTCAGAAGAGGCCAACCTGTGTCTCATGGCCAGCCTGCCCTCATCAGACAACTCTGAAGTTGAGGTATTTCCCTTAACTCTTCAAGAGATGTATGATGACCTGATGGAAAGTTCCAAGGAACTCTTTCAAGAGTATAAGAATCTGTCCAAAGCCCACACAGAAATGTGTAGTAAATATGAGGCTCTTGAGATAGAAAATATTATGCTCAAGGAAAAGATTCTTGTGACTGAAGTCAGCGGTTCACAAACTGTATCTGAAGAAAATAAAAGACTTCAGAAACAAGTTGAGGAACTGACAAAAGACTTAGCTAAATTTGTCAAAGAAACAGATAATCTTAATAGATTACTTGGCAATCAAAGGCATTCCCTTGACAAAAGTGGTTTAGGCTTTTGTGATCATAACATCTCTGAACCTCCTACTGTCTTAAATTTCACTAAAGGCAAAAGGAAGGTTATTGGGTGTTGTCACTATGGCAAGCCTGGACACAATGTGGCTCAGTGCAAACACAAGAGAAAAGCAAGGCCCAAAGCTAACAAGAAAGGACCCAAAAGAATATGGGTACCTAAAATCTTGATCATTCCTGCTGCAGATGTGTTTAACAGGACAAAAGAAACCCCACAAATGGTACTTGGATAGTGGGTGCTCGCGACACATGACAGGAGAAAGGTCTTTGTTCCAAAACCTTAGACCCAGAGCAGGAGGTGTGGTCACCTTTGGTGGAAATCAGCAAAGGAAGATCACTGGTATAGGGACTGTAGGTATATCTCCTTCATCCCTTATTAAGAATGTTCTTCTAGTAGAGGGACTTCAGCACAATCTGCTGAGCATAAGTCAATTGTGTGACAGTGGATATGTGGTTTCCTTTACTAAAGAAGGATGTATAGTCAAAGACTCCCATGATCAAATCCTTTTTACTGCTAAGAGGCACAACAATGTGTACAAAATTGATCTAGAGGAGCTAGCAAGTCAAAATTTAAAATGTTTTATCTCTGTTGAAGATGAAAAATAGATTTGGCATCAAAGACTGGGGCATGCCAGCTTGAGATTAATCTCAAAGTTAGCAAAATACAACCTTGTTAAAGGACTTCCCAAGCTCTCTTACAAATCTGACATTTTATGTGAAAGTTGTCTGAAAGGGAAACAAACAAGACACTCTTTTAAGAGTAAGGATGTTGTTTCTACTAGCAGACCTTTAGAACTGCTACATGTTGACTTGTTTGGTCCTATTAGAACAGAAAGCATTAGTGGTAAGAAATATGGTTTGGTCATTGTTGATGACTATTCTAGATTTACATAGGTGTTATTCCTAAGAAGCAAGGATGAGACTTTCAAGAATTTCACAATATTCTGCAAGAAGATACAGAACAAAAAAGGATTCTGTATATCTGTCATCAGAAGTGATCATGGTGGGGAGTTTGAGAATGCAAACTTTCAACTATTCTGTGATGAGAATGGGATCTCACACAATTTCCCTGTGGCAAGAACACCTCAGCAAAATGGGGTTGTTGAGAGAAAGAATAGAAGCTTGCAAGAAATGGGAAGAACCATGCTCAACTCTTCCAACCTACCAAGATCCTTTTGGGCAGAAGCTATTAACACAGCTTGCTACCTTCAAAACAGAATATTGGTAAGACCAATTCTGAGAAAGACTCCTTATGAATTGTGGAAAGGAAGGAAACCCAACATATCATATTTCCATCCCTTTGGATGTGAGTGTTTCATACTCAACACCAAGGATGATCTTGGAAAATTTGATGCAAAGTCTAACAAAGGATTTTCATAGGTTATTCTGAAACATCTAAAGCCTATAGAGTATTCAACTCTAGAACTTTAATTGTGGAAGAATCAATTCATGTAAAATTCAATGACAAGAAAGAGACTGATAGGGAACTATCAAATCTAGAAGATGATTTTGCAGGTATGGAGCTGAATGATCATAATAGCCTGAAGGATGAACAGGTGTCTGAAGCACCATCTGAACCTCTTCAGACAAATGTTGAGTCTCAGACAGATCAGACAGTATCTCAGAAAACTAACTGGAGATACAAGTCACATCATCCTAAGGAGCAAATCATTGGCAGCACTTCAGAAGGAGTTAAGACAATATCAAAATTCAAGAATCTGAATTCTCTTACTTTCCTGTCTGAAATTGAGCCAAAGAACATTGATGAAGCTCTGCATGATGAAGGGTGGATCCTAGCTATGCAAGAGGAGCTAAATCAATTTGCTAGAAGTGATGTTTGGACCCTTTTTCCTAAACCCCATGGGAAAACTATTATTGGAACCAAATTGGTGTTCAGAAACAAATTGTCTGAAGAAGGAAAAGTGGTCAGAAACAAGGCAAGATTGGTGGCTCAAGGGTACAATCAACAAGAAGGTATTGACTTCAGTGAAACTTTGCCCCTGTTGCCAGGTTAGAAGCAATTAGAATTCTTCTCTCTTATGCTGTAAATAATGGCATCAAATTATATCAAATGGATGTCAAAAGTGCTTTTCTCAATGGATTCATTGAAGAAGAGGTTTTTGTTAGACAACCCCCTAGTTTTGAAGATATAGCTTTTCCGGATCATGTTTTCAAACTGAAAAAGGCTCTTTATGGTCTGAAACAAGCCCCAAGAGATTGGTATGGCAGATTGAGCAGTTTTCTTATCAAAAATGGTTTTGAAAGAGGAAAAGTAGATACAACTCTTTTTAGAAAATAGTCTAACAAAGATCTTATACTTGTCCAGATATATGTTGATGACATTATTTTTGGTTCAACTAATTCTTCTCTGTGCAAGGAGTTTTCTGAGTTGATGCAATCAGAGTTTGAAATGAGTTTAATGGGAGAATTAAAATTTTTCTTAGGACTTCAGATTAAGCAAGATTCTGATTATATATGGATCCATCAAGAAAAATATACAAAAGAAATGCTCAAGAAGTTTAACTTAAATTATTGCAAACCCATGTCAACTCCTATGCATCCCTCTTCATCTTTAAGCAAGGATGAAAATGAAGAACCAGTGAATCAAACTTTGTACAGAGGAATGATTGGCTCTTTATTGTATCTAACAGCAAGCAGACCTGACATAATGTTCAGTGTGTGTCTTTGTGCTAGATTTCAATCAGATCCAAGAACTACTCATTACAAAGCTGTTAAGAGAATTTTTAGATATCTTAAAGGCACTACTAATCTTGGTCTATGCTATAAGAAAGACAAGGATTGCAGGTTAATAGGATACTGTGATGCTGACTTTGCTGGAGATAGAATAGAAAGAAAGAGCACCAGTGGAGGATGTCATTTCTTTGGAAGTAACATGATCAACTGGTCAAGCAAAAGGCAAAGCACCATTGCATTATCAACAGCAGAAGCAGAATACATCTCACCAGCCAGTTGTTGTTCACAACTGCTATGAGTGAAGTATCAGCTTGAGGACTTTAATATTCCTATCTCTGCTATACCTGTTTTGTGTGATAATACAAGTGCAATTAATTTGTCTAAAAATCCTATCCAACATTCTAAGGCTAAGCATATAGAAATCAAGCATCATTTTATTAGAGACTATGTTCAGAAAGGTGTTTTTGATATTCAGTTCATTGAAACAGAGCATCAATGGGCAAATATATTCAAAAAACCCCTGGCTGAAGATAGATTTAAGTTCATACGCAATAATTTGAACATACATGCATTTTCTAATAATTGATTGTGTATGATACTGTCTGATATGTTAAGAGCATCTGAAATTCCAGGGTGTCTGAAATTGTGACATGTCTGAAATTTTAGGGTTTCTGAAATTTTATATGTGTGTCTGAAATTTCTCTCTTGTCTAAAATGACTTGCTGACGTGGCTATCTGAGACGGTTGAATTCCATTTATTTTGTCTCTTCCACTTCGCACGTTACCCAATGTCTGCGCAGCCAGTATTAGCCATCATTGCATCGTGAGTCTATAAATGCAGGAGTAAGAGTGTCGAGGAAGTCTTACACTTTCTCTCAGCACTGTTTGAACTTCTTCTTCTCTCTAGCAACCGTTTTTCTATCAAGTTTTCTCTGCAACTTCAATGGCACCAAAGAAGTCTTCCAGTTCCGGTGGAAAATTGGTCAGATCAAAAGGTGTGGACCTTGAGGAGCTTCGAAATCTTGGTATGGATTTGGTTGAGGAGTTTGATGCTGTTGGCTGGACTCCATTCTTTGACAACATCTACTGTTCATTGGCACGAGCAGAGTGTCATAGATTTCTGGGCTTCAGCTCGAGGATACCTAACTCCAAGGAAGTGTATGAAAGCATCAAGGCTACTGTTCTAGGAGTCCCTGTTTTTGTTGATGAAGGGATTCTCTCCACCATCACCAAGGTCAAGGCTGAAGGAGAAATCTTCACTCCAGGGTGGGAGTTGAGAAATGGTAGGCAAAAGAAGTACACCAAGATGTTGTATGAGACTGAAGAACCCAAGAACCCTGATCCTGAAGAAGAGAACAGAAAGCTTAGGCTGAAGATAGAGAAGCTAGAGAAGAAGAATGTTGATCTCATAGCTAAACAAGATAAGATTCTTCAAGAGCAACAGCAGATTAGAAGTGGCCAAGAAGACATGAAGACTGTTCTTATCTCTCAGATTGACAAGGCCAAGGATGAGCTGATTTCCTTCATGAAAGAAGCTTTGCTGAAGAAGGATGGGTAGTCAGTGATGTGTAGCCATGTCTCATGTTTATTTCTGCTAAGTGATATTTTTTTTTGAACAGTTTGATTAATACTATCAGTGTTTCACATCATGTTGTGTTTGTGCTGAGTTTGCTGTTTTCTTTCATACTTCATGATTTTGCTATGATTGCTGTTGTTTGTTATGCTCTGGAATTCCCTTTTGATTGATGACAAAAGGGGGAGTATTAAAAACTAACAAAATCTGAATCTGAAGTGATCACAGGACTATGGGGGAGTAAATAAGAAATTGATTTTTGATCAAATCAGTTTAAGAGATCACCATCTGAGGGGGAGCTATCTATTCTTTTATCTTTAAAACTCCTTTCAAATTTATGAATTTTAAACAAATTTGTCATCATTAAAAAGGGGGAGAATGTTGAGTCTCAAAAATATCATAAGGAAGATTATGATAATTTAAGACAGCTCAATCCCTAAGTTTTAATGTTTAACAAATTTGGTTAAAAGATTTATCATAGATACATATATGTTTTAATGATCTATCTATGATTTCAGCAAGCCACTATAAGCTTATATCAAGACTATGTGAAGTGCTTTCAACTTGTCTGAAGAGTTAAGCCTTCTGAAGGTTCAACCCGTCTGAAGTGTTGAAGCCGTCTGAAGTGCACAACCCGTCTGAAGTGTTGAAGTCGTCTGAAGTCTCATTAATGACGTGGCACCCTTTGCTGAAGTTTGTGAAGACTTTTCTGAACCTCTGCTGAACGTACCTTTTCAAACACGTTTATAGCAAGGAACACAGAGACCTTTCCTGGTGTTTTTGAATTTCATACACCACTGAGGAAATCTCTGCAACGCAGCCTCTGCAGCAACATTTGTAGCAGCTTTATGGGAGGAGCAACCTTGTACCGTGTCAGATATATCAGAGCTCTCAGAAGCATGTCTCACAACGGATTAAATAGCATTTAATTCTATCTCTAAACGATGGTATTTCAACGGATTGAAGATTGGGTATAAATACCCCTCCATGAAGACCATCAAGTGTTAGAAGAAAAAGAAAATCAATATACAAGAAAGCCAAGAGAAACATCACGCTGCAAGTTTTTACTCTGTAAAAACTCTCTGATAAAATTCTTTGTACACATTTGTATATCCTGAGCATACCTCAAATTTTATTGTACATTGTATTTGTTTGAGCTTCAAACTGGTATAGTTTAAAAGCTTAAACTCTTTTCTCTGTAAACTTTGTTTAGAGCCTGGAGAGGCTTGGTTGACAAAAGAATACTTGTTGTAGAGCCTGAAGAGGCTTGACAGAAAAGAATACTTGTTGTAGAGCCTGAAGAGGTTTGACAGAAAAGAATACTTGGTGTAGAGCCTGAAGAGGCTTGACAGAAAAGAATACTTGTTGTAGAGCCTGAAGAGGCTTAACAGAAAAGAATACTTGGTGTAGAGCTTGAAGAGGCTTGACAGAAAAGAATACTTATTGTAGAGCCTGAAGAGGCTTGACCGAAAAGAATACTTGTTGTAGAGCCTGAAGAGGCTTGACAGAAAAGAATACTTGTAATCTTGGTGAAGATTAAGAGAAAATCCAAGTGCTAGTTGGCATTGGGACTGGACGTAGCTCACAGTGGTAGTGAGTGAACCAAGATAAATTCCTTGGCTAAGTTTTCTTACCCTTATCTCTTGTCAATTTGTTTATACTAATCAAAGGGTGTTGAAAAGTTGTTCTGATATTTTAAAAGCAAAGAAACCTTTTAAAATACTTTTTCAGAAGTCGTCTTAAGAAACTTCAGACAGCCCCCTTAAACCTGTCTAAAACTGTTTCAAACTTGTTGTCTGCGAAAAGCTTTCATAAAATATTAAGAAACACTATTCAACCCCCTTCTAGTGTTTCCCTGTGTTTCTACATGCTTTTTTGAATGGATACATAAATGAGGAGGTGTATGTTCATCAACTTCCTGGTTTTGAAAATCCAAAACTTCCAAACCATGTTTTTAAATTAACCAAATCTTTATATGGTTTAAAACAAGCCTCTAGAGCTTGGTATGAGAGACTAAGTAATTTCCTTCTCAACAATGATTTTACAAGAGGACAAATTGATACCACCCTTTTTAGAAAAACCCTTAAGAAGGATCTATTGATTGTGCAAATTTATGTTGATGACATCATTTTTGGATCCACTAATACAAAAATGTGTCAAGATTTTTCAGATTTAATGAAAGGAGAATTTGAAATGAGTCTCATGGGAGAACTCAAATTCTTTCTTGGTCTTAAAATCAAACAAGAAAATTCAAGAATCTTTATTTATCAAGAAAAGTACACAAAAGATCTTCTAAGAAGATATAAAATGGAAGGATCAAAATCTATGAGTACCTCTATGCATCCTTCAACAGTCTTAAACTCAGATGAAAAAGGAAAACCTGTTCCTGAAAAGGAATATAGAGGAATGATAGGATCCTTGCTATATATAATTGCTAGTAGACCAGATATATTATTCTCTGTAGGACTCTGTGCTAGATTTCAATCTTCTCCAAAAGAGTCACATGTTGCAGCTGTAAAAAGAATATTTAGGTACCTTATTGAAACTACTGATCTTGGTCTTTGGTACAAGAAAGGTACAAATTTTTATCTTATAGGATTTTGTGATGCTGATTATGCTGGAGATAGAATGGATAGAAAAAACACCAGTGGTGGATGTCAATTCCTTGGAAATTCATTGATATCCTAGTCATGCAAAAAGCAACCTACTATAGCCTTATCTATTGCAGAAGCTGAATATGTTTTTGCTGCAAGTTGTTGCTCCCAAATGTTATGGATAAAACATCAAATGGAGGATTACCACTTAAGGTACTCAAAAATTCCTATCTTCTGTGATGATACAAATGCTATAAATTTGTCGAAAAATCCTATTCAACATTCTAGATCCAAACACATTGATATAAAGCATCATTTTATTAGAGACCATGTTCAGAAAAATGAAATTGAATTAAAATTCATTTAAATTAAACTCCAAATTGTTGATATTTTTACTAAACCTCTTGTAGAAGATAGATTCAACTTCATAAGGGATAAATTGAATTTAATTAGAATAAACTCATAAGTATTTGCCTAGAAGAAATCAGTAGCTACTCTACAGATTTCACAGCTCAACTTCTTCTCAAAAAGAAGAACCTATCTTCTGGAAACTGTCACTGCAATATAATTCTTCTGAAGAAGAAAGCAGTATCTTCTGGAACTTGCTCAGTCAAGTTCTTTCTTATGTTCTGAACTGACAAATTATTTGTCTTTTTCTATGAAATGTCCTATTCAGTCACAAGCTGTAGAAACCAGTTCATCTAGGAACAACCCTTATATAAGGTCAACATCATAAAGTGTGACACGTATCAGAAAAGGATGATTCAAACTGAAACTGGAAAAAGGTTTTTTTTGTCTCTAAGCATAAAAAACATAAATGTTGCACTAAAATGGAAATGCACCCTCTGACCGTTGGAAGCACTAACTGCTTCTCTAAAATACTGAGCCCACAGCTACAGCTTCTCTCTCTCTCCTACGCTCTTCATCTTCTCAAACAACTAGTTTAGGAAGTTGTTATAAGCTCTCAGCAGCAAGCTCGTGCCTCATTACTTCACTCAGCTATTTGTATTTCTCACTAAAATCTTGCTTCTAACCTAAACCTTTCCTTCATTTCACCTACACTCTGTTTTCTGAAATTCTTCCATTATCAACAATGGAACTCAAGCAAGTGAGAAAAGAAGAGAAAACCTCATCCTCTGTTGGTCCAGAAAGTATGCAAGATAGCCAGAGAACTCCTCCAAATGATGGAATGCAGATCATTCCCTATGAAGAGGTTCTCGATGTGCAGCCCCTGTCTGAGAAACCACCATCTCCACCCCTTGTTCAAACCACTTCTTCTTCAAAACCTCCTCCTTCTTCCAAAGCTGCAGCTTCTGCTTCATCTCAATCCTCCAAGCCATCATCTTCTAAAGGTCCTACCTCTTCAAAAGGTAAGGGTCCTCTTGATGAAAGCATTCTTCATGTCAGAACGTCAAGAAGGATAAGAGATGGAGTAAATGCTTCTATTCACACCAAAGGAAATGAAGATGACAAGCCCATTAGGATAGACTGTGTAAGGTCCAAAAATCCTCCTACTGTGGTTTTAATTATGACAACCTATTCAAAGTCACTTAACATAATTCTGATTCTTAAAGGACTAATCATTTCATTTGAGAATGTGTCCAGAAGATGCAGAAAATCTCTTACAGAAGATGTAGGTACCTCAAATAGATTAGGAATGACAAATCTGTGAAGAAGAGTTTAAAAGATATCTGATAAATTGAAAGGAAAATCATCTACAACTTAATAAAGTCTACAGAAGATGAAAACAGTATCTTCATAGAAGGTTTTATGACAAAATCAAATTAGAAGGGAGATTCACTTTCAAAGAAGCAAAAGAAGTTCTTCTAAGGATTTCAAGAATCAAGATAAATGAAATGAAGAAGTGAAACACTGCTTAGAACTTGAAACTCATATGCAGCAGGAACAGAGCAATTCTGCAGAAAGAACAAAGCATTTCTGCAGAAGGAATCTAACAGGAATAATTCCTACAGAAGATGCAGAAACCCTTTGAAAGTAATTAAGTCATTTCCTTGACAGTAGCTGAGCCAAAATAGTTGAGACATAATTATTATCATCCAAAAATCAATCTCAACAAGACCACAGAAGGAGGTGTGACTAAATGATCCAGATTTACTGTCTGCAGAAGATGTTTCTGCAGAAGGAAGAATCCAATCAAACTGACAGCTGGACTTGCAGCAGTCTGCAGCTGTTTGACCGTGACAGCACACAAGGCACAAGCTGGATGTGTTTTGAGCCTTCCCAACGGCTAGTCACTCATTTCCCTATAAAAGGAAGTGCTCTCCTCCCATTTGACACACCTCTCATTCTCCAAAAGTTCCAATTTTCTCAGAATTACATTCTCATCTTCTGGAAACAATTCTCTCTCCTCTAATTCATAAGATTCTGCTTCTGCAAGTGGTTGAGGGGGAGTTAGCTCACTGAAGTATTTCTGCTGTGATTTATTTATTTATTTGTGAGCTTTGTACTTACTTACCATTCAGTTTTCATTCTGTAAAGTCATAAGGATACTAGGAAGTGGTTAGTATCTTCTGTGACAGAAAGAGTAAGTATTTTTTAGAGGTTTGATGGCTTAGGTGTGAGCTATAGTATTTACAGTTCTGCAGAAGGTCCTCTGCAGTTTGCAGTCAAGCCACATCTTCTGCAGAAGGTGCTGCAGTAAGAGAAAGCTTGAAGTGTGAGTTGTTTAAGCTGAGTTTAGCCTGAAGAGGCTGTGGAAAGAATACTAGAGGTAGTGTGTACCTAAGAAGATTGTAATTTGTTGATTGAGTAAGAAATCCTACTTGGTGTAGGGACTGGACGTAGCCTCAGGTTGGAAGAGGTGAACCAGTATAAAAGATTGTGTGCAATCTTCTCTTCTTTACTCTCCTTTATTTCATGAGCATAAAAGTATTTTGAAAACTACCTAATACCTAAGTGTTAACAATCAAGGTTCCTAAGAAGGAATCCTATCTTCTGCATATTGCACATAACATTAACAATCTATCTTCTGATTTTCTACTTTCTAATACTAAGCCAAATAATCTTTGAGCTGAAAAGTATTAGAAGTCATTTACAGAATTTTATAAGTGATCACAATTCAACCCCCCCTTCTTGTGATTAAACCTTCAACTACAATTGGTATCAGAGCTTGCCTCTAGGGTTGAACTCACTTAACAGTGAGAGAGGAAAAGATCAAGGGAAATGGCAAACCATGGAGCTACAATGTTCTTTCCATAAGGATCTTCTATAAACAGACCACCAGCCTTCAATGGAAAGGACTACTACTATTGGAAGGATAGGATGAAGCTATTTCTAGAATCCCAAGATATTGATCTTTGGGATATTATAGAAAATGGAAACTATGTACCTATGATAAGAAGAACCAGAATCCTAACTCCCTCCAGAGAAGGAGCATCTGAAGTTCTGGAAGAAGCTCCAAAGCCTAAACCCAGAGAAGAATGGTCACCAGAAGATAAGCAAAGGTATCTTATGAACTCTAAAGCTAAATTTTTTCTTCTTTTTGCTTTAAGTAGAGGAGAATATGATAAAGTAGCTGGCTGCTCCACTGCTAAAGAAATATGGGACACATTAAAAATTGCCCATGAAGGAACTGATCAAGTAAAGGAATCAAAAATAAATATTCTAATTCACCAATATGAAATGTTCAACATGATTGAACATGAAACCATTGATGAGATGTTTAACAGATTCACAATCATCATCAATGATCTTAAATCTCTTGGTAAGAGCTATTCTAATCAAGAACAAGTAAGAAAAATTCTCAGAAGTCTTCCAAAGATATGGAGACCAAAAGTTACTGCTATACAGGAAGAAAAAGATCTAGCAGTTCTAAAGCTAGATGAACTTCTTGGTTCTCTGAAAGTTCATGAGCAAGAGCTTATGGATGAATTGCCAAGAAAAGATAAATCCATTGCTCTCAAAGCTAGTACAACAAAAAGAGGTAACTCTGCAGCAGCAGATGATAAAGTCACTGAAGA
The DNA here is from genome assembly GCA_026901365.1 of Sesbania bispinosa. Lineage (NCBI taxonomy): Eukaryota > Viridiplantae > Streptophyta > Magnoliopsida > Fabales > Fabaceae > Sesbania > Sesbania bispinosa. The sequence continues at coordinate 1,417,834 of QLOH01000027.1, read as the reverse complement.
AGATTCATCATCAGAAAATGATGATGAACTTGCCTTCATATCCAAAAGAATTCAAAGACTAATCAGAAGAAAGGGAAGAGGAAAGAAATTCTTCAACTTCAAGAAGGATGGTCCAAAGGGAGAAAACTTCAAAGGGCCAATCATCTGTTATGAATGTAACAAGCCTGGGCACATCAAGGCAGAATGTCCTCAGCTAAAAGAATCAAAAGGATTCCAGAAGAAGAAAGCTATGATGGCAACCTGGGATGATTCAGATAGCTCTTCAGAAGATGAATCTGAAAGTGGACAAGCAGATCAATGCTTCATGGCTAGAGAAGATGATGAAGAAGAAGAAGAGGTAATAACCTATAACCCCACTACATATAAAGAATTAGAAGATGCTTTTGAAAACCTATTATCTGATTCACACACTCTTACACAAAAATGTGCACTTCTTAAAGAACAACTAGTCAAAACTAAAGAAGAAAATGAAAAGCTTAAAGAAGATAACAATAGGTTAATTAAAACCAATCAATATCTTCAACAGTCTCATTTCAAATTATCTGAACAAGTGAAAATAATTAATAACAGCTCTGCAGAAGATGAAAAATCGGAAACACTGTAGAAGGAAAATCATCTTCTGCAAAGGAAAATTGATGAACTACATAATGATTTGAGTAGGTTTGTAAATAGCACACACAACCTGAACAAATTAATAGGAAATGGAAGAGAAGTTTCTGATAAAAGTGGATTAGGATATAATCAAGATCAATTTTCAAATAACCATAAAACTGTCTTCATTCCTGCCAAAAGGAATTCTCCAAAATGTTCTTGGTGTAACAGATTTGGACACAATCACCAAAACTGTTACAAAAGGAAAAGGAGCTTCAGAAGAAAGGTATCTAACCCCTCAGGACCCAAGAAGATTTGGGTACCTAAAACTTTACTATCTTCTGATATAGGAACAAGTAAGAAATTCCAAGAAGAAAGAGTTATGGTTCTTGGACAGTGGATGCTCAAGACATATGACTGGAGACAGAAGCAAAATCATTCACTTACACAAAATGCAAGGTGGAACAGTAACCTTTGGAGACAACAACAAGGCTCAAATCAAAGGTATTGGAAAGATAGGTATGAAAAATTCTACCCAAATTAATAATGTGTACTATGTGAAAGGGTTAAAACATAATCTTCTTAGCATTAGTCAACTATGTGACAGTGGCTATGAAGTTATGTTCCAACCTACATTCTGTGAAATCAGAGAATCATCTACTAAAAAGGTCTTATTTTTAGGAGTCAGAAGTAAAAATTTATATAGCATTTACTTAGAAGAATTAATTTATCAAGCATGCTTTGCTTCTTTTGAAAATGACAAATGGACCTGGCATAGAAAAATTGGTCATCTAAATATAAAAGCCATCTCTAAACTATCCAAGTTGGATTTAGTTAGGGGATTACCAAAACTGAAATTTGAAAAGGATAAAGTATGTGAAGCATGTGTTAAAGGGAAACATACTAAGTCAAGTTTTCATCCCAAAAATGTTATCACCACAAAAAGAACTTTAGAACTACTTCATGTTGACCTATTTGGGCCTACTAAAACACCAAGCTTATGAAGTAAAAAATATGGCCTTGTTATAGTATATGATTACTCTAGATACACATGGGTTTTATTCCTTACTACTAAGGATGAATCTTTTGATGCTTTCAAAATCTTTCTCAAGAAGATTCAAAATGAAAGTGGCTAAAGGATTGCTTCTGTAAGAAGTGATCATGGAGGTGAGTTTGAAAATCATTCTTTCAAAAACTTCTTTAATGAAAATGGAATTTCACACCACTTTTCTTGTCCTAGAACTCCACAACAAAGTGGAGTTGTAGAAAGAAAGAATAGAACCCTCCAAGAAATGGCTAGAACCATGTTAAGTAATAGTGGCATTAAAAAATATTTTGGGCAGAGGTTGTGTCCACCTCATGCTATATACATAACAGGGTGTCCATCAAAAGCATTCTCAATAAAACTCCATATGAAATTTGGAAAGGAAGAAAACCTAACATTGCATATTTTCATGTGTTTGGATGTGAATGCTTCATATTAAATAACAAAGAAAATCTTGAAAATTTTGATGCCAAATCAGAAAAGGGCATATTTCTTGGATACTCAACTACTTCAAAAGCCTATAGAGTCTATAATATTAAAAATCAAACAATAGAAGAAAGCATGCATGTTATTTTTAATGATGCTAAGCCTCCTTCTCAAGAAAGAAATACAAAGGATTCAGATGATGAGATTGAAATAGTACAGAAGGTATCTTCTGAGAAAAACAGCTCTCCAGAAGATACTCCAGTAGGTAAAAAGCCTGCAGAGCACTCTGCAGAAGATACTGATGATCAGAAACAAGATCCTCCTAGAAGCTGGAATCTCATCACTGATCATGCACATGATCAAATCATAGGAAATACTGCAAAAGGAGTGAAAACCAGAAGGCAGTTAAGAAATGAAAAAAGCTCAACTCTCTTATCTCAAATTTAGCCAAAGAATGTGGATGAGGCTCTTGAAGAAGAATCATGGATCAAAGCTATGAAAGAAGAGCTTGATCAATTTGAGAAGAATGAAGTCTGGACCCTAGTTCCTTATCCAGAAGATCACTCAGTGATTGGGACAAAATGGGTGTTCAGAAATAAAATGGATGAAGAACGTAATGTTATCAGAAACAAAGCAAGGTTAGTAGCCCAAGGGTACAACCAACAAGAAGGTATTGATTTTGATGAAACCTTTGCACCAGTAGCTAGATTAGAGGCCATTAGAATTCTTCTTGCATTTGTTGCATTTGAAAATTTCAGACTTTATCAAATGGATGTGAAAAGTGCTTTTCTAAATGGTTTCATAAATGAGGAGGTTTATGTACATCAACCTCCTGGTTTTGAAAACAAAAAACATCCTAATCATGTCTTCAAATTAACTAAAGCCTTATATGGATTAAAGCAAGCTCCAAGAGCTTGGTATGAAAGATTGAGCAACTTTCTTCTCAAAAATAATTTTTCAAGAGGACAAATTGACACCACTTTGTTTAGAAAAACTTTCAAAAAGGATTTACTCATTGTTCAAATTTATGTTGATGATATCATTTTTGGTTCAACAAATTTAAAAATGTGTGAAGAATTTTCTGAATTAATGCAAGGAGAATTTGAGATGAGTCTCATGGGAGAATTGAAGTTCTTTCTTGGTCTTCAAATCAAACAAGAAAATTCTGGAATTTTCATTAATCAAGAGAAGTACATTAAAGATCTTCTTAAGAGATATAAAATGGAAGGGTCAAAACCTATGGGAACCCCTATGCATCCTTCTACAGCCTTAAACGTAGAAGAAGGTGGAAAAATTGTTTCTGAAAAGGAGTACAAAGGGATGATAGGTTGTTTACTCTATTTAACTGCAAGTAGACCTGACATTTTATACTCAGTAAGTCTTTGTGCAAGATTTCAATCTTTTCCAAGAGAATATCATGTGGCTGCTGTGAAAAGGATACTAAGATACCTTGTTGGAACAACTAACCTTGGACTTTGGTACAAGAAAGGCACACATTTTGAGCTTACAGGTTATTGTGATGCTGATTATGCTGGGGTAGAATGGATAGAAAAAGTACAAGTGGAAGTTGTCAATTTCTTGGAGAATCCCTAATATCATGGTCTTGCAAGAAGAAACCTACTAAAGCATTATCAACAACAGAAGTTGAATATGTTTCAGCTGCTAGCTGCTGCTCACAAATGTTGTGGATCAAACATCAAATGGAAGACTATTGTCTAAGGTACTCAAAAATCTCCATCTTCTGTGATAATACTAGTGCTATTAATTTGTCCAAAAATCCAATTCAGCATTCTAGATCTAAGCACATTGATATAAAACATCATTTCATAAGGGATCATGTTCAGAAGAATGATATTGAATTGAAATTCATTGAAACTAAGATTCAAATTGCTGATATTTTCACAAATCCTCTTGTAGAAGATAGATTTGTGTTTCTTAGGAATAAGATTAACATGAAAAGTCTAAGGTCTTGAAACTCAAATTAAAATCTACTCCTTAGAAGGACCAATAACTCTCTGCAGAAGGTGAAATTTTCTCATCCCTCTGCAGGAACATTCTTGAAATTAAAAAGGGGAAATTCATCTTCTGATGCTTTTAACTTAACCCTGATCTTCTGAAAAACACTCTATGAGAGAAGAAGAATACTTCCTATACAGAAGATGCATTTGTTTCCATGTTATAGCATGAATTCATTAAGAAGATAACAACTGAAATGCTACCTTTTGCAACTATATGTGTGCAGAAGATTCACAAACAGCTGTCTCTATTTCTGTTCAGCAGAAACTCAGCTATCTTTTGACCAAAAATCTTGTACCATGCTGTCCTTAATCCTAGGATATGTCTACATCTTTCACGGCAATCAAAGCCTATCAAATATTAAATAAATATATTTTCAGAAAAGGTCAAAACTAGGTTACAGCCTTTTTCTTTTAATAGGGATACAAAATGGGATAAGGAAAGTTAACCTTTGTCCCTAGCTGAAAAGGGTGGTCAGTTATTGCACAAGAATTTCAATTTAAAAGCTGACCGTTTGAGGCACCTACTTCTCCTAAAATACTGCGCGCGTCTCACCCTTTCTCTCTCCTTCAAATTACTTTCTTTCCTTCCCTCCCATATAACGACTAGTATAGTCTGTATACTTAAGCTCTACATTGCTACATAGAAAGACACTCAGCCACTCCTTCCTCCTCTGAAATCTTAATCTCACACTCTTGCCTCCAAAAGGAATACCCTCACACTCTGTTCTTCGTTTCTCATCTCCTTAAAGAAAAATGAGAATCAAATCCATAGCAGACAAGAAGGATACTTCATCCTCAAGTACCTCTGAGAGCATTGAAGTAATTGGAAATGAGATGATTCCATATACTGGAGTCATTACAGCTCAACCCATTTCTACAGAACCACCCTCTGTTCAGCCTCAATTCACAGGATCACCATCAGTACACTCCCAACAATCCACTGAACCATCCTCTCCCACAGAAGCATCTCCCAATACTCCTTAGCCAGAGAAACCATCATTCCAACCTCCTTCTGCTCCTTCATCCTCTGTTGCACCCTGCTCCAAGGAACACATTGTTCCTATGGTCTATGTCAGAAGGTCTGGAAGGCTAAGGGCTGGACCAGGTGTCCACAGCATTGGAAATGACCCAAATGATCCCATTAGGGTTGACTCTCCACCAAGACCATCAAATCCTCAACCAAAACCAAAACCATCCAATCCTCAGCCAGAAGAAAATTCATCTTCTGTAGAAATATCACAGGGGAGTGAATCTGTAGAAGGTGAAGAAAGTGATCCTTCTGAAGGATCTACAGACTCAAACCTAGAGCTTTTTCAAGATGAAGAAATGCTGAAGATCTTCTATGACAAATGGGAATGGAAGACTATCATTCCTGGAAGAATCTTTCTTCTAAGGGAAATAAGGAAATGTGGATGGGACCTTGGCCATTTTGTCCAGAAGCAAGACTGGGGAGACTATCTTCTGATGAGAGAGCCTGTATATCCTAGGCTAGTCAAGGCCTTTTATGCTTCTTCCAGTCAATATAGAAGTAATGGCAACTCCCTAGTTGTGGAAATCAAAGGATCAACCATTGTTCTCATTGCAGAAGGTATTGATGAAGCTATAGGAAGCAAGCCAGTGGAGAACAAGCTGTATGATGATAACTGGTATGCTTCTGCAGGCATTACCAAGGAAGAACTCATCAAGAAAATCCTTTATAAACCAAATTCCCCTCTTTTATCTACAAAGCTCACTCCTATTTGCAGACTATTCCACAAGCTTTGCTACTATTCTCTTCTGCCAAGAGCTGGTACTCTAGAAAGAGTTTCTGATCAAGACCTCATGGTAATTTACCACCTTCTTTCTGGAAAACCCTTCTCTCTATCTTATATGCTTTTAAGGAGCATGATATATTCTACTAATCCTCAGAGAGCATATGCTAGCATGCCATATGGCATGCTCTTAACTAGAATTTTCAGGCTTCACAACATCCCTTTAGAAGGAGAAGAAAGTGAAGATTCCTGCACCTTCTTTGGAAAACTGAACATAAAGAAGATGAAAATTGGCAGGGCTGAGCCATCTCAAGCTTATTCTAGCCCTAGTGAAGAAGATGAGGAGGAACCTAAAGCTCCTAGGACCAAAAAGAAGAAAGAGAAGGAAATTCAGACCTTCACAAGGAAAAGAAAAGGGGTGTCCAAGGAAGCTTCTGGAGAAACCTCTCACAAAGCTCAAAAATTCTCTTCTCCCTCTCCAGAAAAACAAATTTCAGCAAGTCATTCTCCTTCTGTGTCCATACCTTTTGACTCTGTTGAAGATATGGGTGATGAATCATCTTCTGAGGAAACTTCTAGTGAGAAAAGGGAGGAAATGGCTACAGAAGCTTCTCAGGAAACTCACAGTGCTTCTGCAGAAGGATTGGCAGCTGACACCTTAGCCAATCTTGCCAAGAACTACTCAGAACCTCCACCATTTGACTCCACCATGCCCATACTTCAGCCCCAATCTCCAACCAGAATTACTTTTCCAGTAGTTGTCCCAGAAGGAAAAAAGAAGTTGAATGAAGAAATGCAGAAGGAAGGCACTCAGTCAGCTCCTTCTGCTAGAACCTTTAGCACAGATTTGGTCAATCAGTTTCTTGCTTCTCCAATTCTGGACTCTATGATCCCAGCTGCTGCACCTATCACAGATAACATTCCAGTAATATCTTCTCATCTCTCCTCCATGAACACATTTCTCCAGTAGCTTAGCTCTGAGAAGATTCCCACTCCTTCCTCTGACCCCTCACAGTCACAGCAACCTGATGCTGCTACCAAACCTTCTGGTGGAACCTCTGATCAACCTGCTTCTTCAAGCTCTATAGAGAAACATGTTCACAAACTAAAAGCTGACATGAAGAAGCTCTTCTCAAATGTGAACATTTTGCAAAACACTGTCAATGAGATGATTGAGAGGTTCAATCAGCATCAGTTCTGGTTCAATAGTTTTGTGCTTCCAGCTATTGCTCCTCAAGCCCCTCCTATTCCTTTTACACAGTTTCAGCCTCCTCAGAACATATTGCAGCCCTCTACCTCTTCATCATCTGATCATTCCTCTCCATCCAAGTAGGAAGATGATGATCCTGCTTCTCCTTAGGCAAATTCTTGTTTTTTGATTGATGACAAAGGGGGAGAAGTAGTATGTAGGTTTCAAGAAGGTAGTTAGTTTCAAAACTTTTTTGGCTTAAAGTACTTTGATGTTCTGCTGAAATGATCTTCTGATCTGTTATTTTGAATGATTAATAGTGACATGTTGTTTGTTGTCTTTTGTTGCATATGTGATTTTCATTCTGTTGCATCTTTATGAAATTGAACTAAAATGCTTTGATTATGATTTCAATTTTATCTCCTCAAAATAATGCAAGAATTAAAGGGGATTTTTATTAAAATCAGAATTAATTAAGTACCTTTTGAAAGGGTTGTCATCATCAAAAAGGGGGAGATTGTAAGGTCCAAAAATCCTCCTACTGTGGTTTTAATTATGACAACCTATTCAAAGTCACTTAACATAATTCTGATTCTTAAATGACTAATCATTTCATTTGAGAATGTGTCCAGAAGATGCAGAAAATCTCTTACAGAAGATGTAGGTACCTCAAAAACATTAGGAATGACAAATCTGTGAAGAAGAGTTTAAAAGATATCTGATAAATTGAAAGGGAAATCATCTACAACTTAATAAAGTCTACAGAAGATGAAAAAGGTATCTTCATAGAAGGTTTTATGACAAAATCAAATTAGAAGGGAGATTCACTTTCAAAGAAGCAAAAGAAGTTCTTCTAAGGATTTCAAAAATCAAGATAAATGAAATGAAGAAGTGAAACACTGATTAGAACTTGAAACTCATCTGCAGAAGGAACAGAGCAATTCAACAGAAAGAACAAAGCATTTCTGCAGAAGGAATCTGACAGGAATAATTCCTACAGAAGATGCAGAAACCCTTTGAAAGTAATTAAGTCATTTCCTTGACAGTAGCTGAGGCAAACTAGTTGAGACATAATTATTATCATCCAAAAATCAATCTCAGCAAGACCACAGAATGAGGTGTGACTAAATGATCCAAATTTACTGTCTGCAGAAGATGTTTCTGCAGAAGGAAGAATCCAGTCAAACTGACAGCTGGACTTGCAGCAGTCTGCAGCTGTTTGACTGTGACAGCACACAAGGCACAAGCTGGATGTGTTTTGAGCCTTCCCAACGGCTAGTCACTCATTTCCCTATAAAAGGAAGTGCTCTCCTCCCATTTGACACACCTCTCATTCTCCAAAAGTTCCAATTTTCTCATAATTACATTCTCATCTTCTGGAAACAATTCTCTCTCCGCTAATTCATAAGATTCTGCTTCTGCAAGTGGTTGAGGGGGAGTTAGCTCACTGAAGTATTTCTGTTGTGATTTATTTATTTATTTGTGAGCTTTGTACTTACTTACCATTCAGTTTTCATTCTGTAAAGTCATAAGGATACTAGGAAGTGGTTAGTATCTTCTGTGACAGAAAGAGTAAGTATTTTTTAGAGGTTTGATGGCTTAGGTGTGAGCTATAGTATTTACAGTTCTGCAGAAGGTCCTCTGCAGTTTGCAGTCAAGCCACATCTTCTGCAGAAGGTTCTGCAGTAAGAGAAAGCTTGAAGTGTGAGTTGTTTAAGCTGAGTTTAGCCTGAAGAGGTTATGGAAAGAATACTAGAGGTAGTTTGTACCCAAGAAGATTGTAATTTGTTGATTGAGTAAGAAATTCTACTTGGTGTAGGGACTGGACGTAGCCTCAGGTTGGAAGAAGTGAACCAGTATAAAAGACTGTGTGCAATCTTCTCTTCTTTACTCTCCTTTATTTCATGAGCATAAAAGTATTTTGAAAACTACCTAATACCTAAGTAAGTGTTAACAATCAAGGTTCCTAAGAAGGAATCCTATCTTCTGCATACTGCACATAACATTAACAATCTATCTTCTGATTTTCTACTTTCTAATACTAAGCCAAATAATCTTTGAGCTAAAAAGTATTAGAAGTCATTTACAGAATTTTATAAGTGATCACAATTCAACCCCCCTTCTTGTTATTAAACCTTCAACTACAGACTGTCCATCTTCTTCAAAGGAATGCTCACTTAATTATGATGAAGAAGATGAAGCTAGCCTAGAAAGTGACCCCTCTGAGGAAGATGAGGATCCAAACAAAGACCTCTTTGAAAATTATGAGTTGCTAAAGGTCTTTTATGAAAATGGGATTGGAAAACCATCATCCCTGGGAAGGTATTTTTGCTGCAAGAAATAAGAAAGGAAAGATGGGATGTTAATCACTTTGTTCAGTTACAAGGCTGGGGAGATTTCTTGCTTATTAGGGAACCTGTATATCCAAGATTGGTCAAGGCATTTTATGCCTCGGCTAATGAAAATAGAAGTGATGGAAGTTCACTAGTTGTGGATATTTAAGGTTCCACAATGGTCCTAACAGTAGAATCTATAGAAGAAGCATTAGGTCTTCCCCATTGCACAAACCAGCTATATGAAGAAAATTGGTATGCCTCAGCTGGAACTACCAGAGAAAATGTGATTCAGAAGGTTTTAAGTGAATCTGGTGGCAAACTTGTCTCTAGTATATTGACTCCCATTTGCAGAATCTTTCATAAGATATGCTGCTACTCACTCATCCCCAGAGTTGGAACTCTTGATAGAGTCAATGATCAAGACTTACTTGTCTTGTATCATCTTCTGAAAGGTGAGCCTATCTCTCTTGCTTACATCATCCTTAGGACAATGATTTCTGCTGCTAACCCTCTGATAACACCCTGCTAGGAGTTTGGACCTGCAAGACCTACATTAGAGGATATGCACCAACTTCAAGCAAGGAAGAGTTGGAGAAATTAGTGTCCTACAAATAAAGGGACACTAGCCTACAAAATAAAGGTCACTACCCTACAGAAGGACACCTTGACCCTGGATAGGACCCTTGTCCTATGGACCACCCTTAATTAGGACTCTCTTGTATTTTCTTTTTATTTTTGTATTTTCCTTTTTATTTCATTCCACATGGGTGCTAATTTTATGGGTTTTATTGGTTAGTAGGATACCTTGCTACAAGGTTTAGGAGGTCATGGGATCTAATCCCACCTAAGATAGAAAATTACCTCATCTTTCTTTTCCTTGTTAAAAGGGGCGCTATTTTTGGATTTATTGGCTTAAGGCTTAGCTTAGCCATAAGCCATTAGGGACATGGGTTCAAATCCCACTTAGGATGGGATTTCACTCATCTTTTATTTTTCTCCCCCTTCCCTCATGTAAGTGGCCGCCCCCTCACTCCCCCTCTCCTATATAAAGGGGCCTCCTCTCTTGTATTTACACACATTGAATTTTGAAGTAAAGGCATTATGCCAAATTTTCTCCTCCCTTTGTGAGTTGAGTGAGGCTTGGTGGTTGTTGCTCAAACCATACTGAGACTTATCTAATTCTCCTGAATTAGTGGCGTCTGGCATTGGACTTATCTGCTGCAAGTGGACTCATGCTTCAGTGGCGTCCTTCCCATTTCTTGCGCAATTATAGCTGCTTCCCTGCACCTATAATTCACAATTTTAGTGCCTTTAATTGATTCTAATCGGTTGGTTTTGCTCAATTCTAGATCCTACACCTATCCGGCTATCAATTGGTCATCAGAGCTTGTTGAATTTGAGCAAATTTGGGGCTGTTCTTGGCTGTTTTAGGCGCTGCATACTGCACCTATTTAGTGCATAATTTTACTCATTTTAGTGTAATTCCATCCCTCTTTTCAATTGTAATTTGGACTTGGACTGTTTCCCGAGCTCGAGGTGCCTTTCTGCTGCTATCAGCACTTGTCTGTCTTGATTGATTTGCTTGAATTCTTGCTAGTTTGGGGGCTGTTTTGGGCCGCTAATTCCCACCCCCTAGGTGTTTGTTTAAATGCCTCTTTAATTGCTCATACTTGTTCTTGAGTGATTCTTGCAAATTAATTGATATAACTGCTTGTTTGTGGTGAAGTGTGGTAAGAGGAGGCATTGTTGTCTTCATTTTTCCAAAGATTGTTCACCTACATTTCTCCCCTTCACCATTAATTGTCATCCCCCATATTCATCTCTTTACTTTCCGCCATTTAATTTTCCGCCATTTAATTTCCGCTTCTCCCCATCCTTTTAATTTCTGCTCCCCCCTTTACATTCAGCCATTTACATTTCTGCTCTTCCCATCCTTTTAATTTCCGCTTCCCCCTTTACTTTCAGTCATTTACTTTCAGTCCTCCCCATCCTTTTAATTTCCGCTTCCCCCTTTACATTTCTGCTCTCCCCATCCTTTTACTTTCTGCCATCCCCTTCTACTTTCTGCCTTTTACATTTCTGTCCTCCCCATCCTTTTAATTTCAGTTTCCCCCTTTAATTTCTTGCCATTTATTTTGCGCAATTTTTCCTTATTATTTTTGCCATTTTTGCGCATTTTTGGGCTCTTGTGTTGTTCAATTTCCTACTCTTGTTATGTCTGTTTGATTGGCATTTTGATTGCAAATTTGGATTGACTGCTATCTCTACCTAGGACTTTCCCTGTTTGATTGTGCAAAACGCTCACCTATAGGATCTTTTTTGGTTCATAGTATTGGAAGAAGATCAACAAATTCTAATTGTTGATTTTCCTTCAAATTTTAATTCCAATCTTAAAATTGAACCAAGCGCGTTTCTGTGACCATACCGGTTTTGTATAATCAACAAGGAAGTGCTAAGCAATTTTTTTGGCCATTTTTTAAATCAAGTTGCCATTACGTTTTTACAGTTTTTAAAAATCAGTTTATTCATTATTTTTGCTTTTCTGGGCCACTTGGACCAGTTTACTGTCAGAAAATTCCAAAAATATTACAGTAGGTACAGTTAATTTTCTTTTCATTGTTTACAAATTTCTGTAATTTTCTGTTGAGGAAAAAGACAAAAAGAAAGAAAAAGCAAGAAAAATACAAAAAGTACGTACGTGCCAAAAATAGAAAAAGAGGTGTAAAAAGTAAAAAAGGGTGCAAAGTCAACAACAAGGAAGAAAAAGTCAAAAGACACCCAAAAAGAGTCAAAAAAAATTCAGAAAAATAGAAAAACAAAAACAAAGAGATATCCCAACAATACAGTAACAGTTTTACTGTAATTTTCTGTTTCATTTCCCTGTATACCGTAATTGAGTTGTATTTGCTGTTTTCTTAAAAACGACAATTTTGGCAACTCTTTTTCAAATATCACCAAAAACAATTCTCTTTGCAATTTCTTCCGTCTTGTCTTGTTTGTTGTCTGCTCTTGTATAAGCTTGTTTGAGTGCCAGCTTTTCTTGTTTGTCATATCAATTCTTTTTTTTGTCTTAGGATTTTTCCAATCTTCCTCCAGTAGGTATTTTTCTTTGTTAGTGTGCTTCTATTTGGGTAAGGGTTAAGACTTAGACTCACGTTGGTCTTTGAAACTTCTAATCAACCTCCAACCGAGTAGAAGAGGCAAGAGAGTTTTCATTATAGAAAAAGCCAAAAAAAGAGTGACATACACGAGTGTAAACACTTAGTTGAGTGGAAAGGTCCTTAAAAGTTTTAACATAAAATCAATTAGGAGAATGGAAGGAAGGAGGCAAGGGGAAAGGGCAACCATGTTGTTTATGAAAGCCTTAGAAACACCTTTGGGTGAAGAAGAGAGCCAAAGAGAGAACCTATTCCACACTAGGTGCCAAATTGAAGATAAGGTATGTTTAGTGATCATAGATGGAGGAAGTAGTAGCAACTTAGCTAGCCTTAGGTTAGTTAATAAGCTAAACTTACCTACTACCCCACATCCAGAACCTTATACACTTCAATGGGTGAGTGATGAGGAAGAATTTATGGTGGATAGGCAAGTAAGCTTAAGGTTCAAAGTTGGGGATTACCAAGATGAAATGACCTTTGATGTCATACCCTTAGAAGCCTCTCACATCCTTTTAGGAAGACCATGGCAATATGAGAGAAGGGTGAAGCATGATGGGTATTCCAACACCTATAGGTTCCGCCACCAAGGGGTTAAATTCCCCTTAATACCTATGACCTCTAGTGAAATAAAAGAAGATCAAACCACACTTAAGAGGTTAATAGAAAAAGAGAAAAGAGAACAATTAGAAAAAGAGAAAGAAGAGACACTTAAAAGAGAAAGTGAGGAAGAATTAAGAATGCAAGAAGAGAAAGCATGTTTATCTTGTGATCATTTGAATGCTAACTCTTCTAGTGAAAGCATGAATAGGTTAATGGCAAACATTCCTAGTATTGCAAAAAGGACAACTCAAGCAGTTGAAAGGGAGTTTCCTTAACTAACTTTCTTTATGCATGAAATGCCTTCTTCTATGCACAATTATATGCCTCAAAGCATTACATGTTTGAAAGAAATAAACAATGTTGATGATGCTTTGAAATCTATTTCAGGTTTAGAAAAGGCAACTAAGTTTAAGAGTACCGTGAAACTTACTAGAGATGCATGTTTAGTCAATTCCTTTGATCAAATTAGATTGCATGATAGGAATGATAACAAATTTGGATTGAATATGCATGCACCTTTGGTTTGTGTTTATAAATTGAATACACATTTTGGGCCTAAAATAATTATTTCATATAAAGATGTGTATTATGTTCTTGAACTAGTTAGTGAAAAGAATAAAATTTTTGATGAAGCTATCACATATGGGAAAACTTGTTTGACATCTAATTCATATAATGATATGCTTCTTGATATGCACACTCAAAATAATTCTTTTTATGTTTCACCTTACATGAACACATATGATAATATGCAAAAGGTGACATATTACTTGAGTGAGTGCATTAGAATAAATAGGCCTCTTGAAAAGACTTGCATAAATACCTCATGGCATGAACATATGCACTACACTTTTGACAATCATACTCAAGATGCATGTGTTATGTTCAATAAAAATGTTGGGATGTTAATGAAAAATATTAAAACATTCATGCCACATAGTTTCACTTTCACTTGTGCATTTATTTGGGAACATAGTGTAGAATATTTTGATGAATGTTGCACATTGAAACACATTTTGTACTTATGTGGAATTTATTTCCTAAGCCTTCTCCATGACCACTTACTTCTCTTATTTGCAAGGGAGGGCTTCAAAAGATTAGTCTTTGATCCACGATCTAAATCCACAAAGTATGTAGACAAGATGGCTCAATCTTCATTAAGGGAGTTTTCTAACCCTTATCTCAAATACCTCTTGTTTATCTCCTATGTTTTTCTTTTGCCAATCTTTATGATCCTCAAGTATTTTTGTTATGAGCCTTCACTTTGTTTGCTTTGGAATAATACTTATGGGTCTTCTTCTTGTTGTCTAGGCTCAAGGAAGATGTTCAACTTGTGGACCTCTAACTCTACTCTCCAAGGGCTAAGGGAAGTATCTTCTTACTTCCTAAATTTTGTCATCCATCCCCTTCTTCTACCCAGTTCATTACTCTTAAGGATTCTTTCTGAATTTTCAGATTTAAGGTCAAATCCTTTTCAAGGGGGAGGGAATGATAACACTCTGCTAGGAGTTTGGACCTGCAAGACCTACATTGGAGGATATGCACCAACTTCAAGCAAGGAAGAGTTGGAGAAATTAGTGTCCTACAAATAAAGGGACACTACCCTACAAAATAAAGGTCACTACCCTACAGAAGGACACCTTTACCCTGGATAGAACCCTTGTCCTATGGACCACCCTTAATTAGGACTCTCTTGTATTTTCTTTTTATTTTTGTATTTTCCTTTTTATTTCATTCCACATGGGTGCTAATTGTATGGGTTTTATTGGTTAGTAGGATACCTTGCTACAAGGTTTAGGAGATCATGGGATCTAATCCCACCTAAGATAGAAAATTACCTCATCTTTCTTTTCCTTGTTAAAAGAGGCGCTATTTTTAGATTTATTGGCTTAAGGCTTAGCTTAGCCATAAGCCATTAGGGACATGGGTTCAAATCCCACTTAGGATGGGATTTCACTCATCTTTTATTTTTCTCCCCCTTCCCTCATGTAAGTGGCCGCCCCCTCACTCCCCCTCTCCTATATAAAGGGGCCTCATCTCTTGTATTTACACACATTGAATTTTAAAGTAAAGGCATTATGTCAAATTTTCTCCTCCCTTTGTGAGTTGAGTGAGACTTGGTGGTTGTTGCTCAAACCATACTGAGACTTATCTAATTCTCCTAAATTAGTGGCGTCTGGCATTGGACTTATCTGCTGCAAGTGGACTCTTGCTTCAGTGGCGTCCTTCCCATTTCTTCCTCTCCACTTTTTCTTTCATTTTCTCTCATTTTCTTGCATTTTCTTGCGCAATTATAGTTGCTGCCCTGCACCTATAATTCGCAATTTTAGTGCCTTTAATTGATTCTAATCGGTTGGTTTTGCTCAATTCTAGATCCTACACCTATCCGGCTATCACCCTCTCAGGACCTATGCCTGCTTGCCTTATGGAACGCTGCTCACCGTCCTCTTCAAACATCACCATGTTTCTCTAGAGGATGAGGAGAACTATGAGGACATTGCTTATTTTGACAGAAGCAACATTAGGAAAATGCACATTAGAATTCCTTATATTTCTCAATATATGAAAAGTGATTCAGAAGAAGAAGAAGAGGATGATGATCAAGATAAACTCACTGCTTCTCGATCCAAGAAATAGAAAACCTCCCTCCAAACCTTCAGTAGGAAAAGAAAAAGAAGCCAAGAAGATACTTCTATATCAGCAGAAGAGAGTTTGGAACTGGAGAAGCTTGAAAGTGATGCTTCTGCACCTGCTGATATGGAGCTTCCTAGCTCTTTTATTTATGAAGAAGAAGAACCAAGCAACAACAATTGTAAGGAACCCTCTCCAGAAGAAAGAACTTTGGATGAAGTTATTCCAGCTCATGGAAGTACCTCATGCAAACCAGGCTCCCCAACTCTGGCTGAGCATTAAGCAGAACCAACAGGAAACCTTGAAGTTTCTTTTGAAGATGGGATGGCTATTGATGCTCTTGCTATGTTGGCTCAAAATTGTTCTGAATATCCCTCACATGAGACTCCAACAGCCATTCTGCATACTTCCCCTGCTGTCTCAGAAGAAATGAGATCTCAAGGCATGTCTCCGGTTAAGACCATTGAATTAAATCTATCTCCAAAAGAAGCAGAAGATCACCAAGGGTGAAGTCCAATTTGTTCCATCTGTAGGAACTTTTGGTACTGATCTGATAAATCAGTTTTTGGCCTCTCCAATTCTGGATTCTACTCTTCCTCATTATGCTCCTCTTAGAGACAACATTCCTACCATATCTGCTAATTTTTCTTCCATGAATACCTTTCTTCAACAGCTAAGCTTAGAAAGGGATCAAAATCCATATTCTGCACAAAATGAATAGCCTGAAGAAGTTGAAAATGTTCCTGTTGAACCTTCAGCAACTCCTTCCTCCCACTCTCTTGAAAAGCATGTGTTAAAAATGAAGGCTGATATAAAGAATTTGTTCTCCAATGTAAATGTTCTCCAGAACTCAATAAATGAGATGATTGAGTGATTTACTCAACATCAGTTCTGGTTTAACAACTTTGTGCTTCCCATCATTGCTCCACAGGCTCCTCAGATGCCTTTTACACCCTTTCAGCCACCTCAAAATATCTTGCAGCCCACTACTTCTTCATCATCAGACCACTCTTCTCCATCCAAGTAGGAAGATGATGATTCTGCTTCTCCTCACATGCCACTACTTGTTTTTTATTGAAGACAAAGGGAGAGAAGTAGTATAGTAGGAACCTAGGCTGACTTTTGTATTAGGCTGATTTCTGACTTTTTGTATTAAGCAAGTTTCTGTTTTAACTAATCTCTGTTGCCATAACTGTTATGGATGATTATAAGTATTTTGATTAAATGAAAAATGATCAGTATTTTGATGCATAGATCTTATTATTCTTGATGGATCTCATATCTTCTGCATAATCAGAATTAATCATGGCATAAATTCAGGGGGAGTTTTTATTATAAATCAGAATAATACAAACTAAAATTTGAAAAGTTGTCATCATCAAAAAGGGGGAGTTTGTAAGGATCAAAATCCTCCATGAATGTTTTAATAATGACAACCTCTCAAATTTCAGCTAGTATAAATTCTGATTTGATGTACTAATGATTTAATTTGAGTATGTGTTAAGAAAGTACAGATCTATAGATCCTCTAGAAGATATCCAATATGAAATACTAAGAACAGAAGAAACAAAATTAGTATTTCATCTCTAAAGCATGAAAGAAGATATAGCTCACTTCAAGAAACTCAGCAAACTATTAAAGAAAGCAAGAAAGCGGTTGAGAAGAAATAACAGAGACAATAACATCCCTTCAGAAGAAACAAAGGTCTATCAGAAGAAGCAGAATGTTAATTGTAACAAATAAAGTGACCTGAGCTTATTGAATGAAGAAAACATGCCCAGAAGAAAGGGAAAATAAAGAGTGATCATATTAGAAGGAAGACTCATTATTAAATACTCTGCAGAAGAATACATCCTCTAGTAATCCCAGTTTTATTCTTCTGCAGAATATCAGAACTTTGTGGAAATTAATTCCTTCATTCTTATCATATTTAAATTGATCTTCTGCATGAAAATAATAGACATATCGCAGAAGGAATTATTTCAAATCTTGGAAAGGTCTCTAGAAGATGTTATCAGACAAATGACAGCTGTTCTTGACTGTCACATCCTGCAACCTGCAGTGTTTTAGTTTGTACTTGATAGGGACAACTCCTCCCTCATAGCTGGAGATGACTCAGCCTCTCCAAGGGTTTCCAACGGCTATATCACTCAAAAAGCCTATAAAAGGAACTCATTTCGTCATGAAAATGCAAGACAGACAGTCCAGAAGAAGCACCAGACTGCATAATTACCATCTCTACCTTCTGGAAAAATTCTCTCTCTCTTATAAATCTCTGATATTTTGTTCTTAACAGTTCAAGTAAGAGAGAGCTGGTTCAAAACCTTCTGTTGTGCTTTAAAGAGTCTTTATTTTGAGCTTGTAATTTGATTTTCACTACATATTTCTTCTGTAATCTCTCAAGGAGGCTTAAGAGTGTTAGTGCCTCTTGAGAAAGTATTCAGTAACTGTAAGTGGATAGTTCCAAAAGGTTTGTAGTGGAGAAAATATCCTGCAGATAATTTTCTGTAGCTATTTATTGTTTGTATCGTCTGCAGAAGAAGCTGCAGTTGGTTGGAAGCCATAAGTGGCTGAAAAAGGATCTTGTTGGTGAGCCTGAAGAGGCTGCAAAAGAATACTAGTGGTAAGGTGTACCCAAAGTAATTGTAAAGTGAAAGACAAGTAAGAAAAATTCTACAGAAGGTAGGGACTAGACGTAGCCTCAGGTTGGAAGAGGTGAACCAGTATAAAAATCTGCCTGTGCAATCCTCTCATCCCTTTACTCTCATTTCAGATTTCAGCTATATTATCATTTGCATAAAATTGTCTTAAAAACTATTTGATACCTAAGTAAGTGATTTTATCAAGTGTTTCTTTAAAGAAACCTTAATTTCTTCATATAGCATATAATATAACATTCATCTTATTGAGTTGTATCTTTTAATACTCAGCCAAGATAAATTTGAGCAGAAATAGTATTAAAAGAATTTGTAGAAATTTTAATTAATCACAATTCAACCCCCTTCTTGTGATCAAAACTTCAACTTCACTTCATGACCCCGGCTAGGATGTGACTTCATTCACGTGAATCCAAGTTTAGAGAGGGAAGCCAAAGAAGATCAAGCGGTGCACGTCCTACGTTGTTTGAGCTAAATTGTATTGGGAGTGAGCCAAGAATTGTCTAGTGGGTGAAATATTTAGGGGTTAATACTTCTTGTTTAAAATGTTAGAAAATGAATTAGAAGATAAATCTATTGATTGGATTTCTATGTGGCTCGTGTAATTAGTTAAATTGTGTATTCTCCTCTCAATTTTAGTGATCAGAAATGGTCGGCTTTTTTCTTCCATTTATTATATATTCTAGAAAAAAATAGGGAGCAAAGCACAATTATAAACATTAAATACTTTCTTTAAAATCTGACTTTACCATCACTCAAAATTTTGCTCACGAAGTAAATAATGGTGAGTGAAGGTAAAGTGAACAATAAGAGCATTTAGGGTTTCAAAATTAACATTTTACCAAATTCAACTAACATGAGTGTAAAAACCTAATATTCCAAGTTAGAAAGTGGTATTTCCATGTGTGAATAAGATATTGCCACGTAAGGCTGCTGATTGGGTAACTCTGTTAGTCACACTATCACTTAACATTTGAATATTGCGTTAGGGATTGTTTTTAAAGGTTTAATATTTTACAAGGATAAAAATCCAAAAAAAAAATCGAAGGGATGAAAAATAAAAAGGTTGATATTTTACAAGGACTAAAAATATATTTTACTCTTAATTTAATCTTCAAAAAAAAATGTTAGTCTACACAGGTTGGGCTACTAATGTAACTTCCTAATTTCTAAATTCAGAAATAATGCCTGTTGGGAGCACTATTTCCAAATTCGTGAAATCATTTCGTTCATTTCACGTATCAGCATACAACATAATTCGCTTAAGTAATCCAACACTTACTAAAGCTTCAAACATCTCATACATAAAACAAAGTGATAGCCATAACCTAGGTTCACCACACAGGCTCCAGTATATACAAGTTATAAATATAACATATCAAGTATCTAAGTGCATAGGACATAACTAAGTACTAAATTATCCATGCCATACAGCTCCTACTGATCATCTCCATCCTGAGGAGTATCCTGCACAACTGAAATATTGTTTCCACGGAATGGGGTGAGACCAACGTCCCAGTGGGCATGAACAAAGACACTCCAAGGGAACATACAGGCAATTATCATGCTTCTCAAACAACCATTATAATCAAATAACAACTTCACATCAATAAAACACAACACAAAATAATAATAAAGCTGATAAATGCATGTCTGTGAAGTGTTGTAACCCGACACCCGGGGTCTTTTCACTGTAACATGACTGTGATTGAGTGCTCGGCCATGAATCCAAGGACCGTCGTCCAGGGAAACCTGAGATTAAGTTTTATCTGAACATGATGTATACATAACTTGTTTTATTATCGTGATTGGGGGTCCCCCATCTTCCCCTTGGCCGAGAGGTCGATGAGTTCGCCTCGTCTTGCTTAAACACGATTGCCCAAAGGCGTGAGATAGTCCGAAGACCCCTGAATTAGCCCGGAGGCTCTGAAATAGTTGTAAGCCCTGTGATTATTAACTCATAATACATAATTGTGATGGCTAAAGGCCCATGATCATATATAAACATGCGTAAAGATCTCTATACATGCTCCCCTAAGTCTTCTATCCTATGGTTCACATAAATCATATACCAAACAACCATCACATTTACACTAACTAAATAAACATCATGATTCAATGAAAGAAAGGGAAAGGAGAATAGGGGATCATGCTCTGAAATTCAAACAGCAAAGAGACAGACAATCACACTCACCTGAGGTTCGAGAAAACGAAGAACGAACGGAAGAGAGGAAGCGTTGGACGTGAGTAGATTGTGGGGGACTTGATCTTGGAGAGTAGAAATCGTTCTTGATCTTCACTGGGGCATTCTCTCACTAAAACCTCTCTTTCTCTCTCTGGAAGAACGAAAAAGGGAAGAGAAACTGAGTGGGAAACTGCCTGCAATCGTGTTTTAAAAATGTTGTAACCGTCTTCTCGCTCAAGCGGTATTCTCGCTTGAGCGAGATGGTCATTCTAGCTCAAGCGAGTCCATTTAGCTTGAGCGAGAATGCCCACGAAAAATACCCTCTCTCTAGAATATTTTCGCTTAAGCGAGAACTGCTACCTTGAGCGAAAATCGTCCAGAGAGCAACACATTTTGTGTCTTGTATCTCGCTTGAGCGAGACTTGCAGAACCAAAATCCTATAGTTTTTGCTGCATAATTCACTTGAGCGAGACCTACTCGCTTGAGCGAAAACCCTGATGCATGAAACCCTGATTTTTGCCTCTTAAGCTTCTCCTTATCAATTCCTTACTTCCTCCTATTCATGTTATGAATTTCCTATAAGTTAAAGTCTCTAATAGTGGGATGATACAACTAAACTAACAAGTTAAATGAGTTTAGTTTGGTTATTCATAGACTAATTCATTTACCCACATAAAAGTATTTTTTTTAACATTTTTTGGTTAATTTAAAGTAAAAAAAAATATAGGCAAAACAGAAAAAATTAAAGAAGTAAAATAATAAGTTAATACCGACCTATTTAATCTGTGGGTCTATATTGGCTTAGAAAATATTGACCCCTTTAAATATGGATCTATACAATATAAGCTATTTAACTTGCAAACATATGTGAAGACCCAAAAAAGAATTCAGCAAACAAATGTGGGTTGGATGTGGACAAACTCGCTCGGCAAGGCTGGTGAACATTCCTTTGGGGCGGGCCTTTGATATTCCCACAAGTTTCTCTAACTACCTTTAGCTCTTCCGAATACTAAGTGTTCGAACGAGAATAAAATTGACTCATGAAAACAAGTGTCGAGAACAAATTTTGAACACGTGTTTCTATAAGCAATTTTTTTAAAAAATACCTTACGGATACAAGTTTCCGGAATTGATTCCCAGACATAAGACATATGTGTCTGTAATAAAAATGGTTTACGGATACAAATGTCCATAATTGATTCTTGGAAAGGTGTTTGTAATTCAATTTTCCCCATCCCTCTCTTTTGTCTCTTTCTCGCTCTCTCTTATCTCCGATTCTCAGTCTCATCTTTCTCACCCTTCTCTTTAACTTTCCAGTTCTATTTCTCACCTTAAACTTACATGTTTGTGGAATACTTGGATCTGGAAATATATGGGTTTGAGATTTCGGTTGACTGGAGTGGCGGAGCCACTTTAGGGCAAAGGGGGGCCATCCCCCCCCCCTCAATTTTTTTTTCAAATTTATATGTGTGTGTATGTGTGTGTTGGGAGAATTTATACATTATATTGTTAGGTAAAATTATATAGTAGAAGTTTGATTAGAATGAGATGAGATATAAGTTATATTTGCTAAAATTAATTGATAAATTAGCTTATTAAATTGATAGTGTTTGATTTAAATAGTTGGTTAATATAGAATGAAATAAAATGGTATATTTACATAAGTTTTTATTATATAATTCTATTTTTATTTTCTATACAAAGACATAATATAAGGATATTGTAATTTTCAATTTTTTATGAACTTTAAATTTTTATTCAATTTGTAATGTTAAAATATTGTATTAAAGGATTAAAATAAACAGGAAATTAACTAAAATAAAAAAATAAAAAAGATAATACTATTGATACTATAACTTCCCTTAGCCAACTCATCAGGTTAACAGATCTCACTAACGGTCAGGGACCACAGATTGAGGGTTTAGAGTGTTTAGGGACAAAAAAAGGGGATTAAATATGTTTTTGGTACCTAAACTTTGACCCGAATTTGGTTATGGTCTCTAATTTTTTTCGTTGTTTTTTATCCCTAATGTTTTCAAATCATTGAAATTAGTCCCCACTGTTACCCTTATATTTAACAGAGTTGACGACAGGGACTAATATATTATTTACATTAAAAAAATTTAATTTGTAGATATTAATAGACATGAGTACATATATATTTGTTGAGATTGATACTAAAGTTTAGATGTAGTAATATAATAAAATGTGTTGATTTACATCAAATTTATTATGTATTTTCCTAATATATTATTTACATTAAAATTGTTTAATTTGTAGATATTGACACACATGAGTACAAATATATTTGTTGAGATTGATACTAAAGTTTGTATGTGGTACACAAAATTCAAAGAAAATTTTTTTAATATCCTAAAATTTGCGGAAAAATTACTATAGATTTTTGTACAACAAAACAATGAAATTTTATAGCAACAATTTTATGTAAAAAGTTTGTAATTTTTTTGGAAATTTACAAATTATGAATTTTCTAGAGAAAATATCGCAAGAAATTTCCTGTGAATGTTTTCCCGGGAAAAGTCGTAGTAGAGTTGCGAGAGTGACTTAACAGAGTACAATTAATTTTAAGGACTAAAAACATGTGATTTTTAAAAATGGATTATCAAAACCTATGAAAAAATAAATGAGGGACCAAAACCAAATTTCATCATATTTTCAGGGAACAAAAACATATTTAACCCAATATTTTATAAAAAAATGGCATGACTTTTTATAAGAAGTTTACTTCTACTTTATTAAAAATAGTAAATAATAATAATAGTAAATTCAAAGAAAATTTTGTTCAGATCCTAAAATTTGCGGAAAATTTACTATAGATTTTTATACAACAAAGCAAAGAAATTGGATAGCAACAGTTTTATATAAAAGATTGTAATTTTTTTGGAAATTTACAACACATGAATTTTCCAGAGAAAAAATTGCAAGAAATTTCCTGTGAATTTTTACACGGGAAAAGTCGTAGTAGAGTTTCAAGAGTGACCTAACATAGTACAATTAATATGAATGACTAAAAACATGTGATTTTTAAAAATGGATGACTAAAACCTATGAAAAAATAAATGAGGGACCAAAACCAAATTTCATCATATTTCCAGGGACCAAAAACATATTTAACCCAACATTTTATGAAAAAAGGGCACAACTTTTTATAAGAAGTTACTTCTACTTTATTGAAAATAGTAAATTCAAAGAAAAGTTTGTTCAGATCCTAAAATTTGCGGAAAATTTACTGTAGATTTTTCTACAACAAAGCAAAGAAATTTTACAGTAAAGGTTTAAAGTAAAAAGTTTGTAATTTTTTTGGAAATTTACTACATATGAATTTTTTAGAGAAAAAATCGCAAGAAATTTCATGTGAATTTTTACCCGGGAAAAGTCGTAGTAGAGTTGCGATAGTGACTTAACAGAGTACAATTAATATGAAGTACTAAAAACATGTGACTTTTAAAAATGGAGGACCAAAACCGATAAAAGAATAAATGAGAGACCAAAACCAAATTTCATATTTTCAGGGATCAAAAACAATTTAACTCAACATTTTATAAAAAATAGCACGACTTTTTATAAGAAATTTACTTTTACTTTATAGTAAATAAATAATAATAATACTGAAAATAATATTATTAACACTAATAATCCTTTAATGAATAATATTTTGAAAAATAATCCAATGAATAGTGAAAAAAATTAATATTAAAGCTATTGAATTAAAATAGTATAGATTTTTCTACAACAAAGCAAAGAAATTTTATAATAATAGTTTTATGTAAAAAGTTTGTAAGTTTTTTGGAATTTTACTACACATGAATTTTTTAGAGAAAAAATGGCAAGAAATTTCATGTGAATTTTTACCCGGGAAAAGTCGTAGTAGAGTTGCGAGAGTGACTTAACAGAGTACAATTAATATGAAGTACTAAAAACATGTGATTTTTAAAAATGGAGGATCAAAACCGATAAAAAAGTAAATGAGGGACCAAAATCAAATTTCATATTTTCAGGGATCAAAAACATATTTAACTTAACATTTTATAAAAAATATACGACTTTTTATAAGAAATTTACTTTTACTTTGTTGAAAATAGTAAATAAATAATAATAATAATACTCAAAATAATATTATTAACACTAATAATACTTTAATGAATAAAATATTGAAAAATAATCCAATTAATAGTGAAAAATTAATATTAAAGCTATTGAATTGTAATAGTATAGATGATAATCAGGTCAAATCCTTTCAATAATAAGTAAAGTCCATCCGGGTCACAATCTACTATTACTGTGAATAACCACGATTTTGGACATTGTAATTCATTCTATAAGTAATGAATTAATCATAGTATATAACAATAATTATTTTTGTACCACAAACGGTGGTTATTGTAACATCCCAAAAATTAGGGCCTAGAAACTATGGTGAGAGCGTTAGATTGGGGTTCCAGCCAAGTAAAAGAGAGTTGGAAGTGGTATGATATGTTGGAGTTCTGAATGTGAATTTAGATAAGAATTTGGTAAATGAATTAAGAGGATTATAACAATTTAAGAATAAGAAAAAGGATATTAGAGAAAGAAAAAAGAAATAAAAAAATGAAGAGGATTCACGTTTCAGCCGCTAGCAAGTCTAGAGGGTTAGGGTTTCATGGTGATGGAGAGGGATTATGGGGGGGGGCCGGCCAGGAGAGGGATTACAGACTTGATGGTCACGTACGGCGGCGTGGAGACCACGGAGAAGGAGACAATGGCGCTGCTCCGGTGCTGACTGGTGGCTTACACGGTGGATCTGCGCGAGGACGACGGTGGAGGTATCGCTCCGTACTGCCGCGACAGTGGAGGGAGGAGTCCGTGCGACTGCGATGTACAGTCCGAACGGCAGCGTCCCGCAATGTGCAGCTGTCTCCGGCGGTGTCGCTGTCTCCGGCACGGGCAGGCAGAGGGTGATGGCGTCTGCAACGTGCGGCTGCTTTTAGCCGTGGAAGGTTGAAGCTGAGGGTGGTCGCGTCTCTACGACTTGAATCTAAACATCTGAAGCTCGATGAAGCTCCTCCCATGGCGACCAGGTTACGGACCCCACGTTAAGCAAAGGTGATGCAACGGTAGGGAAGGGGTGGTTGCGGTATAACCGCGAAGAAGAGTTTGCTGACTTACTATGATGGGGGTTATTAAAATGAGGTTTTCTGGCGGTGGTAACTCAACAACAACGGTGCTCTTGATGAGCTGCGGCAAGGGGCTTCTAGTGAGAGAGGGAGAGGGTTTTTAGAGAGAGAAAGTGAGAGGAAGAAGGAGATAGTAGATTGGAGGCCTTCTCCACCCCTTGGAGCTTGAAGATCATCCTCCTTTTCTCCCCATTTTCACCAAGTTTCTCCTATTGGAGGTGAGTGTGGTTCTCACTCACTTGTTCTCTTGATTGTTCTCCTATGTATGATCTCTATTCTTCCTCCCCTTGCTATTATAGTTGATTATGTATGAGTTTATGCAAAACCTAGGGTTGATTGCTAGATTAATTGAATATATGAATTGTTGGCCAAACCCTATGTTAGTAATTTGGGGATTTGAGGATTTTCCTTGTATGATGGATTGCTTTGGATTGCCCTGCATTGCTTGATTTTGGATCAAACCTTAGGTTAGAGGATTTGGGGGTTTCATGAAATTGGAGGTTTGGGATGTTGATTGTGCCTATAATTGCTTATGTTCATGCTTATTATCGTGTTTATGCATGGAATGAAGGTTTGTACATGTTCCTAACCCCCACCATGTTCATGGAAATGGTTTTGGGTCTTTAGACCTCATGTAAATAATCATGTTTTGGTCCTTGGACTCATGTTTTTGAGACTCTGTCTCCGGTCCTTCGACTCATGTTAATTAAGCAAGATTTTGGTTTATGGACTCATGCTTCAAGACTTTGTCTTCGGTCCATGGACTCATGTGAAAAGAAATAAATTCTGGTTTGAATCTATCACAGTTAATGGGTTAAGGTCTTATGGCCTTCAGGGACGACGGTCTCTGTTAGTCTGAGCTCAGTTTAGCCTCACAGATAAGCGGAAAGACACCTTGGGTGTTGGGTAAAACACTTCATGACTGACCCTGAATTATGATTGTCATTGGATGACTAACATTACATGTCTCTAATTGTCATTATGAATGTTTTTCTTAATTTTTCAAGTGATGTTATATTGCTTTATATCTTGTGCTTTGCCTCCCCACACCGCACACACTGTTACCTCACTCACTGGGACGTAGTCTCATCCCACGTTGTGGGAATTATTTCAGTTGTGCAGGTTGTTGTACAGGTTGATGCCGGAAGAGTAGAGAACTCAATTGAAATAAATGCCAGGGATTGTAATTGTGAATTTGAAGTTTATTGATGTATTAATGTATTGATTTTGGTTTGGCCATGGAGGCCTTATTGTAGTTTGTTACTCTATGGTGACATTATAAACTGTACTGGTATTTTTCTGAGTTTCAGGCTAAGTTTCAAAATTGGGAAATGTCCAATTTTCAGGGGAAACTCTGTCGGATTTCCGGTAGGAGTTTTATGAGCCATACACTCAATGTGTAGGTTCGTCCCCTAGGTTCTTAATTAAGAATTAATATGGAAACTAGTGATGTATGATTTTTGTGGAAGCCTAAGCAAACGTTGGATTGCTTAAGCGTTGCGTGATTTGTATGTCGATACACGAAATGCGCGAAATAATTTCAGAAATTCGGAATAATGTTTCCAACGGACATTATTCTGGAGTTGAGAAATTAGGGCGTTACATTTTGGTATCAGAGCAGTTCAATCCAATTGGACTGTGGTTAGGTTAGTTATCCGTAACTTACTATAATTCCACCGTGCCTCAAGCTCAGTTTAGGGACTGATCACCCATTTACTGGGTGCGTTGTACACGGAATTATGGTTAGTAACGTAAATAGGGTGCCTTGTTGAGAAAATTGGGACATTTCTCTAACAAGGTTAGAGCCACCTACATGATAGTTAGAGGGAGAGTGATATAGGTTTATTTCCAAGAGTAGGATCTCCACCTCAAGAGCCTTATGAGATGTCATTTTAGTTCCTAGAGGAATTAAGGTACCCTTAGAAGAGAAGACCAGGACGAGGTTATGAGAAGGAGTGTGTAGTTGGTTTTGGAAGGTAGAAGTAAAAAGAAAGGTTAGAGGGAATGATGAATGAGCTCCCTAGTAGGCTAGCAGGGTGTTGGTTGCCTGTAAGTGAACCTTGGTGGTGTAATGTGTTTGAACAATGATAATTCTTATTTCTGCTTGAATGGTTGCTTGAATGTTTGTTGTATGTGTTTCATGAATAATGTATGCCTTGTGTGCTAGGTGGTGGTTTGATGAATGTGTTACGATGATGTTGCATGACTTGTATGTTAGGTTCCAAGGTTTAGAGGGACATGTAAGTGGGAAGTAAATGGTGATCTTATAGAAGTAGGGCTGAATGACTTTAGAGTTGGGATTTTGTGAATTTCGGATCTCATGCTTAGTGGACTAGGGATATGGCAAGTAGAGGTCGGGATGGAAGTGTGGGACTCATGGGAAGTATAGGAACTTCATACCAATAGTGAAAGGGGTGTAGTCCTAGCTTTTGGCTAAGTTACTTCTTTGGGGTAGACATCTAAACCCGCATACTTGTTTTCCCTTCTTTAAATCCCTGTTAGTGTATGCTTATGTTGAGGGTGTTTTTTTATGTCAACCCTAACCTCCTTAGTAGTTGCCCAAGTTATTATTGTAACATGGTTAAATTTTCTCATTTAGTGTTAATGATGTTGTTATGATGGTGGTGAGATTGTGTGAGCCCTCATGTCCTATGATTTATCTTTAGTATGCAAATGGTAAGCCCAATCCGTGCCCCCTAAGTTACTAGACGAAGACTCTTAGAATCCCTAATGAATGGTTAGCGGTGACTTCGGTCCTCATAGGTGTATGATCAAACATCTAGCTAATTAGTGTATTGCGATATATGAATTGTTGGAGGATTTCTGAAATTAGGAATCAAGTTGGGATTTGTGATACCCTGTCAATCTAGGCCTCCATTTCCACCTTGTTCCACTTTAGAGCTTTATGGTCTTTTAGCCCTTTTGTGACTACCACCATGTGGTTCATGTTTGAGTTCTAGTTAGGCACTACCACCTGGTTAGAACCCCTTGGTCAGTTTCGGTTGAGCTTAAGGATAGACACCAGAGTTAAGGGGAGTGAGTGGTTGTGGAGACTCGGATAGTTGACAGTACCTTGTAGGAATCAATCACGGTCGTTTCCTTTTAGCTTAGGCCTATTTGGTTGTGGATATCTAAGGAATCAGATTCTTTTGGCTTTAGCCGAAGTGTTCTGGGGTTATGTTGTTAGTGCACGAGTAGTGATCTATTTTCTAAGTTATTGGTGGTAAAGCTAAGTCTATAAGTTAGTCTCCCCAGTTGTTTCATTGTTGTTTCCCTAGTGGTAAGAACTCTGATCTTTATAGTCCATGGAGGAAGAAAAATCTTACGGAATTTAGAATGGTTATTCAGTGCATGACTCCTACGAGGGTCAATTGTCAGTATTTAGTTAATGTTTTGATAAGGAGTAGTGTTAAGCTTAGTGTATTGAATCCATCGCTAAGTGTTGAACATTCTCATTTCCATTTAACCTTATTTCTAGAGTTCCCGTTATCCACCTAGGTTGGGTGTGTCCCCTGCCACCAAGGCAATTGGATGTCCCTACAATTGCTGCGGTTGTTAGTTTTTTATAGTAGTTGTTGATGTCATAGTATAGAGCATGTGTCTGTACTCAGTTTCCAAGGTCGGAATGTTAGACAATTGTGTTTTCTACACTTATGCACATGATGGAGTGATAGGTACAAGCAGACCTACACACTATCATGTTTTGTCTAATGAGGTTGGTTTTCCCCGGATGAACTACAGGAGTTTGCCCATTCTCTGTCATATGTGTATCAGAGGAGCGCCACTTGGCTGCAACTTTATATTCTTTTAATTGAGCCTGTGTGTTATTGTTCCAGAAACTAGTGATGAGATGGTGTTGTTTATAAGATGAGGTTTCAAACTAACTACCTGTTAGGGGTCACAATGTAGTTTTATGGAGTAGACTTAAACCTTGAAGGTTGTTAAAGAGGGTCGAGCCCTCAAGGGGGGTAGCCTTGTAGGGAAGGACATGAGAACCCATCATATAACTTAGAATGGTTACTAGAAGCACTCAGAGCACAGTTAGGTATTTAGCAACCCAGAGTTGAAATCAATCAGTAGATGTTGGAAATTAGGATCCCTAATAATTGGAACAACTTGTAGGTACCCTCCAAGGTTTTGTGCATGGTTTAGGCATTGAGTTAGAAATCATAATTAGGAGCTTGGAAGACCACCATTTTCGTCTTAACCCCGTTATATAGATAGTTTGAATCAAGTTGTAAGTTACTCGAGAGTGAGGAAAACCAAGGAGAGGCTTCTTAGGAACCCATGTCAGGATTGTGGCAAAGGAAGGGTATGTTAGAACCACAGGAAACACTAGAAGGGGGGGTTGAATAGTGTTTTAAGCTTTTCACGACAATCTTGAAAATCTTTTGTTTAAATCATGAAGATGAATAATGTTTAAAATAAATCTTAAGATCAGAGATAATTAAAACGTGCGGAAGATAAGAAAAATAAAGTTTCTTTTAAGTCTTAAGATTATTTTAAACAGAAACTTCTCAAGATATCTTCTGAAGATTATTACATTGAATGTTTCTCAAAATTGTTTCTGAAATACTTCAGATGACTAGAGGTTGTCTGAAGTTTGTTCCCGATTTCTGAACTGAGCTCTTTCCAGACTCACTTCAGATAATTGTTTCAGAAGTAATTCAAAGAACATTCTTTGTAATGCTTCAAATGATATGAGAGACATCTCATGTTTTGTTCATATGAAAGATCATTTTATTGAAATAGTTGTGTTAAGTTTTTTTATGAAAAATATTTTTCAATCTCCAACATAAATATGAAAACTGGAAATAAAGAGATTAAGGGAAGGAGAACTTAGGCACAGAATTTATCCTGGTTCACCCACAAACCCCTGAGCTACATCCAGTCCCAGAGGCAAACAACCACTGGATTTTCCACTATTTGAACTCAGATACAAGTATTATTCACAGCCTCTTCAGGCCAAAACAATGAGTATTCTTTCATTTTCAACTGCCTCTCCAGGCAACTCATGCAGTATTCTTTTTCAGGCAAGCCTCTCCAGGCTCTACCAAGTACCGTCTCTCCAGACATCACGAGTACAGTCTCTCCAGACATCACGAGTACAGTCTCTCCAGACATCACGAGTACAGTCTCTCCAGACAACACGAGTACAGTCTCTCCAGACAACACGAGTACAGTCTCTCTAGACATCACGAGTACAGTCTCTCCAGACAACACCAAGTATTCCTTTGTTTTCAACTGCCTCTCCAGGCAACTTATGCAGTATTCTTTTTTAGTCTAGCCTCTCCGGGCTTTACGACTAAGTATTCTTTTGTTTTCAACTGCCTCTCCAGGCAACATATGCAGTATTCTTTTTCAGTCTAGCCTCTCCAGGCTTTGCAACTAAGTATTCTTTCTTCCACCAAGCCTCTCCAGGCTCTCAGACACAAAGTGTTTACAATTTGAACTAAGTTTAAGTTTCCACGAAACATAAACTTATTTTCTTCTTGTACTAGAGGTTAACTGAGTACCACTCAGGATACAATGAATGAATTCTAAGTACAAGATTAAGACAGTGATACAAGTGTATAACTTAGGTACAATCCTCTCTCTGATGTGAGGAATGACATCCTCTGAGAATTGGCTAGATAGATACTGGATTTGAGCTTCAGCCTTGTTCTCCAACCATTGGTTTCCATGGGTTACATTCTCACCCGTATCATTGGAATAACCAAGGTACATTCGTGGCTTCAAACCATTATTGGTTCATTGTCATTTTGGCCAGCTTGGTTGGTTGTTCTTCCGAACAATCCTTGACTGACTGACCAATAGGTCAGCAGCATGGTTGATTCTCTTTCAACCAACCCCACCAACAACCAACATCTTCAAATTCAATATTGAGGCTATTTATATGTTATGTTGGAATATAGCCGTTTGAAGATGATTCATAATACCGTTGAGATAATTGATGATGTGGCTCATATAGCCGTTATGTAGTAATGTCTCAAACGGTTGCTTCTCCTTAAGCAAATAAGTGTTCAGGCAGTCCTGTTCTGACACTTCTGTAGATGAGCTCTTTTAGAGAGATTTTCTTGATATTGTTTTGCATGTTCTCTCTCTTGATATCCTTTTGCTTTTCTTCAGCTGTCTTGTGATTTCTTTTGCGTTCCTCAGCTGACTTCTGATTTCCTTTACTTTTCTTAGGAGTGTATATGAGGAGATATCCGTTGGATTTGTCCTTTTGCTTATTTTGTATATGCTCCTTTTCTGTTTGCTTCCTGACACCATTTCTTCTTTCTTCTTTGAGTGAGGTGTCTTATCGAATAGCTGTTGTTGCAGTTTCTTCTTTGAATAAAGACATATGATATTATAGTCGTTGTATCATATAGTCTTAGCTTCTGTATTGATTTCTTCAATGTTGAAATCTGTTCCATGCACTTAGAGAGTTTATATGTTCAGACAATATACTCAAATGCTTGCTTTTATCTCATCGTGATGTACTTCAACTTGTGCTTATCATATTAATTCAGGCTTTTCTCAATTCTTCAGCTTGAATATTATATCATATTAATTCCAGCTTTTTCTTCTACTTCAGCTGATTGCTATTCTGTTCTTCTTTGCATTTTCTTCTTCTGAGATATAGATGAATAAAGATGTTGAATCAATTGTATTTTATTCAAACATCTTTTTGGTTGCTTTTTCTCAGTCTTCTGATCAGTTTTGAGCAGCCAGCAGGTGCAGGTGCAGGTGCAGTAGGTCTGCGCACACAAAAATGCCTTTTGTTGCAGGTGCACCAGGCTTTGCAGAAAGTCTTTGCAGAGTTTCCTTATTTGTGCAAGACTTTGATCGAGGCATAAAAGCATGTTTAGCTTTTATACTGATATAAGTGTACTCCATTTTGGTAGAGTGTGCTTTACACTTTAGCAACGTCTTCAAGAGATAAATTCTTGATTCTGTTTGTAGGCTTCTTCAGATAGTCTTCACGTCTTCATACGGTCTTCACGTCTTCAGATGGTCTTCACGTCTTCATACGGTCTTCACGTCTTCAAATGGTCTTCACGTCTTCAGACGGCTTGCGCACTTCAGACAGCTTCAGCACTTCAGACGGCTTCAGCACTTCAGACGGCTTGCGTTCTTCAGACAGCTTCTGCACTTCAGACGAGTTGCTTTACTTCAGACAACCTTTATATTAAATCCTGCATTTGTTCTTCTGATCCTTATCTTCTGATTCTGATTCTGTTCATCAAATCTTCTTCTTCTTCTAATGAATATTTCAACCTGAAACACAATCAACAAACCAATACCTTTCTCAGTAGAATATGTTTATATAATCTTATTTGTTCTTATTATACTCTTATTTGTTAATCATTAAAACTAAAGGATATTAAGTCTTTGAGTCAAGTTTGAATGCTCAAACTGATTAATAGACTTCACAGGGTAGATGTTGGGGCATGTTTTCCGAGAAAGGATGAAAGGATTACTTAGAGTTAATGTGAGTTAGGCATGGAACAGTTAAAGGATAATGACGTTTGGGAGGTATCCTATAAGGGTAGCATTTTGAAAACAAGTCCAAGAATGCAGACGAACCCTAGTTTTCCTTTAACCACCCAGAGTAGTGAAGGTACTTGTATTAGAAGGTAATTCTTTGGAGTTCATAATTCTTCACGTAGTTATAGGTATGTTTGGGATCGGATGTTGGGGGTGGTAACCAGAGCAAATTTTGAGGACAAAATTTATTTAAGAGGGTAGAATTGTAACATCCCAAAAATTAGGGCCTAGAAACTATGGTGAGAGCGTTAGATGGGGTTCCGGCCAAGCAAAAGAGAGTTGGAAGTGGTATGATATGTTAGAGTTCTGAATGTGAATTTAGATAGGAATTGGGTAAATGAATTAAGAGAACGATTTAAGAATAAGAAAAATAATATTAGAGAAAGAAAAAAGAAATAAAAAAAGAGGGATTCACGTTTCAGCCGCTAGCAAGTCTAGAGGGTTAGGGTTTCTGGGTGATGGAGAGGGATTATGGGGGGCGGCGGCCAGGAGAGGGATTACAGACTTGATGGTCACGTACGGCGGCGTGGAGACCACGGGGAAGGAGACAATGGCGCTGCTCCGGTGCTGACTGGTGGCTTGCATGGCAGATCTGCGCGAGGACGACGGTGGAGGTATCGCTCCGTACTGCTGCGACGGTGGGGGGAGGAGTCCGTGCGACTGCGACGTACGGTCCGAACGGCAGCGTCCCGCGATGTGCAGCTGTCTCCGGCGGTGTCGCTGTCTCCGACGCGGGCAGGCAGAGGGTGATGGCGTCTGCAACGTGCGGCTGCTTTCAGCCGTGGAAGGTTGAAGCTGAGGGTGGTCGCGTCTCTGCGGCTTGAATCTAAACATCTGAAGCTCGATGAAGCTCCTCCCATGGCGACCAGGCTACGGACCCGACGTTAAGCAAAGGTGGTGCAACGGTAGGGAAGGGGTGGCAGCGGTATAACCGCGAAGAAGAGGTTGCTGACTTACTATGATGGGGTTATTAAAATGAGGTTTTCTGGCGGTGATAACTCAACAACAACGGTGCTCTTGATGAGCTGCGGCAAGGGGCTTCTAGTGAGAGAGGGAAAGGGTTTTTAGAGAGAGAAAGTGAGAGGAAGAAGGAGATAGTAGATTGGAGGCCTTCTCCACCCCTTGGAGCTTGAAGATCATCCTCCTCTTCTCCCCATTTTCACCAAGTTTCTCCTATTGGAGATGAGTGTGGTTCTCACTCACTTGTTCTCTTGATTGTTCTCTTATGTATGATCCTTATTCTTCCTCCCCTTGCTATTATAGTTGATTATGTATGAGTTTATGCAAAACCTAGGGTTGATTGCTAGATTTATTGAATATATGAATTGTTGGCCAAACCCTATGTTAGTAATTTGGGGATTTGAGGATTTTCCTTGTATGATGGATTGCTTTGAATTGCCCTCGATTGCTTGATTTTGGATCAAACCTTAGGTTAGAGGATTTGGGGGGTTTCATGAAATTGGAGGGATGGGATGTTGATTGTGCCTATAATTGCTTATGTTCATGCTTATTATCGTGTTTATGCATGGAATGAAGGTTTGTACATGTTCCTAATCCCCACCATGTACATGGAAATGGTTTTGGGTCTTTAGACCTCATGTAAACAATCATGTTTTGGTCCCTGGACTCATGTTTTTGAGACTCTGTCTCCGGTCCTTCGACTCATGTTAATTAAGCAAGATTTTGGTCCATGGACTCATGCTAATTAAGCAAGATTTTGGTCCATGGACTCATGCTTCAAGACCTTGTCTTCGGTCCATGGACTCATGTGAAAAGAAATAAATTCTGGTTTGAATCTATCACAGTTAATGGGTTAAGGTCTTATGGCCTTTAGGGACGACGGTCTCTGTTAGTCTGAGCTCAGTCTAGCCTCACAG
This sequence comes from Sesbania bispinosa, assembly GCA_026901365.1. NCBI lineage: Eukaryota > Viridiplantae > Streptophyta > Magnoliopsida > Fabales > Fabaceae > Sesbania > Sesbania bispinosa. Next base: position 1,382,662 of record QLOH01000027.1, on the reverse strand, counting down.
ATAAGTGGAAAGACCCCTTGGGTGTTGGGTAAAACACTTCATGACTGACCCTGCATTATGATTGTCATTGGATGACTAACATTACATGTCTCTAATTGTCATTATGAATGCTTTTCTTAATTTTTCAAGTGATGTTATATTGCTTTATATCTTGTGTTTTGCCTCCCCACACCGCACACACTGTTACCTCACTCACTGGGACGTAGTCTCATCCCACGTTGTGGGAATTACTTCAGTTGTGCAGGTTGTTGTACAGGTTGATGCCGGAAGAGTAGAGAACTTAATTGAAATAAATGCCAGGGATTGTAATTGTGAATTTGAAGTTTATTGATGTATTAATGTATTGATTTTGGTTTGGCCACGGATGCCTTATTGTAGTTTGTTACTCTATGTGACATTATAAACTGTACTGGTATTTTTCTGAGTTTCAGGCTAAGTTGCAAAATTGGGAAATGTCCAATTTTCAGGGGAAACTCTGTCGGATTTCCGGTAGGAGTTTTATGAGTCATACACTCAAAGTGTAGGTTCATCCCCTAGGTTCTTAATTAGGAATTAATATAGAAACTAGTGATGTATGATTTTTGTGGAAGAATAAGCAAACGTTGGATTGCTTAAGCGTTACGTGATTTGTATATCGATACACGAAATGCGCGAAATAATTTCAGAAATTCGGAATAATGTTTCCAACGGACATTATTCTGGAGTTGAGAAATTAGGACATTACAATAATAGTGATTGTACTGCTGTTTATGATTAGAAGAAAAAAAAATAAAAAAAGGGGGAAAACAGGGTTTTTTGCCCTACCACAAATAGTGGTACTCACTATTTGCGGTACAATAATTGGGGATGGGTATATAAATAACCGAATTTTCACGTATTGGTCATCATCAGATCGTATATTACAGCAGAACACCAATAAACCAAAGGAAATTGAGAGAAGTCACATTAAAGATTTTGAACAGTATATCATTATAGGGTATAAGTTTTACAGATTTGTTTTATAGGTAATTTTACCCAATACTGTAGTTTTCAGTTTTCATATTCATTCCTTTCAATTTCAAGTATGATGATTTATTAATTATCTTTTCTGGAAGTTTAGGAACCTGATGCCATAAGCAAATACAAAAAGGAAGAGAAGGCTGAAAGCAATGTGAGTCAAAGCAACAACCCCAAGGAAGTCATGTTGAAAGCCCAACCGTTTCTCAAGGTACTCTTTTATTGTCATTGGCTTAAACCCAGGAACTTCTATTGGACTGTTCTTGTCACCCACCTGTGATGTCACCAATCCATATATAGTCCATGCCACAGGGGATGCCCAATAGTACCACCTCCACCATATTGGAATTTGCTGCAAAAATTGAAAGAATGTTAAATATTTTTCAACAAACATTCTCCTTCAATTCAATATGTGTTACACATACCGTTCTTGGGATAAGAAAACCAGAGAACAGGTTCCAGAAACTGATGAAGAAAGACATAACAATTGCAGCAATTTGGTGGTTTGGTGTCAGAGCTACAGTCATCATTCCATACAGTGTGAAGTACATGAAGGACATGAATATGAAGTAGTAGAACCACAAGAAATTATCAACTTGTGATGGCAACCCAATCATCCAGTAGAGGATAATGGAATAGGCTAGACTTTGGATTGCAACATAAATTACTTCAATTGCTACCTGCAAAACAGTTGTTTTTGTTCATGAATTGTGTTAACTTTGCTCAGTTATTTTTGTTAAATGCTTTTTTTTTTTTTTGCTTTGTTTGAAGTGAAAGGGCAGTCAGGTTTTACCTGACCAATTGCATAGGGCAGTTCTGAGTACATTCCAGCAGCTCTTTCACGGTAGAGAACTGTTCTTTCTATTGCAACAACAGGTTGCACACTGCTAGTGTTGGAGGCTCCAAGGAAAATAACAGATAAATACATAGCTCCAAGGAGATTCAACAGGTCTTGTTCCTTTTGCCTGCAAACATGATATTTTGTTCTCATCTCATGTGAAACATACAATTATGAAACCATATGTATTAAAATAAATTCGTCAAATAAGTTGTTAATTGCATCCTTCATAGATTAGGAAAGCAAGAATTCTTTCTAAGAATAACTTCTTCTCAAGGCCTTGTGATTTAGAGTTTAGACAAATATTCCTATGCTATTATTCTTTTTTGAATTTAGCTCCTCTAAAGTGAGAGATTCACTTTAGAGGATAAGTAGTAAAGTAGTAATGACCAATTGATTGAAAAATCAATGGACGAGTCTCCCATTTTTGTTTCTTTTCTTGATTAGGGAACTCAATAGGAGATATCATCCAATATTAAGTAGGATGCTTATTGCTAGGGTGCTCTACCACCGCTCTAAGTTAGCTTTTGCATCTTCATCCTATGTCTAATGATATCTTGGGGGTGATCCTATGATGCATTAAAAAGCTAAGGGCGACTGGTATAGGAACATGTCATTGTTTATTAGAGTTAGAAACAATGTTGGAAGTTAATAGGTACTGGTGAAGTGCAATACTGTCAAGTAACTTAGGCACTTACGTTTTACCTCCTTTATTCCAATAAATAAGTCCAAAAATGATGCCAATAATTATAGTGATGAATAATCTGACGGCATTATACTGTGGATTCCTCCAATAGGAGCAGTACTGTTTCCAGAAGCAAGCTTTGCATTGAGTAACAAAGGATTGGGAGTATTTAGATGGAAAGTAAAGGTCCTTTGTCCCAGGTACTGGTGTGCATAGTTCCTTAATAAGTTCCTGGTTCTTTCTGAAAAGACATATCATAGTATGGAAAAGTAAACATCATAAGAAATTTCAGACAAATATGAGCAAAAAGAAGCAGGAATCTCTGGAAATATAGCCATGAGCCCATGACTATGTCTATGAATGCCACTTACTGGTAAAGGTCTGACTTTGTGTATAATTCAGCAAAGTCTATATCAAGCTGAGATTCAACTAAGGGAGAAGTGATCTCCAGCATCCATGTGGCTGGATTATATCCATCTTTAATCTCAGGAATTCCTGTAATAGCCTGAAAAAAGGTTATACACAATCAGTAAGAGCATTACTAACATCTTACTAATTCAAGAATTTATACATTTTCAGGGTACAGATTTACCTCAAAGTACCCTATAAGCTTCTCAGAATTTCGACCAAGAGGACCACCATATATCACTTGTCCACCTCTCTTCATCAAAAGCAGCTGAAGTCAAGATGTAGCTCAAGGGTGAGTATGGTGCCTTCAAAACCATTATAACAAATAACAGTTTCATCTGTAAAATCTTGATATTCATATTTACCTCATCAAAATGTTCAAATATATCAATGCTTGGTTGATGAATTGTGCAGACAACAGTTCTCCCTGTATCTACTGTATTTCTAACAGTACGCATAACAACTGCTGCAGCTCTAGCATCAAGACCAGTTGTTGGCTCATCCATAAAGATAATGGAAGGATTTGCAACCAACTCTACAGCGATGGTAAGCCTCTTTCTCTGTTCAGTTGATAAGCCGTCTATTCCTGGAAGGCCTACTATAAAATTCCTCACTGAATGTAGCTCAACCAGCTCTATAACTTCCTCAATAAACATCTGTAAGATAAGGAGTTGTAGACTACTAAGAATGTTTCTTTTGGAGTGTTCTCTTGGTTGATGTTTTGCTTCATTAGTTTTTCTCCATTTTTGTTTGTTGTTGTCTCTTTATTATTATTATTATTGATTAAAGGAGGATTCCTTATCATCCTGCCATGCATTTCCTTTCTTTTACTAAATCTTCTTTATCAAAATGAACAACTGCATTGCTAGAATGATAAACCGTTTATTACCATCGATTAGAACAAAATAGAACAGTAATAAATTTTTTGGTTATATACTAGACTACACTGACTTATACCAGTTGTGCTGACAAAAAAATTCTCAATTTCTCTTTATGCTAGCTTCAACCGTAAGCTAGAAACATGTATAGAGCTTGGAAACAATTAATTAATAGCTCGTTAAGCTCATTTAAAATAACCTTAATGATGCCAAACTTGCATGAATTGTCTTATAACTTTCAAGTCTGAAAGTTGCAACATAAAGGCCCCTGGCTTGTGAGTACAAATTATTTTCTTTTTTATATTGGATGATTAACATATGCATGCACATTTCTGATATTTGAACCCTTGATCTCCCTCACCACACTTGTCCTTGAAGAAAAAGGTGCACTAGTGCCATATAATATTGTCAAGTTTCTGACTAAGGAGGTGGATACGTTTCTCAAATAGACAGACAAAATAGCCTGTGAAAGAGAGTTTAACATGATAATTGGTTAAAGGAAAACATACCTTTCGTGTTTCTTTATCAACCTCCTTACTGAGACGCAACCAAGCAGAAAACATAAGGGATTCATAGACTGTAACATTTGGAGAATGGATATCATTTTGTTCACAATAACCACTAATCCGAGCAAAAGTTGATTGGTTCTTTGGATAACCGGATATGTTGATGCTTCCCTCAATATAACCACCAGTTTTCCTTCCTGCAAGCACATCCATCAAGGTGGTTTTTCCAGCACCACTTACACCAACTAATGCTGTTAATACTCCAGGCCTGAAAGCACCACTTATATCTTTTAGTAGTTGGAGTCTATTCTCTTCAATTCCTTGTTTCTTCATTTCCTGATAATAAATCACTAGAGTGACATTTTGAACATTTGGGAGTTGTGATACCATAACATACTTCCAAAATAATTTAAAATTTACTGTTGAAGTTAGATAATGTTCTTACACAAAATTGTTACCATTTAAACTTAATTTGTTTAAATTTTTTTGTCTTTATATAATAATAGGAATACATTGATTACACACAAGTCATACACATGCACACACATAAGTTGTATCTGAAGAGAGAAATAGTGGGATATGATTAAAATGGTACAAGAGGGGGGAATTGGAATTTACATTTGGCATATCGATGTAATAATTCACATTTTCAAAAGCAAGTGACAGAGGCTGAAAGGGCAACACCATTCCCTTCTTGGACTTTGAAAACTCTGCAGCTTTTGTAATTGGGCTATGTGTGGTGTTTCTTACTTCCAGATCAATACCTGTAAGAATTAAAATTATCTTTTTGTTTATTTCCAAGAGAGCTTGTGGTAAATTGCACGTTAGTAATACAACAATGCAGAGGTCATATCAAAGGTAGACTGGAAACATAGGTAGATATAAGCTACAAATTCTGATTAAGGTAAACTTTATTTAGGATAGAAGTGGAATTTCTTCTGACTAGAGGCTATAAAGCATTTTGTATAAAACATAAATGTTATGTTGTGTATGATCCCATAAAAGGTAGATGCTTATTCCATTTATTTGCAGAGAAAATATAAATATTACCTTCAAACCATTTAGCATTTGAAGCTGAATTCTTCTCTGAATTTGCTGTTGCCAGTTTTTTCCCTGAGGAAGGTGCAGTCATGCTTTTCCTACTGTCTTCCTCTTCCACTATAATAGATTTTGAGCTCACAAATGCTGCAATTCAATTTCAAAGCAGTATCAGGGTTTTTTTGATAATGAATTTTTCAAATGGCCACTGTCTTCTGCTATGCAGAAGGATTGGTGGCTTTGCTTTCTTGATGTGGTTTTTTAATAGGTATCTTTCTAATCTTCCTTTATACTACTCTCTTTTAATTTTTTTCTTCTATTAGAAAGAATTTAGAAGAATTTAAGAAACAAAGTCTTATAGATGCTGGCATGCAAGGAAAAGAAAGATTAGGATGGAAACTTACGATTTAAATAAGTTAGAGCAAGAATGAAACAAATGTTGAAAAGAAGAGAAAATCCTATAAGGGCACCAACAGATATCCAGTACCAATAGTCTTCTGTAAATATGCCTCTGGCCTTAAGAAAAGCCTTCCCAACTGTGGGCTCAGGAATTCTTGGGTCATTATTAGGCTGTGAAAAGTGAAGAATCAGCAGTAAGCTAATAATGATGTAGTGTTATAAGGTTGAAATACAGTAATTCTCTCCACAACTATTAGATCTTACAGCACTCCATCTTTTGTCTAGGAACTCATTGATGGCTATTGCAGTCTGTCCATACATCATAGGTGAAGCATAATAGCACCATATCATCCATGGCTCAATATCATCTGTAAATGGAAAGAGAGGTTGCAGTGATCAGTTTAAAAGAAACAATTTCATATGAAAAACAGAAAATTTATTTAATATTAAAATATTTCTTTTAGAGTATAGTATAGATGGTATAAAGAGAAACTGCTACTTACCTCTTGAAATAGTAAATCCACTTAGGACAAAAACAACTAAAATCGTGAAGATACCAAGTGTGTTTGCCACAACTTTTGTTCTTCCAATTGCAGCAATGAAGCGGAAAAGGGATAGAGCCATTTGATGCACACAGAAGAATGCCAATAATTGACGAAAAAACCTACAACGGTTTTTTAGATACATCATTGAACAAAATTTTCAAGTCAATAAAACTAAAGAATGATAGAAGAGTATAGCAATTAATTCATTTGTATGTTACTGAAAAATTAACTATCAACAGATTGCATTCTCATAGTCATACTCATACCTACTAGCTGAAGGAGCAAAGCCAATAGTATAATAGGTGAGGATGATCCATATTCCTGACTCCAATAGAGAGAGAGGAAATCTAAGGACCCAGATGGGCAATGCAAAAGCCCATGATGGATAAAACAAGAAATCTCTTTGCTTGAAGAAAACAGGAAGTCTATTAATAGTCATTGCAAGCTCTGCCACTCCATTGAACATTACATTAATGAGACTGAAAAATAGTGCACCATAATATTTTCCTCCATCTTCAAGTTGACCATGCTTCATTTCTGTTCTAAAAAATACTGTCATGGTAATTATAGATGTGATCATAATCTGAAAAATCTTAAATATATATACAAAATAGTTGCGCTTCATCAATAGCCACTCTCTTGAAAAGCATGCCTTAAAGAGTTCCCATTTGGAGATTCCATACTTTTCCTTGACCAATGCAGCAGGGTGAGTTTTATTAGAATCAAATGGAACTTGAATCTCTTCATGAAGTTGTTGGCCAATGCAGTAATTGTTGAAGTGTGCTACAAACTCAGGCACACTAATATATTGGTAAGGTATGTCCCTTCTGAACCAGTATTGTTCTTGGTCCTTTCTGGAAGTTACCTCCTGTAAAAAGTCTGCAACTCCTTTCCTTTCTGGGCATTTGAAGCCTACACTTTCAAAAAAATCTAGAACACTCTCACGGCGACCTTGATAGACAATCTTACCTTCAGAAAGTAATATTATGTCATCAAAAAGGTCATATGTTTCTGGTGCAGGTTGCAGAAGAGAGATTATCATAGTAACATCCATGATATGGACCATCTGTCTCATAAACCTGATGATTTGGAAGGTAGTGGAACTATCCAAACCAGTTGAAATTTCATCCATGAAGAAGGCTTTTGCAGGTCCTACCAACATCTCACCTGCACCATTCAGTTTACATAAGTTACTGTTTATTAGAACTGACAAAATAAATGATTCTGTAAAGAAAATTCAAAATTGATACTAAACTGGCACTTTTTCTCACAAACTCCATGGTAGAGTCATCTGGACTATTGAGAAAAAGTTACAATAGAAGCAATGTGTTATTCAAATGGCTTGCCTTGGAGTATGTGCATGTGAAGGATTTGCAAAGATAAAGTCTCTGCAAGTATTGATACTCTACAATAAAAGTACCACATAACATAACACTTTACCAGTAGTTGAACGCTTCTTTTGTCCACCAGATATGCCCCTTCTCATTTCATCTCCCACCAAAATATCAGCACATATTTCCAATCCAAGAATCTGTATATTGCATTATCTCAATAAATTAGATGAAAGCAAGTTGGCTTATTGACAACATAGGGAAAAAAATATTAAAAGAAATGGAATCACCAATGACCAAACCTTGAGAATATAATCTGTAACAAGACTTGTTTCTTGACCTTCCACTGCTGTGGCTTTCATGAAAGCATCAATTTCAGGATCTGGTTTGATATCTGCTACTAGTTCTCTTCTTGACAATTCTGCCAGCAGATCATACCTTGCTCCAACTCCCAAGCAGCGTCCAGAGAAGTCCAGTGTCTCTCTCACTGTCATTTCTCCATGATGAAGATCATGCTGACTAATATAAGCACATGTTCTTTGGGGAAAAAACTCTGACAATTCATGACCACAGTATGTGACTCTTCCTGATACCTGTTGAGAAATTTTATGATGCAGAGTTAAATAATGAAATTTATGTTTTAATTAGTTTGTTTTTCTTTTTTGGTACATTATTAGTTTGGATTTTGTTACTTGCCCTGTGCAGAGGTAAAGGGTATAATCCATTATTAGGCATGATTATAAGAATTTTAACTTATTTAATGATATGTAAATACATGGGGAAATGTTTCATGGACACCCCCTTGGGTGTAGACACCCAGAGAGAGATAGGATAGAAGAGAGATAAGTGATGTGATGTGATAAGAAAAAAGAGATAGAGAGAAATGAGGGGTGTTAGATGGGTATCTATATATCATTGTTGTAATACATAATTAAGTGGCAGTAAAATAATCTCTAAAATGATATATGCATTTTCTGAAAAGTTTCAGAAATTCATTTGCAGTGTGAGACCTATTTAAAAATAGGTGCTTCTTTTATATGATAAATTTATCATTCCTAAAAGGGAAGGAGAGGATGACTAACCCTTAGATCCTTGTCCATTTTTCCAGCAAGTGCCTGGAGGAGTGTAGTTTTTCCTGATCCTGGAGGTCCCAAAAGCAAAGTCATTCTGAAAAGAGAGAGAGAAAATAAAATCTAGTTACCAAAAAGAAATAACTAGGAGTTGCCCCAATAAATTATGAAGTATCGTACTTCCACATGGAATCACCAATTAAATACCTTGATGGTTTCACAATTCCACTGACATCTTTGAGAATCTTGACAACCTTTTTCTTAAATGGCAAAAGCTTGATATATCCAAGAAGTCCCTATTTGCCACAAACAGCAAGCATATAGGATCATTGTGCATTCATCTACATGTTAGTAAAAAAACAAACAAACACAAAAGCAAAACCAATAAAAAACGAGAAAAGAAAATGTATTTAGTTCATTTCACTGTTTCATCTATTATTTACAAATGGGGGTGCAGGTAATGCTGTGATGCACTTTGCAAAGAAAACAGGAATTACTGAGATCAGATTCCCCAACAACTTATTTTATATAATTTTGATCAAGTATTCAAACAATGGAATTCTAATTTAGTTTAGAATTATAATAGTGTATATCAATTCTTATTTATTTCAAATTTAAATATTAAGATTTTTATTAAATTCAAATCCTAAATTAAAATAAAAATTCTGAATTATAATTCCAATTCAATCTATTAAACAGATATGAGATGCCTTTTCTTAATTATAGAAACAATGGACTTGCAAAAATAACCTCCTGTTAGTTTAAGATACCTCTACTACATTCAGGGTAGTATTAAGTAGTGTTGGTAAGGCCCTAGTTCCAATATATGCATCCCCTTCAACTGATAAATGCTCAAATCTGACTTCAATCTTGGGAATTTCAATTCCAACCCTTAATAATAATCAAACAACACAAAAAATAAAACAAGTTAATAGAATCTTGCAGAAAACAGATAAATTAAAACCAAAGCAATTCAAATCAAACCAATATATGAAACTGTGGCCTGAACATCAGGTCACAATAACCAAGATACTTAAAAAGCCACCTACCTATCTATTCTGTCCCTCATCCTATGAAGAAATTTCTCATTATCTTCTTCAGCAGTCTTCAGTATGCTCTCAAGGATATACTTCTTTTCCTGCACTCCAAGTTTGGTGATGTCAATCTCTTCATAGTTAACCCTCCCATTTTCTAGAACTTGCTTCAGAATCCCTTTCCTCAACCTATCATATGTTGGAAGCCTCCCCAAAGCTTCCCACTTCAGCTCCTCCTCTTCATCTATTTCCCTTCCACTTCTTTGAAACACATCACCCTGTCCACCAACTGCATCATGCAAGCTTGCTGAGGACCACTCCCCAAAACTCCTCCTTCCATCACTCATTGACCTCACAATGTCTTCTCCAGTCACTTCTGCTGCCATATCAATCAAATATGGTATTCCTCTTGCTCTCCTTGCAGTTGTAACTTGTAATTAAGTGTCCTTATGTGAACATTGAAAAGTCAAAATGAACTAAGGAACTTGAACAGAACAATGATTTGCTTGTACTCACTCACACATATATATTCATATATGATGATACATGTATATGTACATGGAAGTTTTGAGGAGCTTTTTGGCTCCCAAATCCTAAAATCTGATGAGCACTACGCGTACAGATTTTGATTTGGGGTAATGGGTCTAAGACAAATAATTTTATTTGTATTTGGCATCACAGGAGGGTCTAGCTCTAGCAAAAATGTTTCTGCAAATAAAAAGGCCAAAAAGTTGAAGGATGGAATAGTTAAGACAACTTGCAATGAGCACCAAACCATGTCAAAGCTTCATGTGACCTGAATTAGAATATTTTCTGGGTTGTATATGATTCCATTAACTCTAGGACAGCAGGACGGTTAAGTGTGACAAATAGAAGCTATTCTTTTTATTTGCCAACAGAAATATTCATCATTTTTTTATTAGGAATTAGCAAAACTATTCCTTTTCATTTTTAAGTTTTGGCAAAGACAAAATTGGCGCTAACAGTAAATTTTATAATTTAAAAATTAATACATAACTTGTCAAATTAACTTGATGACCATAAGGGTAAAATGATTTAATGGATATACACATTTAGTATAAAAATATTTTACACTAACATTCAATAATTATCAATTGTATCATATAACGAACATGATACCTCATGTGTTATTAAACTCAAGATATTTGTGTTTTATATTATTAGTGTTTTTAATTAAACGAGCATTTTTTTTTTAAACTTACTATAACATAGAATTCGTACCACTTATGGTATTAAAAGACATCTATACATTGAATATTCTAAATAGTACTGATTGCCATATTTATATTATGTTTGTTATAAAAAATAGTTATTGCTTGTCAAAATAATCGTTTAAATTAAAAAAAAAAAATACTCCACTTCACTACATTGGTTAAGTCTTGCTGGTAATGAGCAGGATAACCACACTAATTATAAATGGTCAAATTAATGGTAATATTTCGTCATTGAAATATACCATCCAACTATATGTAGTTCTCAGTTTGTTAAACTTGCCGTCAACTTCTCATGGTCATCGATAATGAGTAAATTTGATGGCCATGATGTCATTGATTTCCAAGTAATTTTAGCTTATTATCAAATTTTTGCGTGTACTAACAGCATTTAGCTCTATTTCACTATTAATTTGTTGGTTTCTTGTAGTAATGATATTCGTATTTAAGGAAATTAAAGTGGTGACATGAAAATTTCAGTGACAAAGAAAACAAATTTCGTAATAAATTAAAACTTTGAAAGACTAATTTTTTTTAAAAAAATGATATGATGTCATTTTAAATATTTGAGCAACTAATTTAATGTTCAGAATTTTTAAAAGATTAACGTGTTATGTAATTTTAGAATTTACACGAAAGTTAAATATCTGGCTCAATGTTATATGGCGTGTGATGGTATCATGGTACCAAAGAATTATGTCTGATAATGCATATTTTGGGAAGAGCTCCCGAGTTTGATCTCCATTTAACACACTCTTAGGGAATGAGAATCCTTAACTGTGACTAAATTCCGACCAGAACTTCCCTGATAATATGGGATATTTCTGGTTAACCAAAAAAAATTGGCGTGTGATGGTATTGCTTCTCCAAATATTTTGAAGATGTATTTTTAATTTAAAAGATTATCTAAACCACGTATATGTGAATCGTCTACAGTGAGATGTTGAAAACAACTGTTTAACAATTGTATTGAATTATACATATTATGACAAGTTGTGCTAACCCAATTGTCTTATATTTCAAGATTTCATGGTAATGGTTTTGTTTGCATCCGTTTCCATTGCCAGAGAATTTTTGTACACTGTTGGTTGCCGCTTAAGAAGGTAATTGATTTTCAACAATAAATAATTGTAAACTCGTTAATCAAAACTTATAATAATGAACCAACATTGACTAGATCGAAATAGACATATGCATATAATATAAAAAAAAAATATTAAAAAAATTGACATGCATATATACGGCGAAAAAAATACAAACATGTATAAGAAACAAATTTTATCATTGTTGCTTGGAGATAGCAATTATGGTTTTTTTAAATATGAAAACTTTTAATTATCGGGTACAAGTAATATAGAGTGTGTATGGTAAAACTAGCTTAAAAGCTAACTGAAAGCTTAAAGTTAACTTAAAGTTGAAAAGCTCGCTAAAAGCTTAAAGCTAACTGAAAGCTGAAAAACTATTGAATGTGTTTGGTAAAACTAGCTGAAAATGATAAAATGACATTTAAGGACAACATTAATTATTAAATAATGATAAGTGGGGGTGGTTAAGGGCTAAACTTGTAATTAATTTTCAGCTAGTAGTTGAAAATTGGAGTTTTCTTAAAAAAAACTACTCCAAGTAGCTTTTTAAGAAAAACTTGTAGCTACCCAAAAAAGTTACCTTCCCAAACACTGCTGAAATGATTTCAGCTACTATTTTCAACTTTCAACTAGCTGAAATGGCAAGCTAAACACACTCATAATCAAATTAATTCTTTGAGACAAACTTTACTTATGATATTATACTGAGTAAACTCTCAATTTGGTCCCTGAAAGATTTGAGGTCGGTCATATTAGTCCCTGAAAGATGGAAATTACATTTTCGTCCTTGAAATATGAAAAAGTCATTCAATTTAGTCCTTTTTAGAGACTAAATTGACATTTTTAAAAAATCTTTGAAGAACTAAAATGAATGGCTTTTTATCTTTTAGGGAGTAAATTGAATAATTTTTCATCTTTTAGGGACGGAAAATGTAATTTCATTCTTTCAAGGACTAATATGATCGACACCAAATCTTTCAAGGACCAAGATGAGGGTTTACTCATATTATACTAGTAGGGTACCTATGCGTTTGCACGGGTCAATACGTTGGTGTGTTAACCGTAATAGAATTTTTTAAAATAAAATATACTTTATAATAAATATATAAATAATTAAATAATATTAATACAATAATCATCTCGATATATTGTATATGATTTATAAAAATAATACAACATTAAATTAGATTATGTAACACTTAAATACTTAATATAAAGTGTTGTAAAAAAAAATCAACATGTTTTGTGTTAAAATTAAAACACAAAAGTAAGCTCATTCAAGTTCCTGAAAAAAAATATTATTAAGACTTTTCCTGTATTTTTATCCTTTAATTTAGACTTTTCTTGTATTTTTAATTAAAATGATTGCCCATTAATTTTATTTATTATTAATGCAAATGAAACAAAAATAAAAATAATTAATCTAATATGAAATTTAAATAGTGTCATTTTATCAGATGCAATTATTGATAAACAACTATTTTCATTTAGAATAGTCATCGTCGTGAGGTGTATTTTTAATCTTAAATTATTTTATTTTTATATAGTTTAATTTTACTTTTATGATCTAAATATGAATATGTTTACATACAAATTTTTCATTCCTACATCATATGAAATTTATTTAAATTCAAATATTAATATATTTCATGTAAATTTTCAATATCGGGCAAATTATTTGTCTTTTTTTACTAAAATTGGCTAAAACACAAAGAAAAAAATTATACAACTATTATCTACTAAATGAAACATACACATCTTCAAACAAATTATATTTACATTTTATACACTTTTTACTAAATTAACATTTATATATTAATAAACTTTATGTAAAGATTATTTTCCCCGTGATGTGAAAAAACATTATGATAAGAAAAATGAAAAATGAAATTTCTATTAAAAAGACATAATTCAAATTAAAAAAATGACTTGTTTTTATTAATTATTTTCTAAAAAAATAATGTAATACTTTAAGAAGTTTTATCTCATAAATTAATTATTAATATTTTTTCCATGATTTAAATTTTTACCCCTGAATTATATTTATTGTCATTGTAAATGAAATAATAATAGAAGATAATTATTTTAAATAGTGTTATTTTATTAGATATAATTAATGATAGTCTAGTGATAAAGACTCTTAGTCAAACATTGCTTCTTTATATGAATCTTGCATACAAAATGCTGATATTCATTTGAGTTATTATATGTCGAGTACCATTACTATCAGAATGACCATCCCCGTGTGGTGTACTTTTACTCTCAAATTATGTCTTCTTATATATTTATTTTTGTGACGTAGATATTAATGTGTTTTAATTTCATGCAAAGTTTTAATTTCTAAATCTTATAAGAATTTACCTCGATAATTTGAATTTAAATATTAATATCTTTTGTATAAATTTTTTATCCTTAGGTGAATTATATTTTCTTTATGTAATATATTATAAAATTAATTAAAAAAATCTATCAAAAAAATCACAATTTAATTTAAAAATACCTTTTTATTTATAATAATTAGTTTGATTTGATATAATTCACAATAAATTCTTACAATAAATTCACTTTAATTTAAAAAAATTATATCAATATAACCTCAATTCAATATAATCAATGAAAATTAGAAAAATAAATCAGCAAAATCAAATTTAATTAGTTGAATAGCTTTTCATGGACCTTTTATAAAAAGAACTTATAGAAAAATAAATTAGCAAAATCAATTGTCTAAATCTTGTTATTTCCATTAAATGACATAAAACAAAATCAAGTATATCATAATGAGATTGCATATCAAAACATGTGTCATTCAAGTTATTGACAAACAACAACTAACATTTACATTAAGAATTATAGAAAACTAGATTTAGACCCGTGCATTTGCGCGGGCGGGTGGGTAAATAAATTTATAATATTATCTGAAGGTTAAAAGATTTGATATTAAGTGCATCAATTATAACAATGTAGTTAATGTTCTTAAAATTAATTGATTGAAATTTTATACGTATTTAAATGGAAATTTGTGTTTAAGTTTTAATTATAAGGTTCTTGTAGCTAGGAATTAAATAAGAAAAAATTGTCCTTTCTATAATTTATGTATTTATATGTTATCTTATATGTGACATTTTTTCCTTCATTTCTAAGTGTGTGGAGTCTTATATGAAGAATATGTGAAATTTGTTAGGAAGTATTTTTAGTTAAATTAAGGATCATATTATGGTTAGATAGTTTGTAATATAATTATTTATTTTATCCTTTAAGATAACTCTTATAGTGAATGTTAGAAAAAGATAAGGGTGTGATAATTGACTATTTTTGTTAGAATATTTATGACTAAGAACCGATTGGTTTATAGATTTAATTCGGTGGAATTACTTTTAATTTTCTACATTGTATGCATTTTCCTTCTGTAAGATATTTTTAAAATTTAAAAGAATTCTTTTTAAAGTTACTATATATATTTCAAGAAGTTATCTATGCAAATGAGGAATTATTATAATTATTACATGGTGGCTCTTATACATTGTGCTCAATATTCTACATCCAAATAAATCAAATGTTCATCAAGTAATATTTTTTATTAATGTTTTTTAAAAAATAGTAAAGATTTATTATTAAATTGATTTTTTATTTTATATATTGAATTGTATTTATATTTATTTGAGAAAAAGTGGTGAGTAATGAATGTCATTTGATATGTTTTCATGTTTAATAGATTTATTAAATTTGTATTAAATTTACAATTTTTTTATGTTTAAATGATGAGTAAGATATGAGATTGTATTGAATTTGGTGTTATATTTTTATTATTGAATTATAATTAAGATACTAAATTGTATTTATGTGTCAGTTATATACGTTATATCAATATTGGTAGAGAATATAATAAATAGCAAATTGTGTTAAATATTCTATATACAAACAAAACAAATTTTCATCAAGTAATTATTTTTTATTTTTTTTAGAAAACAGTAATCTTTATTATTAAATTGATTTAGTAAATTGTATTTTTTATATATTTATTCATATTTTTATTTATTTAAGAAAATGTTATGAATAATAAATGCTTGTTTAATAGATTTATTAAATTTATATTCAATTTAAAATTTTATTTTTATGATTGGATGATAATTAAGACATTAGATTGTATTAAAATTTTTATTATATTTTTATCCATTGATAAGTTTGTTTGTAAAATTTTATTTATATCATATAATATTATTTTAAAAAAATATGAAAATATTTTGTCATATAAAATCATTGAAATGTTCATCATGTGTCTTATGCCATATATCACAATTACTTCCATATATAATAACGTTTGATGGTAAAAAAATTTGGGTGGGTTTGAATAAGAAGAAACATACATGGGCTAGCAAATGACAATGAATAGATAATTATGAATCAATAAAATTGAAAAAAAAAGGCTGAGCGAACACAACTAATAATCATCATGGCAAGAAGATACATGAGATAAAAAGATGGATACATGGCAAAAGTAATTTATCGATTACTTAATTATATTTTTAAGATTATTATATAATAATCATAATTATTTGTAATGATTTTTTATTTATTTAATGATATTTTGTATGGTCAACATGAAATTGTTAGCCTTAGGTCTATTGGAGTTGAGTTTGTTGGCGTTAATGAGCAAAGAGTAAGAGAGCAACTTAAAAGAGAAATGAAAAAAAATAGTTTTAATTAGTTGCTATAATATCAGTATTAGATATTAATTAATTAGACATTAAAACCAGTAACTAATATATGAGTTAATAAGAGTTTTTGTAGACAAAGGGTGAGAATGTGAAAGGTTTATTGCCTAATGTGTGAGGTGAGTAAATTGGAAGAGTCATAAAATGGAGGCTGAACATAGAAGAGTGACACATAGGTTTTTCTTTGATGTGGCACAAATAGGTAGATGTGGCAATTATGAAGATGAGGTGGCAACGCTAGGTGGTGCGACTTAGCTTTAATTGATTATTTTTGTTAGAATATTTATGACTAAGAACCGATTGGTTTATAGATTTAATTCGGTGGAATTACTTTTAATTTTCTATATTGTATGCATTTTCCTTTTGTAAGTTATTTTTAAAATTTAAAAGAATTCTTTTAAAGTTACTATATATATATGTCAAGAAGTTATCTATGTAAATGAGGAATTATTAGAATTATTACATGGTGGCTCTTATGCATTGTGCTCAATATTCTACATGCAAACAAATCAAATGTTCATCAAGTAATGTTTTTTATTAATGTTTTTTAAAAAATAGTAAATATTTATTACTAAATTGATTTTTTATTTTATATATTGAATTATATTTATATTTATTTGAGAAAAAGTGGTGAGTAATAAATGTCATTTGATATGTTTTCATGTTTAATAGATTTATTAAATTTGTATTCAATTTACAATTATATTTTTATGTTTAAATGAAGATTAAGATATGAGATTGTATTGAATTTGGTGTTATATTTTTATTATTGAATTATAATTAAGACACTAAATTGTATTTATGTGTCAGTTATATACGTTATAACAATATTGGTAGAGAATATAATAAATAGCAAATTGTGTTGAATATTCTATATGCAAACAAAACAAATTTTCATCAAATAATTATTTTTTTTATTTTTTTAGAAAACAGTAATCTTTATTATTAAATTGATTTAGTAAATTGTATTTTTTATATATTTATTCATATTTATATTTATTTAAGAAAATGTTATGAATAATAAATGCTTGTTTGATATGTTATCTTGTTTAATAGATTTATTAAATTTATATTCAATATAAAATTTTATTTTTATGATTGGATAATAATTAAGACATTAGATTGTATTAAACTTTTTATTATATTTTTATCCATTGATAAGTTTGTTTGCAAAATTTCATTTGTATTGTATAATATTGTTTTAAAAAATATGAAAATATTTTGTCATATAAAATCATTGAAATGTTCATCATGTGCCTTAATTATGTCATATATCACAATTACTTCCATATACAATAACGTTTGATGGTAAAAAAATTTGGGTGGGTTTGAATAAGAAGAAACATACATGGGTAGCAAATGACAATGAATAGATAATTACGAATCAATAAAATTGAAAAATGAAGGTTGAGCGAACACAGCTGATAATCATCATGGCAAGAAGATACATGAGATAAAAAGATGGATACATGGCAAAAGTAATTTATCTATTACTTAATTATATTTTTAAGATTATTATATAATATTCATCATTATTTGTTATGATTTTTTATTTATTTAATGATATTTGGTATAGTCAACATGAAATTGTCAGCCTTAGGCCTATTGGAGTTGAGTTTGTTGTCGTTAATGAATAAAGAATAAGAGAGCAACTTAAAAGAGAAATGAAAAAAAAAATAGTTTTAATTAGTTGCTATAATATCAGTATTAGATATTAATTAATTAGACGTTAAAACCAATAATTAATATATGAGTTAATAAGAGTTTTTGTAGACAAAGGGTGAGAATGTGAAAGGTTTATTGCCTAGTGTGTGAGGTGAATAAATTGCAAGAGTCATAGAATGGAAACTGAACATAAAAGAGGGACACATATAGGTTTTTCTTTGATGTGGCACAAATAGGTAGATGTGACAATTATGAAGATGAGGTGGCAACGCTAGATGGTGCGACTTAGCTTTAATATATATAATAATAGATGCCTATAAAAATCATGAAATGGTGAACCTTAAAATCAATTAACTTTGCTTTGGTTCAAAATCAAGAGACATGTCAATCATGAAATGACATACACTTTTTGAAAATGATTGTAGTGATTAAAGTAGAGTTGAAACAAAAAATATCAAGAATTAATCAATTTAAAAACAGTAATATTAATCAACCCAAAAACAAAATATGGAAATTCAAACAAAAATGAACAAGAATTACTCAATTACTTTTTCTTAACTTATTAATTTATTAATCAGATTATGAAACACAATTTAAACCGTTAAATTGTATATATAACCAAATAATATGAAATCTGTATTTAATTTTTTCGTTATTCAAATTTAAAATACCAAATCAAAGAACAGAAACATATTTTAAGAATTTAGAATTACCAAATCAAAGAACAGAAACAGTTTTTAAGAATGTAAAATTATCAAATCAAATAACATAGGCATCATGAAACTTGATCAATTCCATAAACAGATTTTAGAATAAAAAAGTAATAATAAAAAGATTTCACAAAAACAAAGTTATCTCACAAAACAATTCACCAAAATTCAAGTGATATATCAATTAAAATCAAACAATTCATCCCCAATTAAATTTCAGTACGTAACAGATTTAAAAAAACTAATAAAACACAGATTTTAAGAAACAATGTTTACCAAATCAAAGAACAGAATATGATAACATACCGTACTTAAAGATGATTTAAGAAGATGCACTAATCTGCAGAAGATACAAAGCACCATCCAGAACGCAGCGACTGAAAAAAATATAGACAAATTAGGGGTTTTGGAAGTTAAGGATTTGAATTTTAGAATTTTTCAAAGGGGAGACGTAAAAGGGAAATTTCATCTACTATCTTCACCATGGTCTGTGAAGATTCTTCAAATCCTGGTAACCTTTCAGATTTGCTAAGCCCTAAATCAAACAAAAACGGAGCATGAAGGTCACATGATTGAATAGGGTAAATTAAAACCAAAACACAATCTTGAAACCTACCGTCACCTCTAGGAGAGCCGCAGCAACTATGAACCAAAGGATGAAGAATACGCTGAACGGAAGATACCTTCACCACAGTCTACCAATATTCTCGAGATCCCGATGACCTTTCAGATTTACAAACCCTAAATTGAACAAAAAGGGAAGATTCAGGTTATATAGTTCAAGAGCATAACTTAAAATCAAAACACCATTGAGAAACTTACCTTTAGAAATGTTGGAGCCGCATCAGCAACGGGAAGGGAAGAATGACGAACCTACTGCAGCGAAGGAAGAGGGAAGAACGAAGAAGACGCGCGAAGGGAGAAGACGCAAGAAGGTAATATACAGAGAATACAGAGAGAGATTAGGTAAATCTATCTATATATACATATCAAGGAATGAAGTCAAGGGGTATTTTTTCCGGCCTAAATGGGGTTAGTAATGTAATTAGCAATTGTTATAAATGTGGAGCCTATTATGGAGAGAATGAAAGCCAATTAAAATTTAGATTTATGCCATCATTTATTCACCCACTTATTCTCTTTCATTTAATTTGTCATTCTAATTAATGTGTAGCATAATATGAAGAGAGAGAATGTGTCATTCACCCCACTTATTCTCTTTATATAATTAATCATACGAGCAATTATGGAGAGAGAATGCCAATTATAATTCAGAATTTTCACTCCCAAAATATTTCTTTTCTAAAATTAAACAATATTTTATAGATAGGTTTTTTTAAAAAAAATTATAATGTTTGTCTATATATGCATCAAAGTTGAATAAATATTGCATAAAATTTATTAATTTATAAATAAACAATTATTTATATATATATCTATATCTATATCTTTATCTATAGTATAAATAAAGATGAAGTGAAAACAATAAAGTTTGCGGATGTGGCACTCTCATATGCATTCTCTCCTTAGCCAATCTTCTTAGACACCTTCTATTTTTAGTAATAAATTTAAAAATATATATATAAAAAATAAAAATGCATATAGTGGGATTTAAATGCATAGATAGTGTGTTTTAATTGTTCTTTTTTACTACCCATTCTATTTCTAATAATATGTTCGGTTACCAAAAAATTTGTAGTTTCCCATATTTATTTTCTTTTCTATTACCCGTGTATTTTTATTCAGATTCAAATTCAAATTTTTCCACTTAAATTCCATTTCACATGCTTATAAATTTAGCCAGAACATTGGAATCACAAACTTCTCTAAGCAGTTGCAACTACAACAATGGGTTATATCCTCTCTCTCTCTCTCTTCTCTATTTTTCTCTGTTTTTTGTTATTTCAGAAAAAAGCTTCTTTCTCTTCATTTATATGGTGCAATGGGGTGCAGGATGTAGAGCAACGGTGTCATAGTGGTGCGACGATCGTGTGGTCGCCATCGGTGGTGGTCGTGTGACTGGTATGTGAGGTCCTCCATTCTGTCTCTATTTTTTCCACGTGTCTCTTTATTTATGTTATTTTAGTGAGTTCTAAAATATGATTTCTTTTTACTGTTTTTGTTGTCTCTCCCATGCTTTTGAGGTTAAATCAAAGATTCAAACATATTTAAAATATATAGATGTTTCCTTTTCTTAATACAAATGAGAAGTTATTTACAAATCCTTTCTTTTGAATATGTGATGGTTGTGATACTTAAGTGACGATACACTTCATGTGGTTTAAGCACTTAATGACAGTTTGATCTTTCTTTGTGACAGGGAAATGGTGTGGGAACACAGTACAGATCTGAAATATACTACTACACCGCAAGGCGAGAAAGCAGCTAGAGAGTCTTTGGAACAATAATAGAAGAAACAGGAAGATTGTTATTGAGATCCTTCCTACCAATAAGTTCTACTGAGTAGACAAGTATCATCAACAATACCTTCAAAATGGTATATGTTAGGGCCACAGGAAACACTAAAAGGGGGGTTGAATAGTGTTTTTATAATCTTTACAGATTTTTCGAAAACCTTTTAAACAAGCAAAACCAATTTGAAAATATTTGATCAACCTTCCAAAACTGGGAAGTTCGGCAACTTGCTGATGCAGCTCGGAAAGTTGAGTGAAAACCTTTTTGAAATTATTTTCCCTTTAAAGAAAAGATTGTTTTCTGCTCAGATTAATAAAACGACTTTTCTTTAACCCTCCTTGGTTAGTTTAAACAGATAACAGCGGAAAGTATAGAGGTAAAGGAAGAGAGAACTTAACACAAAGATTTATATTGGTTCACCCACTAACTCAGTGAGCTACGTCCAGTCCCAGGGCAAACACACCACTGGATTTTCACTAATCCCGCAAGATTACAACCGAGTATTATTTGCACACCTGGCCTCTCCAGGCCTAACAAGTATTCTTTGTTTTCAACTGCCTCTCCAGGCAACTCATGCAGTATTCTTTGTAAACCCAGCCTCTCCAGGTTGAACAAGTATTCTTTGTTTTCAACTGCCTCTTCAGGTAACTCATGCAGTATTCTTTTACAGACAAGCCTCTCCAGGCTCAACGAGTATTCTTTGTTCCACCAAGCCTCTACAGGCTCTCAAACACTTAATAGTGTTTATAAAGTAAAGTTTAAGTTTCCTAGAAACTTAAACCAATGTTCATCTTGTACAAAGGGGTTACTGAGTATAACTCAGGATACATCAAATGAATTCTAAGTACAAGGATAAGACAGAGATACAAGTGTATAAGTTTAGGTTCAATCTCATCTCTGTGTGAGGGATAACTTCCTCAGAGAATTGACTCGATAGGATGTTGAATTGAGCTTCAACCGGTTCTCTCTTGGGTTTGACCATTGATATTTCATAGAGCTGGAAATTTGGGCTACCCAGCCCGCATTGATGCGGGTAGCGGGCTTTATCGGGCTGGGCTAAAAAGCCCGAAAGTTATTCGGACTTCTAAAATAGGTTCCCGAGCCCTACCCTTTGCGGGTAGCCCGGTTTTTTGCGAGCTACCCGGCCTTTTGCGGGTAGCGGGCTTTATCGAACTGGGCTAAAAAGCCCGGAAGTTATTCGGGCTTCTAAAATAGGTGCCCGAGCCCTACATTTTTGCGGGCCGGCCCGGTCGGACTAGCCCATTTTGCCGGCTCTAATATTTCATGTCTTGGAATTCATGGCCACCCATTGTGGTCGACACCTTGTGAATGCATCATTGGGAATTTGGCCGACATCTTCAAAGTCTTTCTTGAGGCTATTTATATGTTCTGATAGAATATAGCCGTTAAAGATTGTTTAGTATACCGTTGAGAAGTGTAGTCGTTAGAGGTTGCTTGGTATACTTTTTCTCAGAGCCATTGTGAGATAATTTCTCTTTTGCACAGCTTCTGACTTGAGCAGAGCAGGTGTGTAGATATGACTTAGTTCTGACACACACAATAGTTTAAGCTCTTAATCTTGTTTGAGAGAGTTTCTGAAACTTCAACAGGTTGATGTTTCTCTCTCTTCTTCTTCTTTCTTTCTTTCTCTGTGAGTGTAAAGGAGGAAGGACGTTAAGATCCGTTAGACTTCTCCTTTGTCCCGTTGTGTGTTTTATTTTATTTTTTTAAATAGAACTTTCTACTATTGTAAACGAAGAGCATTGAATGTGTTTTTTTACTTATGTTTCCCTTATGGATTTAATTAAATTTTAAAATATTTTGATATTTTTAAAAGCACTTAATTTTTAAATTTTTAATTATGTTCCTTCTTATCCAAAATTTTCATTAAGATTTGAAAGAAGTCAATGTCCAATATCTCTGTGTTTTGGAATGACCATTAATAAAAGTCAAGGACAGTCTTTGTCACACATTGGCCTTTTTCTTCCAAAACCACTGTTTACACATGGACGGTTATATGTTGCAGTATCTAGAGTGAGATCAAGAAAAAGTCTGAAAATATTAATCCTAGATGAAGATGGAAATACGTGCTCTTCTACAAAAAAAAATATTTTTTATAAAGAGGTTTTTTTGTGATATTTAATTTATTTCATGCAGCATTGTATTTTTTTAGGCAATGATGGAATTTTGAATGACTATAAATTGGTTGGTTTCAATTTTGAGGTTTTTAATTTTGCAAATATGGACTTTATTTTCACTAATTTGTACTCATTTCTTAAACTGTTATTGTAAATATAAAATTGATTCTTCAATCTTTCAACTATAATATTATGTAATTTATTTTTATATAAACCCAAAAGACCAAAAATTTACCGTGCGAACGCATGGGTCACCATGCTAGTTGGTTTTAAAGTAATGAGGTATTGGAAAGGTGTGTGGCTCATTGAAAGAGTAATAGATTAGATGCAGATTAGAATTAAGAAATTTGAGAAATTTATTTATTATTTAGGAGGTTTCCGACTAATAGTGGAAGAGTAGACAAAAAAGGAAAGAGAATTAGTGGATTCCATAATTACAATTACTAATCTAAAATTTGATTGGCACATTTTGTTACCAGTAATAATACCACATTTATTGTAAAGGCCAATTACAATTTTAACCTCATTTTGGGCGGGAAAAAATTGCCCTAAGATTTCATTATACTTTTTATATATATATATATATATATATATATATGACATTTCAGATTTACAAACCCTAAATTGAACAAAAAGGGAAGATTCGGGTTATATAGTTCAAGAGCATAACTTAAAATCAAAACAACGTTGAGAAACTTACCTTCAGAAATGTTGGAGCCGCATCAGCAACGGGAAGGGAAGAACGACGAACCTACCACAGCGGAGGAAGAGGGAAGAACGAAAAAGACACGGGAAGGGAGAAGAAGCAAGAAGGTAATAAACATAGAGTACATAGAGAGATTAAATAAATTGGTTTTAAAGTAATGGGGTATTGGAAAGGTGTGTGGCTCATTGGAAGAGTAATAGACTAATAAATGCATATTAGAATTAAGAAATTTAAGAAATTTATTTACTCCCTCCGTCCCTTATTATAAGACCCTTTCAATCGTTTCACACAATTTAAGAAAAATTAGTTAATGCATTGGTCTTTTAAAAACATTTATAGCATTCCAAATATACCCCTATTTAAAGGTCATTATATTTTAGGAACATTAATTGTACACAATGAAAGACTCAAAAAGTCATTTTTATTGGTTTAGTTAACATAAGGTTAAAACTTCATTAGTTATTCACACTAATCAATATATGGGGAATTAAAAAAGTTAAACATTAATGAAGGACAGATATGGAAAAATTACTAATTCATCTAAAAATCTGCAAAGGGTCTTATATTAAGGGACATCCAATTCTTCTGGAAGGGGTCTTATAATTAGGGACGGAGGGAGTTTTTTTTTTTTGTTTTAACCACATGTATCCTCCACGGGAGGCAATCCTGTTCGAGCGGGAACTTCCACATCATGGTGGGGCTAGCTCTCCCAGTAGGGATTTTTTCCATCCACAAGACTCGAACCCGAGACCTTGCTTAAGGGGAATCAAACATGTACTACTTGAACCAACCCCCGTTGGTGAAGGAGTATTACTTAGGAGGTTTCTGACTACTAGTGGAAGAGTAAACAAAAAAAGAAAAGAGAATTAGTGGATTCCATAATTATAATCTATATATAGTAAAATTAACTTGAGCATTACTATTAATGTTGTGTTAATGAAATGTAACATATGGAATACTAAACATCTCTTGTAACTAATTCATATATTAATATTATTATTATTATTATTAAATATCAAATATTATAATTATTATATATAATACATTAAATAACAAATAGAGCTTGAATATTATCTAAAAAATATTATAAAAATAAAATATATAATTTAGTATTATACATAAAGTTATTATCTTAACAATTTTTTAATATATTAAATCTATAATAACTTCCACATATTTATTTAAAAATTTACCTTATAAAATATTATAATTATAAAATATAAACAAACTCAGGCAACGCACGATATTATGTCTAGTTACTAATCTAAAATTTGATATACACATTCTTTTACCAGTAATAATACCACATTTATTGTAAAGGCCAATTATAATTTTAACCTCATTTTGAGTGGGAAAAAATTGCCCTAAGACTTCATTACTTTATATATATACATACATACATATACATATATATATATATATATATATATGGGATTGCTAATGTACTCCCACCTAATTTTAGAAGGAGTATGTTAGCATACTACACGTTTTTATTTAGATTGAAAAATCAAATCTCTCTTTTTTAAACACAAGTAAATTTATGGGTTTTTTTGTAATTTAAGAGTTCAATTTTATTTTTAAAAAAAATCTATTCACATTTCTCTTTCCTATTATGTTCCCCTTTTGTGGGTATTGTAATGGCGCATGCATCATATGGTTTGTTGCTCATTGATTTTGCTTCATCTTTTTCAAAGTAAACTGCCAAACTTGCTTTTTAGAAAAACAAGCTTTCTCCAAGGTAATTTTTCTACCACCACTGCTATTTGAAATGAGAGAAACTTGTTGAATCTATTTTTTATTTGGAAATTGGCATAGGCATTCGTTTAAACAACAATTTAATTTTTCTTATTGCTTGCCGTGACAAAAAAATTACAATGTGGGATGAAGGTGAGGGCGGCTGCGCGGAGCTTCTACGAATACGATGGTGGAGGTGGGATTATGGCTTTTGATGTTAAAAAGTGAAGTTTTAAATTTTAAATTACTATAGAATGATTAAAATCCATAAATTTACTTATGTTTAAAAAAGAGATTTATTTTTCTGTCCAAATAAAAAGATGTAGGGGCTAATGCACTCCTTCTAAAAATTAGATGGGAGTACATTAACAATTCCCATATATATATATATATATATATATATATTGGATTATGAAATTATAATTATTTAAATTTAAATTTTACCCTAAACCTTAAATTACCTACAATTCAGAAACAAATAGATAATAGAAGATCACAATTAAAGAGGCCATATGCAACTAGTGATATAGGAACATAATATAATATGTTCTATCACGAATTAATAATAGAGAATTTGTACCTATGCTCTTACCCCACACACATATAATATTATAGGTAATATAGCCAACTAATTAATTATTGATTAGTGTACTAGTATTGGCTATTTTACTATTTTTCTATTTGGTTTGAGTGTGAGAGATCTTAACTGAGTCATTTTCGTGAGCGGCCATAATGCTCCTCCTCATTGTTCACAATGATTCTGATTATTCTCACACCCACGTGGAAGAAACATTTAAAATTGATTAAATTAAAGTTCACAAGCAATTACTATTCACAGTCCCAAATTGCAGATTAAGAAATAAGTCAATCCTTGCCAGATGATGAGATCGATCAGCTCAGCTGGTAGATATATAATCTCAATTGCCTCGTCTTCTTATTACACCCGTGATGGCTAAAAAAAGTCAACTGTATGCCTCATCTTCAATTTTCATGATAAAATACATAATCATAATAATTTATTAAAAAATTAACTGTTAAAATTGTGAGGAAGTGAGGTGTTAAAATTTTAACTATTAGTATTTTAATAAAAAGATTATGATTATACACTTTATTCTCAACCACGTGGTTGGACTTCATTTACGTGAATCCAATTTTAGAGAGGGAAGCCAAAGAGCTCAATTGTATTGGGAGTGAGCCAAAAACATTGTCTGGTGGGTGAAATATTTAGGGGTTAATACTTCTTGTTTAAAATGTTAGAAAATGAATTAGAAGATAAATATATTGATTGGATTTTCTCCGTGGCTTGTGTAATTAATTAAACTATATATAAACTCAGGCATTGCCCGAAATTTTTAGCTGAATTTTTAAAATATTTTTTAAAAATAATTAAATAAATTAAAAGGGAATATAGTAAAAGAAAATTCAAGAATTTATATTTCAGTTTTTATAAATTAATAGATAATAGATGTATAAAAATTCATTGAACATTTTAAAAGAAATGAACTTATAGCTATAGAAAAATTGTATTTACTAATATCTTTGATGTAATATATTGATTCTTTGATACAAATTGTAAGTCATTTTATAAAATTTTCAATAAAAATCTTGTGTCAAATGAATTATAATTGTATGAGTGCAATGCAATTTTGGTGAAATATCTTTTATTTTATTATTTTAAAATTTTATACAAACAATATATTGAAATATATGAAATCATGAAAGAATGATTGGATTATATGAATTATTCTCGTTTTACTTTGTACTTTTATATATATGAAAAAAATGCACATTTTACTTAAATGATGTTGGAAAAAATATAATAATGATTATCTAAAATTATTTAGAAAAGCAAAAGCTTCAATATTCTTTAATAAATTAAAAATAACTTCTTCATATATTTTTAATATAAAAATATATAGTAAAGTTTTTTTAATGTTTAAACAAATGTATACTCAAGTTACATAATTACAATAAATTGATGAGATTGAGAATAACATGAATGCTAATTGTAACTATCATTTGAGATAAATGCTAATTGTGAGAATATATTTAAGAGATGGATTGCAAACAAAGAATATAGAGGTGACACCTCATATTTTTCTTGACATGGCAAATGTAGAGTTATGTGGCATTAAGTTAGGTGAGGTGTCAAGACATCATTACACGACTCAGCTTTAATATATATAATAGATTTGCGTATTCTCCTCTCAATTTTAGTGATCAGAAATGGTCGGCTTTTTTTCTTTCATTTATTATTGTTCGTGTAGAAAATCTTCGTGGCGTTCTCCGGTTGAAGGTGTTGAATCCTCTCGTAGTCCACAGCGGAATGTGGCGTACCCACGGCGAGGCAGGGTGTACCTGCAGGGACTCTGATGCTTAAGTCAGTGAGAGATTCAATAAGGACTATGAAATATAGAATGAAAGTGTACCTCAAAATGATCTCCCGCTGTGTATTTATAGAGGGATTGTGGTGGGAAAATCTGTTATTCATTGTAATCGCCTCATTAAGATGTTGTGACGTGCTTAAGTGAGGTTGATTTACACGCACTGTGGATATGCCAGCTTGAATGGGCCGAGGTGCAATTTACCTCCAGAACAGATGCCCCCAAGTCGGGTGCTTTGATATAAAGTATCTGACTTGAAATATTCCGGAGTCATTCAGTCGACGATACGTTCTGTAATCAGTCGGGATAAACCGGTAATCGGAGCCCGTAATCGAAATTATGTACTTCATCGAAGTCGGTAGTGTTGGTTAGGTGCAAATGACTACGCGTGCCATGTATAGCCGGTCCAGATAATTTCTGTCTTGGCAGAGACAGTTGATGTCGACGTAAGCATGTGACTAAGCCCAGATTATTTGCATAACGGTTTTTACATCTGTTAAGTCCGGGAACAACGTTGGCACCAATGGCCAGAAGAGATGCCCCCAAGTTGATATTAAGTCGGTATAAGTCAACTGCTGAAGTCGGCTTTGATTTGAGCGGACACATCGACGCACCCTTCAAGGAACTAAGTCCGAAATGATGATAAGCAAGCTATGATCTCAACGAACTGGGCTCGAGATGCTCAAGGATCAAACCTGAGATAGTCGAGGGACTGCGCCCGAAATGCTCAAGGGACAAGCCCGAGATAGTCGAGGGGCTAAGCCCGAAATGTCTCGGAGCGTATCCAAGATCATTAATCATGTCCGTGATCGTCGAGGGGCTAAGCCCGAAATGTCTCAGGGGATTAAGTCTGAGGTTAAACAAGAAGTCCGAGATATAAAAGAGACAGTCTGACTTTCGATATGTAAAAGAGACTGACCTTAAAATGTTCGGGATGAAAACTGTCCGAGAGCTCGATCCAAGTAATTTGTAAATCTGAGTTGAACACAAAAGAAGAGATCTGTAGTCGAAGTGCGCTATCCAAGCAGGTCTGAGCAATATAAAACAATTAGTAAATGATCCGAGAAATGTATAATCTGAGTATATGCAAATTGAGTATCTCGGAATCGGGTATCTCGGAATCGGGTATCTCGGATTTAAAAGGCAATTAAAGAGAACACTTCGGGAATCCACTCAGGGGTGTCTCGACGTAATGTCGTGCATATTCAAGAAGAGTAATTGGAACAGAAGGGCCTCACCGGACCTAATGCTTGTGTGTACGGACATAATCTCGTACAATCTTGGCATAATGTGTGTATCCTCTTTTGACGTGGCAGCTGTTGAATGCTGAACAGAACATACCATGCTGAATATTAAAGAGGTGAAAGTGAAATTCTGACGGCTCGGATCAAATTATGAATTTCGAAAGGTGCCGAGGGCTTCATGTAACCGGAATCCGTTGTCCTTCATGCATCATAATCCCAGAATTTCACAAACGAGATGTTGGTAAAAAGAAAGACTATCCCCATGGCGGGTCTTTGTAGTGCCAACTTATGAAAGGAATACAATTAACATAAGGACGCCATGTGAAAGCTAATTCCATCAAGATTTGTCACAAGACAACCAGCCAATAACAGGGTAAAGAGAATAAGAGAAACAATCCTGAGAGCATTTCTGTCCTAGCTTTTGCTTCAATTTTAACTTAATGTAACTTTTAACCTCATAATTTATCTCAATGATAATGGCGTGAGATCCTCGGCCACCCCAAAGAATGAATCCCGGAAACTATGCAGACTCCGTCCTGGACATGTAAATGTCGCACGCCGAATCACGACCTGAGGTGAAGTTAGGGGACTTCGCATTGAGTCCCAGCTCCGGGCGTTGACACGTAAGCATGTGAGGCTCGTCATCGTCATTTCGGAATGAAATGTGCCACGGATTGATCAAGAGAGTACGTTGACCAAGCAGCACTTGATTCAGACTATCTGGAATTTCTTCCACATCGAGCAAGTATGTAAGGGAGCCAAGTAAATTAATTGAGTTCTTTCCTTACCAAGATGGAATGATTGTAGTACCTCTGTAATGTGTCAGACTTGACTATACGAAATGATTGAGTTCTTTCCTCACCAAGCTTGGTTTATTGGTTGAATGGAGATGCATGTCGGTAATTAATCACGGAATGAAACCCAATAATGAAGCTTTGATAATTTATCTCTTTTGAGATGCACGAAATAATGAAGTTTGACTCGTATCAAAGCTTGACAAGTTGCTCCTTTGTCTCGAAATATAAGATCAACTCGTAATTAATTACCATGGAATTAATCACGGAATGCTTCTTCCCGCTCCCATAACTGTAACGATCTCGGAATAATTAATGCTCGATCGAGTATGATTGCATGGTGAATTACCTCATTTTGCAAGATCCTCCTGGACGAAATTCCGAGGTTCGAGAATTGGATATTAATTAGTCTGAGATTCATGCACGTGATAGTAGGCCGAAGTGAAAGATTCCCGAGGTAAAGATGCATTGGATTGTGTAACAAGAAGCGTCATGCTGCGACTGTTTCACGCGCTGTGTTAACCATGATTCCGGCTTCAGAGCCTTCAGGGAAGTTGAACCTTGATGGAGATATTGAATTGTAGGTTGGCGTTAGCTCTTCAGCACCAGGAGTTGCAACAGAAGTAGAAATTCTTCCACTCGAACACTAATGATGTGTCTTGGTATGGTGTGCCTAAGTCAGATGTGGGTTCAACAAGGTGTGCGAGAGACTACCGCGTACGGGCCTAACCAAGTATTGATTAACCAGTTAGTGTAGCTTGTGAACATGCCGTTAAAACTGTCTGCGGCATCTTGCTATTATGCCACGAGGGACGTAACAGAATCACTTATCATCCAGTTGCCCCTCGCACGGAAAGCCTTCGGTGGCGACACTTGATCAATGCCTTCCACGTCGTCAATCAGGCATGACACGGATTGATCAAAGTCACGTCGAGAAGATCGTGTCAAGCTTTACAATCCGGGTGAGGAGCCCACGTCGTTGTTATACAGAGTAGTTTTAAAATCAGCCTCTGTTATTTGCAATGCATCTTCGAGGAAGTTAACTAACTCTGGATATAGCTTGGGAAGCGGTGTCCTCAAATTATAACAAAAATTTAATGTCGGTCATTAGTACCTAAACTCGACACGTTAGACAGCGGTACGTTATGTGTCGTGTGGCGGCCCGTTAGATGGCGTATCGAGATGATGATCTGGAAGGCGTATTCGAATTTTGAGGCCTGAGAATGAAGATGAGCAAATCTCCTCGTCATGTCCTTCTTTCTCGAGTTTCGGAACAGAATGTAAGTGAATAATTACGTGAAGATTTGTGTGCTTTAAACATGTCACAGAATTAACTCTGATGAGAATTACCAACGTTATCTCGGACCCTGAACCTTAACACGTGGGCATCTCGAAAAGACCGTTGGATCGATCCAATAATTATATTTTCAGTTTTGAAGCTTGTGCGGATTGAGTAGCAACTCGTGTTAAGAGTGGTGATCAAGAACAGATGAACAATGATGCTGATTCGCTCAACATGCAAACTCTTCCGTATCATCTCGGAATCTCGGAACAGATTCAACAGCGTGAACTTTTCTCGGCAAAGAACACAAGACAAAATATTTCGACGGAGGAGGACTGTCCCGTCATGGCAGAAAGAGTGAGGCAACAGATAGGAACCAAGCAAATTCTTGCCAATATCATCGATACCTTTTACATCCTCCAATGAGAATTAAGTCGGAATTCAGAGTTGAATAAACCCGGAACTTTTCGTCCCATCTCGGAATCATAATTATGCCATATTTAGATGTAATCATACTTCTCGGAATTATCGAGACCTAGATATTCTTGCATTGTAACAATAACAGGGATGTTATATGCAATTGACTTAAACCATCTTCTTCTCACAGATTCAGACCATATATACACCTTAAGTAAATGGCACGATACTATATAAAATATTATAATCAAACTTCAACATTACGTACCAATCTCCGAATATATTAGAGGCGTGATTAATTACAGGAAATCAATATCCTCGACTAGTTATCGTATGCAAGGCGGTGTACCGTGTATTTAACTACACTAAGACAGTATCCATAGTCGACGGGATATAAATTTGAACCACCATGTGCCACGCGCATCTGTGATGCCTTCCGAACATTCGGATTCAGTTCGAGCTTGATGTTGGCGATGCCGTGAGTCACAGGCCCCTGATGGAATATCATTTATATCTCAGGCATCCTGGACAAGTTGATGTCGGAATTATCCCGGAATGAAAAGCCAGTTACATCGTCTCGGAGAAGATGATAGCTTCAAAAATATTTTTACGTGTTATCAAACAAAAGCTCAGATTTCATCTAAACTTGAATTTCATCGCTGCATTAAGTCAGCGTGAGTAAGACTTTGATTCTTGATTTCTTGCGCTGCACCGGAACAAAGATCAAGCAAGTAGTATAAGGATTTGTGCGTGATTCTGTGCCGAATGTGTCATACTCGGACAAAGAAATTGACGCCAGAACTCGAGAAGCAGAGCATGAAAGGCGCTCAATCTTGATCTTGTCTTTGAGGAGAACCATCACACGCTTCTGCCAGTATCCTCAAGAATGGTCCCAAGAAAAAGAAAGAAGGCAAAAGGAAAATAGTACAAGATCTTCACTTGCTAACTAAAACAGCGAAGTAAATAATTGAGTTCAATATTATCCGGAAGGTATGACGGGTCATGGAAACGTGAATGCTCACCGGAAAAGCTGCCAAAATCTTATAGGAGAATTCTCGGAGGAGAATTCTCGGAGGAGAATTTTAGAGAACCGAATCGAAATAGGAAGAGCAATGTTTTTTTCTCGCAGAAATGATTTTCACGACTCTTGAATGAGGTTCTCAAAGAAAATGGGGATCCAAGAGCGTTTCTCGTTCCCCACAGGCGGCGCCAATGTTCGTGTAGAAAATCTTCGTGCGTTCTCCGTTGAAGGTGTTGAATCCTCTCGTAGTCCACGGCGGAATGCGGCGTACCCACGGCGGGGCAGGGTGTACCTGCAGGGACTCCGATGCTTAAGTCAGTGAGAGATTCATAAGGACTATGAAATATAGAATGAAAGTGTACCTTAAAATGATCTCCCGCAGTGTATTTATAGAGGGATTGTGGCGGGAAAATCTGTTATTCATTGTAACCGCCTCATTAAGATGTTGTGACGTGCTTAAGTGAGGTTGATTTACACGCGCTGTGGATATGCCGACTTGAATGGGCCGAGGTGCAATTTACCTCCAGAACATTATATATTCTAGAAAAAAATAGGGAGCAAAAGCACTGTTGTAAACATTAAATACTTTCTTTAAAATCTGACTTTACCATCACTTAAAATTTTTCTCACGATGTAAATAAGGGTGAGTGAAGGTAAAGTGAGCAATAAGAGCATTTAGGGTTTCAGAATTAACATTTTACCAAATTCAACTAACATGAGTGTAAAAACCTAAAATTCCAAGTTAGAAAATGGTATTTCCATGTGTGGAATAAGATATTGCCACGTAAGACTTCTGATTGGGGGTAACTCTGTTAGTCACACACCATCACTTAACAGTTGAATATGAGGTTAGGGATTGTTTTAAAGGTTTAATATTTTACAAGGATGAAAATCCAAAAAACAAAATTGGAGGGATGAAAAACAAAAAGGTTGATATTTATAAGGACTAAAAATATATTTTACTCTTAATTTAATCTTCTTTGACAAAAAAATGTTAGTCTACACAGGTTGGGCTACTAAAGTAACAAGTTAAATGAGTTTAGTTTGGTTATTCGTAGACTAATTCATTTACCCACACAAAAGTATTGTTTTAACATTTTTTGGTTAATTTAAAGTAAAAAAAAATATAGGCAAAAAAAGAAAAAAAATTAAAGAAGTAAAAAAATAAGTTGATCAGTACAGACCGACCTATTTAATCTGTGGGTCTATATTGGCTTAGAAAATATTGACCCCTTTAAATATGGATCTATACAATATAAGCTATTTAACTTGCAAACAATATGTGAAGACCCAGAAAAGAATTCAGCAAACAAATGTGGGTTGGATGTGGACAAAACTCGTTAGGCAAGGCTGGTCAACATTCCTTTGGGGCAGGCCTTTGATATTTCCCACCCCTTCAATTTTGTTAAAATAGTTTCTCTAACTACCATTCACCTCTTTCGAATACTAAGTGTCGAAACGAGAATAAAATTGACTCATGGAAACAGGTGTCGAGAACAAATTTCGAACACGTGTTTTTGTAAACAATTTTTTTTTAAAATGCCTTACGGACACAAGTTTCCCGAGTTCCCAGACATATGGGTCTGTAACAAAAATGGCTTATGGATACAAGTGTTCAGAATTGGTTCTCGAACATGTGTTTCGTAATTCAATTTGCCCCATCCCCTCTTTTGTCTCTTCCTCACTCTCTCTTATCTTCGGTTCTCAATCTCATCTTTCTCACCATTCTCTTTAACTTTCTAGTTCTCTTTCTCACATGAAACTTAAATGTTGTGGAAATACTTGGATATGGAAATACCGTGGGTTTGAGATTTCGGTTGACTGAATCCACGAACTGCAATATTTAATGCGAGAAGGGAAAAAGGGGGGGGTGGTGGTGCGGTGGGCAGAAGGGAATGGGCGGAGGTCATGGTGTGGTAAGGGAGGGGAGGGTAGAGGGGGAAGAGGAATGGGTTGGTGGTGGGCTGGTGGCAGTGCGGTGGGGAGCAGAGGAGGGGTGGTGGTGCTAGTTGTAACATCCTAAATTTTATTAGGATAAATAATAATTAAATTAAATAGATTAATTAAGAAAATATTAATTTAATGAGAAATAAATAATAGGAGTATTGCTATTATTAGTTTTATTTTGTAAAGATAATTTTAATTGAAATAGAATAATGGGGGGTGAGAGTGGGCCTAGGCCAATTAGTTATTTCAGTAAAGAGGGGTTAACAGAGCACCCTAATCCTTATTCGTATCATTCGTCAGTAACCGAAACGCTAAGGAGGGGAGAAACGGAATCTCAGAGAGAGCTGTTGTGGAGTGAACGCCAAGATCCAAGAAAGGACTTCCTTGCTGTGATCAAGCTTCGCTTAAGGTACGGTGGGGGGAGAGGGTATTGCTTGTATATGCATGTAGGGGGATGTTTGGGTAGTAATCTAAGACGTATAATTCGAATTTATGAATGAATAACTGAGAATGATGATATAATATGGTGATTCATGATTTCTTGTATGTGCATTGACGAATTATGGAATGAAAGTAAAGATGATATTGAAGATAA
The DNA here is from genome assembly GCA_026901365.1 of Sesbania bispinosa. Classification (NCBI taxonomy): domain Eukaryota; kingdom Viridiplantae; phylum Streptophyta; class Magnoliopsida; order Fabales; family Fabaceae; genus Sesbania; species Sesbania bispinosa. The sequence continues at coordinate 1,346,853 of QLOH01000027.1, read as the reverse complement.
TTGAAAAAATGGTGATTAGGGATTGAGAACTTGGGTTTTGATGAATTGATGGTATAATCTATAATAGATTGGATGATTATTGAGTATTTGATGTTATTAATGAGTATGAATGATGTTTAGACGAAAAAGACTGATTAGGGATTGATTGGATGGGTTTAGAGGGGTGAGAAATCATGAAATCTGCGATCTGCGTCGCGGGTAATCGATTACCAGATGTGGTAATCGATTACCATAGTGTTCTGGGCAACCCAGAAGCACTGTTTGCTTGCGGGTAATCGATTACAGGGGTGCTGTAATCGACTACCAGAGAGTTTGTCTGTGGGTAATCGATTACATGGGTGTTGTAATCGATTACCAGAGAGTTTGCTTGCGGGTAATCGATTACAGGGGTGTTGTAATCGATTACCAGAGACCTTGTTTGCAGGTAATCGATTACTAGAGGTTGGTAATCGATTACCAGAGTGGACTTTGAGATCCTTAGTGATTGATGTTGTTTGGTGGTGCCTTATGGCGAGTATAATAATGATGATTGACGATGTTTGATGTTGTTTATGATGATTATGATGATGTAATTGATGATAGTGTGTATCACTTATGATGATGATGTAAATGATGATAGTGTGTATCACTTATGATGATGATGTAAATGATGATAGTGCATATCACTTATGATGATGATGTTATTGATGATAGTGCATGTCACTTATGATGATGATGTGAATGATGATAAGTGTATATCACTTTATTAATGATGATGTTTGATGGTGAGTATGATGATGCATGAAATGATGATTTATGATGATGTGTATATCACCTTTTGATGATCATGTTATCTAAGTTGTGCGGGCCCATAGAGGTGGTACAACTTAGGAGAGATGCCTTGAGCATATGTGATGAGACCTGAATTGTGCGGGCCCATAGAGGGGGTACAATTCGGGAGGTGAACTGAGTTGTGCGGGCCCATAGAGGGGGTACAACTCAGGGGATCAAAATGGGGCGTTCGATGCACGGGCCCATAGAGGGGGGTGCAACCTAAGAGTGATTGTACGAGCCCATAGAGGGGGTACAACCTAGGGTCGAATGTCGTTGTGCGAGCCCATAGAGGGGGTACAACCTATCGGATAGTGTGTGGTAACACCGGTAAACCATCTTGGTACTAACTAGAGTGATTGACGAGGTGCACCCATTGTGTGGAGTTCTAAGTCATGATCTTTGGGTAGACGATGAGAGGAGTATTGATGTGTGATATTTCATGATGAAATGGTGTTATTAAATGATGTTATGAATATTGAATGATATGAGTATTATGTGTGAGAATAGAATATATGATTATTTGGGTGAATGATGGTATGAGAACTATATGATGATATATGAAGGAGATTATGATGATGATGAGCTTGATGATTGTATAAAGGATATGTTTATGTGTTGTGAATAGGAATGATGGTATGACATGTATATGTTGATATAGATGATTGAATATATGTTGAGTTTTAGATGAATGTTATTCATTGGTGATTTAATGTATTGATGGCATGATTTAATGATGTTGTGGGTGAGGATGGGTATTCTCTATGTGTATGTATAGGTAGTATTCATTTTCCTCACCGTATTCTGTGGATATATTTTACAGGTGCTGAGGAGGACACGACTGGTGTCGATTATGAATAAAAGGGTATGCTCTGGTAGATGTGACATCAGGGTGTGCTTGGGGTTTTTTTTTACCATGTTCCTAGATTAGGAGTATTTTTATGAACTTCTAGATGCCTTGTATGATAGGAGATTATTAATTTTTTTTATTTCTATGGAGATTTCCGCTGCTTTATATTGGAATTATATTTGAAAGTTTAATTTCTTTAATAAAGTCATTTTCGAACTATGAGTTATTATAAGAGTGATTGTGAACCTTTTACCTAACGTGGGACTTTACATTTTCTAAACTTCTATTTATGAAACTTATATTAGTATGGGGTAGAAGGGTGTCACATTAGTTGGTATCAGAGCAGGTCGGTTCACCGGCCTTGAGTTATGAGTTTACTATGCTTTTGATGTGCTAATCTGATTGATTGATTGCTTGAGTGAATTGTCTGCTTGATTGATTATTGTTTGTTTGATTTCCTTGCTTTTCTGCTTTACTTGGTATGTTTGATTACCCTTTCTTTAATAAGAAAGAGTAATGGTTGGGGGTAGGAACGATCGAGCGATGGCCGATGCCTTGATGGCTATGGCACAGGCGGTTGGCAACCTTAACCAACATCACGAGACGGACTGGCTTGCACGGTCCCAGAGGAACCATCCACCTACGTTTAATGGGGGGATATGACCCTGACGATGCTGCTGACTAGATCTTCGAGATCGAGAAGATTATTTTTTAGAGCGATGGACTGCTCGTTGGTGCAAAAGGTTACGTTGGCTGCGTTCATGTTATCAGGGGATGCCGGATCCTGGAGTGACTCACTCGTTCATATCACGTGCTTGTGTGTCTAAGCTAAAATTGTCTGTTTCTTCCTTGCCTTTGTATTGAGGGTGGAAACGCTAGCTAGTGGGTCAGTTTCTACTTCTGATGTGTGTTTAAAACTGTTCTGTTTCTGTTAATGATAGAATTTCCTAGTTGATTTGATTTGCTTACCTCTAAGGTCAACTAGATGTCATCCTTGGTATGGACTGGTTATCGTCCAACCATGTCCTTCTAAATTGTGCTGATAAGTCTGTTGTTTTTGTCACCCTGTCGAGTGTAAGAGTAAGGATTTTATGATTGTCAATCAGGTAAAGGCGTCTCTAAGGGAAGATGCCCAGGTTTACATGCTTTTAGCTTCTTTGAAATCTGATAGTAGCGCTGTGGTGAGTGAGATACTTGTAGTAATGTGAGTACCCTGAAGTATTTGCTGATAATGTGTCTAGTTTACCACCTGAGAGAGAGATAGAGTTTGCTATAGACTTAGTGCCAGGTACAGGACCGATTTCAGCTACACCTTATAGGATGTCACCCATAGAGCTAGCAGAACTTAAGAAGCAACTAGAAGATCTGTTAGAGAAACAGTTCATTAGGCCTAGTGTGTCACCCTGGGGAGCGCCTGTATTGTTTGTTAAAAGAAGGATGGTAGCATGAGGTTGTGTACCGATTACCGCCAGTTAAATAAGGTAACCATTAAGAATAGGTATCCTTTGCCTAGGATAGATGACTTGATGGATCAGTTAGTGGGGGCATGTGTGTTTAGTAAGATAGATCTTAGATCAGGCTATCATCAGATTAGAGTTAAGGAAGAGGATATATCTAAGACCGCTTTTAGGACTAAGTATGGACATTATGAGTATCTGGTAATGCCTTTCGGTGTGACGAATGCTCCTGCCATTTTTATGGATTATATGAACAGGATTTTTCACCCTTATTTGGATAAATTCGTAGTTGCCATTATAGATGATATACTAATTTATTCCAAAACTAAGGAGGAGCATGAGGAACATCTAAAGGTAGTGCTTCAGGTTCCTAAGGATAAACAGCTTTATGCTAAAATGTCCAAGTGTGAGTTCTAGTTAGAACAAGTAAGCTTCTTAGGCCATGTAATTTCTAAGGGAGGTATAGGTGTAGATCTTTCTAAGGTAGAAGTCGTGCTTAGTGGGAGTCCCCTAAGTCAGTGAGTGAGATTAGAAGTTTCCTTGGGTTGGCCGGGTACTATAGGAGGTTCATAGAAGGGTTCTCTAAGTTAGCTTTACCTTTGACCGAGTTGACTAGGAAAGGAGTTGCCTGTGTATGGAATAGTAAGTGTGAGACTAGCTTCCAAACCCTTAAGGAGAAGTTGACTAGTACAACCAGTGTTAGTGTTGCCTGACCTTAGTAAACCTTTTGTAGTATACTGTGATACCTCTAAGACGGGTTTAGGTGGAGTGTTGATGCAAGAGGGTAAAGTAGTAGCCTATGTTTCTAGGCAATTGAAAATCCATGAGAGAAACTACCCTAACCCATGACCTAGAGTTAGCAGTCGTAGTGTTTGTGTTGAAGATTTAGAGACATTACTTGTATGGTTCCCGATTTGAGGTTTTTATTGACCATAAGAGCCTTAGGTATCTGTTTGACCAGAAAGAGCTCCACATGAGGCAGAGGAGGTGGTTAGAGTTTCTTAAGGATTATGATTTCGAGATAAGTTACCATCCCGATAAGGCCAATGTAGTGGTTGATGCCTTGAGTAGGAAGTCTATCCATGTTAGTTCCCTGATGATTAGAGAGATGGATCTTTTAACCCAGTTTAGAGATCTAAGTTTGGCTTGTGAAGTAACATCTTCCAGTGTGAGGTTAGGAATGACTAGAGTAAGTAATGATTTGCTGAAGGATATTAGTAAGGCCCAGTTAGAGGATCCATTTTGGTTAGCAGGCGAGAGGCTATAGAAGGATGTAGTGGTGGGGAGTTTTTAATTGGTACAGATGGGGTAGTGAGATTTGGAGATCGAGTGTGTGTGCCTAGTGAACCTAGCATTAAGAGATTAGTACTAGAAGAAGGGCATAGAAGTAAGCTTAGTTTCCACCCAGGATCCACTAAGATGTATCAGGATTTGAAGAAAGTATTTTGGTGGCCTAGGATGAAGAGGGACATAGAGGAGTTCGTGAGTGCTTGTTTAGTGTGCCAGAAGGCTAAGGTAGAGCATCAAAAACCGTCAGGATTGCTACAACCCTTAAGTATATCTGAGTGGAAGTGGATAGTATCTCTATGGACTTTGTAGTTGCCTTGCCTAAGACTGTGAAGGGACATGACAAAATTTGGGTTATTGTCGATAGGTTAACTAAGAGTGCCCATTTCCTTCCCATCAATATTAAGTATTCTTTAGAGAAGTTGGCTCAGTTGTACATCAGTGAGATTGTGAGATTGCATGGCATACCATCTAGTATAGTCTCAGATAGGGATCCCAGGTTTACCTCTAGATTTTGGGAGAGTTTACAGCAGGCCTTGGGGACCCAACTTAGGCTTAGCTCAGCTTTTCTCAGACTGATGGTCAGACCGAGAGAACCATCCAATCCTTAGAGGATTTGCTTAGAGCCTGTGTGTTAGACCAAGGGGGTAGTTGGGATAGCTTTTTAACCTTTGATAGAGTTCACCTATAACAATAACTTCACTCTAGCATAGGTATGGCGCCTTATGAAGCATTATATGGTAGGAGGTGTAGAACCCCTTTATGTTGGTGTGAGCCGAGTGAGAGTCTTGCATTAGGACTTGAGATAGCGCAGCAGACCACTGATAAGGGTTAGGATAATCCAGGAGAGGATGAGGATATCTCAGAGTGGGCAGAAGAGTTATGCGGATAAGAGGAGAAATGAGTTAGAGTTCAAAGAAGGGGACCATGTATTCCTGAAAGTCACTCCGTGGACTGGGGTTGGTAGGGCATTAAAGTCTAGAAAGCTTACACCCTCGATTTATTGGTCCTTACCAATCCTTAAAAGAGTCGGCAATGTTGCCTACCAAATAGCTTTGCCTCCACACTTATCTAATCTTTATAACGTTTTCCACGTTTCTCAACTCCGGAAATACGTTCACGATCCTTCTCATGTGATTGAGTCGGATCATCTTGAGGTCAAGGAAAACCTAACAGTGGAAACCATGCCGGTGAGAGTTGAGGATCGGAGGGTGAAACAACTTCGAGGTAAAGAGATTCCTTTAGTTAAGGTGATCTGGGGAGGACCTACACCCGAGAGTGCCACTTGGGAACTCGAAGAGAAGATGAAGGAGTCTTATCCATAATTGTTTCGCTTCAAGTAAAATTCGAGGACGAATTTTCTTTTAGGAGAGGAGAGTTGTAACATCCTAAATTTTATTAGGATAAATATTAATTAAATTAAATAGATTAATTAAGAAAATAATTAATTTAATGAGAAATAAATAATAGGAGTATTGCTATTATTAGTTTTATTTCGTAAAGATAATTTTAATTGAAAATAGAATAATGGAGGGTGAGAGTGGGCCCAAGCCCAATTAGTTATTTCAGTAAGGAGGGGTTAACAAAGCACCCTAATCCTTATTCGTATCATTCGTAGTAGCGAAACGCTAAGGAGGGGAGAAACGGAGTCTCAAGAGAGAGCTGCTGTGGAGTGAACGCCAAGAATCCAAGAAATGACTTCCTTGTTGTGATCAAGCTTCGCTTAAGGTACGGTGGGGGAGAGGGTATTGCCTGTATATGCATGTAGGGGATGTTTGGGTAGTAATCTAAGACGTATAATTCGAATTTATGAATGAATAACTGAGAATGATGATATAATCTGGTGATTGATGATTTCTTGTATGTGCATTGACGAATTATGGAATGAAAGTAAAGATGATATTGAAGATAATTGAAAAAGGGGTGATTAGGGATTGAGAACTTGAGGTTTTGATGAATTGATGGTATAATGTGTAATAGATTTATGATTTATTGAGTATTTGATGTTATTAATGAGTATGAATGATGTTTAGAGACGAAAAGACTAATTAGGGATTGATTCGATGGGTTTAGAGAGGTGAGAAATCGTGAAATTTGCGATCTACGTCGTGGGTAATCGATTACCACACGATTACCAGAGTGTTCTGGGCAACCCAGAAGCATTGTTTGCTTGCAGGTAATTGATTATAAGGGTGCTGTAATCGATTACCAGAGAGTTTGTCTGTGGGTAATCGATTACAGGGGTGCTGTAATCGATTACCAGAGAGTTTGCTTGCGGGTAATCGATTACAGGGATGTTGTAATCGATTACCAGAGACCTTGTTTGCAGGTAATCGATTATAGGGGTGTTATAATCGATTACTGGAGGTTGGTAATCGATTACCAGAGTGGACTTTGAGATCCTTAGTGATTGATGTTGTTTGATGGTGCCTTATGGCGAGTATAATGATGATGATTGACGATGTTTGATGTTGTTATGATGATTATGATGATGTAATTAATGATAGTGTGTATCACTTATGATGGTGATGTAAATGATGATAGTGTGTATCACTTATGATGATGATGTAAATGATGATAGTGTGTATCACTTATGATGATGATGTTATTGATGATAGTGCATGTCACTTATGATGATGATGTGAATGATGATAAGTGTATATCACTTTATTAATGATGATGTTTGATGATGAGTATGATGATGCATGAAATGATGATTTATGATGATGGTGTATATCACCTTTTGATGATGATGTTATCTAAGTTGTGCGGGCCCATAGAGGGGGGTACAACTTAGGAGAGATGCCTTGAGCATATGTGATGAGACCTGAATTGTGCGGGCCCATAGAGGGGGTACAATTCGGGAGGTGAACTGAGTTGTGCGGGCCCATAGAGGGGGTACAACTCAGGGGATCAAGATGGGGGCGTTCGATGCACGGGCCCATAGAGGGGGTGCAACCTAGGAGTGATTGTACGGGCCCATAGAGGGGGTACAACCTAGGGTCGAATGTCGTTGTGCGGGCCCATAGAGGGGGTACAACCTATCGATAGTGTGTGGTAACATCGGTAGATCATTTTGGTACTAACTAGAGTGATTGACGAGGTGCACCCATCGCGTAGAGTTCTAAGTCATGATCTTTGGGTAGACGATGAGAGGAGTATTGATGTGTGATATTTCATGATGAAATGGTGTTATTAACTGATGTTATGAATATTGATGATGATGAGTATTATTGTGTGAATAGAATATATGATTATTTGGGTGCATGATGGTATCGAACTAATATGACTGCAATATATGAAGGCGATTATGCTGCTGCTGAGCTTGCTGCTTGTCTCACGGCTATGTTTCTGTGTTGTGACTCGGCCTGATGGTACTGCCCTGTCTCATGTTGCTCTCGCTGCTTGACCTCTTGTTGCGTTTTAGATTAATGTTCATTCATTGGTGATTTAATGTCTTGATGGCCTGATGTAACTGATGTGGTGGGGGAGGATGGTATTCTCTATGTGTATGTATAGGTAGTATTCTTTCCTCACCGGTATTCTGTGGATATATTTTACAAGTGTTGAGGAGGACACGACTGGTGTCGATTATGAATAAAAGGGTATGCTCTGGTAGATGTGACATCAGGGTGTGCTTAGGGTTTTTTTTACCATGTTCCTAAATTAGGAGTATTTTTATGACTTCTAGATGCCTTGTATGGCAAGAGATTATTAATTGTTTTTATTTCTATGGAGATTTCCGCTGCTTTATATTGGAATTATATTTGGAAGTTTAATTTCTTTAATAAAGTCGTTTTCGAACTATGAGTTATTATAAAAGTGATTGTGAACCTTTTACCTAACGTGGGACTTTACATTTTCTAAACTTCTATTTATGAAACATATATTAGTATGGGGTAGAATGGTGTCACAGTGGTGCGGTGGGGTAGGGGAGGGGGAGAGAGATAAGGGGTGGGGCTAGTTAGGAAAATACAAGAAAAAGAAAAAGGGAGGGGTTGAAATAGCAAAAAAGGGGTGGCAATAGTGGGACAAAGTAAACACATAAACATGATGATATTAATACGACTCGAAATAGGGAGTTGCTTTTAGAACCCCCTCTTTACTATTCACACCTCCCATCTCATATTTCCTTCCCATATTACCCCTACCCCCCCCCATGCCCCACCAGCAACCACCTCCACCCCCACCCCTCCCCCTCCCCCTCCCCCACTCCCCTCCCCCATTCTCATCTCGTCCATTGTCCCCATTCACCCTCCCCTTTTATTTTTTTATATGTTTTGGGTTTAGAGACGGAATTTTCCGTCTCTAACCAATGTTTTTTAAATCAACAACTGAAACCTCCCGGAAATTAATTTTCGGATTGAAACCAATTTCCAGAAATTAATTTCCGGAAAGTTTCGGAAATTAAAGTTTCGGATTGAAACCAGTTTCCCGGAAAAATTCCGTCTCTAAACCAAAAGCTTTGAAAAAAAAATTAAAGGTGCGGGGGTGGGGATGGGGTGTTGGCTGCTAAAGGGGAGGGATTTAGACATCTAAAAAAATTCCGTCTCTAAACACAAAATATTGAAAAAAAAAATAGAAGTGAAGGGGGAAGGGGACGGGAATGGGGAATGGGGAGTGGGAGTGGGGGAGAGGGTTAGGGGGTGGCTTGCCGGTGGGGCATTGGGGTAGGGGTAATTTGGGAAGGGGGGTATGGGATGAGGGTGCGAATAGCAAAAGGGGGGGTTCTAAAAGCAACTCCCCTCGAAATAGGGAATTAATTTATATAGATTTTTTTTTAATTCCAGACATCCCGACCCCTCTCTAATCAATTGTTATTTCTTAAATTACCTCTTATCTTAAACCATGATCTTCTTCCTTCCCTCTTTGTCTCTACTCTCTACACATCCCTCCCTTCTTCATCTCCCTCACCCTGTCACTAGGGGTGGGATAGGCCCAACCGGCCTGTCAAGGGCCTGCAGCCTGGCCTATTTATGGTCTGGCCTGGCCTGACTCATTTATTAAAAAAGTCAGGCTAAGGCTTGTTAAAAGGCATGTTTAGTTAAATAGGTCAGCTTCAGACCTATGAAAAAAACCTATTAGGCTTGACAGGTCGGCCTGTTTAATATAATAAAATATAATATATTAAATTAGTTATATAAATAATTATAAATATAAATTAAAAAAAACTATAATATAGTAAAAAAATATAATATATTAAAATAATTATATAAAAAAACATGTTTAAAAAAGGACTGTTGATCTGTTTATAAGCCCTGTTATAAAACAAGCTTCTAAAACGGGCTTACAGGCCAAACCAGGCTTTTACGCAGGCCAAACTAGGCCTTAAAAAAAAAAGACCTGTAACAGGTAACATGCCCAAGTTTAAGAATTAGCAGTCAGGCCAAGTTCAGACCTGCGAAAACCTGGCCTGTTCTCACCCCTACCAATCACCATCTCCCCCTTCTACACGTTGACAACCTTAACGTTGAAACGAAACGACAACCTATCAAACGACAACCCAGCGGATGGATTGCGATGTGGAGAATTGTTTTAAACTTGTGGGGTCCTTGGAAATTGGTTTTTTTGAAGTGGGAGGTTGGATATGATGGGTTCAAAATACCAATTTGGTGACTATAGTCATTGGGTTTGGGTTGAGAGCAACTTAATTGTATTTGTCTGCACAAGAATAAGTTTTGGAAGAATACAAGGGGCGTGTGGGATCACGGTCTATGTATGGGATTGAGTGTGTATTTGGTTTCCGTCAAAATTATATTTTAAAACGTGGATTCAGACTAGGGATGGGAATAGGCCGAGCCTAGCTAGGCTTTCCAAGGCTTGAGTCTGGCCTGCACCTTAAATCCATGGCCTGAGTCTGGCCTGTTACCACCTGACATAGGCTTTATTTATGGTCTGAGTCTGACCTATTTAAAGTCTGACAAGGTCTGAAAGCCTATTTAAAAAAAGCTTGTTTTATAGTAAGGTACTTGAATATATCATAAGCACATATATAAATAGACTCATATGCTCAAGTTTTTAACATACTTAAATGTTTATACAAGCTAATAAGTATATAATTATAAGGAAAAGTAATAAAAATCTTTATAATAATAATAGCAATATAAAAAAATATTAGTATTTTATTTATATTCAGTTAAATAGACCGGCCTGATAGGCTCAAAAGGCTTTTTCGATGGCCTGAAAACCTGACATGTTTTGCTATATAGGCTTTGAAAAAGTATTGACCTACTTTGTTTAATAAATTGGCCTGGTCTGGGCCTGATGTAGGCCGAGTAGTAGACCCCTGACAAGTGACATGGCATGTTCCCACCCCTAATTCAGACTAATGCTACTAAGAATAACTTCTTACCTGGATTCACGTTTGAAACTTAGATACAGTGTAAACAAAAGACACCACACCATGAATCGAGAACAGATATAGAATAGATAATTCAGCTATGAGAGTTATGAAACTGTGATTTCTAGATTATTATTGTTTACCTTGGAAATAGTTGAGGAACGAGGGTGGAGGTGGAACTTTATGTGTGTTTTAAACTCCTAGTTCTGATTCAAATGTCAGTCAATTGTGAAGAAATAGATATGATACACAAATCTACTTCTAATTGTATATTATATACTGCACATTCCATTTGTTTATTAGGAATAGGGGCACTTTAAAAAATAAAAAAGATGAGGATGTGTAGGATAAAAAACCACGTGTAAAAATAATTTCCCCTCGTAATAATAATTTTGCTTTTGTGGGTACTGAATTTCCAATATAAGAAAAAGATGAGGTTGTGGGACCAAAAATGTAACAGACAAAAAAAATAAAAAAAATGAGAATCAACGAGTACTAAAAGATGAGGAAATAAAATCGTAACTACTGTGACACTTGGCAATCGACCCAGGCAAAATTTCCTAGTTTCTACTAAAATTTCAACAAACCCAACACCAATTTGTTAAAGAAACAAGGGAGTTCACTATCTTGGAGTGCCACGTGATTGTGGAGTTGTTCCCAACCAAAACCTTGTACCGGATCACACTGGGTCGGACTCTTGTAGAAACAGCTGTGGCAATTATTTGTAAGTTGGAAAAAAAAAAAATAGACGAATGAAATTCAAAGAAATGAAGAAATTGTTTAAAAACAAGTCTTGCTAGTAGCCATGGAAAAAGATTCACAAGGAATCATGTTTCTTACAAAAACATGAACAGAGAGCGGACACTAGTACTGAAAAACGGGTCTCGAGATTACATGCAAAAAAATAAAACATGGGAAATTTTAGGATAGACCACAAAAAAAAAGTGATCTATAATAGACTTTTATTATAAATAGTATAAATTTAATATTAAAATAATTAACAATATATATTATAAAAATAAATTTATCTTTTATAATAATAAAATTAAAGCTCCCAAACTTAAGAGAGTCTACCCTAAAATCACCCTCTAAATCACCTCTACTAGCATTTTCTTATACAAGCCTCTCTTCTTTTTGTGGTCCAGCATTTTCTTATCATTATTTTAAACAATTTTATTCTTTCTTCTCATCCGAAGAGCCCATATACTTGTTGCCTAGCCCCATCCATTCAAGTAAACATAATTATCAGTCCCACTAGCCCATATACAGGTGGGCTGAGTAGTTTATATCCAAACAGTACTATCTAGCACGGGGCACAAAAATCTGTATTCTTTTTTTATTCCATTTCTTAGAATTCTTTTTTCCAAGGAAAGGAAATCAACCAATCTACTCGGGTACAAAAGTTTGGTGTGAGGTCTTGATTTCAATCCACAGTTATACATACAAAAATCTATACAATGTTTACAATAGCAGCAAATAAACCGCGAGGCATCATCATTCTGTAATAAAAATGAGGTGTTATAATTAGCTAACCGTCAATCAAGAAAGTATCCTGCGGCGGCAATCTACTGCTTCTGAAGCCATAGCTGCTTCTGCTATTTTAATTAACATTGTGGCCTTGTAGGTTGCCAAATCTGCATTCTCAGCAAGAAATTGAGCCCTTTTGCGTTTTTCATGGCTAATTCCATGGATATACGTTTGCTGAGGCTTTGCTTCTTCAATCCTAAGCATTGCATTCTCTTCCAAGGCATCTTGCTCAGCTGCCATTGCTGAAAATGAATCAAGATAAGACAAACTTTTACAACATGCATCTGTATATACAAGTAGACACCTGCAATTTTAAATGCTTTATCAAATAAAGTCCAACATGACTTAAAACAGAATATACACATGCACAAGCTATATGATGAACTCAAAATGAGTCAAAACAGGAAAAAAATGTCTGAAGCATTTGGATTCAAAGAACCAGCACTAAACAAGACGTTCAGACAAACAGGTCAAAGTATTTCTATTGCATAAGATGAGCGACAAAAAGAAAGATCCTTCCTATCTACAAAGATATCAACAAGGATGAAGGAAAAAAACCAGAACATCAAAATACAACACCAACCATAATGAAGGTCAATGCATTCAAATTCACAAATTTAATAGAGGCAATCCATCTTATTGAACGCATAAATGATAAAATTACCTTTCAACACACTTGGTTGATTGCTTCTACTAAACTGACTTGGCTGTCTCTTGAAAGACCTCCTCTTTCGCAGCAAAGGCTTAGGTATGAGTGGAGCTCTCTTTGCTTGATGACTCTGAAATAATTAACCATGTCAATTAGACAATGGAAGACAACCGAAATGTATCATGTTGTATCATACTATAGAACTGGCAATCTAGAATAAACATACCCCACACACAATGCAACATCTAAAGCAGGGAAAGTTTACCTGGAAAACCCTAATTAGAAAAGAACGTTTTTGCTTCCGTTTTCTCATCCAATAAGTATATACAAGCTTCTACAACTTCCTTGCCACCTAGATCTTGACAACCAGTTACTGCAGATTTTTCATCAAAAGAATCATCTGATTTACAATAACAAAACTTCTCCAATGCATCAATAATTAACTCAAAATTATCCTCTGAAACATGTTCTTGAAACTCATTATTGAACTTGCGCAGCCATTCCTCATCTTCAGAATCCATGTCATAATTTGTAGTTTTCCTTGTCATTGCTCTAGTTAACTCATCACCATATGCAGATATATATGTGTCTGGTCTATGAAAGGGAAAGCTGTTACATTCCGCATAGGAAGAGACCTCACGCACACCTGGCACAGGAATAAATTTAGCAACAGGAAGCAGGATATTTCGATCAGAACACTCCTTATAAAGGTCTTTGAAGACAGTCCAGTCCTGGCGATTGCTAAACTCCAGCTTCCACACCCATTGTCCAAGGAAAACATTATTGCATGGGTGAACCGATTGGAAGAGTACGGTCGAATCACTTTTTCGGCTTTGAAAGAGCATCTTGTCAATCCATCTTTCTTTACAGCAAGAAGACATTCTCTTAAAGTAGGCATCTCTAGAGTGACAATTGCTCCCTCTACTCTGTAACATTGGTCTGACTCTGTAATCAATATGTTCGCAGAACAGACAGAAGAATCTAGTCCTCCATCTAGTCCTCCTGCTGAATTTGCTATGGTAGAACTTGCTTCTTTCAAGTTTCCAGTGGGGCTACCAATAGTCAAATTTCTAAGTTTCATTCCAGAGGTCACACCAGACAACTGGCTATTGTTTTTCCTACCAATTATTAAATCCAAAGCTAAGGCTCCATTACTTCTGCGTAAAACTCATTGTTGAAGGATTACGAGCTTTCCGTTTCCTGAGTGAACTCCTCCTCTTCCGAATGCCTCTAGAGTTCATAATGTTTCTATATTGTCCATTTCGTCCAGCTACCCTAGTACACTTGACAGAGGAATGTGAGGATAAATTGTCATTGATTTCAGCAACATCAGGTGTAACAGTTCCATTCTCAGAAGGTTCTCTCTTGAGGACATTGCATGAAATCTGCAGTTTGTTCTGGTGTTCTGGGAAATCAATTTCCATCTCATCATCCTCAACATCACTATGTATGGTTATTGGATTATGTACAAAAAGAATGACCTAAACATAGATTTTAAAAGCATCACATAATGCAGATACTCAAATAAAGAGGAACAGCAGCAAAGTCCACACAGAACAATGGCATGAACTGTGTGATCCCAAAGAACTGGCATATTCCTATGTTGGCAGTAGGAGGACCCTGCATGATGGTAAAAATCAGAAATTGCATTAGATCATAAAGCAAAATAAAAACTGTAAAACCAAAACCAGTAAAAAGTTATTCAATTCTTTATCCTTACAAAAATGGGGACAGCATCTCTTAATTTATTCCTTACCAAATATTACATATTTACATATAAGAAGAAAATGGTATACATAGTTTCCAGTTTCCATCCTCTCATTCATTACTAATACTAAGGTTGCCAAACAGATAACTGGGATGGACAAAGGATAAACCATTGATGCATACAAGATCTGCTAAAGCACATCAAAAACAAATACAATCCTTCCAAGACAAAATTAATGGATGGATATCCCATCCATATGTAAACCAAATTTAACAGATGGATGTCTAGCTCGTTCAACCCATCCATATCCAGTGGATATTAACAAGGCCGCTTTACAATCACTATAGATGCTACAGGGAAAGTGTGAAACTATAGGTAATTTGAGTGGCATATATATCCAGTGGATAGTAATCAATTATCCAAACAGTAAGTAGATCATTTTAGTAAACCCGGTTTATCAAACATCAATTCATAACTGAATACGGTGACTGAACTACACAGCACTCCCAAATTCTTAGAAATTCTACTACCAACGACTTCGTAGTTTCAAATTACAAAATAGAACTCTAATCCTTTAAACAAATTAAATTATGCATAAGAAAGGTAATGCAGAGGATAAGTCATTGCACAAATAAAACCATTTTACCTGCAGGAACTGAACACCCCGTGATGCAAAAGCACCATTAATTGGCTCATATAGGAAAAGGAAGAGAGCTCCTCTAATGTCACTTCTACCTCCGCGATGTACCCCAACACCAAAACCAACAAACTCGAAAACCAACCACTATTTCCAGCACAGGGCTTCACAACAACAGAAAGCACGCTGCGGCTACCACTCTCAATTTTCTCTTCTCCACCTTCCTTCTAGAAGGTTCCGAGCTAGAACCCTGCACCCTCCTTCGCTTTCGACTATACACGATCCCGAACCTTCTATCAACGCCATCTCGACCCCTTTTCTCCCTTTGCTGCCTCGTCATCAACACTGCCTCCGGCTTCAAAAACGACGTCGTTTTTCACGGTCTTCTTCGGTGGCGTTGGTGGCTTCGACCAATCGTCCCTTCATTAACGTTACCTCTCTTGGCCTTAGCTTCGACCGAATTTTCCGGCCACAACCGACGGCCTGACCGGAGAACCCGGCCCGAGTCGGCTCCCTTCATAACCAACCCAAATACCCTCGTCGACCGTCGCATCCCCACCGCCGGCATTGCCGTAGCGGTTCTTTTTCACAGAACCCAGAAGAAGAGGGAAAAAGCGACCACGCAGAAAACCGGAGTCGAACCGGGTTTTTTTTCGGGTTTTCTGTTTTTTTCTCAGAGAGAATCAACATCCATCGTTGCTTGCTACTACTAAAAAGATGAAGCAGAAAATCGAACGACGATCGCGTCCTACATAAATAAATAAATAAATTAGTTGAAAAAAAAAAAAAGAAATCAAAGAAACACAGAGAGAGAAAGTTATTAAAATTCTAACCTTGAACGAAAACAAGAGAGAGATCGGAAAAATTGCGGAGAGTGGGATCGGTGAGAGAGAGAGAGATTTGGGAGAAAAGAAAAGAGCGCGCGTTTGGGAGAGCGATGGAGAGTGAGTGAGTGTGTTTGTTTTCACTGTTTCGGCTAGGGTTTATGATAAAAACCGCTGAGGGAAAGGGGAGAGAGAGAGAGTGTTTTTGCCGAGTGGGGTGAACCGTCGGATTAAAGAGGTGGAGGGTTGAGATTTGTTGAGCGCGAAGTCCAATGGCTCCCTCCAAAGAGCGTGCTATTCTCTTCTTGTTTGTCAGACTGAAAAAAGAAAAGAAAGAAGAGGGAGACGAGAGTGGATATTTGTAGGACACGTAGTGATTTGTGAAAAGACAGGTTTACCCTCTATATTTTAGGAATAAAATAATAGGATAGGACAGAAGACCGGTCGTGGATATTGCCATATTGGATTCGGGACAAAATTAATATATTTATACATACATATTATATATACTTTTTGGTCTGGAATATTTGTGGAGATTAATGTTTTGAAATTAAGTGAAGTTCTTTTCTAATTACATTGAAAATAATTTTTCATTATTTGTCATATAAATTCTAAAAAAAATAGAATAAATTAAAATGATATTTTTATAATTATTAAAAACTAAAATATTATTTATCAAATCAAATAAGACAAAAAAATTAATTAATTTAATTAACATATGATGCTAATATTACCCCTCCAAAGAGTTCTATTTTCTTTCTAATTCAATTTATATATAGTATACTTAAATATATATATATATATATAGAGGAGGGGTTCAAGTTACAACCAAGTGTTATATCGCTGAATAATTTTTTAACGGATCATTGTATTAAATAATCCACCGTTGGATTGAAAGCTACTATCACATAGATCATACATATAAAATTTTATATTAAATCCAAAATTATTTGATATGTCATTGAGATGTCTCAATATTAACGTTATATACATTTGAAATATATGAAAAATTCAACCATTTGATTATCGAGTTTATTAGTGTCAAAATTTTACGAAATTTAACACATAATCATGATGATAAATAAACATAATTCAACCGTTGGATTATGAAAAAACATATTCGATTTTTAGTTATTAGCAGTGTAACACTTGGTGTAACTTACATCGGTGTAATTTGAATCCTCCTCTCTCTCTCTATATATATATATACATATAAGTGTATACAATTATTGCTTAATATATTGTACTAATAGTAATTAATTTAATTAATATATGATGTAAAAAATTATTGTAAACTATGATAAATTAAATGTTAAAAAATTGTAAAAAAAATGGAACTATCATTACGGGAATAAATTGTATTTTCAAAATCCAATTTTAGGTTATTTACTTAACAAATTCGTAAAAATAACTTTTTTAATGAATATTTATTAGTCTAATTGAAAGGGTTTAAGTTTCATATAGGCATATAATTTTAAATTTATGTAAAAAAAATATTTGGGGAGAAAGATCGGGCTTAGATACTTAACAATATGTTAAGAGAATGGTCTCTCGTTCACTGAATAAAAAATTACTTTAAGAAAGCACAGAAGAACCTTTAAAGAATATATTTTTTCTTTGAAAAAGGTGTTGCTAAACATGGGCTTAATGCCTTTCCTCCCACGTAGTTGATATATTATTTGTTTCTTAACGGATGATAATGTCATAATGCCACTACATCACCTCCTAAGCCGGCACTATGTCAACGGATAATTCACTTCCTAATTCCTATAATCATATTCTTGTACCGCGAAACCCTAACCAATAGCAGTATCAAAGACAAAATATTACATTTTTAAGGGCTGAGGAATCTTAAATGTGATTAAGTCTTGAATAGGATTGCCCCTTGTAACATCTTAATAATTTCTAAAATAAATGAATAAATAAAATAAAATAAGATTTATGTAGAAATAATAATATTATTATTATTATATCTATTATTATGTTTCATAAAGAGTATTATATAATTAAAAAGGGGAGACGGGTGGGTCGGACGTAGGCCCGGCCCAGTTAAGTATTTAAACAAAATGGGAAATTCTAGGGTACCCTCTAGTGAGAGAGGGTTTTGGTACCTTCTTTGATCATTTAGTGAATTTCTCTCAACTTTTTTAAATGGTCTTTAGTATTTTTATACTTATAGGACAATATTTAACTATTAAAATTTGTATTTTAATTTTTGAAAAGACTTTTGACCCCCTATAACCATTATAATGTATTGTTTATTGTATTCCCTAATTTTTTCACATTCTCTTTTGCAATACACATGTGTCTCATTTAAAATCTACTTTATATGTCTTCGAATAATTTAGACCCTAGCTTTCTTTCATACGTCAGACAACCAAACTCTAAGAAGGAGAGAAGCGACTCTACAAGGAGGAGGTGTCGAAGTGTAGATCATCGGAAAAGTTCTGTCATTCATCTTTGAATCGTCGTTCCTAAGGTACGGGGGGAAGGGGTGCAACTATATGTGTATGTGGGAGCGCTTGGTAGTGAGGGCAACCTTAAGTCCCTCTAGGATCTCTAATTTTTGAAATCTGAACGGTGAATCACATGTTTATGTTTGGAATTTGTTCGGTTTGATGCATATTGTTATGTTTTTTATGAATTGAAAGTTGTGAACGAAATTGTCAAAAGGAGTCGAATTAGGAGTTAGCGGTGAGAACTCATAATTGACTAGATGTTAATTTATGGTAATTCCGTATGAATAGTTGAATGATTTCACTAATTTTAGTCAGTAAAAACGTGCCTAAAACAAGTTATGAACGTAAAGATTTGAGTAGAGGTTGAAGAAGGGGTTAAAAGGGGGCAAAAAACACAGGTGCAGTCACTCTCGAGTCGTCGGTAATCGACTACAGTAGTCCGTAATCGATTACATAGATTTTCTGGGCAGAAGGGTGTGAAATGAGTCTCTAGTAATCGATTACAAGAGGTTGGTAATCGATTATCATAGCATAATTGGACGTACTAGATGCTTCTGTAAATCGATTACAGCCTTATGGTAATCGATTACCAGGCCAAAACAGATGCTTCTGGTAATAGATTACAAGCCTTATGGTAATCAATTACCAGGCCAAAACTGAGATTAGGGTGTTATGTTTATGTGATGTTGTGATCATCTACTTATATGATGGGTGTTTATTTAAAATATGAATTGTTTTGTGGAATTGATTAGATTCAATTGGATGTACAAAGTGTATTAATTATGGCATGAAGTGTTGTTAGGTGATTATTATATATGATTGTGAGGTATCATGTGTGATTTGGTTATGATGAGATGGATGTGAGTGTTCTATGTGTAAATTATTCATGATGTGATGTGAAATGATTAGAGTATATGATATTGTATGAGAGATGTATGAAATGATGAATGATGTATTGAGCATGAGCATATGATGTATGAGATACATGAGAAGTCAGACGTGGCTAAAAATACCCTGGGCCAAAGAGGGGGCGACGAACAGGGTGGACCATGATGGGAGGCATTCGATGCATGGCCCCAAGAGGGGGTGTTTACTATGCGAACTCACCATCCCATAAGAGGTGGGTAACGGTGGGAGCGAGCGAGCGTCTTTGCACGGGCCCAAGAGGGGTGTGTAAATGTGCAACCTACCGGCCATGAGGGTGTTTAAAACGGTAGGGCCATTATTGGTAACAACTAAGGGAATTGATGAGGTTCGCCCACTGTACGGAGTTCCAAATCATGACTCTTAGGAGAGGTGTTGTGCATGTGCATGGTATAAGCATACACATTATTTTGTGATTGTATGAGAAGTGTGAAATTATAATTGGTGTGAATCTGATGTGTGGAATGTATAGTGTGTGGATTGAGATCAATGATGTTGTGTATGGTGATAGGTGGGAACAGGGGTAGCCTTCTGTATTATATATATATATATATATATATATATATGTGTGTCTGTATTTCATTCCTCACCGTACTCTCTTGTGGTTTTCTTAGGTAATGAAGAGGGCACTCAAAGTGCTGAATTTTGAAGGGATAGGGTCTCGCTCTGATATGTGTGACATCGGGGCTTAGTATTTAGGAGTTTATATTCTTTTATTTTGTTATTTAAAGATTTGGAAAAATTATTCCTAAGGGTCTTATATGGCAAGCTATATCGTTGTTATGTTGACAATTAAGTTCTTTTGAAAACCTTAGTTATATTCTTTTAATGTTATATTTGATTCAAATTGTGCTAACTGAATTGAGAAAAGAACTCTCTGTAAAAGGGAATCAAATCTACTAAATAGGATCTTATGATTGTAAAATTGAACCAAATGCATACTTCCATATTGATGTCCATGAACATGAAATAAAATATCACAATAAAATTATAACAACATCATCCAAAAGCACCATAACATAAAGGTGCAAGACATAATTCAGAACTAAATAACATAACTTGGTTCAAAATCATCCCAAAGCACCATAACATGAAGGTGCAACAGCATCCAATAACATCCAAAATACATAACAATTAACTCAAGGCAAGGTCTTCTTCAATCCAGGAGTTGGCATAAACCGATGTGCCTTGGATGAGTCATCCTGGGGGTTGGACAGATGCAGCTGGTGGTGGGCTTTTCTGTCTTGTTTGTGGTGGTCCTCTCCTTAGGGGTTGTTTTTTTCCTCAGCAACATAGTGTTAGTCTTGGATGGACTCTGAATTACAGGGGTGGTTGTGACAGGGACAGTTCTATTTCCTCTGGACCACATTGACTTGGATTCTGTTGGAAGGTTGAAGACCAAATAGTAGTAGGTGTAGGTGCAGTTTCTGTAAGCCCAATACCAGTGGGTGCAGGTGCAGTTTGTGTTGGTCCATTTTGGGTACCTTCTGGAGCAATATTTGAAGGCCCACTTTGATCAGAAGATTGTATGCTTTGCTGGGCCTGGAACTCTTCCATTCTCTGTTTTTCAATATTGGGCAAGTTTGTTTATTATGCTTCTTTCCACCACATGTAGTGCATGTAAAATCACCAAGTTTTCTCTTCAACTTAGACCCACTGACAGTCTCTTCCCGCATCCTTTCTTCTATTTTTCTTTGGGTCTCCCAGGTCCCTTCTTCATAGGAGGTGGCAATGGGGGAATCTGGTCCACTTGTGTCCAATATTGCTCTCCTTGTAGAGGGTTTATATGGTGTGCATAGGTGGCAGTGATGGATGACTTTGTCAGCCAACCATGGCAGTAATCTTCTGGCTTATCATTCTTCCAAGCTATTGCAGACACTGCATGTGCACATGGCAGTCCTATAACAATAAAGGTGTTCCATAATTAATCAGAAATTAATACTTGGCAAGGTAGAAGCCATTATTTTGTAGACATGAGATCTTACCAGTCAGTTGCCAAAACCTACAAGTACACTCTTGAGTTCCAAGGTTTACTGCAACTTTAGAATGATAACTATGAACTTCGAATTTATTTTGATCTTCATCACCTACACATAGATAATTGAAATGATTAACATATTAATTAATGAAAAGAAAAGTGAAAAAGTATAAGTGCAAAAAGTATTACCTGCCCATAGTGGTGTCCATATGTTGCTGGCCTTTTTCTCTGCTTTTCTAATCTCCCTTGCTGAACAGGGGCCAAGATCTTGTGAGGTGCCTTTCCATCTTCAACTTATTAGTTGTGATAGTTGTCATGATATAGCAGCTAACTTCCTCAAGCATTGTGATAATAGGCTTTGCTTGGTAGCTATGATCTTAGAGTTGAAAACTTCACAGTTATTATTGCATATGTTGTCAACCTTAGCTCAATCACTGAATGCACTCTTGGTCCAACTTTCTCTTGGCCATTTGTCCAAATATTTCCATGCCTTGTCATTTATCTTTTTCACTCCATTCATCTTCAAATTGAATTCTGCAGTTGTTGTGGATCTTGCACATTCCCATAGTAGCCCTCTTAGCTCTTTATCCTTCCATTGCTTTGTAAAGTTCTGCCATAAATGCCAAACACAAAACCTGTGTTGGCTTCCTGGCATGACCTCTTGCAAAGCTGGTATGAGTCCCTGCAGAAGTATTAAAATAATGCAACTTAGTCCCTCAGAAAATAAAAATCATGCACTATAGTCCATAACAAAATAAAAAATCAATCAATTCAGTCCTACGTGTGATAATACCTTCTGCATATCTGAAATGAAATTCCAGTTGTGTTGCCTGTAATCACCAAGATCTTCGTGCATCAATCCTAAGAACCACTTCCAGTTGTCCTTATTTTCAACATCAACAGCAGTATAGGCTATAGGCCAAATGTGGTTATTAGCGTCTTGCCCCACTGCGGATAGCAATTGTCCTCCATAGTATCCTTTCAAGAATGCACCATATAGTCCTATCAAAGGCCTACAACCAGCCTTGAACCCACTTTTACACCCTTCCAGACATATGTATAACCTATGAAAAACTGTGGAACCTTCAGGTTGGGGAATTGTGTCCATCTTGACAGTAGACCCAGGATTACACCTAAGTAATTCCCATAATAATCCCATAATTTTCTGAATTGTCCCTTCTCACTCCCCTTCAATTATCTCCCTTGCCTTCACGTTGCCCTATAAATCTTGGTGCCCTCAAGTATCACTCCATATTTTCTCTTGAAGTAATCATAAACTTTCTCTGTGTTTCAATTGTAGGATGTTTCCTCAATTTTTTTCACCACATTCCCAATAGCCCATGTCTGGTATGCTTGGTTGTTCCTGAAAGTTCTGCTGCAAGTATGTTCATTTATGAAAGTCTTAATCTGCTAAACAGTGTCTTGCATTGTTGTACCCACAATATATCTCCCACTGACATTCATCATTCTTACACTTAGCCCTCGCCCTCAACTTGTCATTTTAACCCATTTTATCTCTCTACCAGGTTAAGGTGTAGTCTCTAACTCCCCTGTTTAAATTCTTCCACAGTTGTGAACTTTATTCCTAGCTTCAAGACTACATGACCAAATGTGGCCTGCGGATTAAATTGTGGAAAGATCTTAGCTAACTCCATGTGATCTTCCTCATCATCTGTAGAAGGAGGTGTCCTCAATTCTCAGAATGCCATGACTCATCATCATCATCCAGTTGCACTTGAGCATGAGCTGTAGGCATTGCATGGTCATCTTCCTTTAGATTCCCCCTCTAAATAATCATTCTTTTACCTCTCTTCCATTTTTTCTTCAGTATCTTCATTACTTGGATCTGTCTCAACAGTCAATATGTTTGTCTTCTGTCATCCTTTCCTCAACAACTGCATTTGGTGGAGCTTTTCCTCTTTCTTCCCTAACACTTTGTATTGGGACCTTTCCCTTTTCTTGGCCAACAAATGAACTTGAGTCTTTCCCACCATCCTATCCAACAACTTGATCTGGGCATTTATGTTTTTCTTGCCCAACAGTTTGTGATGGGCCTTTCCCTGCATCTTGTCCAACATGATGAGTTGGGCCTTTCCCTTTTTCTTGCCCTACAGATTGTCTTGGGTCTTTGCCTGCCTCTAGTCCATCAGGTTGAGTTGGGCCTTTGCCTCTTTCTTGTCTAACAGATTCTGCAGTCCCTTTCCTCTTTTCTTCACTACCACATTCAGCTGGGCCTTTACCCCTTTTGGTCCAACAGAATCCACAACTCCTTTTCCTTTTTGATCTTCCACAACCTTCTTCAATGGGCTTTTAGACCTGGTCACCATCCCTACAGTCCCTCTGTTGACAATATTTGCACAAAACATGAAGGTGCATATATAATAATTCATAAAAGGTCAAAATATCATTAAACATATTTAGTAATAGTAAACAATTATTCATACCTCTTCCTTTGTCTTCTGTGGTAGGCTTGAATAACATTTTCTTTTTGCTGGACCAGTCACTTGTTCCCCTTTTTACCTGCAACCTCCTCACCCATTGGAACATTTCTTGGACTCCTAAACCTTCTTGGTCCCCTCTTTGCTGGGACTCTTCAGCCTCAAACCCTTTTTCTCACTACCACTAACTGTCATAAACAAGTGAAATAGTTAGTAACACAATTCTGGTATTGACATGAAGAAAAAAAAGTATTACACTCTTTTACTTACCATTTGTTAACTGTTGTGTAGTTCTGTGCATGATGTCCACATCCTTCTGCTTGTCTTCTCCACCTACCTCCTTTTGGCTTTCAACACCTTCATATTCAATTTTTGGAAATAAAAAATAGGCACATTAATCCCTAACATATTAAAAATCATTCAATTTAAGACTTAAAATCACACGTTTCAATAAATAACACACCTTCAACAGACTTATCAGCAGAGCCTTGCACCTCCTTCTCAGCAAAGCATGAACCTCCCATGTCCTACTTGCCTCTGCTCCTCCTTATCCAAATTCTGCTCCCCAGAATTATCACCAATTGTGTCAACCCGCCTTCATTAACCCCCTTTAAAACCTCATGTAATATAGTACTTATATCAACCACCTCAGGTTTGTCAATAAGATGCTCATAGTACAAATGAAGCTCTCCATTATTTTCTTAGCAACCCCAATAGCTTCCAACAAGTCCTTGTCCTCCTTCAACACTCTCAACCCATCCTTAAACTTTTTTGAAGGATCCAACCACCAAACATTGCCAATCTTATCATAGCCTAGCTCCTCGCTCAAATTTTTAAACCAAAAAACATCAAGCATATCTTCATCACAGTTAGTCCACACATCTACCTTCCCCCACATATACCTCAGCCTCCCACCATCCCCTTCATGGAAATTTCCCCCATGGTGAATGTGAACATCAACTCTCTACATCAACAAACAATTACAGTCACCACTTTGGAAACTACTAACTTCAATAACCAAAGATTAAAAAAAATTACAATTTCTTTATAATATTATTATTAATATGTTATTTAATATCATGAGTTATTAATTACTATATTCAATACATCACCAAACTACCTTTGTACCCTGCTTTTCAGACACGAGATTATCACATGGGCTCACCACCTCTTTAAACAGGCAAAGGGGGACCACTTCCACACTATTCCAATATTCCCTTTCCATAAAAAAACAAATAAACTAGATTCCCACCCACACATATTTCAATAGCACACGTGATACCCCACAAAATACAAACCAAATTCAGAAACCACAAAATCCCACTCACAGTAAGTGACACTGTTGTAATGGCAGTTAGCTCTTAAACGCAAAAAGGTTAAACAATGAAAAGATCAAAAACCCTAACCCCAACTTAGAACCCTAACCATACAAATGTCAGATTGTTCGGTTCATTACATGTGAATCCATGCCAGTGATGCTCTTGAATGACGTCGCACGATGAAATGCTCGAAAATGGACTTCATAATTGCAGCAAGCTGGGCCCTTATTGATGAAGAATGGAGAGAAACGCGGGAAGGATTTCACATAGTTGTGATAATGAAAGGGCAAATTTGTTTTTTATTATTAGCTGTAAGGGAAAACGGCGTTGTATTATGCCAAGTCTACTGCCAGCGTGTCACTTAACGCAGAGACTTAACGGGAAGACCATTTTAGGACTATAGAGTTGGACGGATCAATTAGTCAGGGACTAAATAGTGGTTTTTAATTTTTGGAGGACTAAACTGCATGGTCCCAAAAAAGTCAGGGACCAATCTGCTAGTTTAGTCAAATACTTTTGGTTCATAACAAATTATATTACTGAAGTTAGAACAAAAAACTAAAACAAAACCGCAAGTGATAAAACACGATTGCCTCCCATGGAGGACACCCGTAGTTCATACAAAAATCACTCTTGTAAAGAAATAGATTAATAGAAACGAATAATGAGAGAGAATGTTTTAATATAATAACTAAAAAACCACAAGTTGGGGTGTTCAAGACCCGATCCGTCTCTTTGACCCATCCCAACCCGTCCTACTCAGGTCGGGTCTGTTCCTGTCCTACAAGAAAGAATAGAACCAAATCGGGTCTCATTTTTTGACCCGGCATCGGGTTGAGGATGGGTTCGGGTTAACCTTCGAGTTACCCGACCCGTCCTTTATATATAAATATAATATTTATTACTTATGATTTTCTATTATATAAAGTCCTAACCTTATTTTTTTCATTTTAGATGGGGTTTTTAAGTCTAAGTTTTCTCTATTTACCTTTAAAAATACATTCTACACATAAAATTATATAGTGATGTAATGTTATTCTTGGTTTAGTAATGTCCCAAACTTTAAAAAAAGTAAAAAATATTGCATACATTAAGAGATATTTTATTGTATGCAATATATTTATTAATTGTATGAACTATTTTCTTTTGAACATTCTTATATGATCATTTCATGATTATATTTAGCTTATATATCGGGCCAACCCGGTCCTGTCCTACTCAGACTCGGTCTTACTTAGACCCGCACATCATCGGGTCTCTTCGGGTCTATGGACAAGTTCGGGTCCGTAAAATTGGCTCGATCAAAAAATAGGGTCGGGTTAGGGACATGTAAAACTCATCCCAACCCATTCGATGAACACCCGTAACCACAAGTGATAAAACATGACCGTCTCCAATGGAAGTTACTAGTAGTTCATACAAAAAAATCACTTTTGTAAAGAAACACATTAATAGGAACAAATAATGAAAGACAATATTTTAATATAATAATTATATTTAAAAGAAAAAGAAAACAATAGGAGCATGATTGCCACCTATAGATGATTGATTCTTAAAAAAAATCACTTTACTGAATAAAAAAATGAAAAAAAATAAAAAAGCAAGGGAGAAAACATGACACGTATACTGTAGGAACATTTTAATATAGAGTAAACAAATAAATAGAATAGAAAATAGAGATAATATGTGAAAACATTAATGAATAAAATAAAATAGAGAGATAAATGATATATTAAAAGAACACTTTTAAATTTAATTTAAATTAACAAATTTATTGTATTTCTTAACTTGTATTTCTATGTAATGTGACAAATAAATAAGAAGAATGAAAGAGTTGTTGCATTGAAAAAATAAAAGTGAAAGAAAATTAAAAAATAAAAAACGTATGGAAGAGTAAAACATTAAAGAATAAAAATTTTTAAAAAAGGGTAAAAAGGAGAAAGCAACACGTGTGCATGGGAGAAGACTTTTCTTATAGTAGTAATAGATAGATAGAATAGATAGATAATAGAATAGAGGGAAAAATATGTTCCATGTCCCTGTAGTTTTGGTCAACCTGGGTCCCCGTCCCTGTACTTTAAAACCTTGAATTTTTGTCCCCGTACTTTTAAAACCCCCCATTACCCGTCCCCGACGTTAGTGAAGTCCGTTAGTTTGCTGAGCTGGCTAACGGAGCTGCCACGTGTCGTTCTTTAGGGTTTAATGACACGGTAATTAAGTTAATTAATCACAAAAATAATTATAGTTACTAAAAAAGAATTAAATCTAGTAATTTATAAAGTGAAACACTATTATTCTTCCACTCCTTCTTCTTCTTCTTCTTCTTCTTCTTCTTCTTCTTCTTCTTCTTCTTCTTCTTCTTCTCTTCTTCTTCTTCTTCTTCAAACCCGCGAGGTAGGAGATGCATGTGTGGTGAGAAATTGCTTTTATTGACTTCGAAAAGCTCGAGGAACCCAGACAGGAATTTCTGGAGATGTCCATTTTGGAATGTTAGTTTCTGAATGACCATACCATTTTGCACTGTTGGCTCCATTTTCTGTGGGTGTACCCATGATAAGCTTTTTCTGTTTGATGTTATTTTGCAGACCGAAAGTTCCTGTAATTACTTTCAGTGGGCAGATGAAGAGGTGGGAGTGGAAGAAAATCTGCAGGTAGAATATGTAGTTGAATAACTAAAATTGAAGAATGCTAAGTTGAAGTTGAAGCTTGTGGCTGAGAGGAAAGCTGGAGATTGAAGATGTGTTTTGTTGTGGTAGCTTGGGCTCTGACATTTGTAGTTTTAGGCTTATGTACTCTGAAATGTAATTGCAGTGTTTAAGGGGAATGAGGGAGTTTTTAATTAGGGAAAATGTGACAATATAAAGTTTTTGCTGTAATGTGGCAATAAAGAATGTCATTTTCTGCATCTTGATGTAATGTGTCTTCTGTTGTTAATGAAAATGCAAATTGCTTTTGTGTTAAATTTGATATGTTACTGATTGTTAATTTAGTGCATTTGATTATTGGTTGATTTTCCATATAAATTGTAAATCAGAAATTTAAAGGAAAGAGGTCATTGCATTGAAATAACATAAAGCAAATGACATGAAGTCTGAATGTTAACAACAAATGTGTCTCTCTAAAGTAGAGTCACATGTTACATAGTGTACTAAACAAAAATAAACAACCATTACAACTTAACCAGTAGAAGACAAAATACCCCAAAAGTGGTTTAAATACACAATATCCCAAAAAAAGCACATGGTCCCTCTCCATTTCCTATACTATCCAAATATGAGACCATGTGCAAGAAGCCAATTATTCAGCCTTTTGTGCCACCCCTTGTCTGACTTGATTCCCCATTTGTGTTGCTATGTCCCACTTTATGTCCCTGATCCTCATTTTCTTCCCCATTTGCTGTTGAAGGTCCTGCAAGGGTAGGTTCAACTTCAGCTAGTGCTTGTACAGTTGTTGCAGCTCCTGAAAGGGTAGGATCTGCTAGGTCTTGCTCCACTCCTAGTTGTTATGCTTATGCTGAGGTAACTGCTTGAAGTTTCACTAAGTGATGTTGCTGTTTGACAGAGTGGTTAGTAAAGAAAAGATTAAGTTTTTGAAGTGAGTTACACAAGTTTGTATGAACTCTTACCCAAATCGCAGTCAAATGTCTAACTAACTGACCCACTGACATATGTCGTGCAAATTCAAGGATAGAGGGACCTGGTGGCAATGACTTCTTTTTTCCCTGTATTAAGGATAATAAATTAACTTGTTTTGCTCAAACTGATTTGTACCTATGCACTCAACTGATTATCATTAAATGTGTCCAACTTACCCTCTTGTGGGCATGGGCTCCCATTTCAGTTGGTGATGTTCCTTTTTGGGTGGCTGTATCTGCCTTTCTCTAAAAGTAAAACACCAGAATTGTTTATATGTTAATTTGTGTTCTAATATTAGTAATGACAACACTCTTTAAAGTGTTTGGTAGTGTGAGTATACCTTCTTAGAAATGTTCTTGTTTTAGAAGGTCCAACACCTTGGTCCTTGGTTTGTTTTGATTGCTGTGAAGATCTTGTGACCCTCATTGTCTGTGTCTGCTGTGAGCTTTGTGCCTGCTGTGTGTTTTGTGCCTGCTGTGAGCTTTATGCCTGCTGTGTTGCTTTCCCTTTCCCTTTCCTTTGTGCCTTCTGTGAGCTTTGTGCCTGCTGTGTTGCTTTCCCTTTCCCTTTCCTCTGTGCCTGCTGTGAGCTTTGTGTTGCTTTCCCTTTCCCTTTTCTTTGTGCCTACTGCGAATTATGTTCCTGTAAATTAGGGTATTCAATGTAAGATCATGAGTTGGCAGTATTATAAATTAAGAAAAAATGTCAGTAATGGTAAGAAGCATATTACTTGTTGGGACTGTTGTGTTCCAATTGCTGTTGCATCAACATTCTCACCATCTTGATCAGTTGTATCTACTGGTGGTGCAGTGCAACTTCTAGAATTGTGTCCCAACACTTTTCAGTAAAAAAAAAAACCTACACAACGATGGTGGACCCAACCACATTAAAGAAACCATAAAACCAAAATGGAACGGAGCGTTACCTGCCACCAGGATTGTTCGAAACCGTTCCTCCACGTGAGCACTACACCGTTCCAATGTAACCACGGGACCACTTCACCACACGTTGCACAGAAACCTTCACACTTCGTCCCAACAACCTTCACACTTCGTCTTAGGGGTGGCAAAGTGGGTTGGGCCCGGCGGGCCGACCCGCCTAACCCGCCAAAAAATGGCGGGGTGGGTTAGGTCCCTCCAGCCCACCAATCCACTCAGCCCGCCCCGCTCAACCCGCCAACCCAGCGGGCCAATAGGTGGGTCGGGGCGGGCCGCCAGGCTAGCCCGCTAAATTTAGCAATTTTTAACTTTTTTTTTATTTATATTTAGTATTTAATTATAATAATTTTATAAATATTGAGGAAAAATGTTATGTAAAGACAAAAAAATATAAATAATTTTTTAAAATTTTATTAAAATTCAAATTTATTATGTATTATATTTATTTTAATTTTTTATAATTTTTTGGGTAGGTCAGGCGGGCCGGTCCACCAACCCGCCATCCCGCCTCAAAACGGGGTGGGTTGTATATGTTGGCCCGTTTTTTTTGGCGGGCCAACGGCGGGGCGGGGCGGGCTGACCCACTTTGCCACCCCTACTTCGTCTTCAACAGTCAAGAGGCAACGATCGGACAAGGCAAAATGGCAAGGAGATAGGGCAAGGTTACAGAGGAATTTCGAAATGAATAGACTCAGCTTTGCACATTAGGGTTTCAAATTTGGGAATAATAGTGTTTCACTTTTATAAGTTACCAGATTTAATTATTTTTTAGTAACTATAATTATTATTGTGATTAATTAACTTAATTACCATGTCATTAAACCCTAAAGAACGACATGGGGCAGCTCCGTTAGCCAGCTCAGCAAACTAACGAACTTCACTAACGTCAGGGACGGGTAATGGGGGTTTTAAAAGTACGGGGACAAAAACCAAGGTTTTAAAGTACGAGGACGAGGACCCAGGTTGACCGAAACTACAAGGACATGGAACATATTTTTCCCTAGAATAGATATTCTTGTACTATGAAACCCTAACCAATTAATCAAACAGTATCAAAAGGCAAATGAAGATACTAAGCCCCAGAAGTACTTTATCTAAGTGGTAATGAACATGTGATTGTGTGCAATGGTGAAGCAATGTTCCATGGCAAATTCATTCAAATGAATCAGATTACTAGAATAGAAGTAGAAAACATTTAAGGCACAAACAAGTCAGAACAATATAGAAACACTATTCATTCTGTAGTTAAACATCCATAATAGAAGAACACCTCAAATATACCCTACTTCTAATGAATGAATATTTCCAAGTCTTATCAATTGAAATCCTTAAGTCGCTTCTTGAGTGCATCCATTGATTTCTTTCTAGCACTTTGCTTTGCACTTTTATTGGCAAGGCTTCCAAAGATCCCATCAGGAGAATCTTTGAATTTATCACAGATGGCAGCCACCTTCTTATAATCCAATGCATAGTAACTTTTATCCCTTATAACAGGATTCATGAAATTCTCAGGTTGACTACTTAGCAAAAGATTAATTAATTGCCGTGCTTCTACAAAGCAGCTCTTAAAACTACCCTCATTGTAAATTTCTCCCAAACCAGCAGAATAGAACCTTTCATCTGCAAAATTCTCTATGATCTGAAGATCATATTCAATATTTATCACTGCATTTGCATTAAACCTTTTGATGCTGTCACTAGAGAAAGCAGCAACTATGGTATTGGAAATATGCTCAAAAACACCACTCCCAACTTTGTACATAGCATCCAAGGGTAAAATTTGTTGTGCTGTGGACAAAATAGAATCAAGGTAGATGATCACTTCATGTATGTAGTCATTTCCATGCTCATTTGTCTCCTCAGGAGTCCAATTAATGCTTTCAGTAAGAGTCATAAACTCATCTAATTTTGTGTTTACCAGATTCAGTAGGGCAATATAAGCCGCATCCCTGGATGTCTTCAGGACCACCTTAGCAGTTAAAGTAGCTTGAGGCCTTTCAACTGATCGGACTGGGATGCCACATAGTTGAGCTGCATTTCGAATGAAAAAATCACAAGCTCTTTCAAGGACAGCTATGTTTGCAGCAACCTGCATGACTTGGGGTACACTGATATTGTCACTATTGACTGTATCAAGTAATGTTACATTTATTACGTCAATCAGGAACTTGTCCAAATACTTCCTCACAACATCAAAGAAATTCATATGTATCCCATAAGACAAGTAATCAACAGAGCCTTTGATAAAGGATCTCACAATGCGACAAGCATCAGGTACCATGGAGGAGAATGGTGCAACATATGGAAAAGCAGGCATACTATCTAATGTTTGAAGATTAAATGACAGAACAGCATTTTCATAGTCAGTTTCCTTTTTTATCATCATTTGGTCATATGAGTCGTTGCCAAGAACATCAACTATTTGTTGCCGACATTCTTCCAAAAGAAGCCGGTGGTACTTGTCACAGCTGCTATCAAGCACATCAAGAAGTGTGCCTATCTCATATCCATATTGTCTAAGAGTAGACCCAAGAAGAGTGACATAATCCTTCACCAGAAGAAGATGAGTGGCCGACTCCATACAGGAGAACTGCTCCTCCAAAACAGATGTCATTTTATTTACAGCCGTCTCCCACATTGTTTCAGCTTGATCAGCTACCAGAAGGCCCCCAGCAGTTCTCAGGACTCTATCCTCCACTATAAAGAATCCTGCAATTTGAGCAAAAAATGTCTGGTATGATTCAACAAAAGGTTGTGCTGACGATATTTCCAGGTCCGAATTCAATTGTAACAATCTATTAGTATAGTAATATTCACGAAACTGCTCTCGGATACCCAGACAATCATGAATATGACAAGCACGATAAAGAGGTGTAAGATCAAACTCTAAAACAGAATCTTCATCAAATTCTTCAGCATCCAAAGTATAAACTAGATCCCCAACCCCAGAAATACTTTGTTCCTCAGCCTTCCTCTGCTGTTCCAGCATTTCCTCATCCCTTTGACGAACTGTTGCAGTGCGACCAATTGCAGTTTGCCCAATATCTTTAGCAGAACTCCTTATGTGGACCATCCATTCATTAACTTGACTACAAACTGTCTTCTCAATGTGCAATTTTATTACAGGAATTCTCCCCTCTATGGCCATTTTGAGAGCCTTTACGGGAATATTTTGGATGTGATTTTTCTCAAGTAAATCCAAAGTTTTCAATGCAGGATAAAACTGGCCTTCAGAAATGTGTGTGTTACACTTGACACAAAGCTCTAATGCCTGTATACAGTTCTTTGACATTTTTATAGCTTCAGTCAAATTCTTCTTAATAGAATAAGACTCAAGAAGCTCTTCAAGATTGACAAGAAGGGTGCTGCCAACCTGCTGCAACTTAAGATTGTCAACTTGGAGCTCACTCTTTAGCTCCTCAGCATCAACTAACACACCACGAAGCTCATCAACTGCAAGGATGAATTCCTCATAGTGGGTCTTGCACATCTCCTCAATCTCAGCTTCCTTTTTCTTAAGTACATAATTCAGCTGGTGAAAGAGCCCCTCAGGCCGCCCCATTTCAAAAGCATGCCTGACAAGTGGACCAACATCATCCCCGTTTGCAATCAAAGTGGCTATAACCAAATCCTCCCCTGCATCACCATTCTCTGCAGCAGTTCTCCTCTTTGTTTTTACATCCATGATCACATGAATCCCTGGAATTTTTGAAGACATAATAATAAGTAGACTAGAAACCAAATACTAAACTAAGCTTAACAAAAATGAATTATTCCTGAGACAAACATACAGACAATTTCATTATTACATACAAAATATAAACAAATCAAAGAAAACAGCACTCATAGATCATTAATTCAGTTGAGAAGGTTTACTATGCAAAACAAATAAATAAAGAGAAAAAAAATAAAACTAATAAACCAAGCTTGATAGAAATTAATTAGTCCAGAGATTAACAAGCATAAAAAAAATGGGCATCTTAAAACTTGTATTACTCATAAAATATAGAAACAAAGAAGAGAAAATCAAAGAGAATGATAGTAATAGCAGGCATACATCATTAATTCACTTGAGCAGGTTCACTATGCTTAGGAAGATACTTTATGATAGTGAATGTAGATTAAAAAAAAAGGTAAAAAATTAAAAGGAAAAAGAAAAACCCACACATTTGTTCATATACAGAACTAAACCACATCAAAAGAAAAGGCTGAAGAAGCAGCATGAAGAACCGATTAGTCCAGAATTGACATAGAACAAACCAAGAGAGAACTTCATCATAAATAAAATAATAAATGAACTTAAAGCCTACAAAAAAAAAAAAAGCAACATTGATAGATTTTAAGACATAAAGAAAAGAAGATGAAAGGTAGAAATAAGTCAAGCGAAGTGAAAATCAGTTGAGAGAAGAAAGGAAGAGAATCGCACCTGCCCGAAGAAGGGTTTCGTTAATGAAATCTCAAGAGTGAACAGAGAGAGAATGAGTTTGTTTGTTTTGTCTTAAAAATGAAATGAAAAAGGAAAAAAGGGTTGAAATTGAGATTTCCGTAGCCGAATGATTGTTGCTAGCTGTACGACAATTCCCAGATAGCATAGCAGTGTGTTCTCTTCTCTTCTCTTCTCTTCTCACGGCTTTCAAACAACATGAAGCGAATGTGCCGGCGAACTTTTTGTTTTTTTATTTTTTCTTAGAGACGAAGGATTTTATATATAAATAAAAAAAAGAAAAAACAATAGAAAAATTTTATTTCATTTAATTTAAATACACAAATTGGTCCCCTCCTAGTCCTATGTGTAATTTCACCTTTAAAAATACTAATTTCCTTACACTTTACAATAAATTCATCACGCTTCTGTAATGGTTGTTGATGAAAAGATTAACACATTTTTTTTATAACCTCTTGTATTTTTTATTATTTAGGGTAATCTTGTTCGGGACTTAGTTATAGTTAAAACTTTTCATTCCTTCTAAGAATGTGTTTAGTGAGAATCAAATTCAAAAATTATTCTCACAATCTTAATTTGCGTTGTCTGTTGAGTTATAGCTCTTTGTTAAATATTAGGAAACATTACATGTTAAGTTATATATAACCACACGTTTAAAAAACAAAATTAGATAGGTGTTATTTTCAATACCAAGTATCTAGGGGTGGGAATAGGCCGAGCCGAGCTAGGCTTTCCAAGGCCTGAGCCTGACCTGCACCTTAAATCCATGGTCTGAGTCTCGCCTGTTTACCTGACTTAGGCTTTATTTTATGGCCTGAGTCTGGCCTATTTAAAGCCTGACATGGCCTGAAAGCCTATTTAAAAGCCTGTTTTATAGTAAGATACTTGAATATATCATAAGCATATGTATAAATAGACTTATAGACTCAAGTTTTTAACATACTTAAATGTTTATACAAGCTAATAAGTATATAATTATAAGGAAAAGTAATAAAAAAATCTTTATAATAATAATAACAGCAATATAAAAAATATTAGTATTTTTTTATATTTAGTTAAATAGGCCGGCCTGATAGGTTTAAAAGGCTTTTTCGATAGCCTGCAGCCTGACCTGTTTTGCTATATAGGCTTTCGAAAAAGCCTTGGCATGATCTATTTAAAAAGTTGGCCTGGCCTGGGCCTGATATAGGTCGGGTAATAGGCCCCTGACAAGCGGCCTAACTTGTTCCCACCCCTACAAGTACCAAATTATATATTTACTCTTTTTATTTCATATTAATACTATTTGATAAATTTTTAAAAATAAATTATTATAAAATTTAATATCTTAATCTTTATTATTTTTTATAAATATCATAGAACTCTCTTTATTTAAAAATAAAAACTTATTTATTATTTTCTTTCTCTCTCTAATCTTACAAAAGCATTTTTACTTAAAATTACTTACTTTATCCTAGGGGATATTTTTGTTTGACTACTGCTGGTGATTTGAATATTTTGATGCATTTTCAAGGTAACTAGTTGAGATGTTTTTTTTCCAGTATTTTTTAGGGGAAGACGTATGTTGAAAGTTTGAAAATAAAAATTTATAAATGACTAGTATCTTTAGTGAGAGAGTCTTACGAGTTTTTCTTCTTGATATTAATCTTAGAAGTCTAGGTATTATCTTTTCTTCTGAGTTTCTCAATATACATTAGAAGTTTTTGTGGTGACTTGGATTTTAAACTTTCTCTTTTGAGCATATTCACCTAAGAATGCTTGTAGATTTTCTCTTTTAAGGTGTTCCTTCTCAGAGTTGGAGTTGCTTGATGAGTATCTCTCAGAAAAAGAGAGTTTGCACACAAGATCTATACTGTTGGAGAAGAAGGATGCAAGTTTATATTTGGTATGTTTGTAGCTACGGGATGTACACAAAATTTATGGGGTCCAGTTCTTCTTTTATCTTTTTTTTTATCAATAAAATATAAAGTGAGATAGATTGTGGGTCCATTTAAGAAATTTTATAGAGTTGTTGGATTGGAGAAAAAGGTGAGTTAGATTGCTTAAAATTATAAAGATAGTATGACATTATGGAAATGTGTGAAAAATTATAATTTATTCAATGTAGCAACTCATGTGAGTTGCTCCATTGGAGATGACCTTAGTTCTCAGCTTCTATTTATAGTCTTTTTTAAGTATTTATTTTCTAATTCTAGAATTGCTTTTTTATTCGGGATGATTTTAGGATGGAAAATAAAAATATTTATAATAAATCTTTATTATAAATAATATAAATTTAATATTAAAAAAATTAATGATATATATTATAAAAATAAAATTAGTTTATAAAAAAATTTAAGGGTTTACGTAGACCTAAACCTATAAGGGTCAATCTAAAATCATCCTTTTTATATTGACACTTACACTATGTTTTTTATGGGATGAAAGAATTAGAGAAGACATAATAGGGAAAGAGAGAAATAGTAATGAAATATAGATGATTTGTTGGTGTTTAATAAAAGACTAAATAAATATAAAATAGAAGAGAAATAGAAAATAACCAGACCTTGAAAACTAAATACACTATGTTTGACCAGGGTGGGAAAGTCCCTGATCTCCAAGGTCCCCACTGCCCTCTTGATCTCAGGCCTCATACCTTGTTCCAGGTGTCTGCACTTCCACTCCTCATCAAGGTGAACCTGAAGGAAATGGGAGCACTTTGCTAACTCTTCAAATCTGGCCACATACTGGCCTACTGTCAAGCCCCCCTGCTGAAGCTGTAGAAACTCGGTTTCCTTCTGTCTCCTCACATTAACTAGGAAGTATTTGTCTAAGAATGTCATCTCAATTTGCTCCCAAGTGATAGGAATCCCTGGTGTGCTAAGGTGGGCACTAACTCCATGCCACCAGTCCTCAGTCTCCCCTCGGAGCATGTGAGTGGCGTAGGACACCCTCAGCTCCTCGGAACACCTCATGACTCCAAAGATCCTTTTAAGACCCTTGAGCCATTTGGCTGCAGCTTCCGGGTCGAATGCCCCGGTGAATGGAGAGGGATTGTGCTTATGGAATTCCATAAGACCAAGCACGAACGGGTCAGCCACCTGAGGTGGGGGCATCCCCGTCAGCAGGCGACAAAGCTCTTGAAGCATAGCAGCACTGGCGGCGGCCTGATCCCGGTTCGAAGCCACTTGATCCCCCATGATGTGTGTGAGCATTTGGAGGGTTGCTGCCACCGGATACGGGTTGGTATTCAGTGGTGAAGGAGGTCGTGGGTGAACTGGGGGTCTGCCTCTCCTGCCTCTAGCCATAATCGTCTACACATCAATTACAAAACATTGAGGTTATCAGTCTCTACATTTCATAACAATGCATATAGGATAATGACTAAATAGCAAGAAAACACTAATCCACGGTCCAATTGGATTGAACTGCTCTGATACCATAATGTAACGTCCTAATTCCCAGGACCCAGAAATTATTCCTGTTGGAAGCATAAGTCCCAAATTTAGGGAATTATTTTTCGAGACATTAACGATATAAATAACAAGAATAAATATTTTCATAACTAAATCCAACGTTTAATTAAACATAATTTGAGGGTTCAAATACACAACTATATCATGGATATTACAATACACGTGTCCTATCAAAGTGGAACCAATCAAAGTAACACATGTATTAAATATCCATACAAAAGAATATACATCAAAGTCATAACAAAATACAATCAAAACAAGTAGGCTCCAAAGCCAAAAGAGACTCTTTGCTCTAGTTGCGTCATGGTCCTCAATGACCTGCCTGGGGATCTAAAATGTAACCCACAAACATGAGGTAAGACTAATGTCTCAGTGAGTAAAGTCAAGCATGCATGTGTAGGGTACAAACAAATGATATGCAACAATACAAACATGATATTGAAATAAAAACTTGCATCACATAAACAATGTTAACTTGAAACTTGATTTAACACGAACTGCTAACCCAACAGTAGGGGTCTTATCACTTTCCTGCAGCTAGGCCTAAGCTCAGACTACAAGTGATATCTCCCTTAGTGACATAAAGTCGTCGCCGTTACCTGACAACCGAAGCCTAATTTTATCATTAACGTAATGTTCCTAGACCCGTGATGGCCAAAGCCTAACATTATCTTTCTTGTCTCTTGAGTTACTTGATAACATGATACGTGAGTAGTTTTACTTAAACTGAACGAGACTCACATGAATACATTTTCTTAGTAAGGAACATAAACATTAGCTATCTTGGCAACAAACCCTAACCTAGGATCCCATTCTCATAATAGAACCTATATGAGGAAAAATCTCTAAGACATCCAATCACCCACAATCAATAAACATGCAACTAGTTCAATCACAAGCAAATAGAAAGGAATAAGAAGAAGTAGGGTGCACAATAGGGATTCACATTGTGAGGGTGAAGTGTGTTAGCTCTACTTACATGGAAGTGATTAAGGAGGAAGGATGGATGAGGTGGTGAGGATGAGGATGAGCCAATCTTCTTCTCTTCTCCTTCTCCTAGCTGGACGCCTCTTTCTCTCACTAAACTCTCTCTCTAGAAACCGTAAATGAGCAATAAATGAGGGCCAAGCCCTAGAAAATTTGTTTCTAAAAAAACAAATTCATGCATTCTCGCTCAAGCGAGAATCCCTCGCTTGAGCAAGCAAGAAAAAGCAACTCTCTGGATTATTTTCGCTTGGCCCTCATTTCGCTCAAGCGAAAAAACGTCCAGAGAGACCCCAAATTATCCCTCCATTTCGCTCGAGCGAGGAGATTCTAGTTCAAGCAAAAATATCAGTACAAAATTTACCCATTTTGACTGATATTTTTACTCTAGCGAGAGGGGTCTCACTTGAGCAAAATTACCACAAAATGGAACTCCCAGTTCTCCATTCTTCCACACTCAAGCGAGTCATTTCTCGCTTGAGCGAACAAGGGCAGTGTTATGCCCTCCAATACAATTTTAACCCCTTTTTCACCTAGTTTCTTTTACAAAATTCTTTTCTACTCCTAGTCTCATTTATAATTGATCTATAAAAATTTGGGATGTTACATTTTTAGTCCCTATAATTTTTTTTCACCTCTATAATTTTTTTGGGAAAAGAGTATATAAGCACCCTTGACTTTTACCCTTTTGCAAATAGGCACCATGAACTTTTATTTTGCCCTACTTAATCCTTAAACTTTCATCATTGTTGCAATATGTCATTTCATTAGCATGAAGTTAAAAAATTAACAAATATAATCTCAACCGTCAAAATTGTGTTTAAAATATTAAAATTATATAAAATAAAGTTTCGAAAATTAAAAAAATAGGAAAAAAAAACTCTAAATTAAAAGAACACATGGTCATATTTCGCTTTTAATATTTCAAATATGCATGAAATTTGACATAATTCAAGAATAAAAAATTAAAATTTTACTCTTTTATGTGTATTTTTAATATTTGAAACAAAAAATCTCGAAAGATTGAAATTGGCTATGGTAATTATTTAACTTGATATTAATGAATGTACCTATTGTAATAATGATAAGAGTTTAAGGGTTAATTGGGACAAATTAAAAGTTCATGGTGCCTATTTGCAAAAGGGTAAAAGTTCAAGGTGGTTTTATACTCTTTTCCCAATTTTTTTCACCTCTATCTCGTCCCCATCCAACATTAGTGCCCTTTTGCTTATACTGCATTATTACATTTGAAATTCTTGAACTCCTCCTAGGTTCAATAAAATAAATTCTTTATGTATTCAATTATTTGAAATTTCAACGCACTTGGATTCACTCTATAAAGGAGGAAAAACCTGTAACGTCCTTTTTTTCCACCTAATTCTTTTTTTCCTGTAACAAATTTTTCATTTGATTTATGTCTATGAACCTGTAACTTAATGACATTTTTGCTGACTAACTAAAAAGCCTTATAATTGTAAATCAAATGAAAATTTTACTAGTCAATAGACAGAAAAAAAATGCAAAGAAAAAAAGGTCGTTACAAGTTTTTCCCCTGTATACAATGAATCCAAGTGTAACAATGCAGTGACAGCAAAAAGACACTGTGATATTGGATTGGGATGAAATTGAGGTAAAAAACCCAAAAAAAAAAATTGTAGGGACTAAAACCAAAAGGATCATATTTATAGGGATTAAAAACAAATTTAACTCGGGTAGAAATAACACATGTGGCATGCTGATGTATCACTCCATTTGCCACATCAGCTAAAATTTAATAGCAGGGACTAAAAAGACCAACGAAAAATTTTTTAGGGATGTAAAACCAAATTTTTTTACTGGGACTAAAAACATAATTAAACCTTTAATTTTTAAACCAAACAAGGAAAGTTGATTAAAATCCCCTTCATTCATTCCTTCCCTTTCCTTTTCCCTTCTCTCAATTTCCCTCTAACCAAACATATAGTTATATTCAATCTCGTTATTGACAAAAAAAAAAAAAACAACACTTCAAACCTCTATGACAAAAAAAATTAGCATATTATTCCCCCTGTCCCACTTTACTTGTCTTTTTAGAGAAAAAAATTTTATTCCATTTTATTTGTCATTCTACAATTTGAAGGAATATTTAATTGTTCTTTACCAAATATATCCTCTACAATTATTGTTTGAGTGACGTGGAATAAGGTGTCAAATATTTAATATACTGTAGTGGAATAACTTAATCAATGAGTGATAAGGGGTATAATAGGAAATCAATTAAAAAAATTCTGAAAATGAGAGAATTAATTGCATTTCTTAATTCACGTGCAAAAACCTTAAAAGACAAGTAAAGTGGGACGGAATGAGTATTATATATACGGTTTTTCTAACAAGTGCAATGTTGCACAAAATAATAAATCAAAACTGAAAAGATTTTA
This sequence comes from Sesbania bispinosa, assembly GCA_026901365.1. Classification (NCBI taxonomy): domain Eukaryota; kingdom Viridiplantae; phylum Streptophyta; class Magnoliopsida; order Fabales; family Fabaceae; genus Sesbania; species Sesbania bispinosa. The sequence goes on along the minus strand of QLOH01000027.1, from coordinate 1,305,773 downwards.
TTGGAGAATATAACATTTAATATTACCAATGCATTGAATGTTGTGATAGTTGCATTTTCCAATAAAACCTTTCCATTTTAGGATTTATTATCATGTCCAATGTTGTACATATTAGAAAAATCGTTATATATATAACACATGTTTTGTACAAAATAGTATTAAGAGATATGTTTTAAATTAATAACAACTTAATTTTAAAAGCCCGTATGAAGAAGCCGTTAAGATTGAACTAATGGTTGAGAGTTTAGATAGTTTATATGAAATAATAGGTTGAAATTTAATTATTATCATTGTAGAGAAAAGAAGTCATGATAAAGGAACAAAAACTTCCAAATATATGTAATGTTTATGTGATATGGATGTTCGCAATTCTGTTTGAATTAGTTTTAAGGGAAAAAAAAAATATCCAGTTCAATCAATGTGGTTTTATCATTTCATTATTGAATGAGGATTTTTTCCATTCACAAAACTCGAACCCGAGACCTTGCTTAAGATGAGAGATCAAATATGTATCATTTGAACTAACCCTATTGGTGTACTTCACACATTTGATGCACCAAAATATACACTAACTCTTATGAACAAAAAAAGTATGATTAAAAAAGTATTTAATGTATATACATTGACACGGTATACAAATTTTACAATTTCATCCAATGATGTATTGCCACATCATTTAATGAGTTTAATAACATATGACTATATGAGGTGTCATACTCATTAAATGATGTGGTAATATGTCATTGGATGACAGTGTAAAATATTTTTATACTGTCAGTGTATATTAATTAAACTCTTAAAAAATAGAAGAGTAATCTCATTTATCATTTTCCAAAGATAAAAGAAGTGTTACTTGGGTCATTCTAAGAGTTTTAACACTAATTTAATTATAAAATGACATGAAAATTATTCTCCATACATAACACGAGACTTAGGGACTGTTTGTTTACTGTCTTAAAAATGGTTTTCTATTTTTTAAAAAAGAAAATTGAAAAATATGTTTGATAGACAGTTTTTAAATTCAGTTTGAAAAGTATGACTATTTTTTTTTTAAAAAACTAAAATTCTAAGACTACGAGGCCATTTAAGATTGTTGCGGGTTTTCAGTTTTTTTGAAATTTCAAAAGATTTCAACCAAGTTTTTATAACTCAAAACTCAAAACTAAAAACCACTTTCTGAAAACCACAAAAAGTGATTTTTAGTTTTCAGTTTTGAGTTGTAAAAACTTGGTTGAAATATTTTGAAAAATAAAAAACTGAAAACTTACAACCACCCCAAACGATCCCTACTTTTAGATGATTTGGAAAACTATTTTTTAGGTTTTTATGTTTTTGTGTTGAAAATGCTGAAAATAAATCATTTCATTTATAAGAAATAATTCTTAAAATTATTTTGTAAAACAATTTTCAAAAACTAAAAAACAAGAGACATAAGAAACTGTGTTTGCTTCAATTTTATTTTTTAGTTTTTGAAAACTATTTTACAAAACAATTTGTAAACTTTTTTTTATGAATGAAATGATTTATTTACATATTTCCATGACAAAAATAAAAAAACAGTTTTCCAAAACATTAGAATTTTAATTTTTAAAAACAGAAAAACAATTATACTTTTAAAAAATGTTTATAAAGACTATCTATTATACAAGTTTTTCAGTTTTCTATTTTAAAAAACAAAAAACAATTTAAAAACGGTAAATAGACATGCCCTGAATATTTCTTTTTTCTTTTTGTGATTAACTGACTAAATTAATGAACTGAATTGATAAAAAAAATATGAAACTAGTATGTCAGATTCAAAAATCAGAAGAATATAAAGAGGATTTACTTAAAAAAAAAATAAGAGTAGATAAATGTAGGGGTGTTCAAATCCAATCCAATCCAATTGGAACCGCAATAACCGATCCAAAAAACCGCAAACCAAACAAACCGCAAATCGAAAAAACCGCAAACCGCAAAAAACCGAAATTTTTTATTGGATTGGATTGGATTTCGGATCTACATGTGAGAACCAATTCAATCCAAACCGATCCAAACTTTTTAAACATTTTGATATATTATCATTATTGATATTATTTTTTTGTGATAATGTAAAAAAATTATTATTATGCAACTATATTTAACAAATAACGTTCAATCATGTGATTGAAAGCCATCAAGTAATTTGTGTTATAAGATAGGATAAGATAATTGCATGTTTTTATCGTATTGGGTTTACTATAAGTGAATATTGTTATATGGACAATGGAATTGGGATCCACCCTCATATCTAACTAAGTATTTAAAGTTATGTACAACTTATTTATTCAAGAAACATTAACAATTTTGTAAAGCATAACTTTTCGGCTTTAAATTGGTAAATGATTAACGATTTCGGAAACTAGCAATGATGTCATAGTTTTACTTTCATAACTTTATTTTTTAGTTTATTTGAGAAACCGAAGTCCAATCCAATCCAAACCGATTAAAATTGGATTGGATTGAATTTGGAAAAAAATCAAACCAATTGGATGATTAAATGAGAAAACCAAAATTATTGGATTGGATTATTTTTCCCTCAAAACCGATCCAATCCAATCCGCGAACACCCCTTAATAAATGTACAGTTCCTATCAATTACGGTTGCCTATTTGTTTTTCCTTTACGTCTAAACATCGCAGTTGGTATGATTACGTCTGGTAAGCATAAGGATTTCGAATATGTTGATCAGTTTTCAATGATGAGTTGAGAAAGACAATGGCACAATGTCAATCCTAGAATCACCGAAAAAAGCATTAGTTGAATACCTTTTATGGCACATTATTCTTTTACCCGAGGGAGGGCCACTAGGCCTTCACTTACTTTTTGTTTGTTTTTACGTTTTTTCCACTTCAACAAGAAGCATGTGGTAAAATTATTGAAATTGCATAGTGCATAACATGGTTTTAAATTATTGAAATGAAATCACTTTCATTAAATTTACATCATAACTCGTACATACATAGCTCATTTTTTATTATTGATTTTAAAATTAAATTTATCTATTGTAAACGAAAAGGATACTTCATTATTCTTGTGAACTAACACAGATTATTGAAGGACACCGGGTACCACCAATCTTCATTCCAGTTGCATTCTAACTTCTCAAATTCTAGATATGCAAATATGTGTATGAAAGCTTGAAAGTTTGGCTACAGTACTACACCCAAGAAGACATCATATGACTTTCAGTTTTTGCTCTCTTATCATGATAGAATACCATAACTGACATCTGCATCGTGAAATAATATATATTTACTTTTTAAAAAAAAATCAGGATAACTTAGTCAAGTTATGTTCTTGACAATGATATGGAAGGTCATTTTAATAACTTTTGTGATGGTCAGACTTCTTTCAAATACTAAGGTTGCTGCTGTGGTCCACTAGTGCATTTGAGATGAAGAGCACAACTGACTCAGTAGCCGTATCTTGAAGACTATTCCATCTTCAAAGCCATGTCAATAAAAAAATGGAAAACTGATCAGGTAAGAGCTAACAAATATGTTGGGTGCTAAGGAAAGTATTTGCAAGTGATTAAACAAGTTATGTTAGTGATTAACCCTTAAACAAGTTATGTTTGCTTGGAGGGGAGGGGAGGGAAGGGGGTCAAAATCTCTCTTCCTTTATTTTTGCCTATGTTGGGTGCTAAGGAAAGTATTTGCAAGTGATTAAACAAGTTATGTTAGTGATTAACCCTTAAACAAGTTATGTTTGCTTGGAGGGGAGGGGAGGGAAGGGGGTCAAAATCTCTCCTCCTTTATTTTTGCCTCCCTTCCAAGAGTGGGGGATTTGGAGGGGAGGAGATCCCTTCCTTTCAAATCCCTCCCCTCCACTTCCCTCCTTTGAACCAAAAACTATTATATGTTTGGTTTAGCGTTAGAACGTGATAAACTCACGTTTCCAACACTACAAATAGTTGCGTTGAGAAATCTAAACTTGAGTTTGACCATTTCTCAACGCTAAACCAAACATATACTAAGTATGGGCATGCTGGTATAGCTTTAATTTTTGGAAGTTTTCCCAAAAAATTTTAACAGAGGCTCAAGTCATGATCATGAAGAAAAGAAACTAAAAGAAGCAAAGAATGCAAAGATATACCCTAGGTCAAGGGATCTAACAAAAATGCACAAAATACCTTCATGGTCTAGATTTCAGTTTTTCACCAATGCCGCAACAATATCTGGCTCTACAACAGGGTACCTGCCATTTGCACCAGGGTTTTCCTCAAGTTAAACCAACCACATTTCACTTGTTGGCTGCATTTTTTTACTTCTAAATGAATTCACTCGACCGAGAGTGTATGACGGAAGTCATCAAGATAGAGCTGAACAATAATGTTATCAAATATTGGACCATTCACCAATAATCCATGCATGAGCATTCCCCTCCTCTAAAATGATGGAAGCGATAGCGATCTCTCAACAATATATCTCTATCATAAAGTTGAGAAATGAGTTTAGCAACTGTATGGCAGTCCCTACAAATACGAAGATTCTTCATTATTCGAATTGGTTGAGATGAATCAGTGCTAATAAGTCCAAAAGCTATTGCCAACTTTTCGCTATGAAGGTTCAAGGACCGTTCCTTTAAGTTATCTTCTTCAACAAGTTGCAAGGGGTCAGACATGTCTGGCTTGTAACCAATGGACTTCAATTTTTCTGAAATATCATCTAACTTTGAGTAGATCTTTTGAGACAAAGGGTGGGAGCTGTCACCCACCCGAAACTCATAAACCATACCATTAACCTCAATTGAGCTAGACCCAGGTTCCTTCTTCATACCAGAATCTCTCATAAGCTTCCTTAGGTTGGAAACTTTCTCCCATTTCCCTGTTTTAGCATATATGTTAGATAAAAGGACAAAGGCTCCATGATTCCTAGGTTCCAACTCAAGCAGATTACGACAAGCAAGTTCAGCAAGCTCAACATTACCATGGAGACTACAGCCTCCAAGAAGTGCTCCCCATGCACAGACAGTTGGTGGTATTGGCATCTGCTCTATAAATGATACAGCTTTTTCCAGAAGACCTGCACGTCCGAACATGTCAACCATGCAAACATAGTGATGTATTTGAGGCACAATGCCGTGTAATGGTTCCATTTGTTCGAAAAGATGTTTTCCCTCATTGACCAGTCCTGTGTGACTACAAGCACATAATATGTTTATAAATGTCACAGCATTTGGCTTGATATTAGCTTCTAACATGCTTGAGAACAAATCTAAGGCTGCTCTCCCTTGCCCATACATTGCCAGAGCAGCAATCATGGTGCTCCAAACATACACATCTTTACTATCTACTGCATCAAATACCTCCATTGCCTTCTCAAGATCTCCACATTTAGCATACATGTCAATGAGTGAGTTTGTTACATGACAGTTTAGATCAATGTCATGCTTTTTTATGTATACATGGATTGAATGACCAAAATCTAGTGCCCCTAACTGGGCACAAGCACACAACGCACAGACAACACTAACTTCATCTGGTCTTGCATTCTTACTTAGCTGCATTTCATGAAAGAGAGACAAAGCCTCCCTAGGCTTACCATTCTGTTCATATGCGGAAATCAGGGCATTCCAAGCAGCAGTCTCTTTATGAGGCATTGCATCAAAGATATGGCGAGCCTCATCATAATTTCCTGATTTGGCATGACCATCAAGCATTGTTGTCCAAGAGACAATATCTTTCTCTGGCATCCTATTAAACAAATTTTTTGCATCATCAATACTCCCACATTTAACATACATGTCAAGCATTGCATTATTCAAAGTCAAGTTCACATCAATCTCATTCCTTTCAATATATGAACAGATCCACCTTCCAAATTCCAAATCTAACTTCTTGGCACAAGCTGAAAGAACAGTAACCATAGTGATAACATTTGGTTTCACATCTTTCCTCTCCATTTCCTCAAACAAAAGCAATGCCTTCTCTGGCAAGCCCCCTTGTGCAAAGGCATTTATCATAGCATTCCAAGAAACAATGTCTTTTCCCGGAATTCTGGTGAAAGCTCTATGGGCCAAATCCAAAGACCCACATGAACCATAGAAATGTATTAGTGAATTAAGTATGAACAAGTTTGAAGCCAATGATGCCTTAATAACCATTCCATGTAAAACACTTCCAAGATGCAAAACTTTGAGCTGTGAGGCTGCCTTAAAGAGAAATGGGAAAGTGAACTTGTTTGGGAACTCTGAACAGGAATAGAGCATACGCAAAAAGATAAAGAGACTCTGAGTTGGGTCTGAGCTGGAGGCATAAGCTCGAATAAGGGTGTTCCAACAATAGAGATTTGGTTGTGGGATTTGATCAAACACATTTTGAGCATATCTAAGACAAGCGAATGATGAGAGAGCATAGGCTGTCAGTAATTCGCTGGCAACATATGGGTTACAAAAGAGGGATGTGCGCAGCATGTGAGCATGTATTTGCTTTAGCTGCATTATGTTTGTAGATTGGTCAATGAATTCTGAGAAATTAGTCGACTCCACCCCTTTTGCCTGTTTGCATCAAAACAGACAGAACCACACAAGGATGAGGACATTAAATCAAGAACAAAATCATAACTAAAATGGGTATACAAAAAGCTTGGCAAAAATAAGTGTTTGGAATGCTAGAGCAGTCTGCCTCTTAGTTCCAATTTCAAGATTACTTTCTATGCTCTTCAAGAAAGGGTCCATTACATATTACTAAAAGTGATAACATATAGTCATACACTAAAATGTCAGAGTAGGATTTTTTTTTTTAATATATAGATCATTAAAAAATAATACCTTTGGTACTCTAGTAACATTACCAGCAGGTAAAGCAGAATGCTGTGTATCCCGCCTAGTCAAATGAAGTAGCTTTCCAGAGGCCTACAAAGAAAAGTGAGATTCATTGTCAATTGAAACACAAACACTCAATGCATTGAACAAATAAGTGTACAGATACTGCAGAAATGGGTTTGACATATCTGCCACAAGGTTAAAGATAGCGAGCTAAAATAAGGACATCAATTTATTTAAACAAAAATCAGTCATTGGACTTGTAAAATCTCACATTCAGTGTTAACAAAGTGAGATACATAATTACAGGAGAGAATGGCTAAGAAAAATGTTCCATAAAGGGAATAAATGAATAAGATTTTATCTCCTTTTGCACAAGAAACTTTTCTTCTGGAAACAGTCTTTTACTCCACTCTTATAGCTTTAATTTATAATAGGTTTATTTCTGATGGAGTCCTGAGCATAATATTCACCACACATTTTCACTTAGATAGAAAAATTGTTTGCTCAAAATAATAAAAGGCTGTGCAAGGCATCCTGCCTAACAGATTCAACTATATCAGCTGAACAAATTTTTGCCAGTCTGACAGACAGAACAAATAAAAATGGATTAAAAAAGAATTAAGGCCTGTCAATCAATTTTATTCTCCTTATCTAACCATTTGATCCTAGAAAATAAATAAACTAAAATGGAATTCTTACTTTTTAGGTCTATCTTCAAGGGGATTTTACCACATTGGTGCAAGTCAGAAAATAATTCCCAAAATAGTGTAGGAGAAACAGTACAAAGAACAAGTCACTGAAATGGCATACAACTTAGTGAAATTACATTTTTTAATAATATTTATTGAAGTAATGAACAAGGCCATGGCTTAGGATATGTGTTTTAGTAGGCCATGATATGTTCTTATTATCTGGTACAGTAAAATGTTGAGTAGGAGGGACTTCTTCAAATACCAATGAGAAGGATGAATTAATTATTTGTAGAGTGAACCTTCAATTGGGTCCTCCAAAGAATTTTTACCAAATTAGTTCCTTAAAGATACACAATCGACACCAAATTCATCCATATGAAGGACTAAAGTGGTGACATAGGAGGACAAATTTGGTGACAATTATGTAATTTTGAGTGTGAATAATTCTTTGGACAAATTGGACTACTAATATAGTAACATTTTAATCTTGGAGGGACTAATTTGTTGACAAAAATTTTCAGAGGTGAGTGTATATTATGGTGGTGCAGTAAGATCATTATTTAATTATTATTTACTTCACTGCTTTTACACTCGTATTCCTAACAACATGCATAATGAAACTATCCTCTCACTACACCATCAAAATATGCACCCTCATGAGAATATTCGCACACAAAATCAAGATCACTTACCTCTCTAAACCCTATACAAAATAGATGCACTGTGACGTTAGGAATCAAACAGACCTAGATTAAGCTCAACCACTTCACACGAACACACAAATAGGAGCATTCCAATCACTCGTTCCCTTTAGCCAAACATTAGAAAACAAGTAACAGGAAGAACTCATCAAAAACAAAATGCTCAGTAAGGGAAATTACATTCTCATCGTTTGCAGCCTCAGCACAATTCTCTGCGATTCGGCCTGGATGAATACAAGTGTAACGATTAAGGCATGAAAAAAGAACAACATATTCATCATTCAATAAAAATTATAACAGGAACCCATTAGCAATAGTTTACTAGACTTGGTGAAATAAAAAGCTGTCAAACAAAGAGAACTCGAATGACCAAGTCAGTGACTAAACATTTAAAATTTACTAAACACCTTATTCATCATGACAGAAATTTCCCTTTAATCGGAAAATAATAACTCAGCAAAACACAATTCTCTACATTTTCGCCTGGATTAAAAGAAGTGTAACAGTTAAGACATGGATTTTTTTTTTTTTTGAAAAAACATGAAATAATAAAAAGAAAAGGTTGCAAGTGTCAAGTGTGTTTTTACTATTAAACCAGGTAAGAATATTGAAGGGATAAGGGTTTTCTTATTCATGTTTCATTCAGAGCAACCAGAGAGAAAGTTACCTAATGAGGAAGGAGCAGAGGAGTTGAGATTGAGAGGAAGAGAGGAAGCGCCGCCGCAGAGAAGAGGTGTGGAGTTTGAGAGAGGAGAGCGCCTTCCACCGAAATCAAGGGAGAAAGATGGTTGCAGTGGAAGCTGAAGCTGAATTATGTTTACCATCTCCTTCGTCATCAAAAGTTAGAACTGAAATTGATATTTATATTTTGCACCAGCCTAGGCACAGATATTTATTTAAATACTTCAAAAATATTAAAAATGGGTACTCTAAAATAATAAAATATTAATTAATGTGGTGGAGATATTTTAGTACTTAAAATAAAATTACAAAGTTGATTTTTTTAAAAAAAATAATTCAATTAATTAATAATAGAGATACTGTTTCCATTATAAAATGGTTTGGAGGTATCTAATGATTGTCATCACATCATTTAATGAATATGATACTTTATCTTTTTAAATTCAATACATAATATGGCAAAATTTCTTTACACTGACGATATATACATATTAAACTCAAATTATTTTGTCGTGAAAATTAAACAAGGAACTTGTGCAACAATTAGCAGATATTTAAATTAAGGATTTAAATCATTCAAATTAAGATGGTATTCATGTACCAAAAAAAATTTAGATGACATTTTAGAAAATAAAGTGTATAATTATAATTATTAATTGAAAAATTAATAATTGTGATTTTAACAATATCATAATTTACTATATACACACATGTATTCGATATCAATGGTTAATTTTTTTTAATTAATAATTATCCCTATGTTTTAGACTCTAAAATATTCATTTTAACAAAGTTAAATTTCCAAATTAACACACACAAATTTTTAACCACTCTTTAAAATTATTTGAAAATAATGGGTAGGTTATGTAAATATGTATTTATTTTTTTATAAGTGAGAATGAAAATGTATTTATTTGATTAAACTAGTTTTAACATAAATAATTTATCTATTAAATTAATTTTTGGAAGTTTTAACTTTGAAGACCATTTATTTGATGATATGAACATATAAAGGCTTAAAGTATAAGTTATATAATTTAATAATTGATTTGGTGGACGATATATTTTCAAACTAATTTAATTACTTCTTTTTAATTTTAAGTAGAATAAAATAAAGACAAATTAAGTATAATATTAATATATAATATATAACATAATATATACTAATAATAAATTAATAATAATAATATGTAATAAAATAAAATAAAATAAATTTCATTGTAAAACTTACATTATGTTAAAATTGTAATTGTAATAAGCATTAAATTTGACTATAATTTATACCGCACTCTCTTAATTGATTATTAATTACTGATTTAACAACGTTAATTATTCTAAGAAAAATATTTAAAATATATTAATCATATAATTATTTAGAAAAACTTAGTATTAAGTTCATACTATTTCTATTTGTAATTTAAATTAATACTTCATTTTATACATTTAATGTATACTTATTTATAATTTTTTAATTAAGAATAATAATTTGATTCTGCTAAAATGATAGAGACTTCTCTTCTGGAGGTAAATTATACCTCGGCATCGAAATCGGCATGGATTTAAGTGCGTATGTTTATATCTCTGTGGAGCGCGTCATTACACTTGTGGAAATCGGTTACAATCCTCTAACAAATTTTCCCGCCAGATCTCACCTATAAATACACTATGAGAGACTCATTTGAGGTACACTTTCATTCTATATTTCATACGCCTTATTGAATCTCTCATTGACTTGAGCGTGAGTCCCTGCAGGTACATCCTACCTCTTCAACTGGAGAAGGCAATGGAGAATTTCCAGACGAACATTGGCGCCGTCTGTGGGGAACGAAAACAGGAAGAGCGAAAAATACTTCTCGCATTCCGATCCTCTTCAAGAATCATCAAGATTCATCCATTCTTTTTCAATTCAGTTCGGGTAATTTCTCCTCTATTTGCTATTATCTCCTTCGCTGCCACCAGCGAATTGCACGCCGCCGACCACTTCCTTTCCAGGTAATATTTAATTCAATTATATACTTCTCTGTTGTATATATATATTGCTCCTTGTCCAGCATATGGAAGACCTTGCATTTTTCTTCCCTTTCTTTAACTGGTTTCGGCGCTGGCGGCATCTTGGTGATGATCAATCCACCGTCTGTGTAATTCAATGAAATTTTGATATGCAAGAAAGCCATATTCAACAGATTCTTTCCATCCTTGGAAATGGAATAATTATTAGTGGCAAGGAGTTTGAATTTCTACACGGAGATAGGAATAATTTTCTGCGCGGTTTATGCGAGATCTAAGGTTTGATGAGATTACGGTGCAGAATGAGTAAAATCCGAGTTGAGTCAATATCCCTGGTTGTTGCTACTGCTATGTGGAATTTGTTATTGCTTGTACGCGTTGGCCGTGGGGATATTCCAAATCGTGTATAATTAAAGTTGTTGATTGAATTTCCGGGATTGAATTCCGATGATAGGATCGAATCTCCGAGTTGACGGCATTCCGTGATCTGGACAATTAATTCCGTGAAGAACGATGATCGAATTTCGGGATTGAATGAAGACTCTGTACGTCTATACGCGTGGCACGACTCCAAACAATAGGTGAAATTCCGGGATTGATTCATTCGAAATATGTTTGAGTGAAATTCCGATATCGATTCATCCCACATTACTGGACCAAGTCCTCCATTATCGGAGTGCATCACCTGCCAATTCTTCGTCGACGGAAGGAAAATGGCGCTGTCCCTGACTAGGAGGTTCTCGCCGCAAGTAACGTCGTTGCTTTGTCGGCAATACTGCTATTCTCACACTGCTGCTGAAAACTCCCCATACTTTGATGGCTGGAAGGCTAACAGTTTGGCGTTAATCCTCCTTTAATGTCGGGCAGATATAGGCCGACTTGAATTTTGGCCGTACAAGTCAATGTCGTGCAATCCGAACACTGGGGGCTGATAATTCCGAGATGCATTCTGTGATAGTTACAATCAGTCCGAGATGCCTAGTACGTGTAAGTGTGCACCCGAGGTAATAAACTATAATTCCGAGATCATATAGGCCGACTTGAATTTTGGTCGTACAAGTCAATGTCGTGCAATCCGAACACTGGCGCTGATAATTTCGAGATGCATTCCGTGATAGTTACAATCAGTCCGAGATGCCCAGTACGTGTAAGTGTGCACCCGGGGTAATAAACTATAATTCCGAGATGCGAGGGCGGAGCCATAAACTGGATTAAGAGCTTGAACCAATGGCTTCTGTAATTCCTCACGACGAAGAGACGACACTGGTCTCCCGCGAATAATCGCTTCAACCACCTAAGAGTATGAGCCACACGAAGGGCGTTCGTATCTTGAGCTTGGCGCTTCTCTTGATTTTTCTAGCTTATGGGGTTGCTCAGAATTTGCATAACACCCTTTACAAAGCCTTTGAGCCATCTCAAAACCTTTGAGCTATCATACCAAGATAGTTTTATCGTTAGCTTGCAGGTTGGCTGTCACTTGCCGCGATCAATCTTCTAGCGCCTCCGGAAGTCGAGCAGGTTGTGACGGATATCACTTCTTCTTCGAGATGATGATACAATGTCTCATCTGAGATCGATCTCGCGATCAGTTTACGAGATAATTCCGAGATACTTGGCAGGCCGCATCATTTCCGGAATGATTCCCCAACCTGGAAAGTCCACATGTTGATAACTTCCAGCGCATCCAAGCAATTTGATCATTATCGCATTTGTTTTATGCAATTGGCAAACTTGATTCTGGTTCTGGCCGAATCTGAGGCTTGAGTTGAAATGCTTGTCGATAATTTCTCACAAGGGCACGAATGGGATCCCTTCAGCTCATGAAATTATGCAGTCCCCTGGTTTTGGTCAGAACAGAATGGGTATTGAAGCTACACCACGGGGGTTTCACCGTTTTGCTTTGAGAGGGGCGTGGAGCTAGTACAGTTACTGATGTTGTAACACGCTTCCAAGCAACGTCTCCGCATTCAATATTTAATAATTGATCACGTGATCATAATCAATGCAATCTCTCAAGTATATGCTCGTAATTCTGAAGAAATTCCGAGATGCCTTCAGATGATGGCCTTTGATAATTCTACGATGCTCCGAAGAAATTGATAGAGTTATTGAAGAAAGCCTCCCTCAGTCCATGGTTCTTAATTTTGAGATGTGTGAAAATGATGTAATCCTGATGAGCTCTTCTCCGTGATAATTCAGAGATCGAAGTTCAACGAGATAAATTTACATTATCACTTTTCGTGATGCCATTTCCGAGATGATCTCAATGTTCGAGACGATCGCTGTCCTACGAGTTGCTAGCAGCTGATCTTTTCGAGTTTGAGCGAATCCATGCTCACCGACTTGTTGAGTTGACTTTATCAGAGTCTTCGCCGTAGGAGAACTGTAGAAGCAGAGAACGAATGATTCAAGAGCTCATAGTGAGTAACACAAACAAGAACGCATTCGGCGTCCGTAACATCCACGTGGCTGAGACGAAATAATGGCATGTCGGGTTCGAGGAGTGAGCAGCAACCATTACTGAAAACAGAAGTGGAGATCCTTCACATCAAGATCCGTGATTCTAGCTGTGAGCAGCTCGCAAGGCAAAATCGGATCCGTGGTCTTTGCATTTTTGCGTTGTTACAGGTTCTGCGGGATAAGTCGACTTCTTTGGTTGCGTGTCCAACTACCCGTGGTCCTTGCATTCCGAGATATGCTAAACTTGAGGAGCGGCATGACGTGTACGAAGAGGCAAGCATTGCATTGACTGATATCAAATTACCTCAAACGGTAGCATTCATAGAACACAATTTAAAACTACTTGGAGCAACCGGATTTGAGGACGAGCTGCAGGAGGATGTACCAGAAGCGGTTGAATCCCTACGGCAAGCTGGAATCAAGGTCTGGATTCTTACCGGTGATAAGCAAGGTGCAGTAATTTGAATTGGTCTTTCCTGCAAACTTCTTAGTGCAGAGGTAGCCTCGGATAAATTTGGCTTAATATTTTATGGACAATATCGATGTGTGAGAGGTAGCCTTGGAGATAATCAAGGAATTCAAACAATGTCGGACCATTTCCTTCAATAAATTTGGCATTCTCTTCACATCTCGCACAGAACACATCGTAGCCATTTTACTCTGATTTCTACTGAGGTTAATTGATCCAGCACATGGGGGAGAGATGGTGCAGCGGGAGTATGTTCGCTCCTTGAATTTAAACTATGATGTGAATTCATTCACTTTTGCTTAACTCTTCTCAAAGTCAAGCCAGTGGGGAGGCAGTTCGTGGTTCACTTGAGATAATTAAAAAACTTCCCAAAGGTCGTGGTTCAGCATCCCGATTATAAGGCGTTACTATTCAGATTGCGGTGCAGGCTGCATCCGAGATGATAATTATTCCCGTGCTCAGTAGCACATTGTTCCGTGATTAATTGCCGGCGTGATAAATGGCATGGCTGATGAATTTAACTTTTTCATAAGTAATAATGGCCTACTCCGGGATACCCCGAGATGCCCCCTAGGATGAGCTCAATCATTGACTATGAAACTTAGAGGCTCTGTATGGAGGAGGCAACTCAACAATAAATTACTCTATTACGTCCTTCGATAGACCGGATTTAATTTCGTTATGGATACGGTGTCATGCCTCCCCGATTGACATCCTCTTATTCTTCTGTTAGAGATATTTGATTATATGAAGGGCGCGGGCAATCTCTACCACATAGATATTACTCCAATTTCATGAACAGTGAATCCTTTTAATTACCCTCTTTATGGCTTTCCGAATATGACACCTCGGAACTTAGACTGTCTCTTTTATATCTCGGATTTCTTGTTCTATCTCGGGCTTAGTCCCTCGACACATCGGGCTCAGTCCCTCGACGATCGCGGATACGCTCCTCGAGCAATTTCGGGCTTAGTCCCTCGACAATCACGGATACGCTTCTCGAGCAATTTCGGGCGTAGTCCCTTGACATCTCGGACATGATATGAGCGAGGTACAATCCCGAACGTGATATGAGCAGGGTACAATCCCGAATGTGATATGAATGGGGTACAATCTCGAACGCGAGTCGCGACACAAGCATCGAATCTTTAGAACGAGTGTGAACGCTCGGACGTGCTTCGCGTTTCAGGTATAAGCGGGGTACAATCCCGAACCTGAATTGCGGAAGGATCTCGACTTAGTCCCTCGACGATCTCGAATTTGTTACTTGAGTTATTTCAGGTTTAGTCCCTCGACAGCTCGGGCACAATCCCTTGATTATTATATCAGGACCGGTCCCTTGATTATTATTGTATTTGTTTCTCGATCTACTTCGGATTATGCTTCTCATCTCCGGCTCAGGTCTACGAGGCCCCGGATATCCATGTCAGAGCATTCCTCGACACTTCGAATTATCATCTTGGACCAAGTTCCTTGAGATCATAGCTTTGCTTATCATCATTTCGGACTCAGTTTCTTAAAGGGTACGTCGACGTGTGCGCCTAATTCAAAACCAACTTCAATAGTTGACAGCATGCACCGACTTAATATCAGCTAGGGGGCATCTCTTCTGGCCCATTAGAGCCGATTTTATTCTCGAACCTGACTGTATGTAAAGTCGTTGTGCAAACAACCCGGGCTTGGTACCATGCTCACGCCGACATCAACCGATTTCGCCAAGACGGAAATTATCTGAGATCGGTTGTACGTGGCACATGTAGTCACTTGCACCTAACCAACACTGTCGACTTCGACGGAGGACATAATTCCGATTACGAGACTCCATCAATCAAAATGCAAATCGATTTCGATTACAAGCTTCGATATTTGGTTCATCCCAACTGATTACAAAACGTATCGAGTCGGATGAACGACTTCGAACTATTTCAAGTCGGATACTTTATATCAAAGCACCCGACTTGGGGACATCTGTTCTGGAGGTAAATTATACCTCGGCATCGAAACCGACATGGATTTAAGCGCGTATGTTTATATCTCTATGGAGCGCGTCATTACACGTGCGGAAATCGGTTACAATCCTCTAACAGATTTTCCCGCCAGATCTCACCTATAAATACACTATGAGAGACTCATTTGAGGTACACTTTCATTCTATATTTCATACGCCTTATTGAATCTCTTACTGACTTGAGCGTCGGAGTCCCTGCAGGTATACCTTGCCTCACCGTGGGTACGCCGCACTCGGTCGTGGATTACAAGAGGACTCAACCTCTTCAACTGGAGAAGGCAATGGAGAATTTCCAGACGAACAACTTCTTTTACAATTCCAAAAAATAAAAATATAAAAAAGTTGAGTTCCAGTAAATTCAATATATAGTAACATCCGCATGTGCACCTAACCGATGGTTAGGAATCAAAATAAATAATTGTTTACTTTTATTTAATCCATTTCAAAATGAAAATGCATTTTGATATCTCAAAAGATCAATATCTAATGGCTAAAAAATGTCGTTGGTAGAATAACCCGTGTATACTCACATAAATTAATTTTTAAAAAACATATTGACTTTCATATGCACCTAACCGATGGTTGTTAAACCAATTTGATCAACAAAGTCAATTTTTAGGAATCAAAGTAAATAATTGTTTACTTTAATTTAATCCATTTCAAAATGAAAATGCATTTTGATATCTCAAAAGATCAATATCTAATGGCTAAAAAATGTCGTTGGTATTGTATACTCAACTAAATTAATTTTTAAAAAACATATTGACTTTCATAGAAAAATTAATAATAGAGAATGTGTTAAGAATGCGCAAAAAGATAGCATTACCAGGAATATGTTTTTACACAATAAAAACTCATTATAGTTCATCACCTAATTAACAAATAATTTCAAAGTTGAGTACCCCCACCCCCCATTATATGTTCCATTTGCATATTATTTATTCATCAATTTTGTTCCTTGAATGCTTTATAAGCCCATAATAAGCTGAAAATAAACTCTTTCGGGTCATAGTGTAGTAGAAAGAATGTGATGAAGAGGAACAAAATCAGTAAGTACTAAGTAGGAAGAAGGATTAGATAAATTCTAAATTAAAGCATACTTAAAAGCATCACAAATGAAAAATAAGCCACAGCTTACATACCAGTAACACAGCACACCAAAATATATAAGATAAACATCAAAATAGTATTTGAAATTGAAACAGACCTAATTTCAAATAGAAATATAACCATAAATGTCTTAAGCAACAGTTGCAGTTTCTGAAGGCTTGTTATCAGTCTCAACTGGGGCAACAGTAGCAGTTTCTGAAGGCTTGTTATCAGGCTCAGCTGGGGCAACAGTGGCAGTTTCTGAAGGCTTGTTATCAGGCTCAGCTGAGACAACAGTTGCAGTTTCTGAAGGCTTGTTTTCAGTCTCTGCTAGTGGTGCTTCATCCACCCAGAAAGCAGTCTTCTTTCCAGATTTGGAAACAGTCTGCAGAACTTCCTCTGGCTTTACATTTCCTTTCACAGTCACCTTCTGTTCCTTCAAATCAATGTCAAATGATTCCACACCTGCAAAAGATCAACACTGTAATTTTGATACAATATTGCAAGAGGTTTGGGGCACGGATTTGCTGACTTTCTGGTGGGAAAGTCACTTACTTTGAGTGCATCTGGATCATTAATTTCAAATTCAACGATCAAGATTTTACTATTTAATTTATGAAAGAAAAATTATTTTGAACACATGATAAAATCTTGACCATTAAATATGAAATCGACGGTCCAGATTCACCCAAAGTCACGGTGACTTTCCCGCCACAAAGTCACCAAATCCAAATCCAAGAGGTTTGGTTGCTACAAGGCCCTCTTACAAGAACACAACTCAATATTGATTTGATGGAGTATGTTTTCTTCCATCATATTCTAATTTTAAGAAGGGAACCAAAACCTTAAAATCAAATTTACTTGAAACAACATTTGGGGAGATAAGAAACTATTTGACCACATAAACAGATTTGAGGGAAGAAGGGGAGCTTTTGTAGTGACAGTAAATATATTAAAGTCTTTTAATGAATTGCATCCTAGCAAAGCGCACAGAAAAAAATGTACCATGGTTATGGCACACAATACAAACTCAAATTGGAAGCTTAAGAAAATTCTTCAAACTTGTCTCAAATGAAATGATCATATTAGATGTGAAATACTGATAAAGAAACTTCAACACTTGTACCTACATTATATGAAGACAAATTCATGGAAATCAATTCAAAGACCTATAGAACTTATTTACAATACCCAACAAGATCATGGATACAAAGTGGAGCATTACATTACCACACATCAGTGGAAACTAAGGTCAGAAATATCAAACCTGCAACTTACAAATGAAGGAACAATAGAATAAAATGAAATCATTGAACACCTAAGGAAGGCTTTCAATGGCTCTATGTAAAAGCCACATCAAATTCAGACTACATTATAGTAAGTAGTATCCAGCCTCAAAGAGGTCCTTAACAACCTATGCAGGATATTATTGTTGATGTCCAAGACTTGATTATGAACAGGAAAACCACCTAATTATATAATCACACCCCAACAAGAAAGAGCAAGTTTAAGAGAAGAAAAAATAACATTAACAATAACTTTCAACTGCTTAACATTACAAAAGGCATAAATATATTCTGTTCAATTTAGTCATGTAAGGGCATATGTCATAATGACCTGAAGAACTCACAGGTTAAGTATTATACAAAGATAAGGAATGGCAAAAATTTAAGAATTAAGGAAACAGTTGATAGTTGATACACATTCAAAACCAAAAGCTTTTGATAATTAGAATGAATTGATAAAATTGACAGAAAACAAGGCACTGTCATAAAAAACCAAAGTCAAGGATATTACATTGTTACAACTATTAAACCATTTTCATGTTGGTTCTGATAGTAGAGAACAGAGATAGTTTGCCCTAGGAATGAAAAAATACCTTCCATTTTTTCCAAAACCCTATTCACTGCTCCAGCACAGCCTTGACATGACATGGTAACTTTGAGGACAACAGTCTGCAATCATAATGAGAAAATTCAGATTGAAATAGCAGAGAAAAGTATAAACACTCATCTTAACCCCAACACTTCATACAAAAGAAACATATTCATACTTTGAACTTAATTGAAACGAAATAAATTTAAAAAGGGGGAAAATGGAAGATAGAGAGAATGAAAGCAAAGCAGGGCATACACACAAAGACAAGAGACTAATCTACTACCATCTATGAAAACAGAAAAGAATCACCTGTTTCACCATTGTTGTTTTCACCATAAGGGAATAGATTCCCTATATCATAATCTAAAGATTTCTAACAAACAAGGAAGGAACAAACAACCACTTCCACTCTTGCTTTTTTAAGTGTTAGATTTGAAATTGAACTAATAAGTATGTTTGCATGCAATGCAATAGCGTTGATAACAAGCGATCATATCCTTTTTCAGAGCATAGTATCAGGAAAAAGAAGGATAAAAAGGAGATAAAGGAATCAGATATGTTAGAAACAACCATTCAAGGCAATACTTGATGAAAACTAAATCCATATGCACAAACAGAAAGCACTTTAATTTTTAACCATTTATTAGAACTGAAAGCAAGCCCTATCTGCAAATTCTCAGAAGAATCCTTTTGAGCAAATGCTGAACATTCTCTAAAATAATTCAAACTCAAAATCTAAACCCAAGAATTTTCTGGGAATCATAATTCCAAACAAAAGATCTCAGCTTTACAAAAAAAAAAAAAAAAAAATTCCACACATTTCAACTCAAACTCATCAAGTTCATCATAAAACACCTAGAACAACGAACCAGATCAAGAAAAAAAAAGGTGGAAAATAATTATGAATTAAAATTAAAATCCAATAAAAATAGACCCAGAATCACAATGATCAAACACATGAGCAACAACCCAAAAGAGAAGCAGTGAATGGATTCAGCACCTGAGAAGACATGGTTATGGGTATGCTATAAAGTGAATAGAAACAGAAGAATGTATTCAAAACTTGGTGAAGGAATGAAGAGGTTGTAGTGCCTTTATACCCAAACCAAAACACCCCACAATGAGAGTGGGTAGTGTGGTGCAATGGAATACAGAGCAGAAGGATTCCCAACGGAAGTTATTTTGGTGGGCCATTGTTGATTGAAAATTATTCTTCTTATTCACTTTCTTTTTTTTTAAAAAAAGAAATTGACATTCACAAATACTATATGTGACAGCTAGATTTAATTAATTAAGATTTTATTACTACTTACCAAGTTTAAGGTTTATTTTATGTTTCTATTCTTCTTTCCATAATTTATTGTATAAAAAACTTACCTGAAAGTATTTAGTTATTCCCCGCGACAACGCATACGATGGTAACGTTTGTTAATTAGGTATAACTTTCGAAGATAATGCTACGCACATAACGGATAACCGATGTAACGTAAATGGCATTCATTCCTTTGTTTCTATGGTTTTAATTTGTTTAAATTATCTACGTTAATGCTTTTGCTATTTCCACCCAATCAAAACGATGCTAAGTTGCAACTTTCATGTGAAACTTTTGAGATTGCATTGAACCATAATCAAAGCCATTTTTTCTTGTTATATTGAAACACGGAAACTTTTTTTTTTTTTATGTTAAAAGGCATGAACTTTATATTTCAAGTGAATACATTTTTGTAGTATTTCTTATTCAATTAAAATAAATAAATAAATAAATAAGTAAAAAAATGGTTTATTTTTTCTTTTATAACTTATGATAAATATAAAAGTATCTATATCCTTTATATTGGATACAAATTTCCTTTTGCTTTTCATTAGTAATGAAACTTTTGATATATATGCTAATCAACTTAAATCCCATTCAGGATAGGTTGGTGAAATATTTTCGCATGCAATAATGTGAAGTGGCCATTCACCTCTAAGTGGAATTGGTTCCTTTTAAAACAGAATTATGCAGTACAATAGCAGGATCTAAATCTATATAAACTTCCTTTTCAAGCAAAAATAATGAGTTGTACTCCACAAATGAATTCCAATTGCAACGGTAGTACAAAGTACGAGTCTCTGGATGAGTACTGTAGTGCAGTACCCTTACCTAAAACCGATACGACACATGTAAGAGGGGAGAGGGAGAGGGAGAGGGAGAGAGAGAAACCGATTCATAATCTTTTTTTTTTTTAAAACAACAAACTTATTTCAATTCATTGCTAATAATTTCGGAAATACAAGGAGGCATATGATCAAACTCATGGATACAAACATAAAATTTTGCCGCCCTGGCCAATAAATGAGCTGCATAATTAGCTTGTCTCTTGATAAAACTAACCCTTAAGTTTTGTAAAGCATCTAACTCCCCTCTGCACGTGTTCAAAATATCACCAAATTCATTTAGGCTCCCTGCCTCCCCATGGAGAGCATCCACCACCTCTTTACAGTCAAGCTCTATATCTACTTCTAGCAAGCAAACCAAGTGCCTCTGCTTCCCGGGGTGGGGGAGAGCCATGGTGGTACAGGACTTTAGATTTGATGTAATGACCCTTATCATCTCTCAAACATAAACCAACCCCAAAGCCATTTTGATCTGCAAAAAGTGCAGCATCCACATTGCATTTCACCCTGCCCGCTTGAGGAGGAAACCAACAGAAATTATGGGATGTCACCACCACCGAAGTAATACCAACTTCACCACAAGACTTCACACAATTCCAGTCAGTAAAGGCCTCCTGAGCACGAGTAACCACTTCTGACGTTGCCCGCTACACCCATTCCCAAACTTTCTCATTTCGCTGCTTCCACAATGACCATAAGACCATTGCAAATTTGTGTTTCATATTATATTGGAGGGAACTCAACAGGAAAAATGTTGTCTCCTGAAAACCTTCAGAGACAGAAACTGGCTGCTCCAATAACTGCCACATATCAGCCTTCTGCCAACAAGCAATGTTGTTCATGCAACCAAAAAACACGTGTCACTCATTCTCCAAGGCTGATTCACAGAACGCACAAGTGGCTGGCTGGGCACGACACTCCTTTGCACTGCAGATTCATTCTCGTTGGCAAGCAATCCCGCAGCAGCCTCCACAGGAACAATTTGACACAATTGGGCACTTTTAACTTCCATAAAGTCTTCCAATCCCCCTGAACTTTATAGTGAGAGTTGTCAACCATATTTTCTGTGATATGGTAATAGGCTGATTTAACAGAATATCTGCCATCCTTACTCAATTTCCAAATCAAAGAATCTTCCCTATCCAATCTGGACAAGTGAATTGAGAGGATTCTGTTCACATCCGCAGCAGAGAAAAAAGATATGATCATATCAACTTTCCAATGACCTCTACTAGCATCAATGAAATCCGCAACAGTTAACTCCTCTCCACCCCGAGGGCAAGTGCTACTGACATGAGACTGCATAATAGATTTCAGCCACGGGTCCTTGAACGCTTTAATTCTCATACCATTGCCAATCTTCCATCTTGCTCCTTCTTTGAGCACAGCCTGTGAAGCGTGAATGCTACGCCAAATAAAGCTAGGATTATAGCCCAACCGGGCCCCTAGGAACTCCTCATGAGGAAAGTATTTAGCTTTGAAAACTTGATAAATTATAGCATCATGGTTAGTAGAAAGGTTCCAACCTTGCTTCCCTAGCATTGCCAAATTAAAAGCATAAAAGTTTCGAAATCCCAAACCTCCAAACTCCTTCCGGATTGCCAACTTGTCCCAGCTGAGCCAGTGAATTCCCCTGCCCCTATTAGACCCCACCAGAATGAGTTTATCATTCTTTGAAGCTCCTCACCAAGAGATGTAGGGATCAGGAAAACGCTCATGCAGTAAGTAGGAATAGATTGGGCTACTGCCTTAACCAAAACCTCTCTCCCCGCTTTTGAAAGATGTTTACCAGACCAAGACTGAATTCTCCTCCATGTTCTCTCCTTGAGGTAGCCAAAGATTTGCTTTTTGTTTCTTCCAACTAGAGACGGAAGACCCAAATACTTTCCCCTTCCCAGAGGATTCGACACTTGAAACAAACTTGTTAATGTGGCCCGAACTGAACGAGGAGTATTGGAACTGAAGAAAATTTCTGATTTTTGTAAATTAATTGCCTGCCCGGTTGCCTTCTCGTAGGTTTGGAGGAGATTCTTCATTGATAGACCCTCCTTATCATTGGCCCGGAAGAAAAGAAAGCAATCATCCGCGAACAGCAGGTGAGAGACAATTGGAGCTCCTCTACAAATTTTAACACCATGAATGTCCCCTCGAGCCATGGCTATGTGCATGAGACTAGTAAAACCTTCCGCTCCTATGATGAAAAGGTAGGGTGACAGCGGGTCACCTTGCCTCAAGCCACGCCTAGGAAGAATAGGGCCAACTCCCTCACCGTTCACCATAACCGAGAATTCCACCGAGCCCATACACATTAACATCCAGTGCACCCACTTCGCATCAAAACCAAATTTAAGCATGATTTGTGACAAGTAATTCCAATCCATGCGATCGTATGCCTTGCTGATATCGATTTTCAGAGCAACTTCCCCAACCTTCCCCCTAACCTTACCTCTCATATGGTGAATGATTTCGAAAGCCACCTGCACATTATCTAAGATGGACCTATGCTCAATAAAAGCAGACTGCTCCTTAGCAATTATCTTTGGCAATACACCTTTCAATCTATTTGCGAGCACCTTGGAAATGATCTTATAGATGACGTTACAAAGAGAGATAGGCCGCAAATCTTTCATAGTCCTCGGGTGATCTATCTTAGGCAGCAAGATTATGCTAGTGTCATTTAGGTGAGGTGGGAACTCCCCCCTCTCAAGCCACTTTGTCCCTGCATGAAAAACTTCTGGCCCACATAACTCCCAGAACCTTTTGAAGAAGGCGGGATTGAGCCCGTCAGGCCCCGGGGCCTTGTCAGAATTCATTTGAAAAAGTGTTTTCCTAAACTCAGTAAGAGAGAAAGGCTTTGTCAAGAGTTCATTATCCTCGCATGAAACCCGCGACTCCAGATTGGACACAATAAGGGAAGGGTCACAATCAGATGCTCCAAATAAATTGTTAAAGTACCCCTTAGCCACATCACACAAACCAGCCTGGTGCTCTACTGTTCGGTCATCCTCATCCGTCAACGCAGTAGTAATTACGTTTCTCTTCTTTCTAGCATTGGCCATTGCATGGAAAAATCGGGTATTGCCATCACCTTCACGCAGCCAAAACACCTTCGCCCTTTGCTTCCAGAAAGCTTCCTCTTGCATAATAAGACAATTCATCTTATCATGCAACATATTGTAACGCTGGATAGAGTCGGTATCATGGCACCCACGAAGCTCTTCCATCCTTTGCTTGCAATCTGATATGGCTACCCTATATTTGGATCTTAATTTTCTCCCCCAAAGGTTCATGTCTTCTGTACAGCTAGCAATGCGCTTCATGACATCTACCTGGTCCTCTTTGTTCCAACCCGCTTGGACAATATCAGCCAAATCTGGCTCATACAACCAAGCATTTTCAAATTTGAAATTGCCCAAAAAATGTTTATTGTTATGATGGGATAAACACAAAATTATAGGGGAATGATCTGACTTGCAAGCAATTGCATTCCGCAATCTGCTATGGGGGTAAATGTCCAACCACCCCTGGGTAACCAAACTTCTATCCAGCCTCTCCTCCACGGCTCTAGGAGTGCCTTTACCCCTACTCCAAGTGTACTGGTACCCTTCCAAAGGGAGGTCAATCACCTGGCAATGAAGAATAGTCTCCCTGAACCCTGCAATAACCACTCAGGATGGTTCGCACCTCCAAGCTTCTTGTCAGATCGTTAAAGTCTCCCATCACGCACCACGGAATGCTCACATCTGCTGCTAAGACTTTTAACATTTCCCACGACTCTTTCCTACGATGTTTCTCAGGAAACCCATAGAAGCCAGTAAATCTCCATTTATCAACACCATGATGCACCACCTCCATATTTATAAAATTCTGGGAGTAGTTGATAAGGTTGCACTCAAACGGATGCTTCCATAATAAGGCAAGACCCCCACTTCTCCCCAACCTATCAACCGAAAATGAAGCATCGAAACCCAACTTTATTCTCAGTTCTTCAATCTTGTTTGCATGCACCAACGTCTCGCAAAGGAACATCATATCCGGATGGTGCGACCAAATGAGGTCCCGTAATATTGGAACTGCTCTAGGGTTGCCTAGGCCCCGGCAGTTCCAGCTCAATAGACTCATGATCCTTGGCAGGCCTCTTCGCCAAGGCCCACCGCTAAAAAATGCTCTTTCTCATTGATATCCATGCTTGTCACCTGGTTACTTGGTGCACCCCCTTCAATGCTTTGTGGTGCCCCGCCAATCATCATGCAATCATTCCTACGACGCTTCTTGTCACACTCAATGACACCCACCATTTCCTCCTTGTCCCCCGTCCCGTCAGACACTTTATTTGCATTAATTGGCTCCGAAATGATTGTCATACAATCATTTTTATTGAGAAGGAGAGGATTTTTTAGCATTGATGCCAAATTGGTTTGACTTTGCTGATTTTTCTCCGAGTCGTTTCCTTCCCGATTTGACAAAACTTCCCCTTGATTTCCTATCCCTCCCTGATTTGGTGCAACCCATGTTTGTTGGCCCTCCTCTCTCAGCCACCGCCCGCCACCTCCAGATGGCTGCCTTCTAGGATCTGCTCTCAATTCCGATCCCCAGTTTCTTTGGCCATCATCATTGTCCATTGTAAACAGCAATTCGCAGAAATTTTCCACGTGCCCCATGATACCACAAATGTAGCAGAATGATCCAAGCCTCTCATACTTGAACTGCACCTCTTTTGCTTCCCCGCCAGGCTTCTTGATTTTCCGGGTCTTCTTCAACGGTTTGCGAACATCCATCAAAACTCGAATACGCATGAATGCCCGCCAAAAGTTAGAGTTGTTCTTCTCATCATATTCCAAGAATTCCCCTATTCCATTAGCAAGATGTTTGCCAACCGCCAGAGACATGAACCCTACTGGGACGTTATGCACCTGAACCCAGAACGGCACTTCAAACAGCGGGACCTCTTCTGGAATTTCTCCTTCTTTCATGGCACCAAGAATTAACATATTCCCATCAAAAGACCATGGACCCCCTTTCAAGATACGTTGCACATCAAGAATATGAAAGAATTGAAACAGAAATATGTCACCATTTACCTCCTTTATGGAGACACCTCTCCCCGGACGCCAAACACCAGCCATCCTCTCCTTCATGATATGAGTGCGAATTGGTTTGTCTGTGAGGAATCGCCCAACAAGACATAGCCCTGGATTGAATCCAACACCCTGACCTCCTACATTACAGTCACCAACTTGCACCTCCAACTCCTCATCCTCCTCCACTATTGACAACCGATCCATGCTAGCAAGTAACCAAAGAAAGAATCTTCTCACAATAGTCAGTGGGTGAAACTACCGGAGAGAAACATCTCACAGGGCGGAGAGAGAAAAAGTTATCCGATTCATAATCTTAAGTGCAATAAAGCACATAACAAATGCTATAAACTTTTCTTTAAATTCAAGGAATTGAGAAACGAATTTTATGATACTCAAGCAAATATATAACACGCATACATACTCATATGGTTGGAGATGATCTGGATCCTCACACACACATATACATGAAATTCAAAAACATTGTTAACTGATGTGTGTTTTTTTTAAGGTTAAAATATGTTTTTAATAGTTGTAAATTATATTTTTTAGTGGGTATAAAACGAATTTTATGATAAAGCTTTTTTTTTATGCTTCAATATATTAGTACATGTTTTTAGAATAATCTTAAAAAAATGACTATTATTTTTAAATAATATAATTATTTATTTAAATAAATAAAATACTCACATTGACACAATAAAGCCTAATTAAGTAAAGCGACATATTTTTTACGACGGCATATGCTTTGTGTGTGTGTGTGTATATATATATATATATTCACTAAAGGTAGAAAAATAAAGTAAGTGATTAGACAAATCAGTGTTAGAAATTACAGAATCAATTATTAATAATTATTGTTTATGAGACAAGAGAAAGTTGTGAGGAAATGAGGATTTTTTTTAAAGAGAAAAAACTAAGTTACTTTTAATAATAAATAAAATATTTTCAGGGGTTAAAATAAGGGTATTTTAGGGCCTAAAGCGGGGGCTTTACCTGCCTTAGGGTTGGTTCGACCCTTATTATACCTGATTTAATTTTCATAACTGCAATTTTTTTTTTGTTTTGATCCTCGTAAAATAAGAAATTGTTTAAGGTTGGTATTTGGCGTCCTTAACACATAAAATCACTAACATTCACTTATTTTGTGATGACTAAAATAAAAAATCAAAATATTTACAAGGAAAAAAATTAAAGTGTATCTATTTTACATGGACCAAAAATTAATTAATCATAAAGATTAAAATGTCACACTTTCTTATTTTGTGAGAACCAAAAGCAAAAAAAAAAAAAAAATTACAAGGACAAAAGTCCAAGGTCAAACCAATATATCTGTAGGCCTAAAATAAATTATAAAATGTGGGTCTATTTCTAGAAGATAAAAATCTTAGATTACATATCTATTTTTTCAAAAAAAAAAAATTGAGGGTCTATTCATAACTAAAACAAATATGTTAAATTGAGAAAACTAATTTTATTAAAAAAAATATTTTTAACTATTATCCATATATCAATTAAGAATTAGTAATATTTTTATATTAGATATAAGGATTTTATTAATTTTAATATATAAAATATAAAAAATTTGAGGCGTTGTAATAAGGGGGGTCTAAAGCAATTGCTTTAATGGCATCCCCTTAAATCGGCCCCGTGAAAATCAAATCAAATATATTTTTTAGGGACTAAAATCATATTTTACCTTTTTCTTAATTTATTTCACGAGGAACAAGCATCAATGAAGTGCGATTAATTACTTTTTTTTTTGTGCAGGTGTCCTTTATTACAAAGGACAATCATGTTCGAGAATTAGTCATAATTATTAATTAAGGCTCCTCACGACCTCACCCCTCCTTAAGAGCAGGGGGAGGCTACTAAAGCAATTACTTTAGGCCTTCCCGTTACAAGGCCTTAAGTTTTCTATAGATATATGTCTTTTGCGAGTCTACTTATTGCCATGATATACTCACACATACGTACACATATATAGCCCCATTATTTTTTTTGGGTACATATATAGCCCCACTATTTTATAGTAATGTTTTTGTTACCACTTAATTTTTTATCCAATGAAGAATTATAGGAGAAAAAAATAATATTATTCGATACATGATTCTTTCATCTCAATTCATGAAACTAAATATAAAATTAACAAATATTGAAACATGGATTAGAGAAACAACTAAAGATATCATGTGAAGCCAAGGGGCATTGTTAGTAATAAAAATTATATATGCTTGTTAGTAATAAAAATTATATATATTCATATTTCGAATAGTATTATACTATACTTTTTAAGACTACAAATCAACTCTCT
This sequence comes from Sesbania bispinosa, assembly GCA_026901365.1. Taxonomy (NCBI): domain Eukaryota; kingdom Viridiplantae; phylum Streptophyta; class Magnoliopsida; order Fabales; family Fabaceae; genus Sesbania; species Sesbania bispinosa. The sequence goes on along the minus strand of QLOH01000027.1, from coordinate 1,277,450 downwards.
ATATTATAATTTTGAGACCTCACCTTGGAGTGTGAAACACTCACTCACTCACTTTACTCTCCCTCTCAATGATTTTTAACATTGTCTCTTCCTCTTATTGGATGATGAATTTCACACACACTTTAAAAATGAGTTTCTCATTCTCAACCACTAATATTAATTTTTCCTTTCTTCCTATTTGAATTTTTAAATTCTAATAATCAAAAGCAACAGTTATGTTCCATATCAGGAAAATAAAGAAGATTCAAACAATTTAAAATAAAGGCATCATTTTATAAATTCACAATTTACACATGCATATCATGTTGTAAGACACTGACGTATCTGTTTATCCGTAATTTATTTTTAGAAAAGACGTAAAATTTATTTATTTGTATTTTCAAATACCTCATATAATTAATTTGTATAAACAAATTAAAATTATATTGAATATTCTAAATTAAACTAAATTATAATCAAAATATAAAATATAAATGTAGTTTGTATATATTTAAAGGTAAATAAATATAATTTATGTTCAATAGTTAAATAAATATAAAGAATTAAACTAAAAGAATGAATGATATCTACATTTAAGACAATCTAAAATAGTATTGTTTATTTACAATTTTTATTACTTTGTCAACTCTGTCTCTTTCTTAATTGGGAGACCAAATAGTGAATGAATTACACGACCAAAAAGAGGCATCGCCTTTATATATTAGTATAGATTAATAATTCAAATTCAAATCCTTCTTTAAATTTGGATGATATACTGAATTCTGGTTTTTTTTTCAATGATAAATTTTTTAACACAAATCCTTATTTTTACAATTCAAATTCAAATCCTGATTGATTATATTTTTTCATATTCTAATTTTAATCCATATTTTTTAATTTAAATTTAAAATATTATCTTTATCATTTAAGTCGTGAATTTTTAAAGTAATTTTGAAAAGTATAGATTAATAATTCAAATTCAAATCCTTCTTTAAATTTGGATGATATACTGAATTTTGTTTTTCTAATGATAACTTTTTTAACACTAATCCTTATCTTTACAATTCAAATTTAAATTCTGATTGATTCTATTTTTTCCTATTATGATTTTAATCCCTATTTCTTAATTTAAATTTAAAATATTATCCTTATCATTTAAGTCAAGAATTTTTAAAGTAATTTTGAAATAAATTAGGGGTATGATTGGGAACAAAATGTGGACACCAAAAAGAGGCATCACCTTTTTATATAAGTATAGATAATACTAATTTTTCCTCTCTTCCTATTTGAATTTTTAAATTCTAATAAATGTTAATCTTAAATTTTGAAGTTTATTAAGATTCAAAATTATATCCTATTATTTTCTATTACAATCTTTATTCATATTTTTATGATTTTATTTTTTTTATAATATCTTATTATCAAATTAACGCTCTATATTATAATTTCGAAACCTTAACTTGGAGAGTGAGGCACTGATCACTCACCCTACTATATCTCTCAATGATTTTTTATACTCTCTCTCACTTTTTCTCATTGGATGATGAATTCAACTCACATTTATGAGAGTGAGATTATTCCTCTCAATCATTAATATTAATTTTCTCTCTCATTTTATTTGAATATTTAATTAATGCTAATAAATGATAAATAATAATCTTAAATTAAAATTTATTAAGATTCAAAATCTTATTCTATTATTTTCTATTTCAATCTTTTTTCAGTATATAAATATTTATTCTTATCTTTAAGATTTTAATTTTTTTATTATATCTTATTATCAAATAAAAATGTAAATTAGATTTAACAGTAAAATATAATATACTATTAAAATTTAAAATTAAAAAATTATCTATTTTTTTTACTTTTAAATTTTAAAAATATTAATTTATTATAAAATTTAATTTTAATTAAATAAAAATATATATTTATTCGCATATTACACGGGTTAATATACTAGTAATAATGTGAATTAGAGTTTAATAGTAAAATATAATATATTATTAGAATTTAAAATAGAAAAAATTGTTCAAAATTATTTTATTTTTTTTAATTTGAAAAATATTAATTTATTACAAATTCAATTTCAATTAAATAAAAATATACATTTATCCGTGTATTACGCCGGTTAATATGCTAGTTTATATATATTTTGCCCCACAATTTAAAATTTCTAGATTTATCACTGGATTTTTATATATTAAAATTAACAAAAAAATTATATCAAATATTAAAAAATTATTAATTATTAATATTTCTCTCATTATAAATGAAAAGCATTATTAACTATTGATATATAGTAATTAAAAATAATTTTTTTCATTATAAAAATTAATTTTCTTAATTTAACATGATTTTATTTTGTTAAAATAGATTAACAATTTTTTTTTTAAAAAACTAGATATACTATATGAGGCCTCTAATCTCTTAGAAATTAGTCTCCATTTTATAGTTTGCTTTAGGCCTACAAATATATTGGGTTGGCACTGCCTAAGAGTGTATTTAGTGGAGTTCAAACCAAAAAGCTATACCGACAATATGAGAATTCATAGCCATTTAAGGTACGACTCTTTAATATCACAATTAATTACTTTTAGATGTATTTATTTATTTTGAAATTTTGAAATTCAATATATACTACACATTTAAATGTATTTATTTATTTTTAGAAATAGATATATTTAAAAATATATATTAAATATATAAAAAATAATTATATTTTTTGTACACTTGTTAACACAATAATTATTTCGACTAGATATCGAAATAATTTTATCTTCCCAATGAGACATTTCAAGTGCAAGATTTGAAGATTGAAGATGAATCAAGAACATGAAGGGAATGGAAAATCTCAAAGTTGTTATGAGAAGTTATCAAAGGAGTGTTATTGGAAATTAACAATAGTTTAAAAAGTTTTTTATTAAGAAGTGTGTTTAAATGTATAATTGACATGTGTCCACTAGGTGGTAAAAGTTGTATAGATTAGTAGTTGGGAATATTGTCTATAAATATGTGTTTGTACAAAGTAAAAAGGGTGAGATCCATTTGCTGAAAATCTCTATAAGCCTAACACGTCCATCCATCAGCGACTATTGGCAAATAAGATTGAAAGTGTGTGATCCCTCCATTTTAATTAATGCAAGGTCTTCTCTTTACTCTTTTAAATTCATCTTTTATTTTCTTGCATCTCTTCTTCTCCATCTCCTTCTCCTTCGAAATTCCAAATAAATCCACCCCTAAAAAGAACCGTTAAGAGGATTTTTATCTTGTCCCCAGATTGTTCTTAAGATAAATTTTTGTTCCAAAAACTCAGGTAAACAAATTGGCACGCCGGGTGGGACATCTTTGTTAGAACCACAGGAAACACTAGAAGGGGGGATGAATAGTGTTTAAGAACTTTAATCCATTTTGAAAACCTTTTGTTAAATATGAAATGAATCATGACAAGTTGTATTGAAAAACTTGATTTATAAAAACTCAGAGTTATTTGTGTTGTGCGGAAGCTTAGAAAATAAGTTTTTCAAGGTTTTAGTAAGTATGTTGAAGTTGTTAAGCTTTCTAAAATACTTTAGAAATATTTTTATTAATCTTACTTAGTTTCTTATTTAGAAATTTAGTTATCAGAAAAACATCTCAAGGTACCTTCTGAAGATTATTTCAGAAAATCTTTTCAGAACTGTCTCTGAACTACTTCAGATGATTAATGATCGTCTGACGTCTGTTTCTAACTTCTGAACTGAGTTCTTTTCAGACTCATTTCAGATGGTTATTTCAGAGTACATTTTCTACAATACTTCAAATGATATGCGATAAATTAAAAGTTAGTTTATCTTCTGAAAACTGTTTTATTGAAATTGTTGAATTAGAGTTTGATACGAAAATTACTTTTCAATCCCCTTAGTAAATATAAAGCTGAAAATAAATGAGTTTAAGGGAAAGAAGACTTAGCCAAGAATTTATCCTAGTTCACCCACCAACCCAGTGAGCTACATCCAGTCCCAGGGCAAACCACCACTGGATTTTCCACTATCTGAACTCAGATACAAGTATTCTTTTGCCACGGCCTCTTCAGGCGTAAACACAAGTATTCCTTTGTTTTCAACTGCCTCTCCAGGTAACTCATGCAGTATTCTTTTACAGACAAGCCTCTCCAGGCTCAACAACAAGTATTCTTTTATTTTCAACTGCCTCTCCAGGCAACATATGCAGTATTATTTTACAGACAAACCTCTCCAAGCTCAACAACAAGTATTCTTTTACCATAGCCTCTTCAGGCTTAACAACAAGTATTCTTTTGTTTTCAACTGCCTCTCCAGGCAACATATGCAGTATTATTTTTCAGACAAGCCTCTCCAGGCTCAACAATAAGTATTCTTCCTTTCACCAAGCCTCTCCATGCTCTCAGACACATAAAGTGTTTACAACATAAACTAAGTTTAAGTTTCTCAGAAACATAAACTTAATTTCATTCTATACTTACAGTTTAACTGAGTACTACTCAGGATACATGAAATGGATTCTAAGTACAGGGGTAAGACTGAGATACAAGTGTATGAATTTGGGTACAATCTCGTCTTCTAAGTGAGGTATAACATCCTCAAGGAATTGGCTAAGTAAAATATTGAATTAAGCTTCAGCCAGATCCTTCTTGGGCTTCTGTATCGCCACCTTCAAAGTCTTTCTTGAGGCTATTTATATGTTCTGATGAAATATAGCCGTTGAAGGTTGTTGATAATACCGTTGAGAAGAAGTGATTTTGGCTCATATAGCCGTTGTGAAATAACTTCTTAAACGGTTGCTTCTTCTTAAGCAGAATAGGTGTGCAGATAGGTTAGCTCTGACACACTTTAGATGAGCTCTTTTCCATTGAGAAATTTTCCTTTAGCAGGTAGATATTCCTCTTCTTTTCTTTTACCTTTCTTCTCCGTGAGCGTGAGGAGGTATCCGTTAGATTTGTCTTTTAGCTTGAATTGTGCTAGCTTCCTTTCTGCTTAGCTTCTGACATTCTGTTGTTTTATCCTTTCTCTTTCTCGAGCAGAGTTCCTTAAATATTTGAGCAAATCTTCCTTTTTTGATCATGTGGTCTCTACTTTTGTTGAGGCTTCTCGTATTTGAGCTTTGTTCATATTGTCAGAATTGAGATTCTTCATGTTTTCAGACAGATTGAAATATCTCATTAATTTGTTCAGAGAGTATGTGCGTTCAGAAGATTGAATTCTTTAATCTTCACATACTTTCAGAGAATCATTGAGTTTTTAGATGGTTGCATTGTTTCAGCTTGATGTCAATAGCTTCACCATGTGCTTATCTCAGATGATTGTTTCAAGTATTTCTTAGTTCTTCAGATTAGAGACTCTTTCAGCATGTTTCTTTCTTCAGATGGTTGCAACTCTGTTCTTCTTTGTCTCTTCTTATCCTTTTGTGATTCAGATGGATAAAGATGTTGAATTTAACAAACTTAGTTCAAACATCGTTTTGTTTATTTTGATTGTTCATTCTGATTCGTTCTGATCAGCAGTAGATGCAGTAGGTCTGCGTGCACAATACCTCTTTTGTTGCAGGTGCAGCAGCAGTTGCAGAGTTTCCTTATTTGTGAAAATTATTTGAATCGAGGTAGAAAAGTGATTTTAATTCTTGAGCTGGATAAGGTTAGTCCATTTGAAAGACCGTTCTTCATCCTTAGCAACGTCTTCAAAAAGTCAAACCTCGAATCTGATACTTTCCACCTTCAGATGCACAGAGTGCTTCAGATGATAGTTACTCTTCAGACGAAATCAAGTTCTTCTATTGTCTTCAAGTATTCAGACGATGGATATGATTTAGATGGTCTAGTCTTCTTTTCTTCTCCTCTATTATCTTTCTGATGCAAGCTTGTCTTCAGATGATCAAGGCTTCTTCAGGTCATCAAATTGTTTTCAGATCTTCAGTTCGTCTTCAAGTTTTCAAATTATCTTCAGATCTTCAGTTGGTCTTCAAGTCTTTACTTTTCTTCAGATTCAATGCTTCGCTTCATCTTCTGATTCGCATTTATTCTTCTATACTTCATATGAGTACTTCAACCTGAGACACAATCTACAAAACAATACCTTTCTTAGTAGCACCTGTTTTCTTTTAATCTAGTCTAATTTGTTAATCATTAAAACCTAAGGATACTAAGTCTTAAGTTAAGTTTGAATGCTCAGACTAATTCTTAGACTCAACAATCTCCCCCTTTTTAATGATGACAAATTAGATATGACTAACGAATATAATAAAAGATTCAAGTCACATAATGATTATGTTATGTTTCAGATGAGTCTTTGTTAACTGTGTAAACTCCCCCTAAACTAGATATCTTTTATCATCTTATATTTCTGAAAACATTTTTAGGGAATTTTGTTTAGTTATATTTCTCCCCCTTTTGTCATTATTAAAAAGAAATAGAGCAAGTAAAGACACAGTCAATTTCAGCCAAGAGATTATATTCTAAGAGTTGTCAACTCCCCCATTTTTATATTACTCCCCCTGGGAAAAAGATTAATTCTTTAGATGCCAAGTGTTAGCTTCTCAGATACCAGTTGTTAACCTTTTAGATACCAAAATTGTTAGATACCACTTGTTATTTAACTTATCACAAATACCAATTGTTATTTAATTACACCAGGTGTTTAATGCTTCTTAGATACCACTTGTTAACTATTTTAGTTTCACCAATTGTTACTTGTTAACTATTTTAGATACCAAAAAAAATTTTAATGCTTCATAGATACCACTTATTAGGATTTAACTATTATTACCAATGTTATGTTTTCTTAATAAGGTACTATTTTTGAATGCTTGTTATCTTCTGAGTTTCTTAAATTTTTCTTTCTCTTAAGAACCAATTATTATTACCAATTGTTATCTTCTGAATTTCTGAACTTATTACATTTTGAACAGTTATATATTTCTCCACCTTTTGTCATTAAAAAAATCATTATTTCTTGAAAAAAAAATAAATAAACAAGGGAAAATATATTTTAAAAAAAAAACTTTAAAAACAAACTTTTCAGACGCAACATAAAAGAAAACACAAAACAAGGGTTTTATAGTTATTATCTGAAAAATTTTAAGTCTTTTAAGTTTTGCTTATTAAAGGGTTCAAAGTTTTACTAGAGTTTAATTTTCACATATATCTAAGTTATAGGGTGAAGTGATGTTACCATTAGACCCGCTTATTGTTCTCTGGTTGGAAGAGTGCATTTCTGACACCTAACTTTTCTTCAAAGACTTTTTCTCCTTCTGAGGTTGCTTGATTCTTGTTTACAGTATGCTTTTTGTCCTTTTTGCTCCAAGAGATTCCTTCAGCAATCATCTTGACTTATTCCTCAAAGACTGAGATAAACTTTTATGATTATAATATCAACCATCTTAACATTCCCGACCCACAATTTCATTAAGTTCACCTGGAGCTTTCTGAACAGGTTCAGCAAATGAGGATGATATCTTGTCATACTTGTCTCTCAAGATTTGAGGTAGTCTTAGAGTGTTGAGTATTAGTCCCCTTAGTATTTCCGACCTACAATTTCAGTAAGTTCATTGAGAACCTTCTGAACAGGTTCAGAAAGTGAAGATGATGTTAGATCAACTACTCTATTAGATGATGTTTTCTTCAGAAGATCAACTTTAAGAAGGATTCTTATTATCTGCATCAAGTACAACTAGAAATACCTTTCAGTAGCATCTGATTATTTTACAGTATTTGTTAATTGTTAAAGGAATATTTTTAGTGTAACCAATTGTTGATAATTAAATTAAAGATTCAATTAATCAAGCACCGATAAAAATATATAGAAACACATTAACACAACTAAGAAGAAACTTGAACACTTAATAAATAAACTTATAGCAAAAAGAAATTTAAATTTTATTATTATATAAAAAAATTATTAAGTAATGAACATTAAAGATTAATGACAAGACACAGGCAGATCATTGATCATCAGATGGGTCCTCATTAGCATCAGTATTTTCCTTTTCAGCCTTGAGCTTTTGTAGCTCCTTCTCAGCAGCTCTCAACCTCTTTTCGAGTCGGGAAACCCTACCATTCACCTTCTTCAGATAGTATGCACCCAACATCATCCTTTTCCTTTTATGAGTTTTCAGGTGGGTAGTGTTCATTTTCTCTTCATTGTGTGGAACAAGGAGAGGAGGAATCACCACCTGATTCTCAGGGGCTTCTTCTGTTTCAATTAGCGTCCGGTCCAACTCAGTATACGTGCCCGGAGTGAAGAAGTCATGGGATGGTTGGTCAAAGAGACTTTCCACTGGAAAGCCTTTGTGCATTTGAATTTTCATGATCAAGGTGTTGTGAGGGTAGAAGTTCTCATTTCCCATCTCATTTATGAAAGTCATCTGAAACAATAGCACCCAGGGAAGGCTTATCTTCTTCTTTGTCAGCAGATGTCCCAGCACAAACCTTTCCATCAGATTAATCACTAACTTGTTTCCTCGGGGAAGAATACAACAATTTAGAACATCAAGAAGTGCTCTGGGAGTGCTCAGAAGTTGAGACGGCCTGTAAGGGGCTAGCCGTCTTCTTCCAAAGAGATGTTGATCAAATATGAAAGGTCCACCATGAATGGATTCTCATATTTGACAGTATCTTTCTCCTCTATCTGGCACACCAATTACTTCAGCGATCAGTTTGGTGTCCACGTACAGTGATCTCCCCATCACCTTTGTCTCAATGCCAATCCTTCCTGGTTCAGATACAATCTTGACGTTGTTCCAGAATTCCAACACACTTTCCTCATGCCAAGAAGAGGAGATGTTGTGGAAAAATGGGGTCCATCCAACAGCGTCAAAGAATTCAGAGATCTTGTAGTCAACTTCATCAAATTCTGAGAGATTCACCAGTTTGCAGGGAATGATTCTCTCGTTAAATACGGAAGGATTTGAGTTACTTGATGATGCAGACATGTTTGCCATGCAGAGAGATAGAACTGTTGATCTTTCAGAGATAAGGATGCTTGAGGAACTCTGGCCTTTTAGAGAAAAGATTGAAAGAAGTGTTAATTTCCATGTTGATCTTTCAATCCTTTTAAATAGGTAACCATACATGCTTCAAGCATTTATGAGAGACGATTACATGCACTGAACCGGTGTAGAGAGTCGTGCATCATGCCAATTATGAGAAACCGGTTGATGATTCAATGATTCACGTTGCGCCGTATCACATTTATTGAGAAAATGATTTAAAAAACTAGAGACTCTTCAACTACTTAACACACGATACAAAAAGTGGTTTTCACACATATTAAGACAATCATGCATTAACAATTTCAATAACAATTCGTAATTTTCAAAGAAGTTTAATAACTACATCTAAACTGAGATAGGAAAGATGTTACCAGTATGTAACTTGGGATGAGTGTACTTTTCTTTTCTCATCATGCTCTTCTGAGAGATGCTTCTGTAGCTTAATTAATAAGCTTTAAGAGAACATACTCATTTCTTTGTTCTTCAGAGTTGCTTCTGCTTGGTGAGGTTTCCATCTTCTGAGGATCTACTCCTTCTGCATTTGTTAGATGCTCAACCTGAAGGTGAGCTCTGATACCAATTGTTAGAACCACAAGAAACACTAGAAGGGGGGTTGAATAGTGTTTAAGAACTTTAATCCAATTTTGAAAACCTTTTGTTAAATATTAAATGAATCATGACAAGTTGTATTGAAAAACTTGATTTATAAAAACTCAGAGTTATTTGTGTTGTGCGGAAGCTTAGAAAATAAGTTTTTCAAGGTTTTAGTAAGTATGTTGAAGTTGTTAAGCTTTCTAAAATACTTCAGAAATATTTTTATTAATCTTACTTAGTTTCTTTTTTAGAAATTTAGTTATCAGAAAAACATCTCAAGGTACCTTCTGAAGATTATTTCAGAAAATCTTTTCAGAACTGTCTCTGAACTACTTCAGATGATTAATGATCGTCTGAAGTCTGTTTCTAACTTCTGAACTGAGTTCTTTTCAGACTCATTTCAGAGGGTTATTTCAGAGTACATTTTCTACAATACTTCAAATGATATGCGATAAATTACAAGTTAGTTTATCTTCTGAAAACTGTTTTATTGAAATTGTTGAATTAGAGTTTGATACGAAAATTACTTTTCAATCCCCTTAGTAAATATAAAGCTGAAAATAAATGAGTTTAAGGGAAAGAAGACTTAGCCAAGAATTTATCCTGGTTCACCCACCAACCCAGTGAGCTACATCCAGTCCCAGGGCAAACCACCATTGGATTTTCCACTATCTGAACTCAGATACAAGTATTCTTTTGCCACAGCCTCTTCATGCGTAAACACAAGTATTCATTTGTTTTCAACTGCCTCTCCAGGCAACTCATGCAATATTATTTTACAGACAAGCCTCTCCAGGCTCAACAACAAGTATTCTTTTATTTTCAACTGCCTCTCCAGGCAACATATGCAGTATTATTTTACAGACAAGCCTCTCTAGGTTCAACAACAAGTATTCTTTTACCATAGTCTCTTCAGGCTTAACAACAAGTATTCTTTTGTTTTCAACTGCCTCTCCAGGAAACATATGCAGTATTATTTTTCAGACAAGCCTCTCCAGGCTCAACAACAAGTATTCTTTCTTCCACCAAGCCTCTCCAGGCTCTCAAAAACGTAAAGTGTTTACAACATAAACTAAGTTTATGTTTATGAGAAACATAAACTTAATTTCATCCTATACTTACAGTTTAACTGAGTACTACTCAGGATACATGAAATGGATTCTAAGTACAGGGGTAAGACTGAGATACAAGTGTATGAAATTTGGGTACAATCTCGTCTTCTAAGTGAGGTATAACATCATCAAGGAATGGGCTAAGTAAAATATTGAATTAAGCTTCAGCCAGATCCTTCTTGGGCTTCTGTATCGCCACCTTCAAAGTCTTTCTTGAGGCTATTTATATGTTTTGATGAAATATAGCCGGAAGGTTGTTGATAATACCGTTGAGAAGAAGTGATTTTGGCTCATATAGCCGTTATGAAATATCTTCTTAAATGGTTGCTTCTTCTTAAGCAGAATAGGTGTGCAGATAGGTTAGCTCTGACACACTTTAGATGAGCTCTTTTCCATTGAGAAATTTTCCTTTAGCAGGTAGATATTCCTCTTCTTTTCTTTTACCTTTCTTCTCCGTGAGCATGAGGAGGTATCCGTTAGATTTGTCTTTTAGCTTGAATTGTGCTAGCTTCCTTTCTGCTTAGCTTCTGACATTCTATTGTTTTCTCCTTTCTCTTTCTCGAGCAGAGTTCCTTAAATATTTGACCAAATCTTCCGGTTGTTGATCACGTGGTCTCTGCTTTTGTTGAGGCTTCTCGTATTTGAGCTTTGTTCATATTGTCAGAATTGAAAGTCTTCATGTCTTTAGACAGATTGAAATATCTCATTAATTTGTTCAGAGAGTATGTGCGTTCAGAAGATTGAATTCTTTAATCTTCACATACTTTCAGACAATCATTGAGCTTTCAGATGGTTGCATTGTTTCAGCTTGATGTCAATAGCTTCACCATGTGCTTATCTCATATGATTGTTTCAAGCATTTCTTAGTTCTTCAGATTAGAGACTCTTTCAGCATGTTTCTTTCTTCAGATGGTTGCAGCTCTGTTCTTCTTTGTCTCTTCTTATCCTTCTGTGATTCAGATGGATAAAGATGTTGAATTTAACAAACTTAGTTCAAACATCATTTTGTTTATTTTTCTTGTTCAATCTGATTCGTTTGATCGGCAGTAGGTGTAGTAGGTCTGCGTGCACAGTACCTCCTTTGTTGCAGGTGCAGCAGCAGTTGCAGAGTTTCCTTATTTGTGCAAATTATTTGAATCGAGGTAGAAAAGTGATTTTGATTCTTGAGCTTGATAAGGTTAGTCCATTTGAAAGACCGTTCTTTATCCTTAGCAACGTCTTCAAAAAGTCAAACCTCGAATCTGATACTTTCCACCTTCAGATGCACAGAGTGCTTCAGATGATAGTCACTCTTCAGACGAAATCAAGTTCTTCTATTGTCTTCAAGTCTTCAGACGATGAATATGATTTAGATGGTCTAGTCTTATTTTCTTCTCCTCTATTATCTTTCTGATGCAAGCTTGTCTTCAGATGATCAAGGCTTCTTCAGGTCATCAAATTGTTTTCAGATCTTCAATTCGTCTTCAAGTCTTCAAATTGTCTTCAGATCTTCAGTTCGTCTTCAAGTCTTCAAATGATCTTCAGATCTTCAGTTGGTCTTCAAGTCTTTACTTTTCTTCAGATTCAATGTTTCGCTTCATCTTCTGATTCACATTTGTTCTTCTATACTTCAGATGAGTACTTCAACCTGAGACACAATCTACAAAACAATATCTTTCTTAGTAGCACCTGTTTTCTTTTAATCTAATCTAATTTGTTAATAATTAAAACCTAAGGATACTGAGTCTTAAGTTAAGTTTGAATGCTCAGACTAATTCTTAGACTCAACAATCTTGTGGGTAGTGTTGTATTCAATTTGGAATTTGTAGTGTATTAGTATAAGAAGTGGAAGAACATACTTTCAATGGAAAATAATAACAAACAAACAATTTCTCAATTTTCATCCCAGTACATGAATAATTAGGAAGTTAGACAAATGGAACAATTTAAATTTGAAAAAGAGAAACAAGAGGAAATTGAAAAAGTTTTTCAAAATGATTCCAATGACTAGGATTTTCTAGTATAGATCCTAAAGGCGGCCTTTGAGGCATTTAAAAATCAAAACCTCATAAAAAAATAGAAACGACTTTTAGGGCGGTAAATAGAAGTGAAAGGTGATTTTCGAGCTAGTAAGCACCAGGAAATTTGATTTTCAATGTTTTAGTATTTTATATTTTTTCTAAATAGTCAAAAGATAAAATAATGGGGGGCTTATGTTAACACAATAATTATTTCGACTAGATATCAAAATAATTTTATCTTTCCAATGAGACATTTCAAGTGCAAGATTTGAAGATGAATCAATAACATATGAAGGGAATGGAATGTCTCAAAGTAGTTATGAGAAGTTACCAAATGGGAGTTGTTGGAAGTCAACAATAGTTTAAATAGTTTTTATTAAATAAGTGTGTTTAAATGTATAATTGACACGTGTCTATTAGGTGGTAAAAGTTGTATAGATTTGTAGTTGGGAATATTGTCTATAAATATGTGTTTGTACAATGTAAAAATGGTAGGATCCATTTGCTGAAAATCTTTACAAGCCTAACACGTTCATCCATCAACGACTATTGGCAAACTAGATCGAAAGTGTGTGATCCCTCCATTTTAATTAATGCAAGATCTTCTTTTTACTATTTTAAATTCATTCATTTTCTTGCATCTCTTCTTCTCCACCTCCTTCTCCTTTGAAATTCCAAATAAAAATACCCCTAAAAAGAACCGTTAAGAGGATTTTTATCTTATCCCCAGATTATTCTTAAGATAATTTTTGTTACCAAAAATCAGGGTAAACAACATTACACAAGATAAAATATATACTAGTTAGTTATAATATGACAAAGGGAAGGGTTTGGGTACTTATGGTACTATATTACTCATCTCCATACCCACGTTTGGGTAACAATTCTAACACTTGTACCCTTACCCGCTGGGTACTTAAGTACTCGTAACCGCACTTTTGTTAACTATAAAAATAATAAATTAATTAAAAATAAAAATTATTTAAAAAATAATTCTAGTACAAATAAAAATAATCCTTAAATCATTTAAATTTAACAATAATACGTAACTACTTCAATAAACTAAAGTACAACACAATAAAATTCGTAAACTTAATGTATAATGTAATACAATGTTTAAACGTTAGGTAAATATCACAATAAACTTTCACAACTACGAATTCATAAGTTTTGTTACTTTTTATAAGGAACTTTATAATTTCAGACAACATTTATTACCATATTCCTTATTTACTCTTATGAACATTAATGTCTTTTCAGGTATCAAATGGTAGTGAAGTTAGTTAATGATATTAAATAAGGGTATAACTAGAAAGTGAAATTATTTTTTAAAACTCTAATAAAATTAACTAATTTTAATCACTTTTATTGGTATGTATAATTCGGTTAAGTGTACCTTACAAAAAGGACGGGGGAGTATTAACTTACTACAATAATTTTTAGGATTTAATGTATATATACTAGCAATGTAAAAAAATTTACATGGTCATCCAATAATGTATTACCACATCATTTATTGAGTTTAATAATGGATGACATGGTAACACATCATTAAATAACAATGTATACTAATTAAACTATGAGTTTAATATATATACACTGTCAGTGTAAAGAAATTTTACACAGACATCCAATGATGTGCTGACACATCATTTATTGAATTTATAACACGTGAGGTGTCTTATTAATCCAATGATGTGACAACACACCATTGGATGTCTGTGTAAAATTTCTTTACACTGACAGTGTATATCAATTAAATCCTTAAACTATACTTTTTATTTGATCTTCAAATTGAAATAATAATATTTGTAACAAAATTAAAGATTAAATTATCTAATATAATCTAAGAATTTACTTCATTTGAATAAATTTTGTCGTCTTTGGTGTAATCTTCTTGAAGCATACTATTCCATATCATGAGCTTTTAAATACTGGAATAGATAATGCATTCTTAATGAAGAAGTTATAATTATTTTTTTAGTCAGTGTTAATTTAGTTTTTTATATATTCAAATCTAGAAAAAATACTTAATAAAATTAATCCTTATGTATGTAAGATCCAAAAATTCTCCAATAGGGTTTTAATGATGACAAGCTAGCAAAATTCACTTGTCATAATTTTGATTAAAAAAAAAAAAATGATTTCACTGAAGTGTTTGTCAAGAAGATAGAAACAAGGATCTTCAGAAGATATAGACAGAGATCAGAAGAAAGACATCAACACTTTTCACGGTAGCAAGCTATGAAGGATACCTTCAATAATTTTGATGTATTGAAAGTATAAATGAAAGCAAGAAAGTTGTTGAGAAAACACAGGAAAAAAATTTTGTCAAAAGATTTTCAAGTAAAACAGTGTCTGCAGAAGAAACACTGTCTGCATAAGAAACATCTCTTGAAGAAGAAACATGACAAAAGACACAAAGGACAAACCAAAAAAGAAGAAAAGGAAACCTTTGCAGTAAATGTTAGAACATCACTGAAAAGTCTGTATAAACTGATTTATTGGCCTAGAAGATCACTATAACATATTAGAAGGAAGATTTACTCTTAAAAGGCCTGCAGAAGAAGCAGTTTATTTCAGATTCATGACTTCCTCAGCTTCTCAGTTATACAACCAACAAAATCAATCTCAGAAATTTCCTACAATCGTCATCAATCTCCATAGAAGAAAGAAGATTGCTCTACAAAAGAAACTTGCTGGCAGAAATGCTGCAGAAGAAGCAAAGTCTAGCCAAATCTATTTTTTTATCATATATGAGGCTGCAAGTGGCTTAAAAACAATTCAAATAATTTATGTCAAATAAATTAAAGCCCACAATGTGCTCACAGAAGAATTGGCTGCAAAATCCACAAGTTTTCAAGTCTGCATAAGAAAGGTGTCCAGAAGAAGCAGTCAGTCAAACTTGACAGCCATAACTTCAAGGGACAACTGCAACTTGATAAAGACAGCTCACACAGAGATAGCTGGAGGTGCAAGCAACCTCTCTAACGGTTACTTCCTCAAATCTCTTATAAAAAAAGGAGTTCTCTTCAAGTTTTGACACACCAATCTTCAGAAGAAGCTTCAAATCTTCAAAATTACAATCTGGATCTTCTGGAAATATTCTCTCTCCTCAAATTTCTGAGTCTTTGCTTCTAAAAGTTATTGTGAGAGAGCTGACTCATTATCTTCTTTGTTGTGCATAAACTGTATTCAGTTTTGAGCCTTGTAATTTTTCTTTTCACTACTTATATCTTCTTTAAACTCTCAGGGAGGCTTAAGATTGTTAGTGCCTCTTGAGAAAGTGTGTTGAGCTTGTAATCTGAGAGTAATACAGAGTTGTTGTGAGATAAGTAGCCTGCAGATAGCATTCTGCAGTGTTCTTGGTGTCTGTACCTTCTGCAGAAGAAGTTGCAGTAAGTGTGTAGCCTTAGGTGGTTGAAAAAGAAATTTGTAAAGAGCTTGAAGAGGTTGCAGAAGAATACTAGGGGTAAGGTGTACCCAAAGAAACTGTAAACTGAAAAGGTGATTAAGAAAATCCTACTTAAGGTAGGGACTGGACGTAGCCTCAGGTTGGAAGAGGTGAACCAGTATAAAATCTGTGTGTGCAATCTTCTCACCCTTATAGTCTTTATTTCATATTGATTACATGTGCATAAAACTATTTTAAAATCTACTTAATACCTAAGTAAGTGATACCTACAAGAGTTCCTAAAAAGGAATCATATCTTCTGCATACCATACATATTATAACTTCCAACTTTTTGAGTCTCATCCTCTAATACTTAGCCAAGTTTCACTTGAGCAGAATTTGTATTAGAAGAAATTTGTAGAAATTCAAAGAGATCAAAATTAACCCCTTTCTTGTGATTGGAATTTCTACTTCAATATCATATTGAATTTTTTGTGCTTACAATTTTTAATTATATACTAATATATTAATTAATGAGTTTAATGAGTTGTTACTCAATTATGTATTATCACATCAATTGATAAATATGATACTATCCTATCATTAAACTTAACAAATAACATGTTTAACACATTTTTTTTTACATAAAATATGTATATAATTAAATCCTTAATCTATCTATATATTTACAATCCTACGAGTATTTTAGTATTTTTAGAGCACTATTCATACTTTTAAAGCACTGTTCATTATTTAAAGTTACCTTTTCTTTACTTTTTTGGTAACCGTGATTAACTTTTTTATGATTTAGGGTTTAAGATTGTATATACATTGTCGAAAAAACCCGCACCCATGGATACCCGTAAATATATCCACAATAGGTACCTGCATTTTTATTAAATGGGTTGGGACAAATATTACACTACCCGTCCAGCGGGTACCCATTTATTCATTAAAATATATTTTTTATTAAATATATTAAAACATTAGAATTATTTTATTATTTTATGATGATATAAAATTAATTTTTACTATATTATAATAATAATATTTTTGTTTAAATATATAATGTTAATTTATATTATATAATTTTAATACTATTCATACTTTTAAAGCATTATTCATTGTTTAAAGTTACATTTTCTTTACTTTTTTTTGGTAACAGTGATTAATTAATTTTTTTAGGGTTTAGGGTTTAAGGTTGTATATACATTGTTAAAAAAAAAAAATCGCACCCGCGGATACCCGTAAATATATCCGCAATGGATACCCGCATTTTTATTAAATAGGTGGGGACAAATATTACACTACCCGCCCCGCGGGTACCCATTTATATATTAAAATATTAGAATTTTTTATTATTTTATGATGATATAAAATTATTTTTTACTATATTATAATAATTTTTTTATTTAGATATATAATGTTAATTTATATTATATAATTTTAATATTATATGATATTATGATATATTATATGACATTTTTCCTGTTTCTTTCTATAAATTTTGATTTTTTTAAATATTAATGGATATCTGTGGATACCTGCTACCCGCATGGGTACCCGTTAATTTTAGCAGACATGGGTGCGAGTAGTGTACTACCCGCCCCCGCCCCCGTCCCCACCCTGTTGACATGCCTTCGTATATTTACATTATTCAGTGTTAATTTATTTGGATTTAATTAATATACACTGTTAGTGTAAAAAAGTTTAAAGCGGACATCTAATGGTGTGCCGTCACATTATTCAATGAATATAACACCTCATGTGCTATTAAATTCAATAAATGATGTGGCAACATATCATTGGATATCTGTGTAAAATTTATGTAGATTCACAGTGTATATATATTAAAATTGATTTCACTATTTGTGTATATATATCTACTAAATCTGTAATATCTATCCATGGTTAGATGGGTACCTGCATTTTTATTAAACGGGTGGGGACGAATATTACACTACCCGCCCCGTGGATACCCGTTTATTCATTAAAATATGAGTAAACTAGCAAAACGGTCCCTGACTCTACGTAGACCATGCAGTTTCGTCCCTGACTTTGCTAAAATAGCACTTTAGTCCGTACTTGTCAAAAAACACAACACTTTAGTCTCTTAAGTGCATATTTTGTAATAAAGTGAAGGACTAAAGTGCATGTTTTTTAGTGAAATAAGGACTAAAGTGCATGTGTTTTTAACAAAGTACGGATTAAAGTGCTATTTTAACAAAGTCAGGGACGGAACTGCATGGTCCCCACAAAGTCAGGGACCGATTTGCTAGTTTACTCATTAAAATATATTAAAATATTAGAATTTTTTATTATTTTATGATAAAATAAAATTATATTTTACTATGTTATAATAATTTTTTTTAGATTAACACGTAATGGTATTATATAATGTTAATTTATATTATATAATATTAATATTATATGATATTATGATATACTACATGACATTTTTTCTCTTTCTTTTTATAATTTTTTATTTTTTAAATATTAATGGGTATTAGTGGATACCCGCTACCCGCATGGGTACCCGTTATTTTTAGTGGGCATGGATACCAGTTGATACCCGCTACCCGCATGCCTACCTAACATCTCATCCTACCTCCATTATGAATGGTGAACCTACTCTTGCAACTCCTATCAGCTATGGATATATCATACATTAATGGCCATCTGCTCCTAGTGAACCTGCTCCTGCAACTCCTAAGGTGGCATAAACAGACTAGATTCTTCACCCTTTAACGCGGTTACCCTGCCAAGACGGGTATAAAATCATTCATCTCATTCCCTTTTCTATTACCGCTGCTCATTGTATTTAATCGCCACCTACATTTCCTAATCAATTTATAGCTAGGAAAACATAACTTAGTATCGCGTGGCTGGCTTCACACTAGTTAATATCCAAACGAGTAAACTAGCAAATTGGTCCCCAACTTTTTTAGGGTCATGCAGTTTAGTCCCTAAGAAATAAAAAACCTCAATATAGTCCCTGACTTCTTGTTTTTTCTTTCACTATAGTCCAACTATGTGTTTCCCGTTAATTTTTATGAAGTGTCACGTTTCGTGACACTGTGTCACATTATTTGCCATCGGGGAGCAAAAATAACGTCATTGGAGTTGAGACCTTCCCATGAAAAAGGGGGAGAAGAGAGAAAAAGGGAAAATTGAGAAACACATTACGGATGGAGTTGAAACCTTTCAAGCTATAAATTTGACAAAAACCACATCATTTTTGTGTCATAGTGGACACTATAGTGACAAACAGTGAGACAGGGTGTCACTAAACGTGACACATTGTAAAAAAATTAACATAAAACACACAATTGGACTGTAGTGAAAGAAAAAAAAAGTTAGGGACTATATTGGAATTTTCTATTTCGACTAAAGTAGCCCTAAAAAAGTCATGGACCAATTTGTCAGTTTACTCATGCATAAACAACCAAACTCATTAAATAGTTTAAGCTAACCTTTTTTGTTTTTTTTCCCTCACGACCGTTTTAACCTCATTGGATGGTTCTGGATTTGTTTCTTTACCAATAGCTATAACGCAAGGAAAGAGTGGTTCGGAACCAAAATCTTGTATCAGCTATTCACTCTCTCGATCTCCTCTCTGCTTCGTGATTCTTGGATTTCTCTCACACGTGTATATTTGGGTTCTGATCCTTTCTACAAATTCATGTTTCTGTTTTCCTTCACCTCAAAAGCTTGGTCATTTGAGGTCTTCATCATTCGTACTCTGTTATAGTTTTACAAAAAGTTTGAGTCTTTTCAACTTCCAAATATACCCTTTTTATCCTGATATGTTTGTTGAGTTATAGCTGTTTCACAAGTGTGTAGAAGTATATGGTCTAATCAAAGTGAGTTTCTTCCTCTGTTTCATAAGGGTATGCTAATTCTATAGTATTATTATCTGTTAATATTGACAAAGTGTCATAATTTAAGGTCGTTGAGTTTATGAATTTTCCACTGGATGTATAGAATTCTGGCCCTTGAGTATATTTAACAGTTAATAATACCAAAGGGGTCTAAATTTAAGTTCACTGTGAACATATTCTACAGTTATTGGGTAGGAGCAGATTGTTGTTTTGCATTGCTGGTAATCTGAGGATGTATTGCAATTTTAAGGAGCATGCTGCTGAGTATGTTAAGCAGGCAGTTCATGAGGATGATGCTGGAAACTATAAGAAGGCATTTACTCTTTATATGAATGCATTAGAATATTTAAGGGCCCATTTGAAGTATGAGAAGAATCCCAAGATCAAGGAGGCAATAACTCAGAAATTTGCTCAATACTTGAGGAGGGCCGAGGAGATTAGCGCCATTCTTGATGCAGGAGGTAGTAAACCAAACTTGAATAGAGAAGCAGCAGCTTCTGTAAGACCAAAGACAAAGACAAATAGTGGAGTAGAGAAAGACAAGGAGGATCCTGAGCAAGCAAAGCTGAGGGCTGGTCTTGATTCTGTTATAATCAAAGAGAAACCAAATGTCAGATGGAGTGACATTGCTGGCCTTGAGAATGCCAAACAGGCATTACAAGAGGCTGTAATATTGCCTGTTAAGTTCCCACAATTTTTCACTGGTATGTTAATGATTCATGATGATTAGGTACTTGCATTTGGATTCCTGGTATTACTTGATTCTGGTTCAGTGTCTGCACAGACTATAAATTGTTGCTTTGTAGTGAATGAGTTATGCCATGAAAATATATTTGAGTGTTGGGTTTTGTGTTTTGGATCACACGGCATTGTGTACAATATGTGTTTATTCAACCACAATCATGCCTTCATGAAAACACAGTAGTTAAAAAGGAAACTAGTCCCATAAGCTGGAGAGCCTGTATTGTGATCAAGATAATTGGTGCTGGTGACAGCTTGAGGAGTTACATTCTTAGTTGGCTTTTCATGTATTGAAGGAAATTATCAAACAACCATGGGGTTTATCTTTAACCTTGCAAGTCTTAATTACAGATGAAAAATGTGTTGCAATGCAACATGTTGAAGCCAATAATCTGGTGATGTAATTATGATCTCTGAACACATTGATACATGTTTGATGGTTGAAAGTTGAAACATAGAAATTGAATTCCACAAATTTCTAATCTCAGTAGCAGTTAATCTTTTCTTTTCATGTTCATGGTTGAAAGTTGAAACAATACTAGCATCTTATGAAAATGATTGCTGTAAGGTCATTGCTACTAAGTAATTACTGACAAATTGCAGCAAGTTTCAGTGAAAAAACTGTCTAACTTAGATTATATTAATTGAGACAAATTCGGTAAGACTAAATGAAGATTTGTTCTTTTAGAATTAATTAAAATCATAGATTATTTTCAACAGATTAACTACCTTAATCTTGCTAATAATTTCATGTCATCTCATACTTGCTTAGGTAAAAGACAACCATGGAGAGCATTTTTATTGTATGGTCCACCTGGAACAGGGAAATCATACTTAGCAAAGGCAGTAGCAACAGAAGCAGACTCTACATTCTTCAGGTAGTTTATTCATGAATAGATAGGAGATAGGGCAGAATTCAGACTTTGGAAGTGAGCTTGACATTTCTTAATTAGTATGCTGTCTTTATAAAGTTTATGCAGTCATGAAACTCTTCTTATTTTACTTTGATGTATCATACATTCTGATAACCTCAAGTTGTTAATACCCCATTTAGAATATCAAGGAAAGCAAGTTTCACTTCCAATTCTAATGGTAAATCCGAATTTTGGGAATAGTGTGAGCCCACAATCTCTTCATCTGGAATGCAATAAACAGGATCCAATTGCACCTTACCTTTTGGGTTATTGCAATTTATATAAGTTTTTAAAACACTACCCGTCCAATTCCTCATCCAACATTTTTACAGGAACTCACTTTGCTGATACTCTGCCATTATACATTGGCAACTTTCCTTTAAGAACAAATATGACTGTATGTCCGTTTGGTTTACAGTTGGGTAGAATTGATTTTGATAGACTTAT
This sequence comes from Sesbania bispinosa, assembly GCA_026901365.1. Classification (NCBI taxonomy): domain Eukaryota; kingdom Viridiplantae; phylum Streptophyta; class Magnoliopsida; order Fabales; family Fabaceae; genus Sesbania; species Sesbania bispinosa. The sequence continues at coordinate 1,255,388 of QLOH01000027.1, read as the reverse complement.
AGAATCAATGACAGGAAATGAATGATGCACGATTTACAAAACATGTGGGCGGAAGTGAATTAAAATCAATTGCACAAAATTGATTTTGACTGTTCCCAACTAGGAACCAAACAAGCACTTAATTGTTCAAATTATTTGGTCGGCCAGTGTTTGTTTCTCTCTCACACATGGAGGTCAACAGAAGATATAAAGTTTTTACAACATAAAATTGCATTTCAGAGTTAGTTGATATCTCAGGCGTATATGTTCTATCTATGCAGTGTTTCATCATCAGATCTTGTTTCTAAGTGGATGGGTGAAAGTGAAAAGTTGGTTTCAAATCTTTTCCAAATGGCTCGTGATAATGCTCCTTCAATTATTTTTATTGATGAAATAGATTCTTTATGTGGTCAACGAGGTGAAGGCAATGAAACTGAAGCATCTAGAAGAATCAAAACTGAACTTCTAGTGCAAATGCAGGTATTTATTATGTCTTATACTGCATCTTGCATTGAGGATTTAATAATTTCACCCATGTTTCTAAACTTGTTGCATATGCATAGTGGAGGATTATTTCTACGAACATAATTAATAATTTAGAAATATATAGTCTTTAAGGGGATTTTAATCATATTCAATTTTGATTAAAATATGTCCCTAAATTTGAAATAACCATATGAAGCAGTATGTCTACCTACGTCTATTTAGTAATCAATCATTCCTAATATCAACTTGGTAGTACTTAACTGAATTTTGTCTGTCATATTCTTAAAAGAATAGATCCTGCCAACATCTCTTATCATGAGATGATAAGTGACAATTTTTCAAGTCACAACAACTTTTGATGTAAGATGAATTGGGGCTGCTAATTTTGTCAGTAAATTTTATTTGTCGTGACACCTTTAACTTTGATTTCATTTTTTGTAATCGATTCATTATGCATGACATAGTAGAATAAGAATCAGTTGCTCTTGAAATGGAATCTTAAATGACACTAAGATTTTTAAAATGCCTAACCTTTGAGGGGCATCAAATCCCAAGATAAAAAAATTATGAATAGAAAAAGGTAAAAGGACAATTGAAAAATGTCTACTTTCTCTTCTATGTTTGTGTTACCATCTTTGGATCATTGTGAACCATTTCATTTTCTTTTCTTTTTTCCTTTCTCATGTACTAGTAAATTTTCTTTTCTTATATGTTAATCAAGGTGACTATTTTGGATGGTATTTTATGGTTTTATTACAAATTTAATCTGTTAGACCTTTAAGACTTAATTTGCTTGAGCTGTTGAATTGGAGGACATCTATATCAATTCATCTTTGTTTCTAAAAAAGGGTTACCTGTCTTGATATCCGTCACTGACATATTATCATTTGATTATAACATGCCCTTAAGCTTAGGAGAGTTTGTATCTGCAGTTGGACATAAACCCCTCCATGCTCGAGTATTCCATGACCTTCTCTCTCTACAAGCCAAGTTAGAGGACCTTATACTTTTACTCTCAATAAACTGAAAGTGGGTCTCCTTCTTGCAATTTTTTGGAATGGATTATGGGGGCTTATAAACTCCTTGACTTGAACAAGATTGTCTAAAGCAGACCAGAGAGTCCACTAGACCACAAGGGTAAATAAAATCACCTTATACCTCTCCATCATATAGGCCCAGTTTGGACACAACTTCTATAAAAGAACTTCTAGAGGAAAAAAATAGAATGAATCAATGAGATAAAATGAATTTAACTTCTCGATAAGTAAAAACTAGTCTTTGTAGTCCACCTTCTCCATAAACTCTCTCATTTAACTTCTCCATAAGTAACTAATTTCTACTTATGGAGAAGTTAAATTCATTTTATCTCATTGATTCATTCTATTTTTTTCCTCTAGAAGTTCTTTTGTAGAAGTTGTGTCCAAACTGGGCCATAAAAGATTAAGGAACATGGCATGTGATCCTAACATCTTGCATGGAAAACCTTCAAAAAAGGTCCTGTATCATCCCACCCCACCTCCACCCAAAATCTGAACTTTGGCCATTGACACCTTTGTGAATACGCAGTTCATACTTGTTCAGTTGTTCTCATCTTACATATTCTGTGGCTTCTCACAGTCGTAGCTATGTCAGAAATATTTATTGCCTGTTGGCATTTATTCTTGATATACTTATCTGTATATCTACAATGGTGAATGCCATTTTCTTCTACAATAAGAATTCTACTTTTATAGTTATTTCTTGAACTGATTTTGTATCTTTGATTTTGTACACGTCACAGGGTGTGGGACATAATGATCAGAAAGTTCTCCTTCTTGCAGCCACAAATACTCCTTATGCTCTGGATCAGGTAGGAAATAATCCTTCTAAGTCTGTTGAACAAGAGTGAAATTTTTTGGTGCATTGTTTCATCGGGACTAAAGTATTGCAGGCCATTCGACGACGCTTTGACAAAAGGATATACATCCCTCTCCCAGACCTGAAGGCAAGGCAGCACATATTTAAGGTACAAAAGATTTCAACCATGTACCACCTGAAGAGAATACTGGAACTTCCATACTAGCCTTTATCAATATGTTCCATCACTGTAAGTATTTTGATAAGTGCAGGTGCATCTTGGAGATACTCCTCATAACCTAACTGAAAAAGATTTTGAAGAATTGGCACAAAAAACAGATGGATTTTCTGGTTCAGATATTTCTGTTTGTGTAAGTCTTGAGTCTCTTGACTTTCAACCAAGCAACAATTATGGAATGAATCTGTTAAGCAGTATTAGCTTTCAATTTTCAGGTTCAGGCTTTCTTCTAATCTGCAAGTTATGTCCCATTTTCATTTCCTTTATTCAGGTTAAGGATGTACTATTTGAACCTGTCCGTAAAACACGAGATGCTAAATTCTTCAGGAAAACCTCTAAAGGAATGTGGGTTCCTTGTGAACCTACTAAACGAGGAGCTGTTAATATTAGCCTGGAGGAACTTGATGCACAAGGCCTTGCTTCAAAGGTACATGCTGGGTGGGAAACTAAATGTTACTTAAAAGGTTGTAATTGGAGATTATTTGCAGAATTATTTCCAAGAAACAAAAAAGTTCATGGATATGTAATGAAATTCTCAGGATCTTTAGTTAGTGCTTCTTGGATTTGCAGTTGAGACACTTTAAAATTTTAGTTTGAATGAATCAATAATCATTGTTCAGGAGTTGATAAGATAGGAAATGTAGTAAAGGAGAGGAAAGGAAAATAGTAAGAGAAAGAAACAGATATGAGAAAGCAATTAGCTGAATGCTCTACTAATTGTTCTATAATCCAATTAGATAAACAGTCAGAGATTTTTATTCTTATTTTTTTTATTGGTATAATAACCTTTTTCTCTTTTTTGTTTAATATTGTTGTAAATTGTGCTTTTTCAGGACAGACTTATTTCCATTTTCTTTGTGGCATTTGTTGCTTTATTTCCTTTTATTAGGACATATTTGTTTAGCTCTATTCTAAGCAAGTTGTCATTAGCATAAATCTATGGCCCAGTTTGGATACATTTCTGTAGAAGAACTTCTAGGTGAAAAAATTAGAATGAATCAAAGAGGTCAAATGCATTTAACTTCTCCATAAGTTGAAATTAGTTACTTATGGAGAAATTAAATTGGAGAGCTTTTGGAGATGGTGGGCTACAAAGACTAATTTCAACTTATGGAGAAGTTGAATGCATTTGACCTCTTTAATTCGTTCTATTGTTTTTCACCTAGAAGTTCTTCTATAGAAGTGCATCCAAACTGACCCTATATAATATATTATAAATCACCTCTAATACAATTGTAATTCAAGAAATAATATTCAGAAATTATTCTTTCAAGCCTTCCTAAACTAATTGGAAGATTAATTGAACAAAAGCCGTTAATTTATTTCTTATTGTCTAATTATTGTTCTTATGATAGTTGATCACTTAATGCAGATTCTTCCACCACCCATCACCAGAGCAGATTTTGATAAAGTATTGGCCAGACAAAAGCCAACTGTTAGTAAAGCTGATCTTGAGGTGCATGAGAGATTCACCCAAGAGTTTGGAGAGGAGGGATGACTGCTATTATGATTTCATATACATATTGTTAGTTTTGGTTGAAACTATGTACAAATTGTCAATAGTGTTGATGCAAAAATGAAAAATAAGCCTGTAAATTGTCAAATGACAGTGATAGGTAGGCTCAGTATTATTAAATTCAGACCGGTCATCAACTTAGTTAGGATACACATAATCACCTAAATGAAATGGTTGAACCATTAATATGTAGTATATAATTAATATGATAATAGAAGCATGACATTTCTAAAGATACAGGTGCAATCTTTACCTATGTAGCTAACTTTGACTATTTTCCATAACTGATTCATGTCATCCAGATTATGAGTTTAGGACGCTTCAGCTGAATTCAAATTGGATAATACCAATTCTTGAACTTGGCTGATTTATTATATTACACAATTCTAATGGTAAAAAAATGATCTTATGTTACTTTTGTGGTTGGTGTTACTATCACTTTGAAGCAGTGGAAGCCTAGAACTAGAAATGATATAACTAGTTGATAGAATGTGTGTTTGAAAAATCCGGTGAAATTGGTCAAACCGCCGATGAGAGATTATACCAGCCGGAGTTCAACATGGTTTAACTGGCGAAAAGCAGAAAAACTGGAAACTAGCGTTCTCATAAATTTGCAAAGAAATAAGGTAGAGATTACAAAGATATCAAAGGAGATATAAAACATGTTCTATTCTTTTTGTATCATTCTTCCCTTCTTGCTTCTTCTCATGCAGAGCTTTATTTTGTTGGTTGTGTGATTCATAGAGCCATTGAGAAACTCAGGAATTCTTTTTGTATTTCTACAAGTGTTAATTCCATTAACGTGCAATTAATGTTTGATCAATATTATCTCAATCTGAAATGGCTTCAAGCTTTCTTTTTACTTGTAACACTGCGAAGAGTCAGAAACTTCGACATGTAGTTTCTATACACACTATAAAACTTTTTATTGTTAAGACAAACCCTCGTATGCATAAAATTTTAATGATTGACAACCCCTTTGAGTAAGTAAATATTCTAAGGTTGAATCTGAGTTACTTTTGTATTTGACCCATCTACTTGAGTGTACAGTATTAGAATCTAACCAAGATGCATATACATAAAGGCTTGAGAATCACTCTTCATCAAGCACCAAATGAAAATCTTAGAGTCAAACACAGAAGCTTCTGAGTTAGAAGCAAGTCAGACTCGGAACTCAAATGATGAAAACAAAGTCATAACTTAGAAACAAGAGTTGAAGCCATAAGATCTATAACAGAAACATCTGCTCAAAATGCTTGAAGCATAAACAGGAGTCAGAAGCACTATCTCAAGTTAAACCCAAATCCAAGGTCAGACCCAGATGTAAAAGCTCAGACTCAGAAGTATTCTGCATCAAGTCAGAAGCAAGTACAAAATGCTGATGTGGTCAAAGTTACTGACACAAAAGTACAAAGAGCTGTTGGGAGAGTCTAATGGCTATAAACGACTAGTTTCAAGTATGACTCTATAAAAGGCCAAAAGGAACTCAGAACCAAGGTGTGTGAGACGCCACACATCAGAGTGCAAAAACTCTACAGGAGAAAAGCGCTAAACTGTTTTAACCATTAATCCTGCTTCTTCCCACACAATCCCCATTGTTTATCAACTCATTGAGTTTTATTTGTGGGTAAATCAATTGTAAACTGTTTCTGTAACTTAGCTTGAGGATCTTACGGTTTATCCATACTCTGTGTGTTAGACACCTCAAGTTGAGAAAAACTCATTTTTTTTGTGAAACTAATTGTTGCTCCTCCACCAAGTCAGAAGGGTTTTCTGAGTTGTGGTGTTGAATTGAGAAGCTTGGAGAGGCTTGTACAAGACTACTTAGGAGCTTGGAGAGGTCTTGTAAGGAGAATACTTGGTGAGTTGCCTGAAGAGGCAGTTGATAACAAAGAATACTTGTAACTTTGAAGAAGTTAGTGGAAAATCTCACTGAGGTGGGGACTGGACGTAGCTCTTGTTGATAAGAGTGAACCAGTATAAATCTTACCGTGTTATACTCTTCGAACCCTCTCTCGGTTATTCTAAGTTTTTGTTTCTAAACTGCTTTTGAATTTTCTCATTGAATATCCCTCTTTGAAATCAAACTTAGAAACTGAGTTAATCCACCTTAAAAACGTTTAATCAAAAAACAAGTCAGAAGCTTATTTTAAACGAGATTTATCTTCTCATAATCTCTTGATACGAAAGAAGCATCTGATTATGATATTATTTGTGACAGAATAATACTTCAAGATTCAAGTTGAAAAACTTGAGAACCCTGTCACAAAAGAGAATCAAAATTCTAAGTATTTGCATTCACCGAGTCATTTTTCATCTGACTCGTAAAGCCTCGCAGTTTCAGTTTTTGAATTTGTTAATTTGCAACTGCATCCGAGTTTGAAACGAAAGTTCAAAACATTGTTTTAACTCAGAATCATATTTGAATAAGATTAAATAGAGTTATATCAAAAGGTTAGAAGAAAAACTATTTCAGCAAAATCAATCTAAAGTCATAACTGTTTTTACTTCTGCCTGAGTCTAACAATTTGACATCCAAGTGAGCACTTGAGAATGAAAGTCATAAAAGACTTTTAAATTTTACAGGCTTAAACGCGTCTCAATTCAACTCCCTTCTTGAAACTTTGTCAACTACATTTATGTTTATTTTGTTGAGTATTTTGAACTTCGATCAAGATACTCAATTATTCTTAAGTGTGACTTGATGAAGAGTTCCGAATTTGGATTTTCAGATCTTTGACTCGTTTGAGTTTTTGACCTCTAACTCATTTTTTATTCTTTACATTTCAAGGCTTTGTTCTCATGTGCTTTGGGTTTCGTAATCTTGAACATGTGCTTGAGTATTCTTATGTGAGATTACTTAGTCCTAATAACTTAACACACTATCAGCTTGTTCACAAATATTCACATACTAGTTTCTTAACTATAGCATGAATTGTTATCACTAAAACATGAGATATAAGTGTCACGACTTGACCCTCAAGTGCCAGCTATAAAGGTTAGAAAAAAAAAAAAAAGAAAAAGAAAAAAAAAACTCATCCAAGACATGCACTAGGGAAGTGTGCAACTAATGGACTTGGGGGAAAAAAACCACACCCATCATCCTAACACTATTTTTACCAAAAATCTTTAGAGGGTGTTTGTGTGGGATATCTAAAAATGAATATGAGAATGTAACATTTCCATGCTTGACTCTCAAGAAAGATAAATACACATTTTTTTTATTTTGAAGAGAAGTCAGTATATTACTTTTCCATAAGAATAGAAGTTATTTTAAATTCACATTTCCATGACTTATCACCCTCATTCCATTCTACCACGTTACTTCTTCCACTTTTGTTTTTGAACAAAATGAATTTTAAAATATTTATAAAATTCTAAATTCGGTCTTATTTATAAGAAATAAAAAAGTGTTTTTTTGTCCTAAATTTAAGAAACATTGTACTATTTTAAATTGTACTATTAATTATAAAGTTCATTTTATACCTTTAATTTACTGTCAACTATATTTTTCTCATGATATTGGATGTACTACGCTATTTTCAATGACGAGCTATTGGAATATGAGTTACTATTCTAATTATGACTTTAATTAAGAGTGATTTTACCACTATTTTAATTATTTGATATTGAGGGTATTTCTGAAATAAAATTTAAAATCATGACATTATTAATTACAATAAACTAGTTTTAAGGCTTTTTCTTCGTTTTGATGATTTAGTCTCATGTTTCTTATAAATAGGACTGGAGCTAGTATTAAATACTAACCAAAAGTTTTTATAAGTTTACATATAATAATATTTCTAATTATAGTGTTCCTTGTCATTCTAGGGAATACTAGCTTGTTTGGTTTGAAGTTGAAAAACTCAAAACCATGATTTTGTAGAATTGATTTTAAATTACTTTCGTCCAACGTGCTTCGTAAAGCATCACTTATCTCAATCATTGATTTCCAAAATCAATTCTACTAAACCAAACGGACGCATACAATGATAAGCCCCACACACACACACTACTTATACTTTTTTTTTTTTTTTTTTTACTTTTTTCATATATCTATTGAGTTATCTTATATACAATCTATACTTATAAAAAGTACATTTGAGTGAATATAAATAATTGTAGTTTATTAGACCATTGATTTTCACTGAATATATGAGCTGAAATATGAATAATTTTAGGAAAATTCTATTTCACCCTCTAGTGAGATAGAATTTTGGTACTTTGATCATTTAATTAATTTCTCTCAACTTTTTTAAATTATCTTAGTATTTTTACAGTTACAGGTCAATATTTAATTATTAGAATTTATATTTTTAATTTTTGAAAAGACTTTTTGACCCTCTATAACCATTATCCTGTATTTTTTATTGTATTCCCCCATTTTTTCATATTCTCATTTGCAATACACATGTATCTCATTTAAAATTTACTTTATGTTTTCAAAATAATTTAGGACAGAGTACATGACTTGTTCCTATGTAGTTTTGGCTTTTATGCCTCTGTTCAATAAAAAATAACAAGGTACCAAAACCCTCTCTGAGTGAAAGGTACCAAATTGCGACCAAAAATTTTATAGCATTGTATATGCTCTTTTTAATAATCCGAATTTAAAATGAGTTTTATTAGTATCAATTATATTATAACAATTTTTATTTTAGGGTTATTTAATATCTCTTAAAATTTAAAATTAAAGCAATTCAAATGATTTTTTTCCCAAAACTGATTAATCTCATTCACAAACAGCCTTTTCGACAAACACTCAAGGTTCAACGAAGAGAGCGTGACATCCACCATCTATCATCACGCCTTGTGTTCCTCCTTCCTACTCACAAATGTTAGTGCAATCTTTTAAGTTGAAAAGAATAACAAGACAACTCGTTTTTTGATTTTCAAAATATCCTATATGCTTTAATTTCTTCAACTGAACTCTCCCTTGAATTAACTATAAGCTTATAAACTATTTTCATTTCACTCCTCAATGATTTTCCACTTTAACTCATAAACCTTCAAACTATAAAGAATTTTTCCAAATTCTATATAAAGAAAACCTGACGGAGTTTATTAAAATTCAGTAGTGAAACTCTTCCTTTGAATATCAGTAAGAAAATTTTGATTTCATTTCAGTAAAACACAGATTCTTCAACCTCCAGTTGTTTAGATTGGCTTATTTGCACTCAAAAGCTCAATCAATATATATGTCCAGAGAGATCTTTTAGTTGAAAAGCCATTCTTTGTAAGAATTAAGCAAAAAATAAACGTAATAGAAAGAAACCGACTCCAACGCGGTACAAACAAAAAGTTCCAAACTAGTCTAAAAAACAGCTTCCATGTTTCGAATAGGGACACTGCATATTAGTCCTGTGATAAGTTAAAAGAACACAGCAGCTGATAATGCATATAAACAACACCCCAACTTGTTCGTTATACATATTTTCTAATTACGACCCTATCTAAAAGCATAATTAAAAAAGAAAAACAAAGAAGGAAGGAATGGAAATAAAAACAAAGAAGGAAGGAATGGATAGAACGGCCTTAGGATCTGTTTGGGAATATGGAAGGGGAGGGGAGGGGGAAATGGAGGGGCAGGAGGGGGGGGGGGGGGGGGGGACTTTGTAAATATTCAGACATTCCCAAACACGGGTACGGGGTTCCAACTTCCAACAACCCTGCCCTTCCCCTCCATAACTCCCTTTCCTAAACAAAGCCTAACAGGCCCTGCTTCAGAAGTTGTAGAACATGAAAGAAAGCCTAACAGGCCCCCACTTCAGAAGTTATAGAACATGACAAAAAATCAAATTTCATCTTTGTTCTTGAAGCTCGGCATCTTCTACTCTTTACAAATGATTGCATCGGGGAATACTCACAGATCTTACTTTCTGGCCCTTTTCGACTCACCTTTCTTAGGCCTTTCTGTTCCATGTTTTCTCTTGGAAGTACTGCGGTTAGCCACAGTATCAGGGGTAGACTGAGTTGGCACATGATGCCCGTGAACCACAGCAGGGAACCCAGCAGCAGGGATTCTGAGAAATGGACACGGTCAATATTTGTAAACAAATGATAATCTAATTGACATGAACTCCATTAGGTCAGCTTCATAAAACTGTCTCTAGGAATGAATGCCACATTGGAATTGGGGATTCTTTGTTCACATCTCAAATGCCTTTCTGTTTAACTTTATGTTTTGAGTTTTGCATAAGCAAAAAATCTACATCTTAACAAGAGGTAGACTTTCATTCTAACAAAGCCCAAAAAGTGATTTTGTAATTCTGTCATCTATTATATACATAAGTAACCCATATGATTTTTCAAATGAATTCATTCAGTACTCTAGTTCCACAAAATCCATTAAAACACCTAAAGTTGATATGAACATCCAGTCCACAAACAACTAAGGAGAAACCATGACAGATGAGACTGTCAAAGAAAGGAATAGTAAGCAACTGAAAAAAGCTTATTATCTCTGAATGATCCAGGTACCCACATAGGCAAATATATATAATATCGACTTAGCATTGATACATTCGCATAACAACTTTGGTCATTGAAGATAAGGTTATAACTTGGAAGGATTAGATAAAGCCAGTAAATGAAACAGTAAAGCATTTGCACAATCATTCAAGAAAACAACCAAAGTTATTAAGCCAAACAACCAAACCAAGCAATCATGAAACCAAATTAATAAGTATAGTTGCTGTTATCTACCAGATGGTTTTAGCAATTGAATTAGCCTCTATTTGGTTTGTTTTACCGTTGTTATAGTCCAAAACCATGATTTTGATTTTGCAGAAATGATTTTTAGCTTGTTAGGTTTGGCGTTTAACATTGTAAAACCATGATTTCACGAAATTGATTTTAAATCATTTTTGTCCAATGTATTTCGTAAAACGTGTATCACTCATCTCAACCATTGATTTCTAGAATTAATTCTACTTAACTGTAAACCAAACGAACACTTTAAATTACTCTCGTGCAACGAGTTTCATAAAACATGCATCACTAATAGTAACCATTGATTCTAAAATCAATTCTACTCAACTGTTAAACCAAACATAACCTTATACTACCCAAAATAAAAAACAGCAATGACAACCAAAAAGAAGCAGAAGCAATTTGATTTGCAATAGCAAGTCTTACCCAACAAGAGCACAGCAGACTCCTGCATGGTCACGGGAGCACCAAATGCACCACGCGATTGCAAACAAAGCCGCAAAGCGTGGTTCTCAGCATAGCAACACTGGAGCAAATGCGCCAGTCTTTTGCATTCCCCTTCATAATACCTACTCTTCATCTCAAGGTTTTTCACATACATCTTCTTCCTCTCCCTGGATCTCACAGCAGCATCCCTGTTTCTCATCTGCCTGAAAATCAAATGTTGACAACACTACTCTTTAGAACCATAACAGGCCCCACCAAATTCTGTTTCCAATGATATCTTCTCTAAACAAATACATCAAACAACCAAGCCTTATTCCCGATTGGACTCTATCAAAATCCAAATTCTCAAAAAACAAAATTCACTGCATGTAAATTACTGCACATTACAAATATTAGTCTATCAATGAAAATTTGACAGAATATTACTACATACCATTAATAATAAGTCAAATTATTAACATGACCAATATTCATAAATTTTATACAGTAAGGTAGGGTTTGATTAAAGTGTCTGCCAAATTTTGGAACGAATTTGAGAGTTTATTTTTCTTTACCTTTTTATCTTCTTGGACATAGGTTCATCAGCAGCCTCTTCGGGAGTTACTGGATCGACTCTCTCTTTGTCAGAAGGAACCGAACCTTCCTCAGAATCAGGGCGCGGCTCGACGAGTATCTCCGCCAGAAGCTTGTCGTAGTCGGACTCCGACGAAGGCGTTCCGGGAAGGACTTCGCCGTTGCCGGCGTCGGTGTCGGCCATAAGCAAGTTCTCGATTTCCGATAGAATGGGATCCGGCGAGGGACCATCGGCGACTGCAACAGGAGACTCATCCTCCAGCAAAATATCATCGACTTCGAATTCTGGTAACTTGTCGAAGAAAGCTTCCCAATCGAGTTGGACCAGTGGGCCGCCAAGTGGGCCTTCTTCAAAACCGTCCATGGAACCAGAAATTATGAAGAAAAAGAAGATGAGTGAATGGATTGAATTAATGGATGAAAGGGGTGCATGGCATGGATTGGATGAGGAATAATAAAAAGGGAAGAAGAGGTAAAAGCGGTTTATGAAGTCTGGGTGGTTTGTTTGCTTTGAATTGTGTTGTGACTTGGTGACTAAGGAAAAGAAGAAGCCGCGGGAGAGAGAGAGAGAGAGAGAAACCGCGTGGATCTCTTATGCCGTCACTCACCCAATGGTATCGCGTATAGTGGACAAACTCTTACACGTGGCCCAGGTAAGCCAACATCTTTTTTTTCTTGGGTCGCAATTTGGTACCCTCCCATTAGAGAGGGTTTTGGTACCTTCTTGTTATTTTTTTATTGAATAGGCCCAAATTACGTAGGAACAAGTCGTGTATTCTGTCCTAAATTATTTCGAAGACATAAAATAGATTTTAAATGAGACACATGTGTATTGTAAATGAGAATGTGAAAAAATGGGGGAATACAATAAAAAATACATGATAATAGTTATAGAGGGTTAAAAAGTCTTTTCAAAAATTAAAAATACAAATTCTAATAGTTAAATATTGTCCTATAAATATAAAAATACTAAGATCATTTAAGAAAGTTGAGAGAAATTGATTAAATAATCAAAGAAGGTACCAAAACCCTCTCTCACGAGAGGGTACCCTGGAATTTCCCTTTTTTCTTTTACACAGTTTTTCATATTTTTTCTTCTTAATTAAAATTAAAAGGGGAAAAATCTCCTTATTTGTTGGGTTCATTCGAACTTCCAGCTTAACTTACTATATAAAATAATATACCAGTATTGTTTTATTATCTAATTTATAAAAGAAAATGTTTTCTAACAAGTGAATTAAATTAAGAAGCATTCAATAGTTTTCATTAAAAATTTTAATTTTCGTTTTGTATGTATTTATTTTTAGTTCTAATAATTTTTTTTTTGTGTAAACCATAAATATCCCCTATGGGCAATCCTATTTCAGTTTTAATACTTTGAAATTCTTTTTAGGTAACTTATGGCATTCTTAGGCCCGGTAGCTAAATGATTAATTTCTTAAAGTATTATTAAGGATATGTTTCGTATAACCTGATGAGCTAGTTGGTTGCTGACAAGTTAGCTTCTAATCGATAAGCTAGTTGTTAGCTGATAAGCTCTTAACTTATAAGTTTTGAGCCGATAAGCTAGCTTATTGAATTAGAAGTGTTTGGTAGAACTAACTGATAAATTAGTTGGTAGATGTAAAATGATATAAAATGACATAACTACATAAGTTTTATTATAAGAACTTTATTTGTATTTTCTAGACAAAAATATATTATTATGCAATTATAATTTTAGATTTTTTAAAAAATAATTAAATTCTTATTAAACCTTTTAGTGATAAAATATTTAATTAAAAATTAAAATAAATATTGAAATTGATAAAATAAATAGTATAGTATAAAAATAATTTCATAAAATAGTGAAAAAAAATAATAATTTAATTAATTCGTAATTTTTAAATTACTTATTATATAGGTAATAATAGGTTAAAAAAATTGAAATATTTTTGTTACTAAAATTGAAAATAGATAATAATAGATAAAAAAAATTAAAGATAATAAGGGAAATGTATTAAAATATAAGAGATAGTGATTAAAGAAAATTAAATAAGCTAGAAGCTAGAAGCTAGGTGAAGTAACTTGTAGCTTATAAGTTATAAGCTCAAAAAATAAGCTACTTTGAGGTACCTTACCAAATACTTTTGTCTTGATCAAATTAGCTTATAAACTAGTCAAATAAGATGGACCTCAAAATAGATAAAGTTCATATTCTATCATTAATCCCAATTTGTTTTAAATTACACAAATATCTTAATTCTGCTTAAATAATATCATGAATTCAAGTGATGTGGATCAAAAAATTATCATAAGATCTTTATCCCTTAATTTTAAACTGAAAAAAAGCACTTTTAAAAAAAAATTATTTTAAAGTTACCATATATGAAAACTCTTAAAGAAGAACTTAAAAAACATCTTGATTAAATATTACATCTTGCAATGAAACTAGCTTGAAAATAAAGTCAGATACTCCCCCGCTGGATTTAAATATAAATAAAAAAATTTATCTATGATGGATTAAAATATGAGTTCTGCTAACGAGTACCCTAAGGGCACTGATTAAGGATCTACATAAAGAAGGTTTTTGTTGGAAATCACAACATTGATTGCATTTGCAACATTCAATGCTACACACTCCAATAAAACATTTCTATTTGTAGATCCTTAACAAGTGCCCTAAGGGCACTCGATAACATTTTCCTTAAAATATAAGCAAAACTTAACTAATTTTACCCTATTTAATGACATTATCTCAAATTACCATTTATTTAATTCAGATTTTATTTTCCAACCACTTTATTTAATGAATCATGTGCCAATAGAAAGAGAGTATGTCCATTTGATAAAAACAAGTTTAAATGAAATTGAATGTATTTTTTTTTGGTAAAGGAATGAAATTAAAAGGCAAAATAGAGTACAAAGTACACCTCAATCTCTACCTCTAGGGAAAAGCTCTCCCCTAGAATCAGCTAGAACTAAACTATTAAAGATCCCTGGTGAGTCTAAAATTACAAAAGTCTGACTAACAGCTCCCCTTCTTGCTAAGGCATCAACACATCTATTGTCTTCCCTGTGAATAAAGTCAAAAGAAATGGACCAATCTCTACCTAACAATTCCCTGATCTTATAAATAATGGCAATATGTAAGTGATGGTCATCAACTATCCCTGTGCAATGAGTCCAAGCAGTATAAGAATCAGTCCAAAGCTTGATGTATCTATACCCTTCATTCCAAGCAAAAGTCAAACCATGTAGGATTGATAATAATTCAGTCTCCAAAGGCTCATGAGCTGTAACAGGTCCAAAAATCCCCCTCAGCCAACCTCCAGAGGAGCTTCTAATCACAGCCCCAATACCAGCAGTAGAGGAATTTGCACAGAAGCTACCATCTACATTAATTGCAACATAATCTAGGGGAGGAGCAATCCATCTCACCCATGAAATTGCTTGACTGGCTGATGTGTTTCCACTTTCAAAGGCAGATTTGAAAGATTGGAAAAGGTTGTGAATCTTGTGCTGCAGTTGTCCAGAAGTTGTAGCAATCCCATTGAAAACTTTCTTATTCCTGGATAACCAAATTTCCCAAATTCCAGCTAAGAATAAAGATCCAATATTCTTGCAAGACCAGAATAACCAATCATAGGGATTATTTAGAGACCAGAATTCAGAATTTCTACTGATGCCAAAGGATTCCCACAGGATGTTTATATATATATATATATATATATATATATACAGTCTCTTAGGCAATGTAATACACTTTCAGCTTCTGAACCACAACAAAGACAGATGTCAGAATTTGTGATAGACCTGTGTCTCAATAACTCCTTAGTAGGTAGCCTATCATTAGCTGCCAGCCAGACAAAGAACCTTACAGTCTCACTGCACTTTAGTTTCCACACCCACAACCAGTTTGTCAACTGATTATGATTATAATTCTGATTCCACAACCATTTGTACCCTTCTCTTGCTGAGTAGCATCCATTAGCAGCTGACCTCCAAGAGATTGTATCCTGGATTCCTGTTTGAAGAGGTGATGAAATTGAATGCAGCAAGTGAATTATTTGCTCAGGAAGCCTGGTCCATAACCCAACAAGATTCCAGTTATGACCATCATAGATATCACTGACTTTAAGAAGGATGTCATGAGTGTTGATGAAGCCAATTTGTTTACTTAAAGGCCCTTCAGGTAACCAAGGATCAAAAAGGAAGTTTGATTCTCCATCACCAAGCCTTGTGACAAAACCACCTTTAAGACATTCTGCAGCTTTCTGGATAGATTTCCATATACAAGAAGCATTTCTAGTTTATTTAAAAACTTTATACCCTCCCCCATATTTCCCAGTCAAAACTTTAACCCACAATTTAGAGTCATTATTTTGCAAAATATCCCAAACCAGCTTGCCTAACAAAGCTGTGTTTTGAAGTCTTGCAGGTCTCACACCTAGGCCCCCATACTTTTTTGGCTTGCAAACTGTCTCCTAATTCACCAAATATATTCCTTGATCTGAGTTTCCCTTCCACAGAAAATTTCTGGCAGATCTGTCAAGAGCTGAACAGATGCTAGAGGGTAACCAGTTCAACTGCATTGTGTATGAAGGTAATGAGCTCATGACTGAATTAACAAGTGTTAGTCTCCCAGCTTTATTTAGAAGTTTTCCTTTCTAAGAAGCTAATCTCTTATTCACCTTATCTATCACATTCTTGAAGTCTGACTTTGAAGGCCTTCCATCAAAAATTTTAAATCCTAAATACCTCTCCAAAGAATCTGTTAGCTTTATAGCAGTCATGTTGGACAATCTTTGTTGCTTTTGCATAGGGGTAGTAGGCGTACAGAAAGCTCTTGACTTATCTAAATTTACTTTAAAACCTGAAATCTTACAAAAGCTTTCAACAATGTCAGTGATAAGCCTCACTTGTGAGACTTTTGCTTTTGAGAACAATAACACATCATCAGCAAAAAACAGATAAGATATACCGGGGCAATTTGGAGAAATTCTAACTGGTTGAAGATTATCATATAAAACTGCATCTGAAAGCATGTGTCCTAGTTTTTCCATACAAAACACAAAAAGGTAAGGAGATAAGAGATCACCTTGTCTTAAGCCTCTATTTGGAGAAAAAGGAGCACATTTGCTACCATTCCATAAAAGGGTAATAAAAATGGATTTTATACCACTAAGGATTAAAGAGACAATGTGTTGTGGGAACTCATACTCAAGCAAAACTTCCTTAAGAAAGGTCCAATCAACCCTATCATAGGCTTTTTCTAAATCTAGTTTAAAAATTATGTCACCCTTTTTATTTCTTTTTTTTTTCATGTGATTTACCATTTCTTGGAGAATAATAGCATTATCAGTAGTACTCCTTCCTGGTATAAAACTTGATTGGAAGGGCCTAACAATATCATTCAAAATAGGTCTAATTCTATTGACTAAAACCTTTGAAACCAGTTTATATAGACAATTACATAAGCTAATAGGTCTTAATTCCTTAAAAGAGTTGGGTCTGTCAGTTTTTGGGATTAAAACAATAAGTGTTTCAACAACTTTTAAAGGAATGAAACCTGAAATAAAAGCATCTTTTACAAAGCCCCAAACATCATCTCCTATTCTATCCCAAAACTTTTTGAAGAATATGGCCTGGAAACCATCAGGGCCAGGAGCCTTGTATGATTTCATAGAGCAAAGAGCTTTATAAACCTCATCCTCAGTGACAGGAGATTTTAACAATAATTTATGAGGATCTGATAGTTTTGGAAAGTTTGGTGATTTGAAATAATTTCCATCAGCAGAGACACTACAAAATATATTCTTAAAATAAGATATTGCCTCCTTTTGAAGGATATCATCATCAGTACACCACTCTCCACTAGGTAAAAATAAGCCATTGATTCTATTTCTAGCTCTTCTAACTATAGTTTGAGCATGAAAAAAGGAAGTGTTTCTATTGCCAAATTTAATCCAGTTTTCTCTTGACTTTTGATACCAAAATATTTCCTCTTGAGCTAGAACTTCATCATAGTCTTTCTAAAGAGAACTTTGTAGTTGCAGAAGACTGCTTGAAGTGAAAACTTCCAGTGATTTTTCAATTCCCTTAAGTCTCTTTTCTAAAGCTCTTTTCTTAGCAAAAATGGATCCAAATTCCTCTTTATTAAATTTAATAGATGCTTCTTTTACATCATCTAAACACTGAAGGATATCATGCTGAGATATACTCCAGGTGGAATGAACCAGAGAAGTATAACTAGGATGATTACACCAGGCTGCTTGAAATCTAAAAGGTCTTTCACCTCTACCAACAATTTTCCCCCCACATCTTAGTATAATAGGGTGATGGTCAGAATAAGGTCTACTTAAGTTTTCTAAGTACCATTAGGGAAAGCCAATCTCGAAGAAGGAGAGGCAAGGCCCCTATCCAATCTTTTGTGAACCCAGATCCCTCCACTACAAGGCCTACTCCAAGTAAACTTAGTACCAAAGCTGCCTATATCTAAAAGATTACAATCATCTAAATGATTAGCAAACTCATTGGCTCTAGAATAAGAGAAATTTCCACCTTTCTGTTCAGAAGACAAAAGAATGTCATTAAAATCCCCTATTAGCAGCCAAGGAATAGAAATTGAGTTTTTAAGATTTAACAAATGATCCCACATATTATTTCTAACAGACAAATCATAATTAGCATAAATGGCAGACAACATCCATGTATTGCTTCCTAGAGAAACTTCAATACTAATCACCTGAGCATGTGTATTAAAAGTAGAGTAAGTGAAAACATAATTTGTTCGTTTTAAAACCCAAATACCCCCCATATGCCCTGAGGCCTATTCAATAGAAATTGGTGAGTATTGAACAGAAATCCAGAAATTCATAGTGTTTGAAAAGGCAGTATGGGTTTCAGTAATGATACAAATCTCTGGTTTATGTTTTCTCAAAATTTCTCTTAGATGTCTATGACATCTTTTATTAGCTGCACCCCTAATATTCCAAAATAAAACTGTAAATTCTTTGAATCCAATCATCATAAAAATGGTTAAGAGAGGAAGAAACAGAACCTGTTTCAGAGAAGACGAAAGGTAATTGTCCTAAAAGAAAAGATGTCTTTATTGGTCATGCACCTCATTGTCCTCCTCAGCCATAACAACCTCATCAGC
Organism: Sesbania bispinosa; assembly: GCA_026901365.1. Lineage (NCBI taxonomy): Eukaryota > Viridiplantae > Streptophyta > Magnoliopsida > Fabales > Fabaceae > Sesbania > Sesbania bispinosa. Next base: position 1,236,461 of record QLOH01000027.1, on the reverse strand, counting down.
TTCAGATTCCTCACCGGAGCTCTCATCTTGTCCAGACATTACAACATCTGAATCATCAATAGGATCAAGCTTCCTTTCCTCCACAACATGTTTAGGTTGAAGGACTACTTGCAGATGTTTATCCAGGCTCTCTTGTAGATTAACATCCCCAGCTGATTCCTCCAAATCTCTGAATCTTAATCTATTTTCCCCAATTGTTTCAACATCCATAGTTGTCTGAATACCAAATTTTGGTTTTGGGGCATCCTTATTCTGCTTACTGGAAGAGACAAATGACTTATTAATACTTCTGTCATTGATGGTTGTAGGTTGAAAGATAGGCTCAGGTGGAGGTTCCAAGCTGAGCCTTTTTTTGTTGGAGACAGTCACTGCTACAGAATCAGTATCTTGGCTTTTAGGCCCCAATTTTGCAGCTTTTGTTGATGTCTTGAATGAACCTATCCCAACACTCTTTTTTCCACCTTCAATATTCATTTTTGGAACCTGATCTTTGGTTTGGATAGAAGCCTTATTTGTTTTACCAAACACAAAACTTGGACCTTCAGTTGGATGCTTGGAAGTCTGGGACAAGTTTTCCTTTTTCTCAAAATGATAATTCTTTTTAATAACATTCTTGTTACCATGCTTATCTTCTTCTGTCACTTTACCCTTGCCTTTACTCTTTGTTTTCCTCTTGGATCTTGATACAACTAGCCATTCCCCATGAGTTGCATCTGAACTAGTATTGGTATCCAGTTCTTTAATTCTCAAATCTTGACTTTCACAAGGAACATTCTTGTTTGTATCAACAGAGTCATTGCCATTAAAATCCATAGCCCCAGAAGCAGTCTTTTCTTGGCATACCTTAACCTTAGTACAGGATCTAGTCACATGACCATACAACCCACAGTTACCACAGATAAGATGCAGACTTTCATATTCAACATAGTACCAGTGGCCTTGTAACCAGATTTTCCCAACCACTGGCTCATTTAAATTTATCTCCACACATACTCTTGCAAATCAACCACGGGAAACATTTAAAGTAGTTTTATCCACTTTAAAGGGGTTACCAACTGCAGAAGCTAATGCCATAAGAATGTTTTCATCATAGTATTCAAGCCCTAAATCTGGAAATCTAATCCAAACAAAAGTTGAATCAATAGGAACCTTTGAAGCCACGAAATTGGGTGTCCACATTCTAATTGAGAGGTAATGATCAAAGATCATCCAAGGTCCCTCTCCAATAATTTTATTTCTGACCTCAATATCATCAAATTTGCAAACAAAGTACCCATTCCCTACTTCAAGAAGATCAAAACCCCCAGACATTTTCCATACCTTCTTGAGCCGATCTTTCATGGTGATGTACCCTACATATTTCCCTAAAAGCTTGATAATCACTGCCTCTGACCATGGGTGTTGAATATTCTGAAGAACAGAATCTGCAACATAACACTTTGGTTTCAATCGGTCTCCATCTTCATACTCAATTCTGAACAAATTATAGCTGATGAGATCTACTTTGGTCGTGTCTTTCATCGGTTCTTTCCCAGCAAGAAGCTTGTCTCTGAAGGACGCATGTGGACCTGGTGAACCCTCCTTCCCATCTGGAGGATCAGGTATCATTAAGGTGTCTTCAGTAGACACCATACTCAACCTTTGAAGAAAGCAAGCACAGGATCAAGTATTGGTAGCCTATTTAATTATTTTAAATAATATAAAAAAATTAAATGAATTTAACCAATTTTCTTAATAAATGTGAATTTGATTTTTTTTTGTGTGTAAACCATAAGTATCCCCTGTTACCGGGGACAATCCTATTCGGGGCTTAGTCACATTTACGTGAATTTGATTATTATTATTATAATTCAATCCAGTGTATTTCAAAAAGAATTAGAGTTAAAATTACTAATCATAAATTAAAATTAATATTTTTTGTTTGAATTATTTTCTTTTTTTTCATTTCTTCGCTCATAAGAAAGAAATGGCAGAAGAAAGGGCAAATGCCACCACGTTCCAAGAGAGAAACAGATCTTGGCTGGCTGATGTTAATTCTTCACACTAATCTAAACTAATTCAACACACACTTTGATCTTCTTCTTTCGTTTCACTTCCTCACTCTCTTCCAATGTCGAAGGAATTCACCGTTCCCCCAGTGATATTCCCCTCTGGCGGAAATCCATCACCCTCGGGTGGTGGAACCGTCCATCGTCGTCCAACGGCACCGTTTCAGCCTCGTCCAAGCACCAACCCTATCCCCTTCATGTCCTTCGACGTCGGCGCCGCAACGACGTCGTTCCCCGCGCCACAATTCGGCTCCTCCTCCTCCAACTTCGACGACGAGCCTCCTCTCCTCGAAGAGCTAGGCATCAACACAAAACAGATCTGGAGCAAAACGACGTCGCTCCTCAACCCCTTCCGCGTCGCAAACCCTAACCTCCACGAAAACGCTGACCTCTCTGGACCTGTTATGCTGGTAATGGCGTTCGGGCTTTTCCAGCTACTAGCTGGTAAGATCCACTTCGGGATCATCCTCGGTTGGGTAACAGTTTCGGCATTGTTCCTTTACGTTGTGTTTAACATGCTCGCTGGGCGTAATGGGACACTGGATCTGTACCGTTGTGTTAGCCTAATCGGTTATTGCATGTTGCCTATGGTGATTTTGTCTGCACTGTCGCTGTTTCTTCCTCAGGGTGGGTTCGCCATTTCAACCGTTGCTGCGGTTTTCGTGGCGTGGTCCACCAAGGCTTGCACCACCCTATTGCTACACGTGGCCAGATGGGACCAACACCCTGGACTCCTTGCCTATGTTTGCTTTCTTATTTATACCTTATTCTCGCTTCTAGTTGTCTTCTGAAATTATATACATTTATTTGTGCACAGAAAAGAACAAAATTGCATCAGGTGAGGTGTTGTGAGTCTGGTTATTAAGATTGTACATGAATTTAGAGGAATTTTTTATTAAGATTTTTTTAATATTATTATTCATGTATGGGTGTAGGATTAGCTTTCACACTCTCAGCTTAATACATTTCATGTATATGGTTGTGTGTATGTGGGAGAAATGTTAATTTTGATACCATATAATCATGAAGGATCATAAAATGGTGATTATTCATTTAATTCATCACATGAAAATCACTTGAGTTTGCTGCTCAAAAGATTAGCAACATGAAATAAGTCATCAAATGGTTGTACTTTTTTCCCTTATCAAATCTCTCAGTGTACAGTAACTTTTGGATAGGAGGGAAATTAATTTTGAAGGACCAAAAATGGGGTTACTCTGTTTTTTTTTGGGGGGGGGGGGGGGTATTTGTTTGTTTGTGGTGAGTTGAGTTTCTTGTTTTGAAAATAGGATGATGGGTGATTTAAATGGAAATCCTGTCTTCTGGTTTATCTGTCATTTTCTATTGATGTTTTTGTTTGGCGTCTTATATCATTGATAATTCTAAGTTTTGAATTACATCTCGTCAGCTGAAAAAAAAAACTAGTCTTATGTGTTTTCTTTGTTCTTTGGTGATTGTGATTTGGGTTTGTGTGCTTGGAGTCCACGGCAAGCAAAAGGGTATTGTAAGCAGTACCGAAGGAAGTTGGGGGACTACAGTTTTTGGGATCAATTTTACAGTTGCTAATTAACCATTTCTTCTTTATTATTTGAAGTTCCAGACTTCTAGATTTGTGAGAATGAATGGCTTGTGATTCAAATGGAAATTCAGCCTCCTGCTTAATGTATCATTCTATTGAGATTTTGTTCAGCATCTTATCAGTGAAAATTCTTTTATTTATTCTGTATTGTCAGCTGAAATTACAAGTCCTTTTTTCTCTGTTATGATTATGAATTTATGTACTTGGATATTGTAAACATACATATATTGTAAAGTATGTGATGTACCCTCAATGACAAGTAGAGAAAAACAGGCACGTCTGGAGATGGACTACTAAACTTTACTAGGACAAGGTTTGCCTAATTTTATTTCGGAATCGGAACCCTGCAATCTATTAGCATATAAATAGCATATTCTCATGAATATTCATTCTTCTTAACAGCTTGGCCACTAGTCAATGTCGAGACTTGTCAAACTGAAATTTTAGTTAGCAGGTGAAAAAAGTAAAATAACTATTAGCATTGTGGATTGGGTCTGATTAGTTGTTGAATAAAGGATTATGCAATAGTGCTACGATATGTAATAAGTATCATACAATTAGACACCTCTTTATAGAGGATAGATACTTTGAGTTTATGACTTCATTGTTGTTTACGAGTAATTCCATGTTACCAAGGCTTTCCATTTTAAAGGATAAAATACAGAATTATAGTTATTAGATCAGAAAATTAATGATAAAAATTTTAACAATTTCATAATACTTTACCCCTGAAAAAAACAATTTCTTAATACTTTATTATAATCTTAACTGTTGAAGAACAACTGAATAGCTGGATTTTAATCTTAACTGTTGAAGAACAGCTGAATAGCTGGATTTTATACTCATATGAGATAGATTGATTATCTAAGAAATGTCCCGCTAGAAGGTTTATGTTAGCTTTGGAAAGATGACCCCAACCCGAGTTAAATGGAACTACTAACTACCACTCCCTTTGATCCTATTTAAAATTCAGACAAAAAAAACATTTATTAAGAAAAGTAATTAATTCATTGATTTTCAAAAAATTACTCTACAAAATTACAAATTTATCCCTATTTAAAATTAAACTCCACTATAAATATGATAATGGAAAAATTTTAAACGTTGTCTTATAAATCTAAGAATCATACCTAAAATTTTGTTCATTAATGAGTGAGTGTAAACTTTCACTGCATAATTAAAACCAATTTCGACCAAAATTAGATTTGCCAAATCTACTTAATACTTATATTTATTAATACAGGAATAATAATAATAAAAGTATGAAAATACTAAAAAAAAATGTACTACCTTATTTATACTGTTTTTTCCACATACGAGAAATTCATGAACTGTGAATATTATATTGGGCTATAGAAAAAGTCAAGCAATTTCTTTTTTCCTTTTTACTGTCAAGAAACTCCATATATCGGGTACCAAATGTGTGTAGAGCCATAGAAGTAACAAATGCATTCAAAACAACCTTTACGATTGTTTTAAATCGTTGCCTTTTCTGCTATTAGAATAATGTAATGATGTGACAATAATTACAAGAGTTGATAACAAGGCTGCAATAAATGTAACTGCAGAAACATGATCAGCATGCGTCATTCTTCCAGAAGGTATTCTCCAAACAATACCAGCATCATACAGATTGGCATCATCATTTTTCAATTTGAAGCAGCAATTGAGATTTTCCACCTTTTCCTTTTTGCTGCAGCGTACTAACATATCTGGTGTACCAAATTCAACTGTCGAGTAGCCACTTTCATTCAGAGGCTGCAAAAGAAGTGGGAAAGAAAGGAATTGAGGCAATACTGTACTGTAGTATACCTGCAAAGGGACAACCTATAGTAATACTACTATAGTATTATGATATTAGATATGGTGCAATTATCATATGGTAATTCGTACTCTACTTCCTTTGAAGAGCATTAGATTGAAATAAATATAAAGGGCATGCTTAGCTAAAAATGACATTAAGATATCAATTGAACCAATAATAGGCTTACTTGATATCGTGCATGCAAAGGGAGCTCTATGTTGATATCAGTTGGCTCTAGCAATATATTTGGGTCAACATCTAAGTGGATTTCAACAGCAGAACGATTGGACAAAAATGAAGGCAACTCCAGATTTGTATCACCAAAAACAGCTATATCACTGAACACTGCAAAAAAGAAAGTGTTACTTGAAGAAATATGGAGATATTCCTGAAATTAAAAATAAGGATTTTCCCCCACATTTTTCTTTAAATCTGAATAGCAGGTGAATAGTATTTACCACCACGCTCAACAAGACGTTGTAATTCAAATGGATCAGCAAAAACTCCAGAAGGCAGCCTTTCAATAATTATGAATTCACATGAGTAGCTTAGAAGTTCAGACAAAGACTCCGACTGTTGGGTTTGAAATTTGATTAATGTAGACACAGAACGATGAGAACCTTCACCAATAAGATTGCGTTTTAAAACTGACAATCTCAACATGAAATTATGGTTATCCGGAAGTGCTTCACACAAACCAGAAGTGACTTCTTGAGACATGAAATTTTCAAAATCTGAATCATGTAAGTTCGTATATCTGTCATAATAAGATTGAATCAGAAATTTGGAGCTAGAATTTGGGGAAGCCACCACCTGAAAATGACAAAATAGTATTTGACAAAATTAAAAGAAAAGAAGGGCACATGATATGGGTGTAATTTTGGTATGACAAAGGTCAAACTAAGCATGATATTCTTTAGGCTCCAATTAGTAAACATTAGTGCAAACTATTGTTATACTGAATTACTGATAAGTATCAAAGAGCATCTGCATGCTCACGTCCATCCAGAGAAAAGAAAATAATAGGCCAGCTAATATGAATTTATGCAGCACTAAGGGATCTGTATATGTATGGTTGCAAAAAATAAACCTGTAAATATTTTTATTTCTTTGACAGGAAAAAAATTATTAGAAAGAAATGAGAAAAAGTTAAAACTAGAGGATACAATATACTCCAAGAGCAAGAAAGCAAAATACAATAATGATTCAAGGATGTCCAACCTTTGTTCATATCTAAAATGATTATTTTGTTTAATACTCCCAAGTCCCAACTAGCTTATAGATGAGAATATCCTATGATACACACAATCAGTATATAAAATCCGTGCTGCTTGTTAGCTGCATGTCTGGTTACGTTCTATGTATTTCAAGTTGAACATAACAGAGAAAAAAACTAGCAATAAAAGATCCCGACTAGACCCACCAATCATACAACAAAAAATGCAGCTTCAGAAATAGCAAAAGGGAGTGTAAAATTAGACTCTTTTCTTTTTTTTGCTTAATTGGACTTGGACTACAAATATGCAGAGTTGAAATGGGATTTAACTCCTCTAAAGTGCACCCTCACTTTAGAGGAATGAAAAGGTTAAGATTTTAACAACACTAGAGTTTTTTTATACATGTGCACATATCTTATTACAATCTCAACCGTTGATTTTCTAATCAATGCTTATCTTTGCACTTAATCCTTTAAAGTGCACTCCTGCGTGCACTTTAGAGGAATCAAATCCAGATGAAATGCATTATTGTTACATCTTATTTTTATGATGAGACAAGAATAGAATGTATGAAAGAAAAAAGAAGGGGAGTGTTATGAGTTGGGAATAATTAACCTAAAAAGCAGTTAGCTGAAGGGAAGGATGCATAACAAGGTTCAGTGATGACAGAGAGAACAAGTGTAACAAACCAGCCAGCTGGCATAATGGGAATGTAGGAAATGAATATTCTCGAGATGGCGAGAGTCCATAAGCCGAAAGTATCACTAGCTTATGCTCTGACCCGAGTAGCATGGGGCACGTGGAATCCCATGTGAATCAGCAAGGACCACCTTGCAAGGCTAAATACTCCTGGGTGACCGATGATAGGGGGCCCGGAAACTGAACGATGTTAGCGCAAGGGGCTGTCACCGGATGAAGGAGGAAATGCGTCAAATAGCAATGTAAGATGCATTGAATGTGCCAATTATTTACAAAAGTATGCGCACCAGCATTTGCTTGATTTTATGTTTAGTGGTCACTGCCATGGTGCTTGCTTATTTTTTTGTTCCCTTGATGTTGATGCCATCTTTCCCCTACCAAAACCATCAATTGTGAGTGGAGTGTTTTTCCATCTTCCCAAAAACTAGAGATTCTCTGTGACTTATTATGGGATAATTGATGATCAGCATGGATTGTGCACTTGCTATGGTGCTAGTCCTATGCTCATTTTGGAGGAAATCACTTCAACTAGAATGGCAGAGGTTCTTGTGAAGAAGAATTCCAGTTTGGCATTCCAAGGGTTCTATGAATTCATTCTTCCTATTGTTGAAACACACGCAAATGTTGCTGCATCTCTTGCTGAGAGAAAAAGATGCAACCACTTGATAGGATTCTATAGAAACATTAACAGCAAAATAGATGACAATGACTGTGACGGGTATAGAACCCTTGATTCAAACCTCGACCAAGGTGAAGTTCAGGGAGAAGGCAGTCATAGAAGTGAGCGGTACAAAACTACAAATGAGGAACTGGGAACTTGGTCATTATGCTTCAGGAAATGGGAACCTAAAGGAGTTATTTTAGCGGTTTCAGGGCATTTATCCAAACCTTCACCTTGAGGACAAGATAAATCTTTGGGGGGGGGGGGGGGGGGGGGGGGGGAGTATTGCTACTCCTTATATGGTCACTAATTATTATGACAGCAAGAGTGAGGTGACAACGGGTCAAGGTAGGTAGTAACTACCCTGCACACGTGGCAAGTAGGTGTGAGGAAGATGTGAGGTGTGAACTCTGCAAGGGGGAATGCTTAAATGCAGAGAGAGGGGGAAAGGAAATTTAAGCAGTTGTTCAGTAAGGATTTGGGGCCTTTGGGAAAGGAGGAAACAAACCTGCAAAGCTCCAAAGTAATTATATCTTGTGTTTTGTGAGTATGATTGTTCAAGTTGAGTGGTTCTGATTATTAATCTCTGTAATTGTGGTGTACTCCCATTTTTCTTGTAATTGAGTACCTGGGTGTCTATCATACACAGAGCAGAATAATCCATAAACAATTATTTACCTAACCTGATTTGATGCTGAATCACCAAGCAAACAGCTTCCTGGTGGCCATATAAATGAACTCCCTGCTAACAAGTACATGCAGAGTTGAATACGTCGCCAAGTTGCCATTTTAGAAAGTAGTAACTGAAAAAACAGATTTGCAGCAGCAAAAAATTGTATATGTTAGTAGAAGATTGGAATCCATCTTCAAAGGATAAGGTCAGTTTCTTAAGATCACAAAACCTCATCACAGTCTTTGCTCCAAGAATGTGTCTGCAGAATATTTTTATGTAATTACAATTCCATATTTGGGTAGAAAATGTAATGTTGAGTTCAATATGACCCATGTCATTTCACATAGAAATAAATTCCATTCATCTTTCATATTCAATATTGTCCTCCAATACAATGGAAAAAAAGAATACCAACAAGAAAGAAACTGTTATCATATAGATCCTACATCCAAATCAAATTATAAACTATGAAAGTGTAAGAGATTGACTGGGGAAGAACCTACATTTACTATTATTATGGTGAAAAGCTGCCCCTCCCTCGCTACTTAAGGTTTCTCGAACTAAAAATCCAGCTTAGAATTAGAAGGGGAACATATCCACAAAACTCAAGATTGCAAAATGAATGCAGTGCCATAAGACTAGGGAGATCAGATCAAATCACATTTAAATTTAAATAATACTAACTGGAAAGGGAACCTAGATGGATGTCCGGATGGGAGTGAGAGAAGCCGAAACGATTCGAAACAGAACTGGCAACGACGTGATCGTGAATCGTGATGCTTCGTATGGATCAGCCGGTGGCTTCGAAACGGTGGCGCGGCCGTTGTCCTCGTTAATGTGATGTGTGACTGAAACTTTGATACTGGAATGGGTATTATCGGACAGGAAAAATAAAAAATAAAAAACTTCTTCCCTTTCTATTTAGATCACAGTACCAATTACCAAATCACACCAAGCAGTAAAAAAAAATTTTAACTTTTTAATTTTATTATTATTTAATATTATTAATTAACTCTACTATTATTTGATAATTAAAAAAAAATAAAATTAATAAAAATAAATTAAAAAAATATAATAAATACTTTCTTAAAATTTTAAAGTAATTAATGAAAAGGAATATAAAAAACTTTTAAAATGTGACCTATAAATATGCACGGAGGGAATATTATTTTATCATATATTATACAAGATAATTTACTTTTATTAAAATAATTCTCAATAAACATCTCAGACTCTCAAGTCTCAAGCCCATGAGACATTTTAAAAAGTATAAATCTGACTTATTTAATTAAAAGGACTTGAGCCTAACATTTTTATTAACGAGTCTAGTCAAGTCAAGTTAGGCTTTAATCAGACCAAGTTGTAGGCTCCTGATGGATGGTCCGACCCATTTCCGTGTGTTTCACATTTGCTTTGACGGTTCATCTCTCACATTAAATTAATTTATTAAAATAATTTTTTTCTTATATTTTAATATTTAAGAAAATAGTTTATTTTATAATTAAAAAAATAAAAGAATTAGTTTGAATTAATTATGATATGTGAGACTTGTAAAAACCTACAAATCCCAAAATACCTCTAATGATAGCACTCAATAGTAGTGGTGGGAGTCAAGTAGGCCACCTGGTAGGAGCCTACTACATGGCCTAACTAAAGCCAGACCTGGTCTGGCTTGTTTATTGAAAAGATAGGCCTAGGAATGCCTCCTCTGAGTGGGAGCTTTCTCTCCCACCATAGGAGTTTTCCCTTCCATCATGGAAGTCTTTGTTCTTAACACCTTTCTTCCATCTACCTTATTTCCTCCCAACTAATCACCTGTATTCCCATTCTAGTAGAAAAAAAGCCACTATTATCCCCACTGGATAATAGTTCCTACTGTTTTATTCCCACCCCTCACTTTCCAGATTAACCCCTCACCCCCTGCCTTATTTCCTTGCCTTTTCACCCCCACCTTGCTCCTTGATTTCCCTTTTCCCATGCTTCTCCAGTGTTCTCCCACCCCCTGGGTCCCCTATCCACCGGGATTAAGAAACTATGGAACTAGCTTCCTCGTCTTCTACACTTCCTACGCAGTTGGAAGGTGCAGAGATTTCTCTGGATTCAGAATGTGAAACTGGGTTAGCCATTGCAAGGAAAACCTTGGTTGGAAGAGTACTTACGGATAAAAATCTCAACAGACCAGCAGTTAAGGAGATTATAGTAAGAGCTTGGGGCCTAAATGAAGAGCTCAAATTTTTTTATATGGGACCAAACGTATATGTTTTCCACTTTAAAGAGGAGAAGGATGCTAAATGTGTTCTGGAGGAAGGCCCTTGGTTTGTTATGGGTCATCTTTTGAGTCTGCAGCATTAGATTCCTGAGGCCCCTGTGTTTGAAGTTAACTATGATTTTATTAGTTTCTATGCTCAACTTCATGGCTTATCGTTAGATGTCATGAATACTAAAAATGTTGTCAAAATTGCAAAGCTACTGGGTGAGGTAATTACAGTTGAAAATCCAGTTGTTGATGGGCATCTATTATGACCATTCATGAGAATACGTGTGCTTCTGAATGTAAAAAAAACCCTTAGTCACGGGGTTCTGGTTACCAAGAAAAGACCTTCCAAAGGTTTGGATATTTATTAAATACGAAAGACTCCAAGGATTCTGTTATAATTGCGGGATAATAGGCCACGATTACAGGAAATGCAACAAGGAAAAGGAGATGGCTGTCCACATTCAAAATAAGCCTCGTTATGGCCCCACCCTTGGAGTTCCTCTGGCAAGATCCTTGGCTGCCATTGTTACCAACAATATTAGAAGGATTAAAAAAATCAGGGAAGGTGGAGAGCCCCTTGTACCAGAAGAAGACAAATTTGTCCCCACCAGACCAGAAAGTGAAAATAGCTCAAAGACTGCCTCTGCAGGACCATAGGGAGTTGAAACATTTGAAGACAACAGTAATCAGCAGCCACAGGCCTGTCCTTGCAAAAAGGAATGTGGGATGGAAATCATAGAAGTAGGTCCCACTAACCACCAGCCTCCTAAAAAAAGTCACTACAAGAGTTCTCGTTTTTAGCGACGGCTATTTTTACGACGGCCCCGAGCAGTTGCTAATAGCGACGACTTGGCCGTCGCGACCTGTTTTTTTTCTTTTGCATTTTTTTCCCAAAAAATATTAAATAGAGACGACCAAGCCGTCGCTAGTTAAAAAATTTATTGACGGCTGAGCGACGATGTGGCCGTCGCTAACTGAAATTCGTCGTTAGCGACAGCTCAGTTCCAAATTAGCGATGGACAAAACGTCGCTAATTTAAAAAACATTAGAGCGATGACTTGGCCGTTGCTAACGGCGTCACTAGTGTGAAAAAAATTAATCTCGAGTGACGATTTTTGTTGTATTAGCGACGGCCCGGTCGTTGCTAACTAAATGTCGTCGCAAAATACGAGATTTATGCGACCCGTCCCTTCTTTCTTCTTTCTCTTTTCTTCTTCCCTTCTTCTCTTCTCTTCTCCGTCGCGGCCATACCGGAAAATTGACCTCCATTCCTCCATCATTGTCCCTCAAGTTCTCTTTCTCCTTCAACCTGTCCCTCTCACTTAACCCTTCAATATTACCGATTATTTTTGTGAAACAACCACTGTTTTTGGTAAAGAGGCAGTGGAGGGCGGCCAACCACCATGGGTAGACATTGCCGACAGTGAATCTCCGTTTGGGCATCGAACAGGTATTGTGTTCTCTCCCATGTTTGATGTAACTGTTGTAATTTGTCTCTCTGTATTGTATGAATTGTTTGTTAGTGGAGAGCTGAGCTCAATAGGTGAGACTAGGGGTGTTCATGGGACGGGTTTGGACGAGTTTCACTTGTCCCTAACCCGACCCTAATTTTTTATCGGGCCAATTCTATGGACCCGAACCTGTCCATAAACCCGAAGAGACTCGATGATGTGCAGGTCTAAGTAAGATCGGGTCTAAGTAGGACAGGACCGGGTTGGCCCGATATTATAGAACTGTGTTTAGTAATCGTGAAATGATCATATAACTATGTTCAAAAGAAAATAGTTCATACAATTAATAAATATATTGCATACAATAAAATATCTCTTAATGTATGCAATATTTTTTTATTTTTTAAAGTTTGGGACATTACTAAACCAAGAATAACATTATATCACTATATAATTTTATGTATAGAATGTATTTTTAAAGGTAAATAGAGAAGTCTTAGACTCAAAAACCCCATCTAAAATGAAAAAAAAATAAGGTTATGACTTTATATAATAGAAAATCATAAGTAATAAATATTATATTTATATATAAAGGACGGGCCGGGTAACCCGAAGGTTAACCCGAACCCGTCCTCAACCCGATGCCGGGTCAAAAAATGAGACCCGAGGAGACCCGGTTTGGTTCTATTCTTTCTTATAAGACAGCAACAGACCCGACCCGAGTAGGACGAGTTAGGACGGGTCAAAGGGACGGATCGGGTCTTGAACACCCCTAGGTGAGACCCTATATGTAGAAGTACAGGGAAACACTAGAAGGGGGGTTGAATAGTGTTTCTTAATAATTTATGGAAGCTTTTCGCAAACGATTAAGTTTACAACAGTTTCAGACAAGTTTAAGAGGCTGTCTGAAGTTTCTTAAGAAGGCTTCTGAAAAGATCTTTAAAAAGGTTTCTTGCTTTTTAAAATTATCAGAACAGTTTTCAACACCCTTTGGTTAGTATAAATAAATTGACAAGAGATAAGGGATATAAAACTTAGCCAAGGAATTTATCCTGGTTCACTCACTACCACTGTGAGCTACGTCCAGTCCCAATGCCAACTAGCACTTGGATTTTCTCTTAATCTTCACCAATATTACAAGTATTCTTTTACAGTCAAGCCTCTTCAGGCTCTACAACCAAGTATTCTTTTACAGACAAGCCTCTCTAGGCTCAAAGACAATTTTTTACAAAGAGATATGTCTAAGCTTTTAAACTACACAAGTTTGAAGCTTAAACAGAGACGATGTACAATAAAAACTGAGGTATACTCAGGATATACAAATGATGTACAATGAATATGAAATCAGAGTGTTTTTACAGAAAAACTTGCAGCGTGATATCTCTTAGACTTTCTTGTATATGCGGACACCCTTGATGGTCTTCATGAAGGGCTATTTATAACCAATCTTCAATCCATTGAAATACCACCGTTTAGAGATAGCATTAAATGCTATTTAATCCATTGTGAGACATGCTTCTGAGAGTTCTGAATTTTTCTGACACACAGTACCAGGTTGCTGCTGCCATAAAGCTGCCACTGTTGTTGCTGCAAAGGTTGCGTTGTAGGGATTTCCTCAGTGGTGTATGAAATTCAAATATACTAGGAAAGGTCTCTGTGTTCCTTGCCATAAATATGTTTGAAAAGGTACGTGCAGCAGAGAACGTTTGACTCAGCAGAACTTGAGAGATGTCTTCACATACTTCAACAAAGAGTGTCACATCATTAATGAGACTTCAGACGGGTTGCGCACTTCAGACGGCTTCAACACTTCAGATAGGTTGAACCTTCAGAAGGCTTTTCCACTTTAGACAGGTTGAAAGCACTTTAGACAGTCTTTATAAGTTCAGAGTGGCTTGCTGAAATCATAGATAAGTCATTAAACATTTATGTATCTATGATAAGTATTTTAACCCAAATTTGTTAAGCATTAAAACTTGAGAAGTGAGCTATCTAAAACATCATAGTTTTCCTTATGATATTTTTGAGACTCAACACTATAAAGGGTGATGGTTGTGTGCTGGTAATATATATTTGTGCATGTGTTTGTATTGTATGAATTGTTTGTTAGTGGAGAGCTAAGTTCAATAGGTAAGACCCTATGATGGGTGCTGGTTGTGTGTTGGTAATATATATTTGTGAATGTGTTTGTATTGTATGAATTGTTTGTTAGTGGAGAGCTGAGCTCAATAGGTGAGACCCTATGAAGGGTGCTGGTTGTGTGCTGATATTATAGAATTGTGTTTATGTTGTGATATGTGAAATTTTTATGCTGAAAGTATATAATTTTTGAATTGTGGACAAAATGGATCATAGATGGATGTATGATAGGCTTGAATCTTCTAGGAGATTGAGTAATGTGTTTATTGAAGGGGTTTCGATATTTGTTAATAAGGCTATGGAACAACCTTCGTTTGTTTCTGATGGAGGGATTAGGTGTCCATGTGTGAAATGTAATTGTGAGCGTATTTTGAAACCTTCTTCAGTTAGACTTCATTTGTTGAAGTCTGGATTTAAACCAAACTATAGGATATGGATTGACCATGGAGAAGTAGGGTCTAATAATGTTGAGTTGGGAGATGATGATAATAGTGGTGAAGGTATGAGTTATGAACCTCAGTTTGCCTCAATGACTCAAATGGTGTATGATGCATTTAGGCCTATACCTGATGAAACAGATGATAATGACCATGAGCCACCTAACCCAGATGCCCAACGTTTTTATGATGTGTTAATATCTGCAAACCAGTCAATCTATGAAGGAGCAAATGATTCTAGGTTATCAATAGTTGTGAGGTTATTAGCAGCTAGGAGTAATTGGCATGGTACTGAAAAGTGTTTGGATTATTTCATCCAAATGCTACTTGATGTAGCTCCAACACCCAACACCATTCCAAAGAACTATTATCAGGCGACCAAATTGGTGTCTAAGTTAGGGTTGAAGGCGGAAAAAAATTGATTGTTGTAGGAATGGTTGCATGTTGTATTACAAGGATGATTCTATGTTAACTGAATGCAAGTTTTGTAATACTCCGAGGTTTGTTCCTCGTAAGGTTGGGAAGGGGAGATATAAGGATGTTCCGGTGAAGAGGATGTTTTATTTGCCTATTATTCCAAGGTTGCAGCGATTGTATGCTTCATTAGAGTCTGCTACACAAATGCGATGGCATCATGAGAATAAGAATGATTCTGATTTATTGCGTTATCCATCGGATGAGGAAGCATGGAAACACTTTGATAATGTGTATCCTGATGGGGAAGTTGAAGATCTGGTGGAATTTCTCTTTTGTGTGGAATGAAGTAATTGATTTATCTCTCAAGTCACGTTCTTCAAACCATATAGGTGTTGAATGTGTTGATAATGACCAAGTTTCATACACTATCTCTGGTGTTTATTGTCATCCAGAGGAATCCAGAAAGCATCTAACTTTTCAACTTATTAGAAGCTCAACACATGAAGCAAGTGATAAGTGGATTTGTTTTGGGGGTTTCAACGCCATTTGTTTACAAGATGAGAAAAAAGAGGAAGGGTGGTCTCAATTACCTAACTTCATGAATTCTAGTACTGTTTACAATTGTGTGGGTTAAATGATATGGGCTTTCAAGGTCATAATGGTTGAGAGGGGAATAACTTGATTGAAGAACGTTTGGGTAGATGTTGTGCTACTTCAGAAGCTTAACATTTATTTCAATCATTTTCAGTTTTACATCTTGGTATGATGTCTTCGGATCATGCCCCATTGAGGATTTCTTTTCATCAGAGGTTGGAATAAATTGAAGAAAGGAAGGATAAGCTTTTCTACTTTTAGAAAATGTGGTTGAATGATTCAAAATTCTCAAATTGTATTTTGCGTGCTTGGAGAAGGCCTGGTGCTCTTTGTGTTGAATGCCTAGATGCCACTCATGAGGAATCGTCTTTTTTTTGAAAAAGAAGTAAGGTCCCATATGAGACAAATTAGGCAATTAGAGAACAAAATAAAGGTTGCAGAAAGGTGGGATCCAACGACTGAAAACATTGCTCGAAAGAAGAGATTATGGAAGCTTATGATGAGATTCTATGCCTTGATGGGATTTACTGGATGCAAAGGTCTTGAGCTCTTTGGTTGTCAAAAGGAGACAAAAATACCATATTCTTTCATGGGAAAGCTTTTATGCGACAAAAATATAATAAAATATCAAAAATAAAGAATGAGAATGGGGAGTGGGTTCATGGTAAAAAAATCTACAAGTGAAATTATACAACGATATTTTTTCAATATCTTTGAGTTTTCATGCCCACGAGATATATCTGATGTTTTTGAAGCAGTTAGCAAGAGGCTGGATGATTCAATAAAGGAAAAATGGCTCAGCCTTATATTATAGATGAAGTGAAGTCAACTTTGTTTCAAATGCACCCTTTAAAATCTCTCGGGCTAGATGGATTTTTTGCTATTTTCTATATTATTGGGAGCTTGTTGGTTCGAATGTTACTAATTTTGTGCTACAGATCCTAAACAACAATCTAGATCCAACGGGTATTAATAATACTTTCATTTGTCTCATTCTGATAGTCAAGAACACTCAATCTCCTAAGGATTTAAGACCTATTAGCCTATGTAATATAATCATGAAGATTGTCACTAAATGCATAACTAATAGACTAAAGCTTTATCTTGATTTGGAGGTGTGGGAAAATCAATTTACATTCATTCTTGGAAGATTAATAACTTATAATGCTCTTGTTGGATTCAAGATTTTCCATTATATGGAGAAAAAGAAAAAAAGGTAAAAAAGGTGTCATGGCCTTAAACTAGATATGTCAAAGGCCAATGACAGGGTGGAATGGGCATTTTTTGAAAGAGTTTTAATAGCAATGGATTTTCCAAATTCTTTCATCAACCTTATCATAAATTCTGTTTCTTTAGTTTCTTATTCCATTCTTAAGAATGGCAAACCAAGGCCTTGGTTTTCCCCTAGGAGAGGGCTTAGACAAGGGGGCCTTTTATCTACTTGTTTATTTTAGGAAAAAATATGTTTTTGATCCCTATAGTTTCGGTCAACTTTGGTCTTCGTCCCTGTACTTTAAATCCTTTGTTTTTTGTCCCTGAACTTTCTAAACCCCCAAACTACGGTCCATAACCGTTATTGAGATCTGTTAACCTGATAAGCTAGGTAATAAAAGTTACATGTTACCCTCAATTGTGGGCCCCAAATAGCTGACTCATCTAATTAATCTTTTTTTATTAATTTTTTAATTATTAAAATAACAATAATAATGAAATTAGGTTTTTTATCTGGTAAAATTGCTTAGGTGAAAACTCTAATTCATCAATTAGGATTATTTTAATAATTAAAATTAATAAAAATGTTAATTAGATTATCAGTCAATTATTTAGGACTCACTATTGAGACTTACATGTTACTTTTATTAACCACCTCATCAAGTTAACAGATCTAATTGACGGGCAGGGACCACGGTTTGGGGGTTTAGAAAGTTTAGGGACAAAAAACACAAGATTTAAAGTACAGGGACGAAGACTAAAGTTAATCGAAACTATAGGGACGAAAAACATATTTTTCCCTTTATTTTATGTGTAGAGGTGTTTTTGGGGCTTATTCACCAATAGGTTAATGCATGACATATCCAAAGGGTGAAAATTGATAGAAGTGCTCCTTCTATTTCTCATTTTTTCTTTGCAGATGATACCTTATTATTTGCACGAGCTAATCTTGAAGAAGCTGATTGTATTTTAAATATAATCAACACTTATGGATTAACTTTTGGTCAAAGAGTTAATTTTGATAAGATAGAGTTGTCCTTCAGTCATAATGTTCCAGTTACTTGTAAAGATATGATCCAGAATAGGATGGGTGTAAAGACTGTTGAAGCTCATAACTGATATCTTGGCTTACCCACTATGGTTGGGAGTTCGAGGAAGGCTTTAACGTCCTAATTTCGAAAGCCTAGAATTTATGCTCATTGGAAGCACAAGTCCCAAATTTAGAGAATTATTTTTCACGACATTTACATTATCAATAAATATACATGTGATTTGCTTAAGTAGTCCAACGTATACATAAGTATAATATGGATAATAAAATACATGTGTTCTTAAAAGAAATAGCAATGCCCACCAAGGGCTAACATATACAATAATATCATCAAAATAATTACAATTCATGTGTAATTCAAAGGACAAAATACAACAATAACTCCAGCAGCTCCAGCCCGATCGAGCATCCTGAGGAGGTTCCTAGGTATCCAGAATATAATCCACCACATGTGGTGAGGTACCGTTGTCTTAGTGAGCATAACTAATGCATGCAGTGTAGGAGAATAAGACAAATGTATACAATAACTAGTTCACTTCATAATTTATAAACTGGATTCATAACATTTACATAACGATGCATAAATGCAAATGACCTGCTTTAACCCAGTAGAAGGGGTCTTATCACTTTACTAGGACTAGACCTGAGCTCAGACTACAAGGAATGTCTTCCTTGGGGACTTATAACCCGCCGTTACTAGGGGTTGAAACCCATATTTCTTGGTCTCCTTCTTCCTTGAGAATCAACCCTAGGTTTCCTCTTTTTTTTTCTCCTCCTCTTTCCTCTGCTAGGGTTTGAGAGAGTAAGTGGGAGTGTTTTAGAATGTTTCTGATTTGGGTCACAATGACTCTCTAAATGTTTTTAAAAATTGACTTCGCGCGTTCTCGCTCAAGAGAAACTTTTCTCGCTTAAGCGAGAATTGGAAAGTTGCTCTCTATCGCGTTGTCGTTCAAGCGAGAATCCTCTCGCTTGAGCGAAAACCCTCCAAAGAGCACCCCCTTTTCTGGACCATTTTCACTTAAGTGAGTCTCTCCTCGCTTGAACGAAAATCATCCAAAGAGCACCCCTTCTCTGGACCATTTTCGCTTAAGTGAGAGGTCTCTCGCTTAAGCGAAAACATCAGTAACTAAAATCCACCCTGTTCACTAATATTTTCGCTCAAGCGAGGACATTCTCGCTTGAGCGAAAATTCTCCAGAGTCACCCCTAAAATTCAGTTTTTTACCTCTTTTTTCCTACTTCCTTTTAATAAAGCCTTTTATACTCCTAATCTCACTTATAAAAATTATTTCAATTTTTGGATCTTTACTGTTTAGAATTCTCAAGCCAAAGTACTTTCCCAGGTCATCCATTTTTTAGGCAAAATTTGAATTTCCAGCCAAGCTTCACGTAGAGAAGTATTTTCAGTACCAAAGAATTAATTTGTGCAGGGTCTAAATGGAGTGTAGGAGATGGTTCAAAGATTTTAATATGGAGGGATAAGTGGTTACCAGGTAATCATAATGGCAAAGTTTTTTCAGATCCAAAGGTGTTGCCTGAAGATGCTACTATCAATGAGTTAATCTTACCAAATCAAACAGGATGGAATTGGAGTTTTAATTGATGATATCATCCATTCAATAGAGGCAGAGCAGATCAAACATATCCCTTTATCATAAAGTTAGGTCTTTGATAGGATGTTGTACGTATACGTGGAGATTTAGAAAGGATGGCAATTTTACTGTTCGATCAGCTTACCACTATCTGTGCAACCTTCACACTCATCCAGAATCGAGTGGTTCATCTAAAGCTCATGATTGGACAACTTCGTGGAAGCTAAAAATTCCTTCAAAAGTTAAACATTTTTTATACAGAATGCTTCTAAATGTCATTCCCTACAAGTCTAATTTAAGAAGAAGGGGCATTGATGTAGATGATGTTTGTTTCCTTTGCGCTGCCACTTGTTCTGAATATGTTGATCCACTACTCCTTTGTGAAGGAAGTTTGGGTTGCATCTCAGCTTTTGGTTGGCATACAAAATCAAACAACATTAATAGGGGACTAGTGGGACCATTTAGTAGTCAATGTAGACGGAAATAAATGTGGACTGGTGGCAATGGTTCTTTGGTCAATATGGAAGGAAAGAAATAGTCGTGTGTTCTCTCATAAAGCTTCTTTTGCATCAGACACTTTCTTGTTGGTAGAGAGAATGTTATTATATTGGCAAACTCATCAGAAACCAAGTATTGGTAGGCTCCACTCCATGCACCACACGTTTGGAAAGCCACTGGTCAGGGTACTCTAAAGTTAAATGTGACTCTGGTTGGGTAGGGGATCATGGCAAATCATGATTCAAACTAGTAATTCGAGATCATCTAGGCTCTATATGGGTTTCTGCAACAAAATTCACTCATATCCGTCTGGACCCTTTGGTAGCAAAGGCTGACATTAAAATGGGCTTTGAGTTTAGCTGGTGATTGGGATTATGAATCAATTGGTGATAAACACAGATTGTTTGCGAGTTGTCCATGATCTAGAGCACCAGTCTTCTTGTCCACTTATTCACTCTTATTACTAATTGTTTATTTTTAAAGTCCTTATGTCTTGTTCAATTTCCTTTCGTTCAACAAATAAAATAAAGTAGCTAGCCTGCAAATGCAAATAACTTTTCTGATTATGTTTGGTGTACTGAAGTCATCATGCATTAAATTGGTTGTGACTTCAAATATTTCTAATCTATAATTATATTCCATTTTGATTTTAAAAAAATATTATTGTGCCTAGTGTGCTGGTTTCCTTCAAAAGCCAAACCACATTTGTAACATAGATCGAGGAGCATTAGCCCGGATCCATATGGATTCGGTGTAAACCAATCATGCTCTTATACCATCAAGAAGTGTTGGAATGAAAGGCAAATAAGTATTTTTTTTTGTGTGAACCAAGGATATCCCTCAACCGATAGCTAGAGACTAATCCTTTTTGAATCACTGAAATTGACTTAAGGAAAATAAGCATATTGGAAAAGGTGATTAAAAGATTTATTCTCATTATGTCTCTTATGGATCAAGTATGTGTCCTTCACTATTATAAAATCCTTATAATGTACAATAGTTTTTTCTGAATTGTGAATTCTAAAAAAAAAAATCTATAACTTACACATAATAAATTAAATTGCTCAAATAGTATTCCAATTTCAATGTGGTCATATAGATAAGTGATGATCTAATTAAAGCTTTTATATTGTGATGATATATATATATATATATATATATATATATATATATATAGATTAGTGTGAATACTAAATAAAAGTTTGCAACTCTTTTAAATTAACATTAATTGAATTCATTCACACTGAACTCAAATCATATAGATACAAACCAAAAGAAGCAAGAAAAAAAAAGACACAAGCGCCAATTGTCTTATTTAAATATGGATGTAAAGGAAGTAAAAGCTGCATGTGCCTTGAATGATCGTTCACGCCTTTGGATGAGGAGGAGAAGAAGGAATGGTATAACCTGAAAGAGTTGTGTGATTGATAGTATTAGCTATTTCAACATTAAAAAAATAAATAAATTAAAGAAACTCTTACATACAACAAATGAACAAGCAAAGAAGATTTTCTAAGAGCTTCATATATGTTATTACTTCAATTCCTATGGGCCACTCATTTTCATCAATTGTTAAATATATAATTTGATATGTGAAAGTGACATCTTAGTTATTTTTTATCTTTGAAAGCGTTAGTAATTGGTATATTAATTGTGAATTGTATTAACTTAATTATATTTTGGTCCTTCTGTTATAAAAGTAATAGAGTAAAATTAACACGTTTAGAGATCAAATTATATATGTCATATTATCTACACTAAGTATTATTTTGTTTCCAGAAAAACTAAATTGTAAGATGTTAATTAATAATACATTATGGGATTAAATTGTACACACCAAAACTTAGAATAAAAAATAAACACGTGTCATGTATATTAAAAAATAATTTGTTTGATTTATTATTGGAACGTGATAAATTCATATTTTCCAACGCTAAAAACAGTTACATCGAAGAATTTAAATTTGAGTTTGTTAATTTTTAATGTTAAATCAAACCTACGCTGACTCAATGCTGTGACAAAGGAAGTATTATATATATATATACACATGGAAAACATGAAACAAGAGGAGTTGAAAGAAACGATCGATATTACGATCATAAAAAACTTACGTGGTCCACACTTGGTTCCAACCCTAGGAACTTGCAATCCACAAGTGATGGCTACATAGATGGTTTTTTCCCCATCGATCAGATCCCCAACCTCAGGGGTAATAGTAATCGCTCCGCAGAAGCAAGTGAAGTCGACACTTTTCAAGGTCCCACAGCATTTTGGCGATGGTGGAATCTTTGACCCTTTTTTTTGGATGAACTTTCCACATTCTTTTAAGATGGAGTCAATGTCACCTCCGCAATCAGTTTCAGCTGAGATGTTTGGCAGGTTGTCTAACACAAGGATGGTTGCAACAAACACCAATATTGCAATGTCTACACATCTAACTGCCATGGTGATCACCAATTAACCTTAATTTTCTCAAATTAATCCAAAAGGAACTTTAGTTAGGAATAGGTTGGAGAATTATATATCTATGCTAATAAGTACAAAACTGGGGAGTGATTTATATAGAAAGATGATGAGAGAAAAAGCCATATTTTTTATAAAATAACTTACGTACGTACGTCACTCGCAGTTTACGTGTAATTATTAAAATGTGATTAATTAATTAACATTATCCTTCTATATGTGTTAAAGCTAGGCTAATACGTTTTACTTTGGGTTTCATTTTTTCTATTTATTACCTTTACGTATAAAATGAAGGAAAAAACAAATAAGATGTTGAAAGTAACTAGTAACTATCTCGTGTCAAGGTAATTTTAAATTTAAAAATAATTTAAATTATTAAAAATTATATATAACAAAGTTAGGGAAAATTAAGTAAATAAATATAAAAACATAACTAATATTTTAATCATCCGTTTAATGCATTATGCATGACAGCATGAGATCGATTAATTATTAATATTTTTCTATGTAAAATTAAAAATATTATTAATTATTAACTATTACTTCATAGATAGTAATTAAAAATAATTTTTTCCATATAGAAAATAGTTTTCTCATTTTAACATAACTTTTCTTTTATTAAAAATAGTTTACCAATTTCTTTTTTAAAACAATAGATATCTCTCATTTCTTAGAAATAAGCCATCTTATAATTCACCGATCATGTTAAATTTTATAATTTAAAAAATAAAAAATTACATAGATTAATATAATTAAAAAATAAGTATATAAGATATTGTATTTTAAAATTTAAATAAAAAATTTCAAATTATAAGGATACTATTATATAGAAGTATTAATGTATTTCTTAGCTGATATGTTTTAAAATAAAAAAAAAATGAAAGGATTGATAAAGAGGGATGATAAATTTAATTTTCTTTTCTAATTTTTTTATAATTTTAAAACAAAATAAAAAAATAATATGGATTAATAAATAGAGTGAACGTTAAGACTCAAATTTAATATATAAAAATAGATAAATTATTTATAACTATTTATACATCATGTTATTCGTATTAAAAAAAATCTCTGTCACAACTCGTAATTAAGTCCCCAACTTAAAGAATTTGTCTTTAAAAATGTAAGGATATTTATTTAAGAGAATTTTTAGTGAATAATTGTTCTGATCAAATAATAGTAGGAGACGGTGGACCTATGTGGAGTTGAGGGTACATATGCACCCACTAACATTGATAAAATTATAAATGAATGTATGATTATAATTATTTATTAATTTTTAATTTTTCAAAATAGATTGCACCTACTAATCAGGATACTTATCCCCACTTTGAGATATAATTGCATTAACATAATCCGTTATCATTATAGAATTAGGGTGTGGAAGATTCAGGGGTGCAACAAACAAATTAATTTTGGTTCACGTGATCCAGCCTATATTTTATTAGTTATTAAAGATGAATGAATAATTATTTATGCCTGAAAATTCTCTTGAAAGGTACTTTTGATTCTAAAAGCAATTTGAGACTTAGAATCTAATCCTCAAAAAGGGACTTTTAGAAGTAGGTTTATGATGTCTATTGATTTTAAGGACATATTTATGTGAATATTTGAAATTACAATCAAATTCACGTGTTGATTACACAGTAGAAAAATAAAAGAAAGAGAAGCAGAGAAAGGAAGAAGAAAGAGAGAAATAGATGGAAGAAAGAAATGAAAAGAAGGGGAAGAACAAAAAGATGAACAATGAACAGATAATGAAACTAATTATAACAAATTAAAAGAACAAAGAATAAAGAAAATAAAGAGCAATGGATTGTAAAGAACAATAATTGCATTAATTGAAATGTGGGTGGAATCACATACTTGATCGTCTCTTTGTAACCAGTTCACTTACTTGATGAACGTTTGATGTTTTCAGAGAGTTTCAATACAAATGAATCCAACCCTTATTACATTGTTTAATCACCTATTTATAGATTTCTAATTCTAACGACTACTGAATACAAACATTACACGTCCAATAACTATATCTTATCTGGAACTATACAAAAGTGACATGTATTCTATTGATGAAACCAATTAACAGTTCCAACAACTGCTCATAGCTGCCATGCTTTTGAAGGATACTTCTGAAAAATCTTCAATAAATCTTCTAAGTTATTCTGAAACTCTTTTAAATTATTTTGAGACTGTTCTTTTCTAGCTTCCTTTCTCTTGAAGTTCTCTTTTGTTCAAACTAATCGTGTACCCGTGCCATGCATAGGGCATTTTTGTCATATTAGACATACAATAATAATTTGATAAAATAAAAGACATATGATAATTTTTTAATAAATAGAATTCATAATATATTAAAGTTAAAAATTGCATATTAACGTGAATGATTAATTTTCTCTATTCATCTTTTATTTTTATCCCTGCCTCAATTTTTCAATTGCACAATATATCCCAACCAACTCAAGTTACTTCCCTTTTTTTCATTTCACCCCAACATATAAACTTTTTTATATTGTCCGTGTATATCCATTAAATCCTATTTTAAATTATAATTATAAAAGAAGTTAAATACTATGAAAACCCATAGAAGAACACTAAATAAATAATTATTATAATTATTATTAACGTAATTATAAAAATTTTTAATATTATTTTAAATTTCATAGTATATTTTTATGTATGTGTTTGTGGTGATAAAAGTTAATCTTGAAAGAGTTACTTTTAATCACTTTGATTCTAAGAGCAGTCTGGGGACTAGAATCTGGTCCTCTTATGGGATTCTTTTCAAAAGTAGGTTTACTGTGTTCAACAAATATTAGATTTCAGATTGAGTTCAATTCAATGTTAATTTTAGAAGAATCGAACTTGAAATAAAATAAAACACAACAAAGTGAAATAAGGATTGTAGAATCACAAGAATAGCGAAACAAGATGAAAGAAAGAAAGAAAGGAAGGAAGGAAGAAAACAACTACAAGAAACATAAATGCAAGACAAGTAAAGAGAATAAAACAAAAGAACAAAATGAAAATGTTTGCATCAAATAAAAGTGGGTGGAATCACATACTAGTACTCCTTGTAACCTTTTTAGTCGCTGACAGATTGGACGTTTAAGTGTTTCAGAGATTTAGTACAAATGATTTTCCAACCCCTATTACATGAAAAGTTCACCCATGTATAGGATTTCATCCTAACGGCTACCAATGTACATAAGACACCTCAATAGTCTTTATGTGTTGGCAGCCTGCATGAACGCCACGTCTTCTACTAACCAGAATCTGTTTTCCCTTCTTTGAAATCTTACAAATGCTCCACTAAGATGCTGACATCTGTCTTGGACAATAGGTCTTTCGTCAACTGCTACTAACTGCTTTTTCTAGTCTTCAAATTCCTCGAACACATTCTTCTCCTTCATAAATGTCTTCTAAGTTTTCATATGTCTTGTTTTCTATTTTATAAAATCGAATGCTACTTTCGATTTTCCAAGATCTCTTTTCTTCGATTTTGCTACTTACTAGAATCGAATACGTCTTCTAAAATTCTTCAACACTTAGCTTTTCCTTTTGGTATTTGGCTTACTGAATAACCCTTTATTTCGAGGCTTGACCTTGTCTCAGCATGTGCCATGTGTCAGATTCTGCTTGGTTGAATCAAAATGTCACTTTTACCACCGTCCACCGTCCACTTAGTCTCATTATGAAGGCTCTTCTAATTGGACAATTTAAGAAGCTCATTTATTAACCTTCCTCTCTTTTGCTCCTATAAATAAGAGCTTCATTTGGACGTTTTCCTTCATCCATTCTCATTCTTTCTCTTCTTCTCTTTTAATTTCTTCAAAATATGGAAAAGTTTATTCCTTTGGCTACTGCGTTCAACCTAATCTTAAATGATTTCATTTTGGACAAGGTTGATGAGATAGCCAAAGCTATAGGCTTTTTCAACCTTTCCTTTTGAAGGTTTTCCTTTAGGTCGAACATAGTAGTCAATTATTGATTCATTTATACAACAAATGAATTTGTTTACTTCTTCCCCACACAGACTTCATTTCCACCCCATGCACCAGGGTCATTCAATCAAGTTAACATAATGCCTTTACCCTGGTAGCTCAATCAAAGCCTGTGGAGGAAAATGAGGAAGAAGAGGTCTGGAAGGCAGGAGTCAAGTACATCCTGCAGTTTAGGATAGTTTGCCCCTTTATATTTAGAACACAAGATAGTTTCTTTTTTAGTATGTATCTTTATTTGTATTCGAACTTTTATGTAATTCGAATTTGAAAAGAAAACTATCCTCTTCTCTTCTATGTGCTCGAAACACTTATTTTCGAATTTATACTGTAATCTTCCTTTGATTCCTATTAAGTCTTTTCTTATACTAAGTTAATTTAACCAAAGACTCTCAATCATTCGATCCCATTAATGAATTCGAATTTCAAATTTCTACTTTTTTCTTCGAACTCGAAAATACTAACTTCCTTACAACTTAGTTCATCTTTTAACCTTTCTCAAAAGAAACGTCTTCTAATGATCCAAAAACCAAAATTGAACGTTTTGACTTTGTAGAAGACTTAAAACTTAGGAAATTCGAAGGACTCAAAATTCGAATACCAACAGTATGTTATAAACCTTTCTTTTTTTAATATTGAAATTGTTAAAATGCGCTTTAAATAATATTGAGTTTTTATATAAAAAATAACTACAATAAAATAATTATTATAATTACTATCAACTTAATTATAAAATAATTTTTTAAGTGCTTGAAAATGTTTTAAATTTCTATTTTTATTTTTTAAAACTATCAAATATGTTTTAAATTATCATTATTTATATTTATTATTATTATAATTTATTATTTTTATAGTGATATTTACTTTAATATAATTACTATAGTTAATTAATGGTGATGCATAACATTAATCATTTAACATGTAAAAGAAACTTTCTATTTTTAGAAGTTTTACTTAAAGAAATTTACTATTGTGTCCTCACTTTAGATTTCAAAGACCACTTTCACTATCTTACTTTTATATATATAAAGATAAAGATGTTCAAGACTTGAACTTCTTCTTGCTTTCGATTTCCTATATGCTTCTCGAAGTCTTTTTGGCTTTTTCATCATTCGAATCTCCGTCTCTTCTTCTGAAAATTGAAACATGAACATTTCATACAAAGAAACACTTGAAATAGAAATATGAAAAGTGTATATTGATTGATTAAATTAGCAAATACAACAGTGTATATATATACATGTTATGAGAGAACCAATCCCTAGAGATTTTCCCAAGTATGGTTAAATTCTAAAGTTGTCATCTCATCAATCATAGCTTGTCGCCATCCTGGATGGGTTAAGGCCTCCTGTACTGTCTTGGGAATGGTAATAGAGGATATAGCAGAGACAAAAGCAGAATAGGTAGGAGACAAACGATGATATGAGAGAAAATTATAAATGGGATGAGGATTAGAAGTAGAACGTTTACCTTTACGAAGAGCAATGGGCAAGTCAACTGGGAGAGGTGGAGCCGGAGTAGGTGAGGAGACTGGAGCAGAAGCGGAATCACATGGTGTACTAGGAGATGGAACCAAAGTATGTAACCGACGCTCATAAGTTATCCCATATCGGTGTGGGAGACAACCAGACCCTGGTAGGGAAGGACACTCTGGTGGAGGCCCGGGTGTCTCTAAAGTAGCAGGTGGAGACTCAACAGAATCAACAAGAGGAATAGGCAATACCTGAGAATAGAGATCGGAGTCCAGTGAAGAGACTTCTGAGGTACTGAAAAATGGTGTGTCTTCAAAGAAGGTAACATCTGCACTGGTGTAGAACCGATGTGTAGTGGGAGAGTAGCAATGGTACCCCTTTTGGACACGAGAATATCCTAAGAACACACATTTGATTGCACGTGCAGACAACTTATCACGACCTGGGGAAAGATCATGAACAAAACAAGTACAACCAAAAACACGAGGGGGGACAGAGTAAAGAGAATCCAATGGATATAACAGGGAATGAGGAACTTGATCATTCAAAACAGAGGATGGCATCTGATTTATTAAATATCCTGCAATAAGGACAGCATGACCCCACAATTTTGGAGGTGCATTAGCATTCAATAGCAGAGTACGGGCAGTGTCCACAATATGTCTATGTTTTCGCTCGGCAACACCATTTTGTTGAGGTGTATGAGGAAAACTAGATTGATGTTGAATGCCATGGGAATTCATGAATGAAATGAAACAATCAGAGAAGTATTCTTTAGCATTATCACTTCGTAGAACACGCATTACTTTGCCAAACTGAGTTTTGATTTCTAAACAGAAAGTTTTGAAAATTGTGAATAACTCAGAAGATTTTTCATTAGAAAGATCCAAGTACATCTTGAAAAATCATCAATGAAAGTAACATAATACCTATGTCCTAAAATAGACGCAACACGACTAGGACCCCAAACATCAGAATGGACAATATCAAAAGGAGACACAGCTCGACCATGAACACTACTAGGAAAAGAAGTTCTAACATGCTTTCCTAGTTGACACGACTCACACTCTAAGGACTCCAACTGGGAGAGATGAGGTACCATTTTCTTCAGTTTATGTAAGCTAGGATGACCAAGACGACGATGGAGCAAACCGGGAGACTCAGTAGATGCACATATGGTAGAAGCAGAGGACTGAAGGTAGTAGAGACCATGTGATTCAGATCCTGCTCCAATCGTCTGTCCCGTACTCCGGTCCTGTATCAAGAAAGAATCAGAAGTGAAGGTGATGGCACAATTTAATGATTGAGTCAACTTGCTTATAGAAATTAAATTGAAGGGACATCCAGGAACTAATAAAACTGATTTCAATGGTAGTGAGGGAACAGGTGAAATTTGGCCAATACCAGTGGCTTGGACTTTGGACCCATCAGCAAGGGTGATATGATGTGGAGTTTTAGGTGAGGATAAGTTAGGGAAAAGAGAGGCATTACCAGTTAGGTGATCAGAAGCACCAGAATCCAAAACCCAAGGTCCAAGAGGCGTAGAATGAGAGAGACAGACTGTAGAATTACCAGTGTGAGCAACAGTGACTGAGGAAGAGGTCTGTTGGGTTGCCTTCAGTTGAAGGTACTCCTTGTAATCATCAGCAGACCAGGAAATTGGATGATTGCTCTCAGATTCAATCTTGGACTCTGAAGTCAGAGATTGAGCAACATTAGTTGTCTTGCTCGGAAAGCCATGCAAAGAGTAACACCTATCACGTGTATGTCCATCTCTCTGACAGTAGGTGCAATGAAAGTTTCCTCTACCCCCTTTTCCACGACCACGACCACGACCACGACCTCGTCCTCCACGTTCAGTGGTACTGGAGACAAAAGCAGAGGACTCAGATGCTGTTTGAGATTCTGCCTCAGGTGAAGGAACCCGAATCAAACGATCTATGAGTTCTTCCACCGTAGGGATGGTGGGATTTGTCAAAATCTGATCACGAACAGATCCGTAGTCCTTATGAAGTCCATGAAGGATAAAGACCATGAACATAGTATCGAGCTTGCTTAACACTTTCTAAAGATCATCACTAACCAACATCAGCTTCAGCTCATCAATGGTGGATTGAGCATGATTCAAATAAGATGGCAAATCATGATCAACCATTTGAAGTGTTGCTAAACCATGAACAGATTCATACAATCTCTGGATGTCATTGGCATAAATATTCTGAGCTTTCTTCCAAACATCATAACATGTTTTGTACGGGCGAAAATGCACCATTAATTTGGGCTCAATGGACTGCCATAATACAGATACAAGTTGATAATCTGCTCGCTGCCATTCATCACTCACATCTTTATCAACCTCGGAAGCCTTCTTAACAAGGTGATCATAAAGACCCTGGCCTAAAAACCATATCTCAACTACAGTAGACCAGTCTAAATAATTTTTACCATTCAACTTCTCAGAGGTAATAACCGGTGAACTAGAAAAAGCAAAGGAAACCAGTCCCCTTTTAGAAGACTCAATTTTTGGATCCTCCTTATCAACTTTGGAAATCTCCGCCATGTGAAAAAGAAGGAGAACAACAACCAAAACACCAAACAACTACTAAAAGAGTTTTGCAGCAACAAGAAAACACCAAACAGCAGCAAGAATGTCAAACAGCCACCAAACAGTAGCAAGAACGCCAAACAGCAGCAGGAACGTCAAACAGCCGCCAAAAAACGGTTTGGCAGCAACCAAAAACGACCGAACAGCCACCAAAGAGTGTGACCCACGACCTGAAAGTGGTCAAAACAGACGGAGGAAGAGCCGACGAACCCAATGGAACAAGCGGCGTCGCGAACGGAGGCTGGGAGGGCGGCGCGTGGACCCCACGCGCCGGCGAGCAGCTTTGAGAAAAAAAACGGCGCGTGGAGGAGGCATCAGAGGCGGCGCGCGGTGGGGTGGCAGATCGGCAACTTCTGAACACTTTGGCGGCGTCCACACAAGCAGCCGCTGAAAAAAAAAAGAATGACCTAGGTGGGCGACCGGAGTAAAAATGGTTCCCTGGACCAGAAGAGCTCTAGTACCAACTTGAAATAGAAATATGAAAAGTGTATATTGATTGATTAAATTAGCAAATACAACAGTGTATATATATACATGTTATGAGAGAACCAATCCCTAGAGATTTGGGATTAGGATCAATCTAAATCAATTTAGGATCAACCTAAATCAGGAAACTATACAATAAATCAAAGAGAATAAATAATAATATCTCTACATATCTTAACAGAAACATTTCGATTTAAACCTTCTCATGGAAAGTCTTCAAATCGAAAAATCCCTTAAAAAATCCCTTAAAGATGATTATATCTTTCTTCCAAACATCTTGGCAGCTCCAACACTTAGTAAAATTTTTATCTACTACACCAACAAATGCCCCAAAATTTGATATTAATTAATTAAATATACAGTAACTAATAATGTTTATAATAATATATTATTTAATATGATATAAATATTTTAAATATTTTATTTTTATATATGTTTGTCCTAGGATTTAGTCCAAACAAATGTATCTCAGAACAATCTAGGACGAGATACAAATCCTCTAATTGTGTGGGTTCTACCTAGTGTGAAATCTACGAGAGAAGTGGAGAAGAAGACAGAGCAAGTAGAAAGTGGCCCCTGAACGGGCCTTAATATGCACTAAAATTGAAAGTTAACTTACAACAGTGGTAACTGAATTGAAGCAATTACAACACCATGAATCCTAAACTATAAAGCATGGAAAATGTAAACAAAGAAAGTAAAAGGTTGGTCTGCACGATCCCTACTTCCTCTTAGCTTGCCGGGTGCCTTTGATCTCTGAGGTGGATGTTACGACTTTCAGGGTGCTAGTGAGTGTTCAGGTTGCGGACCTTTGTTTCTTCTCTCTTTCTCCTTTTTATATCCGTCCCTGGTAACCGTTTCTGGGTTGCCATAACTGCCCCTCAACTCTCTATGTAACTCCCATGAACCCACGTTCTTAGCATGCACTTAAGGGGATCTGCCTCTGATAACCGTCGTTGATGACGTGGAAAACGTCTAAGGCATTCTAAGCAACAAAGGAGATATGAACCTCTTCGAACTGAGAAGGCAGGGTTCCTTCGAACCAAAGTAAGGAGGACATTTCGAGCTACAACAAAGGCTCTTCTTCTTCGAACCATGATCTGCCTCGAATCTGTCTAGACCCTTTCTTAATTCTCTCTCTATACCAAGGGATTTCGAACCTCTCATGGCTTACCCTGATCTTCAAAGTAACACACACCTGCCGGCCAACTTGACTTTCTTGACCACCGTCCACCTTGGTCAAAATGATTAAGAACTTCTCTCATTGGCTCGTTGGAGTGGCGCTCTTAATACCTTCATGGCTTTCATCCCTATAAAAGGGTGAAACTCCATTTTGCTTCATCATTCTTCTCCTCAGCAATGGAGAGATCCCTGATATTGGCTGCCCTGTATGACCTGATCCCTCCATTATCTTTGGATTTCAGGTCGACAGGGTGTCCAACATTAATGGTCACTTCAACATGGATCTTAACCTCAGGTCGAACGGCGCAGCCAACGTACAAGGCCTTAACCCCATGCATGGCCTGGTATTACTTCCACCTCCTTGGTTCCAGGCTTGATGTTAGGGCAATGGGTGACCTCGAGGCGCAACGCCTAGTCTTCTGATCCTTGGAAGAAGAAGAAGAAGAGGAGGAGGAGGAGGAGGAGAAGGCAGATGAGGTAGAGGCAGAAGATGAGGGTGAGGGCCTCTGGCTCCTGGATTATTTGGAAGATCCAAAGCTTCGAACCAATTCCCCCTCAAGGCTCAAGGTATAGTGCTATTCTTCCCCCGAAGACATGACACTGACTCAAAGGTCAGAGGAACTACTTCTCAAATTTGAAGCACTGGTTCGAAGAGTGAACGTCCCTGTAAAAAATGTAATAGGAAAAAGAAGAGTTAGGTTCGAATAGCGAACCCCTGTAATTTGATTCGACCTATTGTAATTATGTTGAAACATTTTAATAAATCTTTCCTTTTTTTTTCTGTCAACAGCTTCGATTCATAATTTCCATGAGGAACAATATATATCAGTAATTTATAAATATATTATAAATTAAGTATTTTTTAACATATAACATTGATAATATAGTATTAATTAATCAATGAGAAGCTGGATTAAATTATTTTAGTGTTGTTGTCACTAATTAAATTATCCTGCTTAATTATTATCAATAATAATTTAATTAAACATATTGTATACGGTTTTGGGGAATAATTTGAGTTTAATGATTTTAATATTACAAATATTATTTTTAGTTATATTGATCATATTGATCACATATTATTTCGAAAAATAATATTTTATTGTTAACATTAACACAAAGTCTAGCTCTTCATAATTTTACTTAATTTATTCACTATTTATTTGATCTCTTTTGCTTATACCCAAATTTTGACCTTTATTTTCCTTTTTTGAATCCTTTACGGTAGAAATATGTTATCTTTAAGTATTATAAAAAGTTAATTATTTACCAAACGTATAGAACTTGTAAGTTTTGAAATTGGTAGGGAAAATTTTGGTGTATGGTAAAAACGTTTTTTCTACCTTCGTGTTATCAAATTCTTGCTAATCCTAAGGCGTGAACGACAACATCTATAATATCTGATCCAAGGAAGTTTGTTGGGTACACTTTTCACTATTCATTGTGATTTTTTTTTTTAAATTTTTTTCCATACATTAACTGGACTATTAACGTAATCCAGGCTGGATGAGTTGTTAAAATGCTGGAGCCAGGGAGAATTTTGGAATTTTAGTGTGCATTTTTTACCTATAAATAGCAGGGATGTTATGCGAAAATTACTTGGAGCTAAATTCATTTCAGAGAAGAAAAAGAGAGATGCGGGGAAAGGAAGAAGGATGCAAAGACATTCTTGAAAGAAAAATCAGGGAGCTTTGAGTAAAAAACAGATGGAGTGGAGTAGAGAACTTCTTCTTCATGACCACCACAACACCATTGTTGATCCCCTCCACTTACTATTAATCACTCTCAGCCATAATCCTCAACACAACAACCATACCAAAATTTCAATAAACCTCCAACAACAAAATTTTTGTTTTAACAAATTTATACAGTCCCATTACATGAAAAATATAACAAAAAAAGCAGCTCAGTCCCTGTAAAAATCCAAAAAAACAGACACAGAGTATCACTGTCTACGTTCCCCATTACCACGGCCATGCTGCGCGCCTCTCTTGGCCACCACCGGTGGTTCGCACTACATTAGCCAGATCCAAAATCCCTGTAAGAAACCCAGAAGAAATCCAACCTGAAAACACAGGGAAACAGATCCAAATACTAAAAAACCAAAAATAGAACAAAGCAAGATTCGAAGAGAAGAGGAGGGGTTTAGAAGAAAAGAGAGAGGGAGGGAACAAACCACCCCCACCGCGGCTGTAGCCGCGAACAGCCGTCGTGACGCCACCACTGTGGTTGTCCCTTCCCCGTTCACCTCAGGCCACCGTTGTCTGCGTCGTGAGCCACTGCTCACAGCCCAGTCCATCAAAGCTCGCGACCCTGCCCCTGCAGCCACGCGCAATCGCGCGACCTACCACCGCTCGCGTCACCACCGCGCAGCTACCTCACCGTGCGGCTGTCTCTTCTTCATCCCTTTCCCCCTTTGCATGCAACGCCGTCCCCCTTGGTGGTCGTGTGACTCCATGGCCGTCGTAGTTGCTCAGCCATAGTCGCCCCCATTTCTCTCTCTCTTTCAAACTATAAACCCTGGCAGAGAAAAATGATTTGGTTTGAATGAGGCAGTGTGGTGGTTGTTTGCTTTAGGGTTATGCCCCCTTGACCTGAGTTAGCGAATTGGGCCAGTGAACCTGCTGGCCCATTGGTGTTTTATAGCCTTCTTTTTTCTTTCTTTTTTTTATTCCTCTTTTTGGACAGTGGTTGGGCCAATGATGAAACCTGAGGCCCAACCCTTTTATTTTTCATATGTGTTAGTTGTTTTAAATTTATTTTTGTTCTTGACCAAAAAAAATTATTTTTGTTCCCTTTGTTTTTATTTATTGCTTTCTCTTAATTTGTCCTTTTTTTTACCCACAATCTTGTATTTCTTGTAAATATTTAGAATTACTTATTTGATTTTTGTAAATGTAAATATTTGTTTATCCCTTTACAATTATGGGGTCCATTTTGGAGTTCTTATAGGGTTGTTATATTGGAGTGTAAAGTTGTTTAAAAAGTAAAAAGAGATGATGTGTACAAGTAGGACCCACAAAAATAATATTAAATAAAGATTTAAGCAATTCTTAAGAATTTTACCATTAGAGATGGTCTTATGGGTTCATTGTCCATCGCCCGCTATTGTGTTTCTTATACCAAAATGGCTTCATTGAGATAAGAAAAAATGCAGTGAGAATAGAGAAATCCAGTGAAAGAAACAAAAAATTAGAAAAGAGTGAAGTGTTATGTTGGATGACAGTATAATTTTTTTTTTATAATGTTCATATTTGTTTGCTATTAACATACATTTACTAATAAGAAAGTGCATTTATAGTTATAATTAACTGTGAATTTATGTATAGTTTATTATATAAACCATTATGATAAAAAAATGTGAATTGTTATGTTGAATGACAATATAAAACTTTTTTTAAAATGTCAGTATAAATTAATTAAACTTAAAAAAATAAATATTGGATCATTATGATTAGCAAATTTTAAAATTTTAATTGCAAATAAAAATTCTCCTTTTCTATATATTTTGTATGATTTAATTTGTTCCCCGTGCATAAGCACGAGGTTGATACTAGTTCAAGGACATGCAGCTTATTCTGCTTTGCATCCATATCTAGTTTTGCTATGGTTCCTTTTCTTTTTGTTAGTGTTGGGTCTTGGTACGAGAGAGTGAGTTAGGTTGTTTTTCTTTTTTGTTTTCCCTGGTCTTTTTTTGACTCCCTTAGTCATAAAAAGAAAACCTGTCACAAAATTCCTCACTAATTTTACGATAATGTAGTGAGGGAAAAATCTCTTCTCTATTTAGAGAGGGAATAGACAATCCCTCTCTATTTAGCGAGGGATTATCAATTTCCTTTCTAAATCATATTTCCCTCCCTAATTAAAGTTGATTTATACCCCTTATTAACTCTCTTGTTAGTGAGGGAATTTTTCCCTCTCTAGCTA